>CM061528.1:24841329-25553829 GCA_030068015.2 Neoceratitis asiatica
TATATATATATATATATATAAGCGCATGTAAACACCGGTATGTACATACAGTAGTATACTTAAGGCAATGCAGCTGGATGCCAGCGCCCATTTCCACCTTGAAAGTACTTGAGCCTTAAGCACTCGCATGCCGACTTGGCTTTAATTCTACGTAAACATAAGTAAATATATATATGAGTGTATTTGTGTGTATATGTATGTTTACACTACGTGTCGGCCTAAAACCGGTTGTTAACTGTGTCATGTTGCACTGTCCTTTAAAAAGCGACAAACTGAGCAGCTGCCCGTCACCTGTGCATGTACTTCCCCCCTACACACTCATACATTTACAGCGACATAGATTATGTTTCCTGTGTGCCCCGCTTATCTGCTACTTGGCTTCTTAGCCCCATTCTAGTATGCTTGTGGGCATAGACTTTAAAACATTGCTTAGATATCTGGGTTGTTGTAGTTAAGTAAAAGTGGCAGCAGTCAAAAGGGCAGTTGCATTATGATAAGTCAGACAGTGGTAAATTACTGCTCTTACTCTGTTGGCAAAATAAAATCAATAAATATATATTCTTTAATGATCTAATATCCAAAGTAGTCTCCGATAAAAATTGTAATATCGAATAGCTTTGCGAAGCCACGGGCAATGAGCCAAGGCAGATTTATCCAAAGTTGGACACTCAAATATCAACGCATTTTATTCTCCACCAGTACAGCTTGTAGTACAATAATAGGGCAATATTCATTGGGGTTTCAGGGTAATAGAATGTTTTACTATTGTAATTAATTTTTTCGCAGCTTCTGGAATGAAAAAGGGAGGCAGTTTGTTTCACAATAATTCACTCCCTGAAGAAATCCTTGGAAAATATTTTTTGAATGTCTCGCTGAGCTAACTTAAGCTATAATAAACACCACCATTTTTCAAATGCACTCAATGATTTTGATATTTGGGAAGATAATGGGAACTTTCCAGTGGTATCATAATGTGCACTAGAGACATGACTAGCAGCCGCATCAACTCAACTCCCAGCTTGTACTTTGGTATGAGAGTAATCCCGTAACCTCATTAATATTTGTAATAACTTTGCTATGTTACGAAGACCTTGGTGCTGCCGTACCATAATGAGAACGGAAAAAATAATCACAATAATGAATGAAACAGTTTTGTAGTGACGTTAATCTCAGAATAGTTGGCATCTGGTAATGATAATAGCTTTCAAAGAAGGTTGGATATTTTATCTCCGTAACATATATATATATATATATATATATTATATATATATATATATATATATATATATATTATTTGGTTTATTTTATGGTTTTGCGTCTAGTTTTTACCAACAAATGGAGGGACTTTCAGTTTCTACTAACCCACCTCCGAAATGCCGATGGATTTTTATGAAGAAATTTTATTTCATGTCTGAAATGCACTCGGAAGGCTTAATATTCTCTGCCAAAGGACGACCGCATATAAAAAAAAATTAATTTTTCTGCAATTCGGATGTTGCTCGAACTTGGACTCGAACCCAGATCTTCCGAATTGTAGTACGCAATGCTAAATACTCGGCTATTGCGGTCGCTATCTCCGTAACATGGAAATGTCAATATATGCACCTGTGGCTATAAAACTATTATAACTCATAAAACTGTTATCTGAAAACAACAAAATTTCGGAAAATTTGCAGTTTCAGGACCAAAGCAAAGTAGCGACCACGCAGTAACTTAGCTAAAGCATGCTCCAAAAGAGCATTAAATGTTATATTTTTTATAAATATCTTATATATATATAGGTCATAGACTTTGTTCGACGAATTGACATTAGGAAGCGATGAACAAAAGTATATTTCTATTTTTAAACACTCCCGCTCAAAGAAAGGATATAACTTCTATTAGTGCCACATACATACGGGTATGTATGTATGTACATAAAATCTTTTACCTGATCGCTATATTGACTTTACTTAAGAGAATACTGTATTGCAAGCTCACTAACATTAACATCATCTGCACGGTCATGTTGGAGATGATAATAACTTTATTTTTTACCACAGAGCAAGGTGAACTTGTCTATTTGATGTCATCAGAGGTTTTATACCATTTTAAAAATTGGCAACCAATATTTATTGGGTCTATAACTTAACCCATTTGTTTTGCCAATAGATGGCGTTACTTGTTTACCATTCCATCGTTCAAATATTCCGAACATGGAACATGGGAGAAAGCTATTGCTGTTGTGCGTATGTTCTAGTATCCATGTAGGTATCCAATTTAACAACCAATAATATTTTCACTCAAACCTTTCGAACATTGTACCTGAAAAGGAGTTTTTGCGACGATTTTTTCTTGATTACTTTAATATGAAGAAACTTACTGCCGAAAATTATCAGATTGTAACTAGTGATGAAGAATAAATACATTACGACAACCCTAAGCGCAAAGAGCCTTGCCAACCAACCAAATCAACGGCAAAGCCGAATATCGAAGGCGTCAAGGCAATGCTTTGTATTTGCTAGGATCACAGGGGCATGCGGTATTAGTAGTTTTTAAATCCGGGTGACACCCTTAATGGGGAACGCTACCGACAACAGCTCATCAAATTGAGGGAAGCAATTTCCGAAAACTGGCCGGAATTTGCGACTAGACACGAAACAAAGATTTTCAATCATGACAACGCCCGTCCTCATGTTGGTTAAAATCTATTTGGAAACCAGCGGATGTTTCGCCCAGACCTTGCCGCTACTTCGAATAATACTAATTATAAACGTTCAAATTTAGAAGAAAAAAAATTAATATTTTTTTTTCTTCAAAAAACTATTTTACATAAATTTAAGATTAATCATTAAATCTCAAATCATTAACACTTGCATATGTTAATAAATAAAAATTTGTTTAACTCTTTTTTATACTCAAACCAACTATTTTTCCTTCTATAATACAAGTACACTAGAAAATCACTGTGCACGCAAGCATGCTATAAAAAATTATGTTGATATATCCGTTAATATGTATGTTTTCAATATTCATATTTACATGAAATATTTTAATAGACATTTTGCACGCGTCGCTGCATATTTATGTCTTCCGTTTGTTTTTTTTTATTTTAATTTTTTTGTCCAATCGTTATGCTTGAAATGTTTTTTTTTACTAGCAAATCCTTTAAACACTCTAAAGTAAAATTTATTAATGTTTACCTTAAAGATATGTCATTTATGCATATAACCCACACACACTCGCCATTTCTACCCCTTTCTATCCCTCTCGCTGCTTCATTTCCCTCTATTCAACTCTTTACAATTGCATGTTGTGTTGAGACATTTTTCCACGGCACTTTCACTCTTAATGCTGCCACTAATGTACTCGTACTCACCCCTCTTTTTGCTGAGTGACTTTGCTTTTGTATTTTTGCTTTTTTCTCTATAATTCCTCTTTCTTCGTTTTCTTTTCATATTTACATTCTATACTTTCTGAAGCCTATTTACCGCTCCACGTCTACGCGCATGAATGGCACTTCAATGCTGCTTTTATAAGCAGAAAATGTGCTCTTCATTATGCACATCAAGCGAAAGGATAAGTGTGGTCTGAAAAAAAAATGGCAAAACGCAAATGGCAAAAGGCAATGGCAGCAACAGCATTATTAAATGAATTACATATGAGCCATACATACATACATATGTACAAATCAAGCTGCCTATGGATAGAAAGTTGAATGGTTAAGTCACTCATACGCAGTGTTGTACTCGATGAAGGAGTGAGGAGGCCACTTGACTTTACAATTCAAATGTACTTGTACGAGTAGGTCGCTTTATATGCATATTTGTGTGTTCACTGAAGTGTGTATGTTAAGTGTTTGTTATTGTTTTACACAATATTTGTTTATTCACTCTTTTAAGAATGTGTTCTTTAATTATTGAGTGAGTAAATACGTGCTTGAAATTAGTAGTATTAAAGTATGATGTTAATAAAAACTTGATTTTTTTCGAAAGTATGATTGAAATATCGCAGTAATCCTTAAACGTAGAAGAAATTTAACTGCATTAATGCAATTTACCTTTCTTTCAATTTAGCCCGGAGACTATTCCCTTTAGAAATTATTAGAATTGATCAGATATTATTGTAAATAAATCAAGAAATTATATATATACATATATATATATATATTCGTCAGAAATACCGCAATTAGAAAAAATAATTTTCTATTATTTTGGATGTTTAACAAACCTGGACCCGAACCCAGGCCTTCCGAATTGTAGTATGCAATGCTAACCATTCAGCTATTACGCCATATCCTACGAAATATGTATGTATATATAATGCGCGCCTTGTAATAATGATAGGTCTGTTGAAAAAATAAACTTGAAAACTATTTCCTCGCAACCAAGCTTAATATTGGTTTTGGGCCGGCTCCCTACGATTTTTATTTATGCCTTAATAAATTTTCTTTTCTTTCTTCCTTTTTTTCGTATTTCTTTACTATTTTACTTCTTTTTTTTAATTGTTTATTAATGAATTTATTTATTTATTATTATTTTATTCATATATTTATCTATTCATTTTATTAGATAATTATTCATTAAAAATATAATATCAATGTATTAAAAGTCAGTAAATGTTCAATCGAGAGTAGTAATATACCTTCAATCGGACGAATACTCCCATACACCGATATTATCAGATGTGATTTTTTGGCCAAAACTCAGTCAGAAAAGCTTTTAGGAGCATGAAATTTTGTTTCATCGACTAATATTATAAATTGCATATTGGCACTGAAAATCATCGAAATCAGAATACTATATCATAAAGCCCCCATACAACCGATTTTTTCAAATATGAGGTTTTGGGTCAATATTCCGTCAAATTAACGTCAAGGGGCACGAAATTTGGTATACTACAGACGTCAATTCAAGTTGATAATGACATTGCAAATCATCAAAATCTAGTTTTGCAATTTGCAATAAATTTCATATGTTCAGGAAAGGTATAAAGACTTCGGCATGGTCGAAGACAGCCGTTGTTTCTTGTTTTTTTTTTCTCTAAAATACAGACAAAATTAAATTTCGGCGAGGATTTTATATTTCTGTTCGAAGGTGTCAAACAAGAAGTACGTCTGCCAAAAAATTATAGAAATTATAATTTTTTTTATAAGGAAGGAAAGCCCAATATATACCGGAATTATAAAGAAGCAACAAACAACAGATGGCGGCCATATTCGATAGTACATACTACCATGTGGAACATATAGGTCATAATTAGCTCCAATTATGACCAGCTCAACATCCAAAATAAAAAAATATTAATTGGCAAAGTTAAAAAAAATATTTTTTAAATTAATTTGTAAAATTCATTATTGTGATCGCGGTCGCCCCGCATCAGGAAATATCAACTTCACCGAGAGCATCTCTGACATGAAATAAAAGCTCCTCATAAAAATCCATCAACCGTTCGGAAGCGGCTATAAGCTGTCGGATCCCCATTTGTCGAAAGAATATCAAAAGGCACAACAGAAATGAAAGAAGGAGATCGTCTAAAATTCGCCTCAGTGATTATAAAGCGTCAATACTATTAAATGTACAAATGAGTTCTATGTATAAAATGCTATGTCGGGTAGCAGCTCACATCTTATTCAGATACCAAAAATACAATTGATTCGTGGATAGCCTCAAAACATAAGGAGTTCCTCCATCGTGGAATCTTTGAGCTGTCTGAAAGATGGGAAAAAGTAGTTACTGTAGTAGATGTAAATTACTTTCAAAATATAGAGTTTTTTTTTACCAAAAACCGCATAAACTTATTTGTACCCCTCAAATATGCAGTCGAACTTCCTTATAACGAATTCGTACGAAACCCAAAAATTTATTCGTTGTATATAAATTCTTTTGCTTATTGAAAAAATCCGTAATTTTAGTTGAAAATACACATTTGAATTTTTCTTCGTCAATAAAGTCTTCTAAAACATTTAAATATTGATTCCTTTTGTTTCGTACATCACTCCTCATCTTTATAGAGTCTCGTCACATTTCAACTAAAGAAAAAACTTGTCCGAATGTTGGAATCGCTTTCTAAGCTTCCACTGTTCTACTTCATCGTTCTATGAATCTGTAAATATAAAAGTGCTGCAGATTAGGAATTTATTCAGCGACAGGCTTCTTCCAGTTCAATATCAACATTGACGTAATCTTCGAATGACTCATTAATATTTTCTATTACTACGGGAAATGAAGACTGTACAGCAGCCAAATGAGAAAAAAAAATCCTTCTCATTGCATTGCGTACTTTTATCTGCATATTCCGTTTCGAAAAACTGCCACTTCTAAAACTAAAACTGGAAATTATTTCTATTTAACATTTTAATAAGAAACGTTAAGAATTTTATATATTTATCAAATTCTATTTTAAAATTTTAATATGGAAATCAATTTTCGCATATTTTTTTTTATCAGATACAACGCTTTAAGAAAATGGTTAATCCCTATCACCTGAAAAAATCGTGTTTAAAAGTTTGTGGTGGTGAAAAAGTGTGCATTGAGTTATTATGAATAAAAATTTTAAGAAAATTTATGTGAGTGACTTATATTGAAATTTTCTAGAAAACTAAAACAACGGTGCATTATTGCAGCATACGGAACGACAAACTTTTTAAATTTAATTATATAAATTTTTATGATGAAAATTTTCAGTTTTGGAAGTCAGAAAAAATAGTATCATTGTAGTGTTAAATATATAATATAAAATAAATTATCATAAAAATTATTGGATAATTTATGATTTCTCCTGTATAAGTGTTTTATGTTTATGTTTCGGAAAATTTTTACCATATTTATGTTATTAAGTTCACATATATACTTTTTATGCAATACTTTCTTGATAATATATATAGAAAGTCTCGCCCACTATGAATATGACGAGTTCGTTGACGTAAGCGATTGCCGCAACCTATGTTGACTTCATAGCTATCTGATATTAAACATATTTTGTCTTTATCGTGAACAGCTAGTTTGATAGGAAGAAGATATGCAAACGTAAATAAACAAATCGAAAAACATGAGTAGAAATCGATAGATATTTTTCGCTGATTATGTGTACTGAAGTTCTACATTGTTAAAAATAAAATAAAAAAGATTGAAATTGATGAAAAAATTAAAAAAAAAATATTACATAACTTGCTTTATAAGCTTCCGTTCGCAAGCGACTTAATTTAAACTGTAAGTCCCTACATTTGTTGAAAAAACAATCAAACGGATACTACAAATTGAAAGAGGAACTCGCCGGTGAATCGCTAAAGCGATTTCAAGCGCCAAATCTATCGAGATGTAATAAATCGAACTATCAAAAAAATCCAATGATTTTCAACTGTGTTTAATTTACTCATTACTTAAGCACTTTTAATCTGTATTTTATTTTCTTCCATCTGCCACCTTTAGATCCATATGAAATATAATAATTTCTGCTCAAAAAATGTCTCCAACAATAACTGAAAAATCTCCAAACTTAATGAGGTCAATGTTTGAAGTGGAAATTACCTTAAAAAATTTTTGTATCATGCTTTTAATTGCTCTATTTTTTGTTACATGAGCCTACTCTTAGCAGAAATGGAGCAGCTTAGCGCATGATTTACTACTCAAACTTTCCTTGTACAGTAAGGCAAGCAATACAATTTTTTGACAGAAGGGATTAGAAAACGAAAGAGAGCAGAATATGACTATGGAGTGTTTATTGGACACAGAAAACTCATATAAAAGTGAAAAGAAAAAAAATGTATGAAATCTATGTATATAAAAAACATTGCAAATTTTGATGAACGCCTACAAATTTTTAGGAATTATAAAGGGACATTAGGAGATGGTTAATGTGAAGTTTTCATTCAGATTGGCGCGCGCAGCCGTTCCAGGGATATAACCATTTTGGTGAACATCGGTCGCTACCAATACAAAATACATGCAACAACAGCAAATATGTACATGTAAAACTTCAAAATACGCGTACATTACGTTGTATGTGGTGTTGAAAGAGAGGGAGAAAGAGTGAAAAAAAAATTGAAAATGAAAATAAATTTTTTTTGGTTATAAGTAAATGAGCTGTATATTTTTATTAGAAACATTATTTTTCATTGAATATTTTGTTAACAACAAAGAAAAATTGGTAGAAGTGACAGTTGTTTCGGAGATCACCACATCTCCTCATCAGACTTCTTCTGCCAGGAATCGAACCGACGGATTCTGGTATCACAGGCGAGTGCTCTATCAACTGAGCCAACGCCAACGAATTTAAAAATAAAAATAAAAAATTAAAATAATTAAAAAAAGTTTTCAGATTTATTAGATTTTTTTTATAGGTGTAGCAAGCGCGCTTGGATCGGCTAGTAAATATATATAAAAAAATTGAAATGCTTTAAAGTTAAAATAAAAATGTCAAACATTCACATTTGGAAATTGTTTCCCGAAAAGTCTTGCATATGATTATTGTTTCGAGTTGCTCTAACTTGATATATTGTTTTTTTTTTTTGGGGGGGGAACTGCTCTGATCTACTCGAACTACTCTATTTTCAGTCTCAATAAACAGACCTACAATGAACTTCAGATCATCAGATCATATCATAGCTCTATTGACCGATTTCCGCCCATTAGTATTTCCATAAGTTTCTTGAAAGTCAACAGAAGAGGGACATAATTTGTTTTAAACACTCACACCTAACCAAAATTTATTTACATAAATAGAAATTTGTGTGTGCCACCTAAATATATAAACACTTTGATCTCTCGTATGCTTCATTAGCTTGAAGGATGAATACAAATACAAACACTTAACTTTCACAACACTTATGGGTTATTTGCCCTAATAAGGAGATGTGCAAAAATAATATAAATGTTCACGATGTTTATTTAAATTAGTTAAACGTGTAGATAAAAGCATTTATTTTTATATGTAGGTAATAAAGAAAAATGTAATAAAAATAATAAAACTCAACGAGCCGCATGAAAGCAAAATCAAAATATTATCTTTTAATTCAGTAGCGGCATATAAACGCACACATTAAAGCAAAAACAAACACAAGCATACATACATATGCACAAATGCAAAATTTTTGAATGGCTTAAAGAGTGTAAAGACATACTTATATATACTTATATATTGATATAAATATATTGGTATGGATAAGTAAGTGTAAGTGTGTAAGTGTGTATGCTCTAATGTAGATATGGAATGTATGGCATGCACGTGGAATTTCATTTATCGACTTGGCAAGGAACCTTGTCAAGGTTGTCGCATAACGCTTAAAAGCAATAAATTGTACTTGCGAAGCAAGGATAAAGTAAATCAACTGTGAAAAACAATCAAAGGTAAGATATGAACGTGAAAAAGAAGTGAGTTGAGCAGAGTGAAACTGTCGAATATGTGTTTGAAGGAATCGGCGGAAGGACGGACGGAAGGAAGGAAGGAAAGTAAGGGAAGGAACAAACATTAAGTAAATACACTTTACGTAGGTGCAAAAGTACACATGTAAGCGTTTATAAACACACACATACACATACACACACATTTACTTTCGAATATTTGCGGTAGACGAGTGCGCAGCAGTTTGGCGCCCCGCCCACATGAAATAGATGAGTTATCGAATATGCTGAAAAGGCGCGCACATACATGTACATGCCTGTTAGTTAGCAGGGGATATGTGAAAACGTAGTGAAAGAGAAATACAAACACACATATTCCATGCCCACTGAGGCTGAAACAGAGACGCGCTTAATTCCAACAGACGCAAAAACAACCAGAAAGCATTCCGTATGTAAATCTAAAGGGTGATCTAAGTGGAGGTACTTTCTTCAATAGCCTTTCTTTGACAGATCACGCGTGAGTCGTGTCAAGCTGTCATGGTATTTTTATTCAGTACCGTTTGGCACTTCAGCATGGAAAGACTTACACCTGAACAACGTTTACAAATCATTCAACTTTATTACGAAAATTGACGTTCTGTAAAGAATGTGTTTCGCGCGCCTCGCTCAACTTATGGTCAACATAATCGGCCTACTGAGCGTAATATTCGCAACACCATCATCCATTTTGGCACCCAGCATTCATTTCTAGATAATATTCGACCGAATGGATCACGTCCAGCACGCAGTGAAGAAAATTTAGCGGCTGAGAGTGTACACGAAGACCGTGTAGAGTCGATTCGGCACCGTTCGCAGCAACTCGGACATACGTATGGAACGACTTGGCGCATATTACGTTGATATCTTAAATTGAAAGCGTACAAAATACAGCTTCTGCAAGAACTGAAGCCGCTCGACCTTCCCAAGCGACATCGCTTCGCCCTATGGGCTCTTGAAAAGTTCCAAGAAGATCCGACGTTCTCGAACCAAATTTTGTTCAGCGATTAGGCCCATTTCTGGCTAATGGGTATGTTAACAAGAAAAATTGCCGCATTCAAGAGCTGCCATTTCATTCAGAAAAAACAACGGTTTAATGTGGTTTATGGGCCGGTGGAATCATCGGTCCATATTTCTTCAAAAATTATTTGATGCCTGAAATTGGAGCTCGTGATCTCCGCGACATTTGGTTTTAATAAGACGGCACCACTTCCCACATATCACATCAATCAATGGATTTATTGAGGGAACACTTCGGGGAGCAAATAATTTCACGTTTTGGGCCGGTCAATTGGCCACCAAGTCTATGCAGACAATCCCGCTTCGGTTCAGACCTTGGAGCAAAACATCACGCGAGTCATTCGCCAGTTACCAGTCGAAATGCTCGAACGAATCATCGAAAATTGGACTCAACGGATGCACCATCTGAGACGTGGCTGCGGCCAACAATTGAAAGAGATAATCTTCAAAAAATAAGTGCCAAAGAATGTTCTTTCGAATGATAATAAAAATTCTTCGTTAAAATTGAATTTTCTGTGTTTTTTGCTTTAAAAAAAGTAGTTAACCTCTAAGTGGATCACCCTATATATGCCGACGATGGTAGGAGAGGTAGCGCAAAAGTGGCGTTTATGTATGTATGTGTGCATAAATTGAAACAGCGGTAAATTGATTGCGCTAAGCAATGAAGCGTGTCCTGTAAAGCCACTTAAAACATACCTCAAAACATGCCGTAAACTTTGGCTAAACAGCAACAACAACAACAACAAAAGCAGCAGCAGCAGCAGCAGCAAAGCCAAACTACACATTACAGTTATGCATTCCACTGCCATTCAAGTTCAGTTTTTATACTCGTATTTCACGAATACCAAACAAACGCTTAGGCACACCATTAAACGCTTACTCGTTTGCTCTTACTCTTGGCAATCAGCAATAAGGTGAAATGTAGATTTCAGAGGGGAAAATACAACACCTTACAGTTGTACCAATAAAGAGGTGATTGGGTAGCAGTATAGAGATGTCTGGAAATGGGTTACAATCGTCAACGTTAACGAGCTCGCGGAGAACACTTTCACAACAGAACAACAGGCGTACAGCAGCACTTGAAATTTTGCCAAATTACGGCGGGATGCCGCGTGTACTTAAGAAGTAGGAGAAAATTTTTAGACGCGTCGCATTGAAAAAGGTAAAGAAAGAAGGTTGACGAAAACATTAAAATTTATGCGAGGGAATTTATAGTGAAGTTAAATGCGATGGGAAGAAAAACAGTTAATAGCTTGTACACAGTCTGCAGGAAAATCGAAAGTTCAAATTTTTCAGTTATATCTGGAGCAAATATTTGCATCCCTATCGAGGGTATAAAATTTGAAGAAAAAAATTTAAGACAGATCATTGATATAGTATGACTAGAATTTAACTACTAATGCGTTGATAAATATATATAATTACAATATACAATAGTTGCTTTTAAACTCTTTCATATGATTTTTAAGATATTACCCTTACGTCCCCGCTGTATATCCGCTCCGATATTTTCAACTTAAGGGAAAGCAAGATCCCACCGAGGACGGTCTGTATAAAAACCAGCTTCAATGGATAAGAATGTCTCGGATGAGAACTTCTAATATCCATAACAACCACGAAAAGTTCAGTCCCTAGATGTCCTTGATAGACGGTAGAGAGTTGGTCCTTGAGGCGTTTACTACAGACCGTTACTACTTTGTGATTGATTTGTGAGAGGAGACTTCGTTTACTTCGGTTAAAATAATCCGTATTAAAGACTGATTTTTATAGTAAATCGCTGATTTGCATCCACTTCCAAATGAAAGCTCGCACGATTTTAGCGCCGAATGAAGAAAAGGAGGTATATATCATACAACAGTTGAAAAACAATGTCTCCATGACCAAACATTCCTAAATAGGGTGATTGACATCGCTGGGACGTAATATCTGATTCTGGCATAAGAGAATTTTCTCAAACTACATGACTTTTCTGGATCCTCAAAGCTCTATACCAACTCAGTCATGTTCTGATGCATCGCTGGGACGTAATATCTGATTCCGGCATAAGAGAGTTTTCGCAAACTACATGACTTTTCTGGATCCTCAAAGCTCTATACCAACTCAATCATGTTCTGATACATCACTGGGGCGCAATATCTGATTCCTGCATAAGAGAATTTTCTCAAACTACATGACTTTTTCTGGATCCTCAAAACTCGTTACCAACTCAACCATGTTCTGATACACATGTCTCAAGTGTTCTATTTCTGAATACACTTTAAGGTCTTTAAGAAATTTTGAATGTCGAAAAGTTGCAATCGCAACAGACAGACAAACATTTTTCTATTCTACCCGCACACTTTTGCTATCTGAGGACAGTTATCAATAACTCGATATATGGGAACTGTTGGATTAATCTTAAAGAGTACTTTTATATCGCTATGTGTAAACATGGTATGCTCATAAAACTTATATTTATCCAAGCTGCGTCAGCATTAGAAAATACCTCTTTGAGCCGTTCGATACTGACCTGGAATACCTATACCCGGGAACTCCTTATGTTGACTACTCAAATGACTAGTGTTCGTCGAGAGACGACGGCAAAATTATACATAACTTCAAATTTTTACCCCAGGTTCGTTTTTAATTTTAAATTTAAAACTGAATCTTAATATAACATAAAAACCCTTAAAAATTCGAACTTTAAATTTTCAACTAAACAACTTTCACACTTTTTAAAATCACGAAGTTTCCTTCTCTTTGCTTTCTAGATTTAAAACTATGAGTGCGTTGTGTCGTTAAAATGCTGCAAACACACATTCGCACACAACTATATGAAAGACCTTTAATTTGTGCTGTCTCACAACCCTGACACCCATGAACGCCTATAAATATGCAAAGACACGCGTTCGATATTGCCATTGACACCTCAAAGGAATGAGCTCACACACAAAACAAAACACGAAAGCAATAGCAATGCATAATAAAGAAAAATTGGAAAAAATGCAAACAAGCACGCTTACACATGCAAGTAACTTTGTACTCGTATATGTGTTTGTAAATTGCTCCTTAAATTCTTGCAAAATTCTCCGCCTGCAACACTCCTACACCCATAAGCAGTTAGGAGAGTAAACACAAATCAATTGCACATGCTCATACTATAGAAGAGTTTTTTAATGCATTTCAGACGCTATGCATTATCACATTTGCGCTTTTATTTGTAAAATCTATACACTTACGTATGTATGTATGTACAAGTATGTAAAGCGTGTTTTTTATAGAGGTATAGAACTTTAAGTGGGCATTACTTTTCAAGATGGCGACCGATATAATAGCTGTCAAGTGATCTATTCGCAGTTTTGTTTGGCAATTCATCGTGAATAGACTCACGCCTGAACAACGCTTGCAAATAGTGCAATTTTATTTCGAGAATAATGGTTCTGTGCGGAAAACGTCTCGCGCACTACGTCCATTTTATCCTCGACAAAATCGTCGATCAGAGCAGTTAATTCGATTAACCATGGAACGTTTTCGCACCACGTTTACTCTTATTGATAACTCGCATCCCCAGAGACGCCGCACGGTGCGTACAGAAGAAGCTATTGCTGCTGTAGAGCGTAGCATTGAGGAAGACCAGAATGAGTCCATCCGCCATCGAGCACAGGAATTGGATCTTGGTTTGCGTGCTTACAAAATCCAACTCGTGCAAGAATTGAAGCCAAACGATCATCAAGTAAGGCGTAGATTCGTCGAATGGACCCAAAACGCGATTACCGTTGTTCCCGATTTTCATAAGCGAATTTTGTTTAGCGATGAAGCGCACTTCTGGTTGAATGGCTACGTCAACAAACAAAACTGCCGCATTTGCAGTGAAGGTAATCCTCAATTGTATGTTGAAACACCGTTACACCCAGAAAAACTGACTGTTTGGTGCGCTTTATGGACTGGAATCATTGGTCCGTACTTTTTCAAAAACGATGGTGGCCAGAACGTTACAGTCAATGGTGATCGGTATAGAGCCATGATTACTAACTTTTTCATTCCTGAATTGAATAACCATGATGTCCAGGAGATGTGGTTTCAACAAGACGGCGCAACATGTCACACAGCTCGTGCCACAATAGATTTATTGAAAGACACGTTTGGTGACCGCCTAATTTCACGTTTTGGACCTGTGAATTGGCCTCCAAGATCTTGTGATTTAATACCGCTAGACTACTTTCTGTGGGGCTATGTAAGGTCATTGGCCTATGCGGATAAGCCACAAACGCTTGACCATTTGGAAGACAACATTCGCCGTGTTATTGCCGATATACGGCCACAAATGTTGGAAAAAGTCATCGAAAATTGGACGTCCAGATTGGACTACATCCGCGCCAACCGTGGCGGTCATATGCCAGAAATCATATTTAAAATGTAATGCCACAATATTATCTTTCGGATAAATAAAATTCATGTCAATCGAATAATCCATCGTTATTTTATTGCAACTTAAAGTTATATACCTCTATAAAAAAAACACCCTTTATGTATGGCATTAGGTATCATAGGTAGATAGTAGTATAGCGCTGCTTATTTACACCTATGTAAGCTCAAGTTTACTGCTTATCAAACATTTATTGAAGTAAGTCGAACATTTCGCATCATCTTAGCTCTTTTATCATTCTGTTGTTTGTTCTTTCATTTTCTTGTACATCGTACCCTTTCTTTTTTCATAACTGACACTTTTCTTACACTTTTATCGCATTTATATCGCTCAGTTTAATGCCATTTCAAATCGCTTATCGATCTTTTTACGGGTGAATATGCAGACATTTGCTTAGATAACTCAAGCGAAACTTACTTATATATACATATATATATATATATGTATACATTTGTAAATATGAATTTTTCGTTTTATTTGTAATGCACAGCCTGGCTTTGGCTTCTTGATTGCTTGTCTTCCATTAATTTTTATGCGGGTATCTTACAAATCGTTGCGTTGGGTAATCAAATCAAATATGCTTTTGACGCAGTTATTAAATTCATTGACTAAAGATAAAATATTTGAATTTGAATTCGAATTAACGTTGACACTTTTCAGTAGATCATCAAAGGAATGATGCTTATAATTAATAAGTTCGATTAATTGACTGTTGTGGTGGCTTTTAAATATATAAATCTTTTAAAATTGAGTTAATTCTGTAGCTCAGAAAAATCAATAGAAATGTAGATAAAAAAAAAAAAACAATAAAAACATCGTTGTCCTTTAAAATAAAATATAATTTTCCTACCTAAAAAATCGGCTTTAGGTGGCAATGTTATATAGTCATTCGATTTCGATGATTTTCGGTGTCAATAACTATCTTAAGTTACGTGTGTATAATACCAAATTTAACGCTTTTCACAGACTTATGACCCAAAGTCTGAAATCTGAAATATCGATCGTATATATAAATATGTTATGGTGGACTCATTTGATACCGACAAATGATGGTATAAATGTATAAAAACATCTGATATCTAGTTTGCATTCAAACAGACGGACAAATGAACAGAAGATCATGGCTAAATGAACTCTGCCCGTTATTCTAATGCGATGGGTATAAATTCTTGTGCATCTATGTCATCTCCTTCTGGTACATACCTGCTCCGGACCAAAGTACTCCGGTGGAATTTTGACCAGCACTGCATGAAGAAAGTTAAATTACACTGGCCATCTGATGCGCCTTGCAAAGATCGGTTGGTTCTTTGCAGTGAGAAATGAAGGTCCATTTTATTGCGAAAGCAAAGCTTCAAGATATCTAAGACAGCGAGCATGGGAGGTATTCTAACGTCTCGATCATTCAATCTTGCCTGTATTTCCTACATTTGTCGCTGCTACTAAAGCCCATTATGCTTACATGAGTAGGATTTCATTAGGCCGAGAACTGCTCTGTATTCCTTTTGTGGCCGTGTAAGCAATAAATGGTTGAGGCCTTTGCTTTTGTATATCATGTATATCATGTACAGGTGCTCTAGCAAGATCACCTTGGCACTTTCCATCAGTTCTTTGCAATCCCATCAGTTTTTTCTTTGACCATAAAACCTTTGTAGCCTCGAACACAATATATATGTAACCGTTCACCCTTGGCTACCTTTTTGCTCCTTCCGTGCTTCTAAGCACATTTTTGAACGAAATACTATTTGAGATTATTTATTTGATATCCGCCTGGATTCCGACATATATTTTGACATTTTGCACATAGTTTCTGGTTGCTAACGAAGATTTATGCCTGGAAAATACTGCAGTACTCTGGAAGCTTTAAGGGTTACTTAAGGCTCAGCTCAGCGCAATAGACTCCGACGCCCACTCCATCACACTTTGTTGATCCATCCGTGTAAATGTTACACGTTGCACTGGTGGTTTGCATGTGCCTGCGCCATCCGCCCTCATTAAACGTAGCATGAAACTTTCTTTTCCATATTAAAGGTTGGGATATGTGGCATATTTTGTCCTCCGCTGTATAACGATAATGCGTGAGGCCAGGGGATAGGATTCATGTGGTACCTAGACTGTCCTTTTTCAAATTTTTCCCCGACATTTAGCTTCAAAATCAGTTTGCTGTCCCAAATTACTCCCAGATACTTGGTGTGATCCTTGAATGATAGTTCCACTCCGTTGAACCTCAGATATTTCTACGCGTGGATTTTACAACTTCCTGTGAACAGTAATGTGTCTGTTCCATCGATGCGCGATTTCTAGAGCGCTTTCCATTACGTTACTGAGGGCGTCCAGGAATTTCCCCGCAACGGTTATAGCTATGTCGTATGCATAGACAATTAGTTTCTATGATTTCCCTTTAAATTTTCACAGAATTGCGTTCGCTACGAGAAACCACTGGAGTGGTGAGCAGTCTAGCTTCGTTACATTCCGCGCTAATCTTCCTGCAGCTCAGCAGACTTTTATCCAAAGTAAGATGGCAGACTCCAACTGCCTTCTTCTAGACTTTTTTTATCTGTTCTTCGTATAGGCATGCTGCGCCGATGATATGCTGGTCAGTGACAGCTTATCTCTAATATAAGTGACATCTTAATCCAAAGCAGATCCAAGTCTTTACAACCGACGTGTCTATATTTTCACAGAAAGTACATTGATATGTGGGATGAACAATACACTTAGGAAAGCCTAAACTCAATGTAATACCACGATATCTTAGACAGATTATCGTGGAAGGCATTCCAAGGCTCTAACTTTGCCCGCTATAAATGAGAGACCGCAATGTTTCCCTCACATTTCGTACAGCATCTGCAGCATCTCTTAAATCGAACATCCGGCAAGCTCTTCTGCTTAACACTTTCTCTCTGTGGGCAGGAACCCGAGGGAATCTCTTCTTTTTTTTTACCTTCACCTATAATAACAATCCAGCCCTTCTTTTGAGATTGTCACAAACGAGAAGTCGACTTAATGCCTGCTTGACTATCGCTAAAATAAAGATATACTTGCTAGTGATAATGGCTTTAATATAATCTGCAGCCTCTACGAGAACTAAAATTTTGGCTTCAAAAATATACCACTGATCGCGTAACCTGTGAGGACCATCAAGGTGAGTTTCTTGAATAAACAGCTTCGTCAATTCTTCCATCGAGGCTCGAATTGTACTTTTCAAGAATTATCGATTGATTAATCTACTGATGTAATTATTTAAATCAAGATCGGCTAACGCTGCAGTCTGATAATCCACTTAGAGATTCTAGAGTATGAGAGAGAGAACGATCATTAGTGAGATTATTAAAGCATTCCTCTGGTAACGTTAGTGAGCACCTGATACCCTCACTGGCTTACGGATACAGTTCTGCACTGGAGTAAAATTCAGTTAATGTTCACTTAATGCTTGAAAAGACTTCAAATAAAATATTAAAAAAAAATTTGTGTAATTTACGCATGATTTTTCGTTGTAGGTTTCAACCACTTCACTCTCTCTTAAAAATATTCTTTTGCAGGAAGAAAATCACAGGCTAATTCAATTGCTAATTTTATGTAGTGAGCCAATTCGAATTCTATGAAGAAAATTAATATATTCCGTAACTCATACTCGTATATGTACATATATACATTATATTTATAATTTCAGCTATTCCATAACGTCATTGAATTTTGGAACTTTTACAATGTCATAGTTACGTCGATTGGGTGTTTGAACAACAAGCAGATTTTTCCAACAAAATTTTCTTCAGCGACGAGCCACATTACTCCCTCGTTGGATATGTAAATAAGCAAAGTTGTCGAAATTGGGGCTAAGAGAATTATCAAGTAATTGAAAAGAGACAATCACACCAAAAAAAAAAAAAACTTACTGTCTAGTGCGCTATTTGATCCGGAGGTGTGATTGGACCTTATTTCTTTGAAAACGATAACGGCGAGACTGTCACTGTCAATTCAAAGCGTTATGGTCGTATAATAACCGACTTTTTTTGGCCTTCAGTTTAAGAACACGACTTGGACACTATTTGGTCCCAACAAGATGGAGCTTCATGCCGCACAATACGAGCGAATATGGATTTATTGCGAGAGGAATTTCCCGACTTTTTGGAGGAACCACGCGGAAGATCGTGTTTATACGGTTAAACCTTTAACTCTTGAGCACTAGAGAACTAACATTCGTCAAGTTATGGCTGAGATACTGCCCGAAATGTGTAAAGAAAAAAGGTCGAAAATTACCTCAAACGGATCGGAATTTGCAAAAATCAATGAGGCGGTCATTTCAATGATGGAGTGTTTCACATATAATGCTGAGGTTCAAACTTTACAATAAAAAAAGGAATTTCATGAAAAAAAAATTATTTTAAATGCATTTGATTTACGCTTGTTTTGGGAAACCGCAAAATGGATAACCCTTTATAATGAATCATGCATGCATTGGACTTTGAAGATCAAAATCCATCACAACACTGCAACAGCACCTTAATCACCATTTTACTTGAGCTAACAAACACCTTTTAGCTCCAAATTAAATGCTTGGAATTTACTAAATCGCACCTTAAGCAAGAACAAACAAATATTTGTATTAATCTTAAAAAAAAAGAGTATAAGAAAGGAAGCATTACAAGTGCCGCACACAAGCACACACACTTGTAAGAAAAAAGGTTACACACATAACGCCAACCAAGCGAAACGACGACTTGCTAAATGCTGATGACCCCGTTTATGCTGAGCAGCTTATAAATTTTTCAAGCAAGAAATAATATAGCAACAACAACAATAGCCAAAAAGTTACTTCGAGTGAAGCAGTGTAAAAGTCAAGAGCGAAGCGTAAGAAGGGAAAAGGCGTAAAAGAAAAGGTTAAGACACTCAGCTAAAGGGTAATCCTAACAAACAAAAATACACAAACAAATAAATATCAAGCTGATTAGCAGTGTTAAACGAACCCACTTTAACACCTACACATATTTACATACACACTTACGCCTCTGGTGTGACATCAGGTCTTTTATGAATACGTTAGGATTGCGCTTTGGGTTATGTGAATAAATAATAATATTTTTGTATGTTTTGTTGTTATTTTAATGCTTCCGAATATGTTTAGCCAGGTAAAAAATTACATTAGGAGTAGATCTCTTTTAAGACTATAGAAACTCTTTTTAGTGCATACTATCATTTGGAAGACCAGTGTTCGATTCCTCACAGTCCAACATCCAAAATTATAGAGAAATAATTTAAATAAAAAATTAAATTTGCCGTATTTTCTGTGTTGTCTAAGACCAAGTACCTATAGCTTTTTACAGGGTGCTCCGATTTTGATGATTTTCTTTTATTGGAAAGGGTATAGAATGATATTGGCCCCATTGATAGTTGGATTTTAACCGGAGGCGTAGGGCAGGGGGATAACTTGCAGATTTCACGTGTAATCCGCATATTCCATTACCAAGTAGTTCGGTTTTGATAATTCTTTCCGTATTGGATAGGTTATACTTTGAAGCTGGTCCCACAGAAAGTTCAAAATGACTTTTAAGGAGAAAGGTAAGAAAGGGGGGGATGATTCTTGGATATCAACGTGTAATTCGCATATTCCATTACCAAGTAGTCCGATTATGATAGTTCGTGTTGCATTGGATAGGGTATATTGAAGTTAGTTCTACATAAAACTGAAAGAATGTTTTCACACTTAAGGGGAGCAAAGGGGGAATGATTCATCAATTTTAGCTAATGATCACTCATGACTTTTTACAGAATAAAAGTTTTTGTTTTGGAATTAGAATTATATCCTTGATAGGGGAAAAAGGGGGTGTGGTTCACCAATTTTATCGCAAAATCCCTTTACCGTGAAGTTCGATTTGGATAATTTTTCTTTAATTGGATAAGTTTTATTCTGAAATTTTTTTGTTATTTTCACATTCATTATAACGGTAGGTTGTATTTTATAAAAATAAAAATTATGGGAAACAAATGTGTGGTAATTAGTAGATAAATAATAATGATGATTGGGGCTTTGTAGCCGCTGAAGCGATTTTAGGCCGATTAGAGCCGCAAGAAAATATAAAATGAAATCTTTAAAAAAAAATTCTACGAAAGAACTAAAAGGCAGGCCAAGTTATTTCGACAAACATATAGACAGTATAATAGAAAGAAGACAATGAAGAAGTAAACAATAAATGCTGCTTACATTATAGCAATCAATTCTGAGGTTACGTTGAAACCAAGTCATTAGCACTTGTAGTTATTCGCGCATATAAATCCTGTATTATTAGTGTAGTGATGATTTCATATATATTTCACGAAGTCCCTTAAGCGCGGTTTTCCCAAAACTACTTTACTTACCCAGTAGTACTTTATGGGGTAGGATATTTTAAGTTTGTTCTTGTAACATAATAAAGTTATAAAGAACCAATAGCTATGCAGAGGATTCCAGAAGATTTTTAATTTATTGCTGAATCAGTGAACAAACCAGCTGACTTTGAGAACTTTCCATTCTTCAAGTTCTTCAAGGTAATCTTTAATCTTATTTGTCTTTGATCTCTTCATCCAAGGAAATAATTTGTTGAAGGATCTACATATATCCTTGCTCAGATATTGTTACGAATCTGGAAAGCCGTACTTGACTCCCTTATATATTCAAACCACTTATGATAACTAGATTTCTTCCTAATTTTGGTTGCTAAAAGCAAAGTAGCACATTTTTAGCAAAAATTTTCCAACGGCTTGAACTAAATTTGGGTCTCTCATCTGAAGATTTTTGTGAATTTTCCTAATGGTAGGTTTTTTCATGCGGTGGATGGTAAGCCTTTGCATAATCATGAGGAATTCGACTTTTCACTTTATCTCGCCTCAATATGTATGTTTTTTAGTTACCCAGAGGATACTTGGTCCAAGACCGGAAGTTATGGGTGCTTGATATATATGCAAAATAATTGTTTCTGACCACGTTCAGGTGGATGGATGGCAATCAAAAAATTTCCTCACTTGCTTGAACTTCTACACATGACGCCATCCGGCATCAATTTTGACCTTGGTTTAGGGCTCAACTTTGAAATTGTTATATAATGGATGGGTCATTTACGTCACAATTGTAAAAATTTCCTACGCAGGAATATTGGAAAAGCTAGAAGTGACAATTCCTGGAATCTTTCTCAAGAGGGAGTATTTCTTCTCTTTAGTTGAAGATACTTCTATTATAAAGTTGAGCTCCAAATCTGTAAATTTCCGCAAGAAACAGTTTTTTACCAGACTCAAAATTCATTAATTGATTTCCGCTTAATTTCTCTTCATAATGCGTGATTTCTCACTGGGATCTAATCTCACAAGATCTCGGCATTCATTTTTATGAAAATTATATCCATCTCTAAGCATTTTCACTATCGCCGATGATGATTACACAGGATCAAACAATTTTTCCATTAGCTGACATTACCTTGGTACCAATACTTAGCAGAATCACACATATATATATATATATATATACATATATGGCGCTTTGTTACCGCTGAAGCGATTTTCGGCCGAGCTCCTCCTTCAATTTCTGGTTTTGCGTCTTGATGTTATTACCAACAAATAGGGGACCTACAGTTTCTATTAAGCCGTCTCCGAACAGCCGATGTATTTTTATGAGGGCCCTTTGTTTCATGCCAGAAATACAGTCGGAGGGCTTGACATTCCCTGCCGAGGGGCGACCGCAATTAGAAAAATTAATTTTCTATAATTTTGGATGTCGCTCGAACCTGGACTCAAACCCAGGCCTTCCGAATTGTAGTACGCAATGCTAATAACTCGGCTATTGCGGCCACCGCTATCACATATATAACCTATTTCTTGACCACGGATTTGATGGACTGGAAGTCTTTATATTACTTCAAATATTGGGATCTCCATTTCCAGGCCCTTGTGGACTATAATAAATCGCAAGAGGCCGAGAGATCTAAAATTAAAACTCTGCTCACACAGAGAGGCTGGTGATTTGGTATATTTCCTTTTTAACTTTAATTATCTAGAAGTGAAGATGGAAATATACACTTTCTTTCTGACACCGAACTGACATTAAATCTCATGGTTGGGCAGTTCACTGCTAGTGAAAATGTCCTTCTTATTCTCACTAGTATCGCAACTTGAGTTACATTTTGACAAGCTGCTCATTTCTATGGTATTTATAGATTTCCATTTAGGCTGACATCCAAGTGGCACCCAAGGAAATAGAGTGTACAGTCTTCTTTTCTTGGAAATACACAGCTGAATTTCTTCAGAGCATCTCGCTTACTAATTTATCCCTAATTAGATCCGAGTGCTTCGCCATGTAGTTGATGTTTCAAAGAATTCTGAAAGAGAGTACCCACTCTCTTCTAAAAGGGTTCATCAATTAATTTGCTTGCGATCTTCTCTGTTTTTCGGAATATTTTAAAGTACTCTTACTTAGCTCTTCCTCAATTGTTTTCACATTTTTGTTGCTTTTTTTTACCACCCGCCACCCACATTGTGGTCAGACGATTACATTACATTTGTATTGCGAACATGAAGCCAATCAATATTGGCCGAACTAAGTGGGATGTTGTTCCAAAAATGGAAATACCAAAAATCTACACCTGCGAAAAAAACCCAACTAAAAAGTGTCGAAAGGGTAAGTGAAAAAAGAGAGCGAAAGACCTTGCAAACAGAATATAAAAATGTGACGTGAATATGCAAAAAAAACAAACGATTGGCATATGCCACAAGGGTAAGGTGAGTTATTAAGGTCTGTCATCAATGCCTTTTACCTATGTATAAATGTAGGTATGTATAACTCATACCGCCAAACGCACCCACATCAACCGTAACATACGGATGCGGCTAAGAATTTCGGTCAATTGACTACAAGCTTAACTCTGACCTCAACAACCAGCACAAAGCTGTCATAGACATGTACACACGCAAACATTACACACACATATATATATACAAATACAATTACGCACCTATATATGCTCAATCATGCGTACATGCACATATGTGTATGTGGAAATTAGAGGAAAAGCTAAAAGGTTACAATTTCCATCGATTTGGCAAGCATGTGCGCCTGACTGTATGCTACAAAAGTATTTCAAACGTGCTTATGACCGCGGCTATGTGTTTGTAGGTCTGTGTGAGTAAGTGAAAGGTTAAGGTGAATATCATTGTGTCACATTGTCAGACGACGCCAACACACACCAGCAAATATATGAATGAGTGAATGCTTACAAATAGACAGGTGACCAACTTACCGTTTGCCCCAGCATTTTTTGCATTGATTACACCAGCAACTTTGGCTTTAATGATCTTGTTTTGCGTAACTGTTTGTTTATATGTATTTTTGTATGTTTATATGAAGAAAAGAATTCAAATGCCATTTACTTGAATGACGAATGTGAATTATTTTTATTTTATTTCATTTTTTTTTCTTTCTTTGTTCTTGTTGTAAATCATAAAAGGTTTGCCCGGCATTCTTTTACGCTATTCATGGATTTGCATGCAAGATGCAAACGGAATAAAATGGTAATTCTAATATGTACCTGTCTAATATGTAAATATGTATTTATTCATAGCGTTGACTGAATTAAATTAAAACGTGTCCGAGCAGTAAATGCATATGACGGGTTGACTGAGTTCCTTCGCCGGGTCAAATTAATATAAATGATGATATCATAATAAATTTAATAATAAATTTTATAATTTTTTGAAACCTTTTTTCAACTCGACAATGTAGTCTTAAAAACTGCAGGTATTTAAGCTTCGTAGAGGAACTAACTCCACAAAAAGTTACTGAACAATGCAGTATATACTTATATATAGATATATATTTGACGCTTTTTGTCAGAGCTCCTCCTCCAATTTTTGGTTTTGCATCTTGATGTTTTTACCAACAAATGGATTAACCTACAATTTATTCTAAGCCGCCCTCAGCGGATGGATTTTTATGAGGAGCTTTTTATTTCATGTCAGAAATACACTCGGATGTCTTAATATTTCGCTTATTTCCTTTATAAATAATTTTCAACTTTTATTTTGACCTCTGAGGAAGTTCCACCAAACAGCAATCGCTATTCGCACTTCGTCATAGTCTGGAATTGAAGTCTTTTCCATATGTATCGATTGGGGATTTTTGTTCACAATATGCGGCGGTTGAACTTTCACTGCCATGTAGTTGGAGAAAAGTTCTCTCTATAAACTCAGTATGATCTAGGCATTACTCATCAGATTGTTAACTGCTTAGTTCCTAACTGAATAGGTGTTGAAACCTTCTGTAAGCCGCTCTCAAGCTCATTATACTCAATAACTTCGGACCTTTTCTATTTATACCTTTCATGTACATGAAAGGGAATATTAACTTTGGTCCGAAGTATGTAAGAACTAAAAGGAGAAGGATAAACCCGATCGGAGCCTCCTCAATATTGTAAATAAGGTCCTATCTAGCTCATTATGTGAAAGATTAAAGCCCACCGTCGAAAAATTGATTAGACCTCATGAGTGGGGGTTTAGACCTGAAAAATCCACTATTGACCAGATATCAGCCATGCGACAAATCTTTGAGAAGGCTCGAGAGAAGATAAGGAACGATAAGGAACGATAAGGAACTACCTCAACGCCGCTATGTCTGAATTTAATAACCCTACAAAACTCATACAGCTATATAAACTGACCCTGGATAATATCAGAAGCGCAGTCAGAATTGAGAAGAACCTCTGCAAGCCGTTCGATACGAAACGAGATTTCAGAAATGATGATTCTTTCTCGTCTCTTCAATTTTATACTGTGGAAAATAATACGAGCTGCAGAGCTATGCAGACCAAGTACAACCTTTTACAAGAGCGTAGTGATATTGATATCATTGGCCATAATAACCGCACCGCAAATTCTGCTTTCTCCACGTTAGACAAAGAACCGAAGCGAATGGGTCTGATAGTGAATGAGGGTAAGACGAAATATCTCCTGTCATCAAATAAACAGATATTCGCGATTCGAATCCCACGTTGACATTCATAACTTCGCAGTCGTAAATAAATTCGCCTATCTAACCAGCATTAACAACACCAACAATGTCAGCCCTGAAATCCAACACAGAATCACTCTTGCCAACAGTTGCTACTTTGGACTGTGTAGGCAATTGAACAATACAGTCCTCTCTCGACAAATCAAAAGCAAACTTTGCAATTCGCTCATCATTCCCGTCCGAACATACATGAGGACATGAGGAGTATTCGAGAGAAAACTTTTGCGGAAGTCTTATGCTCCTTTGTGCGATGGCAGCGGCGAACACCGTAGACGGTGGAATGATGAGCTGTACGAGTTATACTACAACAGCATTGGCATAGTTCAGCGAATTGAGAGACGGCTAGGTCATATCGTCCGAATGGATGAAAGCGCTCCCACGTTGAAAGTACTCGATGGAGTACTCGCTGGGGGAAGCAGAGGAAGAGGGAGACTTCCACTCCATTTGGAAGATTTAGATGGAGAACGACCCGGTTTCACTTAGTATTTCCAACTAGCGACAAACAACGAATAAAGAAGGAACGAGTGGCGTGCTATTGTTGATGGGACTAAAATCGAGTAAGCGGCGCTTACACCAAGGAAGAAGAACAAGAAGCCAAATCAGGTCCCTTTGGAAAAAAAATAACTATATGTTATATGTTATATATCTAAAATCATCATAATGAGGGTGGTATAAACCAGTAAGCAGGTAATACCTAACCATTCGCTTGTTATGGACAGATAAAAAGTTTTAGGCATACACAGTTATAGATTTTCCTCAATTTTTACATACCAGTTTAGGTTCAAATGCCAATAACTTTATGACGTTTTGAGACTTCATCTCAGAAAAATATTAAATTTAACGGTAAATTATTTAATTTTCTTTGAATATGGTTTCATCAAAAAAAAAATTGAATATATTAAACGTGTTTGATGAGTTAAGAAAAAAATTCTTTTAAAAAAGTATTTTGTACAAAAGTTTTTTTATTCCTGTGTATGATCAAGGAATTACATTTACCTATGTCTGTTATTATTAACTATTATCCAACTTATGACACACTTTGTGGGGCTACCTTCTGGAAATTCGCTATTTTTTGCCACATCCGTAACTTATAGCAAACAATTTTTTTTTAATTTTTAAGACCAATTTCTGTCAGTTTTGGTATGGAATTGAACCTTATGCCGAATTTCAGCGAAATCGAAAACCTTCGTGCAGAAAATCAACTATTTTTAATTGGTGTGAAATGGAATGTTTGAAAAGGAATGTACACTGATGGCTATTTTGGGAATTTTTATTTTATTTAAAAATGCACTAGAAGGCTACTATTTGAATATTAATACTTCACTGAGAAATTTTTGCAATCTATTTCCGTTATACACATCTGCATGAAAATCAATGCCTTTATTTTAGCAAAAATATAATATTTTTCCTTTCATCTTTTCAATATAAGTATATTTTATTCAACCATAATGCGCACATATTAACAACTTAATAAAAAAAAATGTTTTAAAATCATCAATCAAAAGCTTAAATAATACTTATTGAGAAAAAAGTTATAACTTAATTCTACAACTTAATTTTAAAGAGGCATTTCAATTATTGAAATACAATATCGTACACACTCATATATAAATCATTCAAAAAGATGCAATATTTCACACCGTTTTTCCGTGAAACAGGTGATATATTTACTGATTATCTGACTTAAATGGCTGGAGAGCAAATAACAGTGAATTGTGAAAGCTACGTCAATTTGCGACAAGATTGACACCACAATTGCAAGCGAAAAAAAAAACAATTTTTTTTTATATATAAATAAGTATGTGCATTCATATACATATGTGTGTCTGTGTCTGTATGCCTACGAATTTATGTATATTATGAAAATCAATTTGCGGCTACACAATATGACTTACCTACTTACGAGCATTGCAGCTTTCACTCAGCGTTCGTATATATAGGGTGTTTTTTATAGAGGTATAGAACTTTAACTTTTTAAGATGGCGACCGATTTAACAGCTGTCAAGTGATTTCAAGTTTTCAGTTTGGTTTGGCAATTCATCATGAATAGAGTCACGCCTGTACAACGGTTGCAAATAGTGCAATTTTATTTCGAAAATAATAGTTCATTGCGGAAAACGTATCGCGCACTACGACCATTTTTTTTTTTTTTTTGTTTAGCGATGAAGCGCACTTCTGGTTGAATGGCTACGTCAACAAACAAAACTGCCACATTTGGAGTGAAGGTAATCCTCAAGTGTATGTTGAGACACCGTTACATCCAGAAAAACTGACTGTTTGGTGCGCTTTATGCGCTGGTGGAATCATTGGTCCGTATCATTGGACGTAGTGCGTGATACGTTTTCCGCACAGAACCATTATTTTCGAGATAAAATTGCACTATTTTCAAGCGTTGTTCAGGCGTGAGTCTATTCATGATGAATTGCCAAACCAAACTGGGAATAAATAACTTGACAGCTGTTAAATCGGTCGCCATCTTGAAAAGTAATGCCAACTTAAAATTCTATACCTCTATAAAAAGCACCCTTTATAAGTATGTGTTTGCGCATTTCATATTTCATATGCATTAAACATTTTTTTTACACCAGCCGTCAGCCGCCGGCATTAAAGGTAAGCGTTAATAAATCCTGCGCAGCCTTTTAGTCGAGAATCAACTGCCTAGCTGGCTTTTGAGTTGGCATCTGAGCCAGCATATTGGCCGTTAGCATCAGATTGGCAGCAAGCAATCAGCATTGGCAGCAGCGCAACTGTAAAAACAATAATAATAAAAATAACAAGTAAGCGAGGCGTTTGGGAAAGTTGCATCGCTCACAGTTTCATGGTGCACGCGTCAAGTTGCATGCATGGCAATAATTTAAATGCTGCTATAATGCAGCAGCCGTTGAAAGTGTGCAATTTTTGTTGACTATTTTTTTGTTTATATGTATATACATATATTTATGTATGTGGAAAATACATAATAAAGCGTGTGCTTGTGTGCTTACCATAGGAATTTCATTAATATATGCAGAAAGTAATTTTTTCTTTTTTTCTTTTTCTTTTTTTACTGGCCTTCTGATCGACCGCAGGTTTGATTGAACGGTGAGTGCTTTAAATCTAGGCGCGATGTGCCGTGGCCACAATTGATTTAATGCGTTTTTAATGTAGTGGTCGAAATGCGTGTATACGCAGAGTGCAGCTGCAAGGAGTAAAGGATAAACATATGTATATACATATATGATTATATTCTTTAATCAGCATAAGAATTGATGTAATAACATGCAACCCAGTAAGCAAAGATTCCAAGATTTTTTTATGCAGAAAAAAATTTTTTTTGATAGAATTTGGGCAATTCCTGTCATCATCACAAAGCTAATTTTTTTTTTCGAAAAAAGAAATTTCAAAACGTTCAAGGTAAGCATAAATAAATTGAAGTTTTATATTGGGCGAAAATATTATGCATAATTTTAGGTGCATTACAAGGGACTGATGACGACTTATATGTGAGGATCGTGAGATTGAGAATATACTCTATTCGATTCACTTTGAAGAAGTTTTAAGATTTTTTCTAAATCTTTATTTCAGATAAAATCAAGTTTTTGATTTATTCATCATATGGACTATTAGAAGTGGCCCTCTCTTACAAAGGGTGCTCAAAGTAGAGGTACCTTTTTCAATAGAATTTTTTGACAGATCACGCGTGAATGGTGTCAAGCTGTCATGTTGCTTTTGTTCAGTATTGTTTGGCATTTCATCATGGAAAGACTTGAACAACGTTTACAAATCATTCAACTTTATTACGAAAATTCACGTTCTGTAAAAAATGTGATTCGCGCGCTTCGATCAACTTATGGTCAACATAATCGGCCTATTGAGCATACAATTCGCAACACCATCACCTATCTTGAGATCCAGCATTCATTACTAGATAATATTCGACCGAATAGACCACGTCCAGCATACAGTGAAGAAAATATAGCGGCCGTAGCTGAGAGTGTGCGCGAAGACCGTGGAGAGTCGATTCGGCGCCGTTCGCAGCAACTCGGACTGAATATAGAACGACTTAGCGCATTTTACGTCAAGATCTTTAAAAGTTCCAAGATTATCGAGCAAACTTGCCGCATTTGAGACCAAGAGCAACCAGGAGATTCAAGAGCTGTCATTTTGTCCAGAAAAAACAACGGTTTGATGTGGTTTGTGCGAGGAATCATCGGTCCATATTTCTTCAAAAATGATTTCGGTGAGAACATAACCGTCGACCATTATCGAGCCATGATAGGCGACTATTTGTTACCTGAAATTGAAGTTCGTGATCTCCGCGACATTTGGTACCACACATTGCATCAATCAATGGATTTATTGAAAGAACACTTCGGTGAGCAGATAATTTTAGATTTTGACCGGACGATTGGAAACCAAGATCATGTGATATCACACCGCTTGACGTTTTTTTGTGAGGACATGTAAAGTCTAAAGTTTATGCGGACAATCCCGGTTCGATTGTGGCCTTGGAGCAAACCTTCACGCGTCTCATTCGCCAATTACCAGTCAAAATGCTCAAACGAGTCTTCGAAAATTGGACTCAACGGATGGACCATCTGAGACGTAGCCGCGGCCAACATTTGAAAGAGATAATCTTAAAAAATAATTACCAAAGAATGTTCTTTGCAATGAAAATAAACATTCCCCATTAAATTTGAATTTTCTGTGTTTTTTTCATTAAAAATGTAGGGAAACTCGAAATGGGTCACCCGTTATATAAAAATTAGTAAAAGCTTTTGGTTTAGTTGTGCTATCATGCAGATGGTTTATACTCTCCCGAATTTTGAAAAGGGCGCGGTTGGAGATTTCTCCCAAACGAAAAGTCGCTTTATAAGAAATTTTGTGTGTGTTTTCAATAGAAATCGAGAATAGTTAAATTTATAGTTAATCAGGGTTGCCAACTGTTTTCAAATCTTTTATTTACCACGTAAAGCCTGCTGTAAGTGTATCTATGAACTAAAGTAAAATGCCGAAATCGACAAGGATGAGAGATTTGTTTTGTGGTCAAATGGGATCGTCGTTTGATTTATGCATAAATTTCGCTGAGCTACCATCTGTTCTGAAATTTATATTTGAAAATAGTAATAAAATATATTAAATATAACATTATGAGTATCAAAGTGGAAAGATTATAAAAAAGCTTAACTAAAAACACTACAAATAAAAGAAAACAAAAGATGAAATACATTATGCATTACTATGGGTTAGGCCACTTCAGAATTTTCGGAAAATGAATTTTTTTTTTTCAAATCATACATTATGGTCTCAAAGATGTTATCCCGAAAGATTATGACAGATAAAAATTTCTAAATTCCCCATTTTCGTTCTCTAATTGAAGCGGCGGTTTCAGTCTATGAGGCATACTCAAAACTTTAAACGCATTTTTTTCAAAACTGCTTTTTTCAATTTCGCCGGAAACATAACTCAAACAATTTACAACCGAATAACTTGAAATTTCGACAACAACTTCAAAAATATAATAACTACAGAAGTACGTAGGATTTTGTTTATCTTGCATAGTTTTATTTTTATTACCAGTTTTCGAACAATTTTTTAGGCCAAATTGTTACTTTTTCCTTTAGAGAACCGCCATTTTGTCAAAAATACATATATTGAAAAAATCCTACGTACTTCTGTAGCTATTGCTATTTACAAACGGGAACCGTTCAACAACTTATTAAAATATAATAACACTACAGAACCTGTTTGTCCAGCCGTGGCTCCGAAAAAATGCAGACATCCTAGGGAGAATAGCTGTATAGCCGCCATTTTTAAATTAATTTTTTTTAATAGTTATAAGCAATTAATTATATGTATAATAAATGCCTTTTGTCAAAAATCAGATTCATTTAATAGTTTTCTCAAAACAAATCTCAAAAAAGGTCTATTGTGTGGCCCTCTAGAGTGGCCTAACCCCTTAAAGAGATTTCTAAAGCTTAAAAAATGTGAGGTGAGTTAGCACCTGCTTTAAAATTTTAATACATTTATCTTGGTAAATTAAATCAAATGTAATGTCGAGGATATTACCCCAATCAAAGAGAGTGTTGAAGGCATATAGAGTAAAATAATTTTAAAGGATGCCAACTTTTTTTAATTTTTAATACAATCAATTGTTAATTTGTTAATTTGTTGCAATATAGGTATCAGATTGAAAATATTTAAAAAAGTCTTAATGCGAAAATATTTTTGAAAGATTTCCTACCTGTTTGAAAGTTTTAATTTAAAATATTGATTGACACAGTATGGGTATCATGGGTATAGAGAGATTTCAAAAACTTTTTAATGAGAGTTGCAATCTGTTTAAAAATTGGATAATGAAGTTTCTCAAAGAAACACAATTATGATTATTCTTGATACGTGTTTGAAAAATTTAATTTTCAACCAGAGAAAATAAGTAAAAATACATAATAAATACAGATCTGAAGCAGATGCCGAAATTTTGAAACTAGACTAATTGCTTGGGTTGATGGCGCAATGGAATATAAAAAATCGTTCCTGGTGGAGAATATTCGGGAATATTTAAAAGAGATTTTAGGTAAAAGTAGGTAGGTACGTATGGAAAGTAGATGTCTTGCGGCCGACCTAAGCCTTTAGCAGGCCCATTGTGGTATTAGGCAAATATTCCCAAAAATAAAAATAAACAGAACTTATGATTGAAATGTCCTTTAAAAAAAGACTAATATTTTGCAATTTTCTTATATTTTTTTGTGTAGCTAACCAGAATACCGCTAGTTTATTTGAATTTTCATAAGAAATTGTGCATTAAAATTGTTTTTTTAAATCGAGTTCTTTAAATCTTTAGAAATAAATTAAACATAAATTATCTCTAATTTTAATATCTAAAATTTTTATTTAAAAATTAATTTTTAAAGCACTCGATTTCAAAAAAAAGCTTTATGTATCAGTGTATTAAAGTGTAATTGCTCTTTAATTTCCAAAAACAGTTTTTTATACCTTTGATGTACACCCAAATGTATATTGATCCGATCAGAGACACGAGCAAAGTTGATTTAGCAGTGACCGTATGTCCGTCTGTTTTTGAGATATTTTCACCGAACATTGTACGCAGATTTATTTTTACATTTACACGATCATTTGTCGAAACCGGCCAGATGACAGCACTATAGCATATAAAAATTCAATTTAAAAGTCCCCGGCCTACCATATTTGAACATATTTTTTTGGCAAAACTCATTTTTTTATTAAACATAGTTCCCTTTAAGGGTGATACACTGATTATAGCGACCCTCCACCTTTTCGATACCATTTTTGTAGTACAATTTGTCCTTTACCTTAAAATAGGCCTCAGTTTCGGCGATCCCTTCTTCATTCGACGAAAATTGCTTCCCAGCGAGCATTCTTTCAAGATCGGTGGTCAGTAAATAGTCGCCAGGGAGCCAGATCTGAAGAATACGGTGGATGCGAAACCGTATCGAAGCCATAACCTTGCCAGCCCACTGTTACGCTTTGCCACTCTCTGGAGCGGGTTCATCATATGCCGTCCACTTGGCTGACTGTCGATTTGACTTCGGAGTGTAATGATGGAGCCATGTTTCATCCATTGTCACATAGCGATGCAAAAATTCGGGTTTATTACGATTGAACATCTCCAAACACTGCTCCGAATCATCAACTTGTCGTTGTTTTTGGTCAAAAGTGAGTTTTCGCGGCACCCACTTCGCACAGAGCTTTCTCATACTCAAATAATCGTGAATGATATGATGTGCAAGTACACGTTCAGTTGATCTCTGTAGAGTGCCTGCCATTTCATTCAATTTCAATTTATGGTCATTCAAAATCATTTTGTGAATTTTTTTGATGTTTTCGTCGGTAATAACCTCTTTTGGGCGTCCACTGCGTTGGCCGTCTTCGGTGCTCATTTCACCTTATCTAAACTTAGCATACCAATCCCGGATGGTTGATTTTCCTGAGGCAGTGTCCGGAAACTCGTAGTCAAGTCATGTTTTTGCTTCAACTGTATTTTTTCCTTTCAAAGCGCGAAATTCCAATAACAAAAGTTGTTTCACTCAAAATGCTATAAATGACAAACTAATGATTCGACAGCTGTCAAATTTATAATACACGCCTCTTTTGAAGGTTTGGGCTAACTAAAAATGATTAATTAATTAGTTCTAGTAGCGCCATCTATGTGTTAGGCCGGGAACTTTTCAACTGACCTATTATACGACCGATTTTTCAATTTTGAATTTTCGGATCATAAATCTAACCATCTAAAAGCATGATATTTAGTATTCTTTACATATATCAGGAATTGTATATTGGTGCTGAAAATCATCGAAATCGGAAGCTTATGTCATATAGCTCCCCTACAACCAATTTTTCAGGTATTGGAAATTATTTTTAATCCTAAAATACAATGCAATAAATTTCATATGTTCATGAAAGGTATAGAGTTTTCGACATGGCCGAAGTTTTAAATTTCGTTTATAATTTTTATTATTTAATTTCCATAAATATTTCTTTCATTTAATAAAATTCGAAGAACGTTGTTTGCTAGGTTACATATGCGGCCAGCATGTAAAAGTTTTCATTTATTGGACTTTGCTGCACATTTTTTATTATTATAAAATTAATTATACTTCATGCAATTTTTATTCATCATTTTTAACCATGCTGCAGCCGCTGCGTAATAATATTAACAGCATAGTTGTCATATCAATCACACTACTCACTACTACTACTACTTCTTTACTACGCACAGCAGAGCATAAGGACAACACACCAGCGTAGCCAGTGCTATAACCATTTGTTGGAGACACCTTTAACAGTTGCTAGGTTATGTTTTTACCTGCCGTCGGTCATCTGTTTTAGTGGTCTGGTCTCCACTTTTTCCGCTGCAAACTTTACACACACTTTGTGAGTGATTAATTTATGTTGCATGGCAGCCATAAAAGTAATGATGCTTGCGGTCATGCATCAAAAACCAAGCAAAAAAATTTTTACAAAAAATAAAAATAATAACAACAATTGTAGCAACAACCACAGTAAGTAAGAACAACAAACGAATAGTAGTTACACTATGATAATAGTACAAATAATAACAACAAATGTTGTGGAGCATATGTGTTACTGTACATAGTGTCATAGTAATAGTAATATTAAGTGAATTTTTTAATAAATAAAAAATGCATATTTAGCAAAAAAAAAAATTGTATTACATGCATGCATACACACGTGTGTAGACATCTTAAGGGTGATTCAAGTTGTGGTACTTTTTCAGTAGCCTTTTTTTTTTTGAAAGATCACGCGTGAGTCGTGGCAAGCTGTCATGTTATTTTCGTTTAGTATTGTTTGGCATTTCATCATGGAAAGACTTACGCTTGAACAACGTTTACAAATCATTCAACTTTATTACGAAAATTCAGTTTCCCTAGAGAATGTGCTTCGAGCGCATCACCCAACTTATGGTCAACATAATCGGCCTACTGAGCGTACTATTCACAACATCATCACCCATCTTGAGACCAAGCATTCATTATTGGATAATATTCGAACGAATATACCACGTTCAACATGCAGTGAAGAAAATATAGCGGCCGTAGCTGAGAGTGTACCGAAGACCATGGAGAATCGACTTGGCGCATTTTACGTCGAGATCTTAAACTGAAAGCGTACAAAATATAAGCGACATCGCTTCGCTCTATAGGCTCTTGAAAAGTTCCAAGAAGATCCGAGCCAAATTTTGTTAAGTGATGAGGCCCATTTCTGGCTCAATGGGTATGTAAACAAGCAAAATTGATGCAATTTTAGACGAAAAGCAACATGAAGAAATTCGGGAGCTGCCAGTTTATCCAGAAAAAACTACGATTTGGTGTAGTTTGTGACGCCCGGTGGAATCATCGGTCCATATTTGCTCAAAAATGATGTCGGTGAGAACGTAACCGTCAATGACGATCGTTATCGCGTTATGATAACCGACTTTTTTATGCCTGAAATTGAAGCCCGTGATCTCCACGACATTTGGTTTCAACAAGATGGCGCCACTTCCCACACGTTGCATCAATCAAGGCATTTATTGAGAGAACACTTCAGTGAGCAGATAATTTCACGTTTTAGGCCGGTAGATTGGTCACCAAAATCGTGGTATATCACACCGTTAGACTTCTTCCTGTGGGGATATGTAAAGTCTGAAGTCACGTGTGTCATTCGCCAGTTACCAGTCCAAATGCTCAAACGAATCATCGAAAATTAGACTCAACGGATGGACCATCTGAGAATTAGCCGCGGCCAACATTTGAAAGAGTCAATTTTCAAAAAATAAATGCCAAAGAATATTCTTTCGAATGACAATAAACATTTCCCAATAAGTTTTAATTTTCTGTGTTTTTTTTCTTTAAAAAAATAGGAAAATTCGAAATGGATCACCCTTTATATGTATATCATGTCAGGCAGCCAAACAAATAGCTAGTAGTCAGACAAGGGATTTTTTATATATTTTTATTTCATTAAAAGTAAAAAACGTATGCAAAAAAATTAATTCATTAAAAGCAGTGCTTGTAAAAAAATTCTTGTAAAACTTTGGTATAAGGATGACTTAAAAAGTATTAACGAATTTGTATTTTAAAACCAACTTTTACTGTAGTTAACTGTTCGTATTTATTAAATGGTGTCTTTACTGAATCTTTTATTCAAAACATAAGAGATCCTTTTAAAAATGTTGTGCTGTAATGAAGAACTTTTCTATTAGTTTCGAAAGTTGTTTCGGAAAGCAATATTTATTATCATCATTGAAAACTTATGCCAATCTTCACCTTGCCAAAATAAGAGAGGATATGGTGACACATCATACTCTATTACTGATTTTAATTCCATCGATTCCGTTGAACTTCATCCCACGCTTCGTGTTGCTCGTCAGTTTGACTAACATTCGTTCGTTATCTTTGACTTGCAGCATTAAGGGTTCTACGAATTCAATTTGTACGTCTAATTGCTGGCATTTTTTAAAACGAAAATTCAGTTCTACATTGAAAAAAGACACCATCGCCTTCTTCTTTATAATCAAGTATACTACGTGTTATGTTAGCAGCGTGTATGTTAGTCTATCCTAGCTGACCAAAATTTCACATTAAATTGAACTTTTATTGTCAGGCGGTATAGCTCTGAACTGACGCTGATGTTTACTAAGAATTTCAGTTTTTTTACATCCTCTTCGGTTGAGGCTTTTACACATTTTGGAAATTCAAAATTTTCATATTTTCTTTGCTTTGTCACAGGTTCACTTCCCAGAAGAAAAAGTAGACTTATTTTATACTAAAAGCTGTGAGTACCAAATTTTAGGTATTTCGAACAAAAAATAAGATTTTCTTGAAAAAATCATTGGTCTGCTCACTCCTCGGAAGAAGATAATTTTTGTTCATAAAAACCTTGTCATGACAATAGCAAATACCAGAAAAATAATAGGGGGACAGATGGGGATTAATTTTTATATACATAAATATATATTGCCGAAGATAGGCAATAATGAGTCCCTGTTACATTCCTAATTTTTCTTCTTGTCATTCGATGTATTTGGTCGAATCATTTCCAGCACGACATTCCCAACAATCCGTCTCTCGTTGAACACCTTCACTGATGATGAAGATAGAAGTGTCGTTCATTGCCTTTTTCTTATATTTTTACTAGTTCATTCAATTAAAATTGTAATTAGCAGTCGAACGATATTTTCATTTATGTTTCTATAGTTATTATTGATATTAGAAACTTAGGCTTTTTAAGATTTAATTGCAACTCTCCTTTCCAGATTTAGAGCAACTAGAGTAGTCATATCAAATATTACCAAGAACGAAGGTTAGTTACTACGTTGCTTGTCACAACTTGAAAGATGCAGCGTTCCACAAATGCACTTTAAAGTAATAGAAAGTAACAGAAATGGTACACTAAGGCAAAAAGCTCAACAATTAGAAGAGAAATGAAATGACTTCATAGCCCTGAATTATGTAGGTACTTAAATAGGTAGAAATGGTTGCGAAATCGCGAACACTGACACATTTAAGCTAAAATACGGATACTTTACAATTTATTTGGACTGCCGAATGAAATTTACGGGAGCACTCCATAATCCCGACTCTCAAAATCCAGCCAGTCACAGAACAAGACACAATCCCGACAATATAAAATCTAGATACTTCCTTATCCCGATAGCATCGTTTTTAATATACATCAAACGATTTTTGGCCGAGCTCCTCTTTTAATTTGTGGCGTGTACTATATTATTGATATTTTTCAAACGAATGGACAATTTTTTATTCCAATAAGAAAAATATTTCTTATTAAGCACAAGTGTGGGGCTAAATATTTTTAAAATTCTTTTTGGAAGATTGGAGCACCTTTTAATTTTACAAAGATATCTTAGAAAACTTCGTGACATTATGATGAATTTAAACATTTTATTTACTGTAAAAATTTTAATATATACACCAAACAAAATGTATAAAGGCAGCAGCGTTAATCCCGATTGTCTGCGCACTTAATCAGATCAAAATTTGTAGGTGGCAGACAGCAGCAATGGAAGGTAGTACAGTGAGCGAACTGCTGATTAGTATTTTAATGTTTTAAATTTGATAGAATAAAAATGGATAGTAGGCAAACATTGCGGTTATTACTAACAAACAAAATCACTACTTATTAAAAAAAAATACATATATGTATAAGTAGGTTATTGCTAAAACTGCTTTATAAATAAAATTTATAAAAAAAAATGTATAAGTGAAATCAGATCACCGAAATTTATATGTTTAGTATATTCTATTTTGAATATATATATTTATATGGCGACCGCAAAAGTCGAGTGGTTAGAATTGCGTACTACAATTCGGAAGGCCTTGGTTCGAGTGCAGGTTCGAGCAACATCCGAAATTATTGAAAATTATTTAAGTGTATTTCTGACTTGCAATAAAATTTGTTGGTGAAAACATCAAGAAGCAAAACCCCAAATTGGAGGAGGAGTTCGGCCGAAAATCGCTTCAGCGGTTCCAAAGCGCTAAATTCACATAAGTCATTATTAAATGGACCGCAATGGTACTTTTTGAGAATATGCTTTGATTTGGTAATGGGTGACAACAAATTTAAAGAAAAATTTCAGCTCAACCAACAAACCTTTCAAAAAGTGTGCGAAGAAGCTATTAGTTTTCATATAATTGACAAACAGCTGTCAGTGTTTGTTATTTTTCATTCACAATAGAATACAGCTGTCAATTTTCAACAATGTTGCCAACGAAAATGCCACTAACTCTCTTTATTTGTAAGAGTAATATTTGGAGCTAGCAACGGTAATAGCTGTAACTCCCGAATAAATTCCGAAAAACAATTTCTTTGTTTTCTGCAAAGTCTATGCATGAAAATGACACCAATATACTTCTACTTACACCAGTTCAATCCAAAATCAACTGAGAAATCGCATCTTCTTCCACGTCATTCCTGCAGCTACTGCAGAATTTTCAGAAAAGTGTCCCTTGTCTTTCTGCATACCGTTCCATAAAACAATGTTCCGTCAGAATCCCAATTGTCTTTTTAACGTCCTCTTTTTTTAAAAAAAAAAAATTAAGCCACTAACCTTCTCCGGTTCCATTTCGTCTAAGTTTGCCTCGACTTGCGGAAAAAAAAGTTGTGTTTTCCTCTGAAAGTTGCTTGTCTGTATATGAACCCATTTACCAGCAATTTGTATGCGCCGTCCTTTATCCGAATCAAAAGCTTGGCTAGCTAGTTCATATGTGTTTCAGTTCCGCTATATCTTAACCATCTCCTGAAGTGATAAGCGACAATCCAGCACGATTTTAGAGTTGGTCGTGATCAAGCCAAAAGCTGTCCGACAGTCAACCTATCGGATATCCTTGAAGTAAGTGTCAACTCATAGTATATATAGATGCATACATAACTGATAAGATTCCTTGGAATCCCAGAGGAGTACCTAGATCGCAACATAGCGCGTTCTACATAATTATAAGTAGTTTAGAATGCATGGACTGAAGCAAAAAAAAATTATTTTCAATTAAAAATATTCCAGGATTATTGAATTTATCTCAACCTATTGAAATTAAATTTCTATGGAATATCATCTTTTCAAGCAAATGGCGTTTGCCAAAAGGAAACTCTCCTCAGGGTCATACATGTAGACTTGGGCTGAACAATATCAAAAAAAAGTAAACATTTCATTTTTTGGAACGGGAATGTCAATACTTTCGAGTTTATTGCCAACAAGAAAATTACTTACTTAACTTGAAAATGATGGGCATTCATTGATATGATCTTCGTGCCTTCTCTTCAGTATACTCGTAATCTTCATAAAAGGTGAATGTGACATAATACATTTGTTTGGCAGAAAGATAAGAACATTAGATAAATATGATTATAACAAAACATTCCTTAAGCGAACTGATTTCTATTTTTTTTCTGCTCTTCCTCTGTGATTTAGTTATTCAAAATATGAAAAAAATTTATATTAAAAACATTTTTTAATCTCGTCGAGACATCTAGTACTGTTCGCTTAATGACTTTCAACTTATCAAATTTGGCAAAGTGAAAAATCATCTTTTGCTAAAATCATCTCATATAAGCTTTATTCGAAGTGATGATTTCTTTTAAATTATTTTTAAAAATATTTATTAATCGCTAATAGTATATTCAGTGTTGTAATTTAAATTTCAAACTTAAATTCTGTTGAAGCAATTTGTCACAGTTAGTGACTGCAGCGAATGAAGTAATATTTTACATTATTTATTTAATTTTCATAACAATAATACAAAAGTGATATTTTATTAATAAAATTTTGCATAAACTTTTCAACTCATATGCATAAAATATGCAACAGTTTGATAATGTATTGCAATACTTACGCAAACATTCGCTATATGCATATATAAGTACTTATAAATATATCCATGATTTAACATAAGTACACATAATATTAAATTCAATCCATCTGCTAATAAATCAATAAGTTTTATATGCTGTCTACCGTTATTTATGCCACAGGTATATTATTTGATTCAATTGAATAGCTGTGAATACTCGTTTGTATTTATTTTTATATTTAAAATATAATATTTCACATTTAAGTGCGTACATAGAACTACTTGGCTCAGACCGGAGTACTAGTATAAGTAGTAGATATATTGCATTTAAAAAACCATGAAAAGATTTGACTGAAATTTTTTAATATCAAAATATAACTGGAAAACTAGCGCATTTCGCTTACAATTTGTACAGTATGATGGAATGTTTTTCCTGCAATTATAATTATGAAATTTTTTTTTTGAATCGAATTTTTTCTAAAATAAAATTTTAGAAATTCCTATTTGTTATGGAATTTTTTTACTGCAAATTAATTAAACATTTTTATTGTGACTACTGTTAGCGAGAATTTGTAAAAGAATCTATAATAAAACGTTACTTTTTTCTAATTTCTTCACAGCTAATTTTATTATCAAAAAAACATTGCCTACATTTATTCTTAATAGAAAATGTTTAGCAGAGGCAAACACCAAAGTTTTGTTCAGCATTGCCTACAATCAGGCTGAGTACAGGTTGTTTAGCAAAGACAAATACCAAATCGATTTTATTTATTTATTAATATTGATAGCTAAGTTTAAAAACTATAGCTAACAAATAATTTTATATAGCGCTGGCAGCTAAGGCCTTCGGCTATATTTATTTATTTATATATTTATTTATTTATAAAATGAGAAAAAATGGTACAACTATTATTTTATAGAGAAAGAAACACTAGCTGCCAGGGCTTATGGCTCACCAAAATCGATAATCATTAAAAATTTCTATTTAAAAAATGTAATATTATGTGTATTTTCAGAGCTTCGAAAATTGTATGTGAGAAATATTTATGAAGTTGTAAATAGTTTCTTTCCCATATTATCTTCTGCCCTCAAAAAGCAAACATTTATGATCTGTATAGTATTTTCTAGTTTTTTTCCTTTTCTATAATTTTTTTTATTACATTTTCTCTCTGGAGAATAAAGTTAAAGTAGGATATTTATACTTAGCCCCGTCCTTGGGCGGATTAAGAATACATATTTACACAAAAGCCAGATTGGCAATCGAAATCGCTTGTTGTGCCGACATTTTTATCGCCGCCTGTCATGATGTCGCAATGCGTTCTTCGCCTGTCTACGATACAAACATATTTCTTAAGTATTCCAATAGTAATAGCCGCTTCAGTCATGCATCGCTTACTTACTTTCTTCTTTGGATTGCCCTCAGTATGCATTACGTCTCAATGTCTGCAAATGTCCAACATCGTTACATAACTGCTTGTATTCTCGCAACCGTCCAGCTGCTTAACTGTTATATCGCCCTTCAACATAGTAGTCTTTAGTCCTTAGTCTTTAGATCGCCTCCATCTAAGCAATACTCATTCACATATTTACACGCACTGAAATGCACATACTTCTCCATAGTAATATTTTTGTTATGGCCTGCAGTGTGCACATCATAAAATTGTTTGCACCATGATCTCATATTTTAGCTTTTTGAGCGGCAACAAAAACGACAACAATACTAAAGAGTTTAATATGAAAGAAATAAGCAAAGAATAGCATGAAGATGCCCTAAGGAAAATTGCAGAAGGCGAAAGCTTCAAGTGTAACGTCATGTCTAGGGAATACTACAATATACATATGTATGTATATATTATTTACTCATATATTGCAGAAAAATGTTATATATGTATATATGTATGTATATTGTATTATATTCAGCTTGAATGGTCATGCTGTGGCTTTCTCTAGCTGGACCAAATACACTCAACTTATCAGCAACAAACTTTTATAAATACAGACGCACATTAATACATACACGCATATACTTTCATCATTCATAGTATTATATTGTTGGTTTATTTTCTTATACGCTCGCAGACATTTACTATAATACGAAAATGGGATTTTAGGATATAAAAATTATGATAGATTACCGCATGGCGCGTCTGAATTGCAATGACGATGAGCATAGAACGTAAGAACAACGTGAAATTTATGTGCAAACGTAGATGCATACATATATACAGCATCTTCCACCAACATTCACTACATATAGGGCAATTCAATGGAAATTGTGTTTGTATGTTTAAGCATATATGAACACACTTACGTACAAAAGTAAATTTATTTGAAAGTAATCGTTTTTGTATTACAGTATTCTGTGTATGCGCCGGCAATATTCTGACATTTTTGACATTTTCACAATTTACGAATTGCCCATTCCGTCGTGGCTTGGACCAAATGCATTGTATAGAATTCAGCATCATAGAGAAATTCATTAGAATTCAATATTTTACAATTTCAGAACATATTTCATTTGTACCATTATTTAAACATATTTAAGTCTATATACAGCTGTTGACAGCTAATTAGAAACGACACTTATCTCAAAATAAAAGTCATTTTCCATTAAAAATACGAATTTTCAAATTGTTTAAATTTATTTTATTTAAACTTAAGAACCAATAGAAAACAATTTATTCAATATTATTTATTTAAAAAAAAAATTTTACAAGAACTTGTGAAATCTAATATTTGGGTGCGGCAACTAATTAGAAACGAAATTATGTTTTTATGTATACATAAGGATTTAGTTAATATTTGGTTGCATAACCCTTTTGCTTCAGCACTGCCTCACACCGATTGCGCGTTGATGTAATTAGATTCTGACAGCGTACCACTGGTATGGCTTGCCATGCCGTTCTTACCTCATCAAAGAGAACATCCATATTGGGTATATTTTTGGCACTCACAGCTCTTTTAACGTCACCCCAAAGATGTTCTATTGGGTTCAAATCTGGACTGGATGATGGCCACTCCAAAACATTAATGGAATTTTCGTCCAAAAGCTTTTTCGTTAACTTTGCCGTGTGCTTCGGATCGTTGTCCTGCTGAAATTTCCATATAACAGGAAAATTTTCCTCAGCCCACGGCAACATGACATTTTTCAGAATGTCGACGTATTTCTCCTTATTTAAAATTCCATCAATCTTATGGAGTGGACCAGGAGAAACATCCCCACACCATGATTGATCCTCCACCATGCTTCACTACCCGTGAAACATAGCGAGGATTGAATTCTTCGTTAATTGGCAGCCGAACATACCTCCGATCATCAGGTCCAATACGATTGATCTTCGTTTCATAGCTCCAAACGGCATACTTCCATTGGTTTGGAGTCCACGACCAATGGGATCTCGCAAAATCTAGGCGTCTTTTCCTTTGAATTATAGTAAGAAGGGGCTTCTTGCGTGCTGCTCTACCATGCAGTCCGGATTCAACTAAACGCCTAGCAATTGTCCTCTTGGATATTTCAATACTGAATTCATCATGAATTTCGCTTTGTATGTCAGTGGCACTCTTTTTTGGGTCTCTTCTAGAGATTCGTACAATCTGGCGGTCTATTTCTTCTGAAGTTTTCCGGGTTTTTTTTTGCGTGGAACATTCGCAACAGTTTTAAAGTTTTGAATATGCTTTAAGGCTGTGAACACCATTTTTTTCGAGCATTTGATTTGCTTCGCAATTTCGCTGTATGACTTTCCAGCTTTGCGAAGATCATAAATAGAGCTGCGTAGAGCAGGTGTACAATTGCTGTTTTTTCCCATCACAAGTCTTTAATAAAAACGTTCAAAATGATTTTAAACAACCAAGTTAAAATGACTACTTACCAAAAATATTTAATATTATTACTAGAGCACCACAATGTGTCGACAAACTATCACTAAACAAAGGTTTCTAATTAACTGTCTCACTTTTTTTACCTTGCGCTAAGTAACCTACGCACTTTGTGGGAAAATATTAATGGTACTTCAATAACACAACTAAAAAACTTTGTCCATTAGCATTAAAAATAGTAACAAGAGGAACGCAAAGGTTTTTAAGAGAAAAGATAACGGTAAATTTAAGAATTTCATTATTATATTCACTAAGCGCTGGGCAAAAGAGAACGTTTCTAATTAATTGTCAACAGCTGTATGTATGTACTCGTATTGAATGCTGTAAGCAATTTGTAGTAAAAAATTAATTCCTTTTTTTTAACTCAAATCACTTGGTTTGTGACAGTTTGTGTGGCAAATTGTGAGATTTTTAAAATTTTCTGGGAATAAAACTGTATTCATTGTTTCAAATTTTTGTTGATTTAATCTTTTATTTATTTATATTATTTTAGTATTGTTTGACTATTAAAAAGCTATAAACATAATCAAGTTATTTCAATCAAAATTTTAATGAAATACTCTTTAATGTGATGTTTTAAATATTTGTATGTATGCATGTGTTAAATAATTATCACCAGAACCATTTAGCACATATACAAAAATTTCCAATAACAAATTTAACGTGATTGCGTTTGGTTAAATGATGTAATATTATAAGGAATTATGTCATCTGAATATATACACTTTAAATAATACTATTCTACTAATATTAATATTACATCATATGATGAGAATGTGATGTAATGGGATTAAAAAGTTTGTGATGCGAGATGCTTAAGTGTGATATGATATAATGAGATGTGATATGACGTGATGTGTCATGATATGATGAAGAAATTATTTTGGCTGGTTGTTGTCTGAGCTAATTCACCACAATGCGTGTAAACTTCTCACCAACGAGATGTGAGCTTTAAAAAATCACCAAGCTTTTATGTAATTTTAACAAAGCAGAGAACGTATACGTTCTCTGAACAAAGTTCAAACAGGGCTAATGAAATTATTTTATTTCAAATTTTGTTTTACATTTATATCATTCTCAAAACATATTTAAATTATTTAAATAAACTTATTTCGTTTCGTGCTTTTCTTTTTATTTTATATTATCTTATGTTGTTTTATTTTACTTTTATTTTTAATTTAATTAGGCTCATTTTATGTCATTTTATTTTATTTTGTTTTGTTTTATTTATTTTATATATTTATTATTTTATTTCACTTTGTTTTTGTTTTCCTTTTTAATTTTCTATTTTATTTTTTATTTATTTTTTTTTACTTCTTCTTTTAATTTTTTTTACTTTATTTTATTTTATTTCTTAATTTCTTATCTATTTTTTTTTTATTTTTTTTTATTCTATTTTATTCAATTTTATAAATTTTTTATTTTCTATTTAGTTTAATTTTATTTTATTTTAATTTTTTATTTCATTTGTTTGTTATTTCACTTTTTTACTTTATTATGTTTATAATTTATATATTTTTTATATTATTTTTTTATTTTAGTTTGCTTTTTTCATATATAATATATAATTTTATTTTATTTTATTTTATTTTATGTCATTTTATTTAATTTTATTTTATGTCATTTTATTTAATTTCCCCCCTTTTTATTATTTCATTTTATATTATTTTATTTTATTTTATTTATTTTACTTTAATTTATTTTATTATATTTTATTTTATTTCATTTTATTTTATTTCATTTTATTTTATGTCATTTTATTTAATTATTTTTATTTATTTTTTTATTTATTTTTTATTTTATTATATTTCATTTTATATTATTTTATTTTAATTTTTTATTTTATTTTATTTTATTTCATTTTATTTTATGTCATTTTATTTAATTTTGTTTTTTTTTCCTTTTTTATTATTTCATTTTATATTATTTTATTTATTTTATTTTATTTTATTTTATTTATTTTACTTTAAGCTATTTTATTATATTATATTTTATTTTATTTTATTTTATTTTATCTTATATTATTTCATTTTTTTGTTATTTTTTTTTAGTTTATTTAATTTAATTTTATTTTATTTCATTTAAGTCATTTTATTTCATTTTCTTTTCTTCCTTCTTTTTTTATTATATTTCATTTTATATTATTTTATTTATTTTATTTTAATTTATTTTTTTTTTTTTTTAAATTATTTTATTTTTATTTATTTTTTTTGTTTTTTTTTTATACTTATTTTATTTTATCTTATTTAATTTTAATTTATATCATGTTATATTACTTTATTTCATTTTTTTTTTATTTTTTTTTATATATTTTGTTTAATTATTTTTTTATTTTTATTTTAATTTTTTTTTTATCTCATCCTTTTTTATTTTTATTTTTTTTTTTATAAATTGCATTTAATTTAAATTTTATTTATTTTTTTTTTATTATAGGTATATTTTATGTTTATTGTGTTTTATTTGTTTATTTTTTTATATTTTTTTTCATTTTATTTCAGTCTATTTTTTTTTTTAGAGTTTATTTTAATTTATATTATTTATTTTTTGTTCGATACAAAATAGCATTACTTGAATATCCTCAACATTTCGTAGCATTTGGTGTTTTTGTTTATGAACGAATAATAGACTATAATAGGTCTAGGTGGATCACTGAAAACCTTCTAACTGTATTTATTATTTCACTTTTCATTTTAGTGACCCCATTTATGTCATAATACATCAGGTTTTTTCAAAAAATCAATTACTAATCCACATTAACATACATATGTATGTATATTTATTTATGTGCTACCGAATGGATTTAATTTCTCATATACCACGTGACAGCAATTAACTTTTTTATACATACAAGTATATTTATTTGATTTATTTAAGTTAATTAAGCTAGTAAGTAAATGAATGTGTTTGTAATATTTGTTACCACATTTTACAACAATGAACCAACTCAAAAAATTTTGTTACAAAACAAAAACTGCTTCAATTCAGTATAAAAATATTCCTCAACAAGTGCAATTGCGATTCACATACATGCGAACTATGAAATTAACAACAAAAAATGTCAGGCAAATGGTGAAAAACTTCAACTAATATTTGCACAACAAATGAACGGCGCACGCATTAATTGAAAGCAAAAAAAAAAAAATTAACAGAAAACGAAAAAAACACCTGTAGAAATAACAAGCAAAAAAAAATCCATATCAACAGAAGCGTTTAAAGAGTGTGAATGAATGCGTGCTACAAGTATACCCATTTTTCACACTTTCAAGCGAATAAGTTGCTCGTAGCATTAGCGGCATGATTATTCGTAATCGTGGCAAACAAGCAAGTCAATTACGTGTTGCACGTTGTTTGCCAAATTCAGTATGGTCATAATGGCACATGCATGAGTAAGTACGTTATATGTGCATGCGATATATACATACATACAATAAAGTACATATATATTTATGTAAACATTCGCGCATTGAAAGTTTTATGCCCCTGTCGTGAGGTCACTTTTTCTGCGAGTTGTTGAGTCTACTTATTTACTAAAATGTATGTGTGTACATATGTTTGGCTTTTTAATTAATCACAAATTTTGTAATTACTCTTTGAATTGAGTATATATAATGCGGCAAATAATTTTATATCTTTTATTCTTAGATTTTGCATACCTTTCATGAACATGAAGTGGTAGATTAACTTTGGTCCGAAGTCTGTAAATATCACAAGGAAAAGAGATAGACCCACCAAAATTTATATCGATCGGATCAGAAGAACGAGCTAATCTGCTTTAGCCATGTTCCTCTGTTCTTCTGAACGTCTGTTTGTCCATCTGTTAGAAAGCAAACTAGTCCCTCAACTTTTGAGATATTTCAACCAAACTTAACGCATAGAAATATTTTTTTTATTTATATGATCATTTGTCACGGCAGACCAGAATACGACTGTATTTTTATATTTGAGATCTTGGGTCAGAGATCCGTCACAAAAGCGACTAAGTGCATGAGATTTGGTATTCTTCACACGTTAATTAAAGTTGATATTGACACTGAAAATCATCGAAATCGAACGACGATATCATATAGCCCCATACAACATTATGAGAATTAGCATTTAAATTATTCAAAAATGAAATTTTAAAAAATTGGCATATTCATAAAAGGTATAAAGACTTCGGCATGATCGATGACAGCACTTTTTTCTTGTTTCAATTATGTGCTTATGCCAGTTTAAAATCTTTGGGTTTAGTTTTTGACTTGCTAAATGACCATTAAAGGTCGCTCGGCATGTTCGTTGATATTGAAGGTGTTTCCAAAAATATATTTTTCATTATTTCATTTACCAGTTTTCTTCATTATGGAAGCTCATGAACATTCAAATTTTTAAATTAAGTTTTAATTCAAATAAAAAAGTCCAATTTTTTTTCTATAAATCACAAATAAATAAATCCTGACCTTAGAGAACGAGAACTTAAAAATTACAAAAAAATTTAAGTTTTAAATATTTCTCTTTCTTCATTTACAACATTATCAGCTACATGTGAAGATACCCCACATCTACTGGTTGTCGATTATAGTTTTAATTGATTGGGTCTTTTCTTTATAATTTAAACTGAACCATATGACGCTATATATAGTATAAGAGATCCCACGAAGCTATCGGGCTCATGATTACAGGAAATATTGATACCAATAAGATACTTCAATGATGTAAAATTTAAAAGTAATCGATTCTTCAAAAAACTGCTTGTTTTCGGGTATAGTGGTAGTTTGAAGAGAAAAAACCAATTTTTTTTTATTTTTTACTTTTCATCTAAAATAATTTATAGTGATCTAGTTTAGTTCAAATTATGGTGCTAATATTTTTTTCATTAAATCGTGTTTTTAAATTTAAATGTAGTTTTTTTTTCTAATTAAAGAGTTATCCATTTAGTGCTTTCGAAAGTGAAGGACTGTATTTTGGCATTTGTCAAATTTAACTGTCAATCGAAATATGTTTTGTTTTAGCTAAAAGTCGAAAATTTACAAAAATTGAACAATCGCAAACCGCACCAAAATTTTTGAAACCTACTACAAAAATGGTAATTCAAACGTGATCACGTTTCGTGCTTTAAGAGGAGATTACGGTGAACATAATCGTCCAACTACTCTAACAATTAGTAAGATTTTAAAGAAATTTGAAGATACTGGTTCCACCTCCAATATCTCGAATATTCTCAAGAGCTGGGCTTTTCTTACGACACATTACTTGAACTTACAATTTCATCTACCTTAAGTACACCTCAGACAACAACCGCCGCCAGCTGACCATCCACAGCGCCGTATTTATGTGGATTGAGTGCTTGAACAACAAGCAATGAACCGCGATTTTTTCAGCAAAATTTTCTTCAGCGACGAGGCACATTTCTCGCTCGGTGAATACATAAATAAGGAAGATTATTACGTTTGTGGCTCCGAGAATTTCAACTAATTGAAGAGAGGCCATTACATCCGAAAAAACCTACAGTCTGGTGCGCCCTTCGGTCCGGTGGTGTAATTGGACCCTACCGCCCCGTAATTTCTCGTCTTGGCTATGTCAATTGGCCACTGAGATGATGCGATTTGACGCCATTGGATTTTTCACTGTAGGTCTATAAGAAAGATCGTGTTTATAACTCATGAGCACTTGAAAACCAACATTAGTCAAGTTATGGCTGAGATACCGTTCAATAGGTGCCAAAAAGTTGTCGAAAATTACACCATCACAGATCTTGTTGAAGTAGCATATAAACTATATTTTGGATTTTCTATCGATGAGAGAGATAAAAGTTGACTGCCAAAAATATGATCTAATAATTGTTCGAGAGCACTAAGAGGTTAGCTTGAAGGAAGTCACAAGTCTATGCCTTTTACAATACCAATGATATGGAGTGAACCTCAAAATAAAAAAATGATTTCTGTATGACATTAACACAAGGATTCTCGAAAAAAAAATTAAAAGATAATTGTACATCCGGACATCGCGTCAGCAAAGAGACCAATCTCTCGTGGTGAAGGCATTTTACCTCCAGTTCCACCAAAAATCAACGAGATGAAAAATAAAAATTATTCTGGTCTTCATCTTCATACACTTTATCCGGATCTCTACGCCCATCAAAAGAACTTTACTTTCTTAAGCAATGTGATTTGAATGATCTTTTTAGAATCTTTGGTCTTTCAAAATCTACGGCACAATTACTCAGATAAAGATACAAACAATGCAATTTGTTGGATCAAAATACGAGTGTCTCATATTTCTGCACAAGACAAGAAGATTGTATGACATATTTCTTCAAAGAAGATGATTTGGTATGTTGTAAAGGTGCTGCACGGCTTCTTTAAGAACTGAGTTTCTCGGAAAATTCTGAGGAATGGAGACTTTTTATTGATGCTTCTAAGATAAGCTTAAAAGCCGTTTTACTTCATTATGGTAACAAATACCTATTAGTGCCTGTTGCACATGCAGCAAACATGAAGAAGAGTTATGCAAATCTGGAGGTATTGCTTCATTGCTTTAGGATGCAATATGTCGCTCAAAATTCATTTTTTTTGGGCTCGCATGCAGATTTCTTTCCTGAAAATCTTGGTGCCGTATCAGATGAGTGTGGTGAAATGTTTCATCAGGATATTGTACAAATTGAAAAACGCTACAATGGGAAATGGTCAGCAGCAATGCTTGCTGATTTCTGTTGGTCGCTTAACCGAGAAACTCTCATGGAAACAATGAAAAGAAAAAAAAACGACCAAATAACTTTAATCTTTTCACCATGACACGATAATTTACTAATATTTATAGTATGTATTTGTGACTGTAAAATTATCATTTTTCACTGTAAAACTTGGATCATAATTATCTTTCACTTTTTTATTATTTTTCTTATTTTAATAATATCATTTTTTGATTTCCTTATTTACATGTCAAATGCCTTGTTTAGAGCACAAAATATTGAATTAATACATGAAAATAATAAGGAGGGAAAATTTTTTTTTGCAGACCAGCGTAATTAATCTGCTTTTAAATTTACAGACATTAAAATGATTTAATAAATTGTAGGTGCAGTATCTCTTAATTAAGAAATAACATATAGAAAAGCAAAAGTAATATGAAAAAATTAAAATTCTAATATATATTGATTACAAAAAATTAAACCAAAAATCATTTTGTTTAGTTTTTAAGTAGTATATAAAAATGTCACTTCTAATTTGACAATACTAGCAAATACTTCCAAAGTCTTTTATAATTATTGTATCTTTACAATTAAGCTTATTTAAATTGAAACATAATTTTCTTATTTTAAAAATGTTTAAATGTTGTATATAAAACCAGAAGTTGAACTTCATTCAATTTTATCCTGAAAACACAATCAATCACATATGCCCATTCATCACTATGGGACTGTCCATAAACTACGTATCCTGATTTTGACCACTTTCGGACCCCCCTCCCCGACGTGGTCTATCGTAGCTTTTATCCGAACCCCTCCCCCGCTTCCCCCCTATAAAAGCACGTGGTTTTTTATGATAAAATTTTTGGAAAGAAATGTTTATTAAAAAAAGTTAGGACATTTTTGTTTCAGTCCAAGCTTGGAATGAAACACGAAACTAGCCATTCATGTAAATCATCTACTACAGGCACACATGTTTCTTCAGTAACACTTTGACGGTCGAGTTGATTAGTGGATTCGACAATTTCAATGTCATCTTCCTCAAACCATTCAATTATCGGTTCAGGGATGCTGTCAATTTCGCACATCAACTCATTATTTCGACGTTTCAGCACTGACTTTGCACGACATTTTTTACCATATATGGTTTGACCGTATACTGTTTTGACGTGTGAAACCTTCTGCTTTTTGGATGCATAGTATACACCGCAACAATCACAGGTTCTTCCTAGTAAACAGACAGTAAAAATCATAAGGAACCGGCATGCCTGTAGCAGTCGTTGGCTTTACTTGTATATCTATAGCTTATCTTAGAAAAAGATCACAGAAGCTGTCTTTTTCTTTAGCGTCTTCCGGGGAAGGAATTACCAGTTTACCATCATCTGTTCTACGTATCGGAAATGGAGGTGGCAGGAAACCCTTAGTAATTGGAACAAGATCTGCTCCTCCAATCTCCAAAGCAATCACTATTAGCACATTTGACAATCTAAAATTCAATAAATAATGAAGCTGAATAGAAATGTGTTTCCAGTATTACAACAGTATATTGTGCATCGGGTGCGGAAATGGACGTTGCGGGCCAAGTATATGAAGTTAGCAACTCTTAGGCGACGCCGAGGTGTGGTAAATTTCATACGAGGCGCAAACGTCTGGTCCCTGTGCCATAGCACGTATAAAATTTTTTGCTCAAAATTCAAAAAACTGAATGGGGATTAAAAACGAGCTCCTGTGGCGCAAAAATATTTTTTGTTGTGATATTTTGTGAGAGAGGATTTATGAAAACTGCGCTAATTTTTTTAACCGCGGCAAAAATATATTGATATAGAAAACCACGTAGCTTAGGACAAACCCCTCCTCCCCCACGTGGCTCACCGTGGTCTTTTAGAGGACCCCTCCCCCCCCAAGCAGGCTACGTAGTGTATGGACAGCCCCTAAAAAGTACATTTATCCATTTAAGTTAATGTCCTCCTTAATATCCTCATTATAAATAAATTTCATCGAAATTAATTATACCAACAGCTCTAACTACTAATACAAATATGCTTTATTTATTTATTTATTTATTTATATATGTAATAATATATAAAAAAGTGGAAAATAGGTATGTAAACATTAACTTTGATGATTTTCACCAAACAGAGGTTGACGAGGTTTACTTCTTGTGGCACAAAATATAGAAATGTATGTATGTATATACACGAAAAGATAAGTCGAAAAACCGAAAAACTTAATGACAAAGAAATATGTGCAGCGATATGCTGCGGTAAGAAATACTTATTGTATACCTCAAATATATTAGGGGTATTATCTTAGTCTAGGAAATGCATGCTACGGTGCTCGGATAGCAAATTTTTCCTACTCGTGCAATGGCACAACAACAAAACACATGCAAAAAACATATGGTACGATAGGAAAAATATCTTATACCAAAACCTATGTATATTTATTTCCAATAGATAGCAAGAAGAAAAATGCAACCCTGTGAAGGGAAAAGCAACCCTATGCCTGTGTGGTTGTTATTGTTTCACTTGAATATGTCCCAATTTCGCAACGGGGGTGCTCTCGATCTCTAGCACAATTCCATAGGAAATATTTGCATAGTATACATTTCCTAGACAAAGAGAATACCCCTATTATATGTAAAAGCTGTTCGATTTTGGAAAGCGTACGTATATACTTGTTAATCATTGCTAAATATTTTTTTTGTAGTTTCAATGAATTAGGAGTTGATTACATACATATATACTAGCAATGTACATAAATTTACCGAATATAAAATTTATAAGAGGGATTCTTTGAGTTTTCAATCAGTCATGAGAAAATACAAATTATTTGAATATATTTTGCTAGATTAACTTCGAAAACTTCAAAAAAATTGTATAACTGGACGCAATTTAATTCACCCAGTACACTGATTTTTAACACTTAACCGTCATTCGTTCAAATTGTTTAATCGTCATCTACATCAGTCGATCTGAAAAAGAACATCAAGTCGGTTATCGAATAGTATGGTAGTCAAAGACGAAAATTTGAGCTAACATACATAAGCGGCTTGGATTGAACACACTTTAACCATAATCAAAACCTGTGTTTTGAATTAATGTGAACCGATGTTTGTTTCTTTCAAGGTTACAGCGATTATTTTCCTTGAAATAGTATTCAAGAAACTAATAAATAAATAAAAATGAAAATTATAGTAGTGAAAGGATAACAGAAACCAAAAGAAAAGAAAGAATTATACAACAACAACAAAAATTATTTGCATCTTCTTCTTTCTTTAATAGTAAGAAGGTCGCAATAGCCCGGTCCGGTGCGACAAACGACATATGTCAAATAAAAAGCATAATAGATCGCTTAGATTACATAGAAATATTCAAAAGAAAGTGAATATACGAGCATAATAGTAAGCCTAAAGGTACTTCTTAGCCCTCTAAAATCAGGTTACACATAAAAATTGTGAAGGATCTTACTTCCGATTCAAATCTCTTTTGAATTTTTTGGGAATTTGTGAATTCGAAAATTAAAAGAGAGAATTGAGAAAAGGACATATTGATTGGAAGTTATTAATAACTAGATTTTTTGATGCCAAATAGATTTGCTGAAGTCAATACAAAATTCTGAACAATAAAATAAAAATATATATTTTCACTACTAGGGCTTTAGTTTTGGTCAATACTGCATAATGGAGTCCAACAAAATATATTAAAAATAACAAAAAAAAACATCGAAAAATATTGTATTCTTTAAGATTTATTAATATTTGACGCAAAAAGTGATCAATATTGCGTGCGACGATGACTAGATGAAAACTTGTCATTCCTGTTTCAGATGCCCATACAAAGCTTTCGTATTTTTTTAAATCTAATTTTATTTCATCAATAAAGGAGGTTAAAAATGAAAAATAAATAGTCTAATCCATCGTAAAAATTCATCAGCTGTTCGAAGCTTGCTTAGAATAAACTCTAGGTCTATGCATTTATTAGAAAAAAACATCAAGACGTACAACACAAATTAGGACAGAGTTCACCCGAAAATCGTTTCAACACTAATTAAAGATATTTAAAAAGGTCTTTAAGTCATGAACTGTATTCCGCCAACACAACTAACAGTCGCTGCCGCTCTCAAAAATTCCACATGCTCGTGCTGCAGTTCAAGTGTTCAAAGCTTTTTTGTACTTCCTCTCTGGATTTTACAATTTCAATTTATTATACGGTCTAATAAATTCAAGAATTTCCTTATTCTCTTTTAACTCCGACATTATCTCAGTCAAAATAATTGGTAAAAGTTTCGCTTCGTTCTTTTTATTTTATTTTGGAGATGAAAAATTTAAAGATGAAGACGAAAGGTTAATACGTATGATCACTTTATGTGCATTTATTTTTTGATGGCAGTGTTGTAATCGGTGTATGCGTACCCAGTGGTATAAGTCTCCAAAAGGAGATGTTCTCGTCGAAATGGTTTCTCCACTAACAAATTGTAGGGAAACGGTATGCATTGCATGTGCATTCCGGAACAAGGGGTGTCGCCCTTCTCTTTAATGCGACGAGGGGAAAACTAACCCAGTGTGCTTGGTGTGTTATGTTGGCGTGTGCTATGCAACTCGGTCCCTTTGGGGACCCAAATAATTGGGCACAATACACACTCGAAGGAGAATTCCGCAGGCCGATGCGTAGAAGCAAAAATATCTCCTTTTGCGATTCGAGCGTTTTGTGTAGTGCCAGCCGAGGCAAATAATTAATATAAGGCCAGTTGAGGCCAAGTCTGTAAAGATAGAGCAGTCGAGGCCCAGGAAAAAAAGGGATCTGCTCATATATTTTGTTGGTTGCAGTGGCGAAACCGGAGTTTGGCGTCACAATTTTTGTTAGTTATTTATATACTTGCCGACAGTATCACCCCTTTCGCTCCTCCCTACCCATCTTTTTAGCATTCCGCACCTAGAGCTCAGTCATACAGGCGGGTTAAAGTAACCCCCGGCAGCATGGGAGTAGTGCGAGTGGGTTCGTAATCAGTTTGATCGGACCACCCACACCTTGGGTGCACCCAACAAACATATTCTGTTTATTTGTATTTAGCTGTTCACTTGTTTGCTAAATTTTGTTTGTTATGAGATCTTCGTCTGCTCAAAGCAGCGACGATCATTTCCACTTAGTTTGGTTTTCCTTTACTTATAGTTTTTATTCGTGTATGTAGCTTGCGATCCCAGCCATCTCCTCTAGGCTGGTCGGTTACTTAGAAAATTTGTGTCACTGCTTCTCAGTGCGGTAGTTTTTGTTGGTGGACTTCTAACTAACACCACTGTTGGTAGTCCGCTTATCCAGTAGGCATACATACATGTAAATATATACACCCTTGCATATATGTACATATAATCAAACGGAAAGATGACCGTGACAAGTCGAGTTATGATATAATTACTTACGAACTCAATTTTAAAAAATAAAATAAATAATTGTCAAAAACCCCTTCTTACTCCACCAGTGGCCGCTAAATATTTTGCAGCAAAAATAACTCTCATTGAGCGCTACTCATTAATGTTCTATGCTTAATAATTTAATTTTTGCTTTGTTTGTGCTGCCAATTATGTGTTTTGATTAAGGTTTTTTTTTTTGCATTGAATTTTATATAATTTTGCTATGGTCGTAGTGAATTTTTTTGCGCAAGCCGTGTTTGCGGCTAGTGAACGGGCACGAAAATTTCAATGAATTTTATATTGAAGCACGAGCGAGTTGAAAAAGCAAGTTAAAGTGCGGTCACTTGCTAATAGTTTACAAGCATGAATAGAGGTATTCAGTTATGTACATACATATGTGCGTACATATGTACATATATATATACAAGCGCATAATTTTATATGTGGCTTGTCGCCCGTTTAAATGCTCGAAATTGCATTGACTGCTCGCGTAACAACAGGTAGCAGCCAGCAAATTTGTATGTATGTACTATATGTATGGAAATTAACATTTTAGTTATAAATTATGTGTTTAGTTGTGCGAAACTTCAATTTCATTTTTTTTATCTTTTGTTGTTTTTTTACCTTTTTTCCAGTTGCGTGCTTTTCTCGTTCACAGCAATTGGCGCACTCAACTTCGACGACGACGAGAAACGTCAAAAGGTTTTGTGAATTCCAACGAGTCGGTCATTTCAGCTGGGTCGTGCAACAACACAAAAGTCGTTTCTAACAATTCCAATCTAACTGTTAAATCTAATTGTCAAAAACTGAGTGTTTTATCTGCTAAACGAAATATCAAGTGAATTTGTGTTCAAAAATTTGCCAACTCAATTAAATTATAATTTTAAGTTTCATTTACTGAAAACAAAATAAATCAAAATACTAGTGAAAATAAAAAATAAAATATTAAATAAAAATATTAGTGAAAATTCATTTAATAGTAATAACCCGTACGTACACCTTACAAGTAAATATAATTAAATAAATATTTAATCCGAAATATATTTTAAAGTTAATAATTGTTTAGTTAGACTCTTCGAAAACAAACTTCAAAGTCACTTACGATTTTAAATTAATTTAATTCTCAACGAAAAACAACAATTTTATTTATTTATTGCGTGCGCTTTGAAACCATCAGCGAACACAAAGCAACATTTCTACATTTAAGAATTGATTGCTTCATACTTAAACCGTCTTATTGACTACTTTGAATTTACCTTCAAAAATCTTAGTCACTCATATTTACTTATATATAAAACTGTGTCATTCTATTATTGATCGTATACATTTTAAATAATAAATATTGATATTGAATTGAGGTATCCTTTCGCTGGCGAAGGGAAACTTGGCGAGCCACAAACTCTGTTTTATACATTGTGTATGTGTGTGTTTGTGTTTGTAAAAGTGTTGTGGTGTCGTTATTAGTCGACAATTATGGGCAATTCAAGTTCGCTTTGTTCGGATAAGAATGCGGTCAGAAACTACAATGGTAATGGGTGAGTATATATGTATATACATACATACATATGAATAATTGAACAGGAGCGCCTCTAACGAAGCGGATTTGAAATCATTGTTAAGCAAGCAAAAAAGTATTTATTGATCAATAATTAATCATTAGCACCCGGCGTTCAATAAAAAGTGGTGGTGAGCATTTTTAAGTTAATGGAAAACATAATTAACCTTTTTGTTGTAGTTTTCCCATTTCTCAATCCTAAACCTTTAAGGATTCAAGAAAAATTTGATTTTTGTACCTTCCAGCTGCACATTTATTGAACAAATAAATATTTTTTGGAGGATATGATGTAATTTAAAGAATAATATGGTATGTGAGTATTAGAATGCGGCCGCAACAGCTGAGTGGTTAGAAGTACATACTACCATGCGGAAGGTTATGAGTTCGAGTCCTGGGACGACCAACAGCCGAATTAAAGAAATTATATTTAAATAAAAATTTCATGTTAATTTTTATACCTTTCATGAATATAAAATGCTATATTAACCAAAGAGAAGAGAAATGTCCACCAAATTTTACAACGATCGGATCAGAACGACGAGCGAAGTTGCAATTGAACGTAAGCTAACCCCTTAGTTTTTGAGATATTTCTACCAAATTTGCAATTTGCTATACATTTGATATGTTTATGAAAATTATAAAGACATCGAAGATAGACCTTTCTTGTATTTAATTTTGGGGTTTCCAAAATTTACGTAATAAAATGCCTTTAAATTAATTTCTTCCATGAAATTATTATTTTTTTCTTTCGAAAGTTCGAACTTTGGCGTTATATGTGAAACACACATTATTCAAATGGGCGCCTCGTGAATTCCTGCAAACTACGAAGAGGAGAGATTACGCGAGCAAGAAATTTCTCTCGCAATAAAGCCATTTTCGTTCGTGTTGTGTGGCATGTGGCATCATCTTGTTGGAACTAGATATTGTCCAAGTCGTGTTCTTCATTTGGAGGCCAAAAAAATCGGTTATCATACGACCAGCTGCGATTTGACAGTGACAGTCTCGCCATTTTCGTTTTCAAAGAAGCAAGGTCCAATTACACCACCGGACCAAAGAGCGCACCAGACTGTAGGTTTATTTTTTTCTTTTGGAGTGTAATGACTCCTCTTCAATTATTTGAGGATTCTTGCAGTCCAAAAGACTACAATATTGTTTATTTACGTATCCACCGGATGAGAAATGTGCCTCGTCGCTGAAGAAAATTTTGTTGGACAAATCGCGGTCCACTGATTGTTGTTCAAGCACAAAATCGACGTAACTACGGCGTTGTGAATGATCAGCTGACTTCAGTTGTTTTGTGAGCTCTTGAGTTCTTGAGATATAGACACATTCGGATCTTTGGCTACACTTTCACTTACAACAGCGACATTTGTGGTAAAACGAGCAAACCGATGATGCACGAGCCTTACAATATCTATAACCGATCCAGTTTCTTCAAATTTCTTTAAAATTTTACCAATTACTTGAGTAATTGGACGTTTATGTGCATCATATTCTCCTCTCAAAGCACGAAACATGGCAACGTTTGAATCTCCATTTTTGTATTTCATTTCAACGCGTTGTGCGGTTGTTAAGCGATCCATTTTCATAATTGTCTAACTTTTAACTAAAACAAGACATGTTCGGCTTCGCAGTTATGTTTGACAGGTGTCAAAATACAATCCTGCATTTTCGAAACCTTTAAATGGATAACCCTTTATAATTAGCGCTTTGTAATCGATGAAGTGATTTTAAACTCTAAAGAATTAGTGAATAATAAAACGAATGAGTAATTTAATCAAATTTAATATGAATTGAATTTTTAAAAGCGTAGTTGTTAACCTATAGCTTATAATTTGATGGGTACTCACTCATAATATGAAATGTATGTATGTATGTATATGCGAATGCTTCGAATTTTGCCACATTTAATCGACTTGTGCAATGAATATTTCTATTTAATTATATATTTACATATTGTAAGCGGCAAAGAAATTTTGTCTTATTATATTGTGTTGTTTGTAAGATGTCTGTTTTCGCTCACAATTTGTGGAGCCTTTGATATTAAAAATTCTTTTTCTAAACGACATTTGTTTTTAAATTCCTTATCTTTACTATTAAATCTGATTTTAATTTACATTATCGTATGTGACGGTGTTTTCATCCGACTACGGTCATTTTCTTTAGTTAATGAATTACATACCTGTGGGTTTTGCTCACAGTACTATTCCCTCTTTTTTAAAGTCGATATTAGCTGTTGGTGTCTCAATTTTTCATAATTTATTTATTTCTTTTACGACCTTTGATGTTGGTTTTTCTGCTATACGCAACCGTTAACTGAACACAGTTTTTATGTCCTATGTATTCAGAACGCGTTCGTGCGTAGCATTTATGAATGTCATTCAAGCTTAGATCAATGTTAAGTGACCTTAAATAATTTTAGAGTTGGAGAGAAAACTGTGAGATTTGCAGAAATATTTTATTAAAAGGTATAATAAAAACTTAACGTTTAATACACATATACAAATTAAAAAATAAATGAATGTAACTCACCTTCAACAAAATGTTATTAGAAAATAAAAGTATATTAATATATATATATATATATATATATATATATATACATATTATATTTGCACTTTTTGCTTGGGGCTGATTGTCAACGCTCGTAGGCGGAGAGTTCTACTGATCATTTTATTATACTCCTAACACTTAGATAAATGCTAGTTAGTGTTTAATTTTTTTAATTTTTTTTTATTTGTACGTCAAATTTGTATATCAAACAAGGACGAAATCAAAATAATCTTCAGCTAAAGTGATAGTTGATACACGAATCATTATATATATATTTTTTAATACAAAGTTATTGATTTTTCATATAAAAGTTTATGCGCACATAAAAATATGGCTGTTGTATATATGTATGTATATATGTACACATGTATTGAAGGTAAATACTATACGTCAAGTAAACATGTTACTTTAATATGCATATGATAATATAAATATCATTAAATGTATAATTAACAAGTGTCATTAAATTCAGTAAGCATTTATTCAGAACTTATCAAAATAAATTAGGAAATATAATGATAGTGAAAAGAGTATACGGAGAATTTCATAAACTATGATAAATAGTTAGTTATAAAACCATTTCAACATAAATTTATTAGCTGTTTGTGCATAAACATATATGTACATATATATTGCGGGATTAAATAACAAAAACAAATATTAATCATCGAAAATCTGATTGAGGTATCCCAAAGCATGAGCACTTAACGCGGGCGGTTGATGCGTTCAGTTATCGGAAAATTTATTTTTTACGTACGTGAATAAAAAAAATTCATTCGTGGTGAAGAGTGGCCCGTCTTCAGCAGATGGTTTTCCTGATTTCTTAAACAACTAATTGTTGAGTACTCAAAATGCTATTGTTCTGCGTTGTTCTGTGGTGATGGTGAAGAGTGGTGATGAAGAAAGCAAGCAATCATTCGCATGGAAGTGCTACGTGCGCGAATTACTTTTGTTGGACTCGGCTCATCATGAAACACCCATTAAGCCGACTGCTGTTTTCTGTCAGGGTTCATACCCGTAAATCCACGATTCATCAGCTGAAACGATGTCATAGACATGTTTCGAAGCACCGTTATCATATTTTTTTAATATTTCACTCGACCAATCGACTCGAGGCTTGATAAATTGTATGGAATCCAGCGTGAACAATTTTATTTAGTCAACGGTTCATGCTATTTTTAATGTATGCTGGAGGTCACATGACGATCTTTCAATATCAGTTTGCGCGCAGTACAAATAGCTTCCGTAACAGCACAATTTTTGGACGACCTTCCCGAAATTTATCTCGGAGTTATCTACGACCTCTATTTAATTATCCATAAATCGATAAACACTGGTTCTTGATGGACCTTCATTTTCAAAAATTGAATTAAGTACATCGATGCAATGTTGCTAAGTTAATCCACGTCGAGGTGATGTTTTAAGTTACTGTAAACAACACAAATAGCACTCATATTTATATCAAAACGTTCTGAGTACGTATAACAAAGGGAAACCTATTCGAGTAAATGACAAAAGCTTGAGGCGATAGTCCTTTTTTACCTCATACCAAAAACGCTCTATTTGTTCAATTAGAAAAGCGTAAGTTCACGGAAGAAGTTTTAGTGGTAAAGTGTATGTGCTTGTATTCCATCATGGTCAACAACTCAACAAGGATTGTGGATATTCAAAGCGTGAAATTGTCATAACCATTATTGCCTTTAAGCATTAACGTAGTTTAGTTATCCGCTTTGTAGAAAATTTGATACACACTTTTCTACTATAAAATGTACTTCCTTTTTGAGGGGTTTTTTTAAATTCAGTAAAATCCAATTTTTAAATATAGATATATTTCCATTAAAATCCTTTTGGAAATATGCCCAAGAAATGGAAAAAGAGGTAAAATATTGGTAAAAGATCTAATAATGAAAACAAAAATAATAATAAATATGTTTAATGTACTTGTCGCTGAGTTCGAGTTATAACTAATTATATATAACTTAAAAAATCTTTATTATTTTAAAGATATAAAGGTAATCGGATATGGCTAAACTATGAGTCCATCTAAATAAAACATACATATGTACATATAAAATATTAACGAACATTTCTGCAGAGAGGATGAATTCCACTTCTTCAAATTTGCATATTTTCAATCAAATTTCGGCTCCTTATAATCTTATTACGCCCGTGTTTTGCAATTAGCTAGCGATTCGAAAAAAAAGTATTATAACATTTTTTAGTAGCTGTAATTGATAGAAGTGTGGTAATCGACTACTATCTGGAGGTAATAGGCTCAGGTTTCGATAAGAACAAATTTTATATGTATTTGCATGGGTATTTCAGTCAATAAAATAATAACTTTAGCCCTTCTCAAACGGCTTAAAAATATTATTATAAGCGTTTTATATTAATTATTTAATAATTTATTTGTTCGGCACAAACAGAAAACACCAAGTCAACCCAGAACCTCTTTCACCTTACCTTTCAAGTGGAATGAAGCGCTCCTTTATCTTTTGCTTTAACCGGCGGATACAATATTGAAAACTTTCAAATCTGGAGTGTTGTCATCCTTCCGGACGGCGTGAACTTGCGTCGGTAGCCACTTCCTCTTAATTATATTATGTTTATGGCGCCGTATAACTCGCACATCGCATCGTTCTACACTCTATGGTATTCGCAGTCGCACCTACGTAATACTTTTTGTTTTAGTTCACGCTTACTATACACCACACAGCAGGACGTCTAGAGAAGACTTTACTTTTCAATTGTCGACTGAGTCCGAAGTAGCCGCTGTTGGTAAGATTGATTCTGCATTGGATCTCGAGACTGAGATTATTATTAGTATTAATTTTGGTCATCATACAAAATTACCAACGAATTTAGAGTTATGACTGTCAGGAGTGTCGTGGGAGATTAAAAGCAAATGCGCTAACTCTTTGTTTGATGACAGGAAATACTTGGTATTGTCCTCTTGCACTACAAGATCCAGCAATCAGGTCTGAAGCCACACAGATAAGGTCCACTCAATTCGTTCGTTAACATTACGCTTGAATCTTTCATATAGTATACTAGATAAGACCTCATATGCGACATTAAGGCTTATCGAATATTTAGATTCCAGTCAACAGACATTCCGAATTTTAATAAGTTGCTGATATATGTATGTGCATTATTGTTTGTTCGTTACCATTTTTGAATATCTCAGCCGATATACCATTGGTCCTCTTTATTGTTCATCAAACTACTGCAATTACTATTCGGATTTTATCATGGTCGGATGATAGAACGTTTAGTTCAACGTCATCGATTAGGAATTTGAGTTTTTTATCTCCGGGTGTTACACTGACTCTGAAAATAAGTAGGCTAGAGAAGTGTTACCAACATAATAAACTCAGTATTCTCTTGGCGCGTTTTTCAAAAGAAATTTCGAACATTAACCGCTATCGGCTAACTACTTAAATATTCTATGCTAACACATTTTAGACGCTCTCTTTATCTGTATTCAAATGCGTCTCGGATTCCTCTTCAACTGCTCAAATATTAGGTTTGCTTACATTAACAACACAATTTGTGCCTACCTCAAATCAATTGGAATTGGCGCCTAAATAGCTGGCATAAATACGTGGACATGCGCTCTGCGCTCACGATTTTATTCAACGTAAAACGCTCTCATTTTTCTTTAGGGAAACTTATATTCATTTTATGCATATAACTTTGTGTTCATTTGTATATGCCTGCAAGCTTTGTGAACTATTTCTGCTATTCCACATACACATATAGCTATATTGAAAATAGCTGGAACTTTTAATATGTAATAAAATAATGCACTTATATTTGAATCCCTTTGAAATGGTTTTGTTGTTTTTATTTTGTTCGTCTGCTATTGACCGCTACATGCTATACAGCTAATCAGCATTGAAAGCAAAATGCGAAAATAGGAAAACCAATAGAAGCAAGAATCAGCTGGTAAACAAATTCTATACTTTGAGTCAGAGAACGTCTTCTACGTTCTCTGTTTGAGTTGATAAAATTCAATATAATATATGTATGTACATATGTATGTATGTAGATGAGTAGAGTGTAAAGAAATTGTACAATATTAAATTTTCCTTCGCACACGCTGACTGAGTTTCAGTGGGTTGTAGCCGGCATAGTCAATCAGTTATCGCTCTCATTTCGAACGCTGACATTTGCTCTAATAATTTATGTTGTGAAAAAACAAAATAAAAAAAATTTGCGAAAGGTGTACACAACATAAATTGAAAGATAATTTATGAAACGCAAAATAAAGTTTTGAATTTATGTTATTAATTGTTTGCGTGCAAATTTAATCGAATTTCGAAAAATGCAATTAAAAGCAATAAACTCTCTTTTAATAAAGTCGCGTCTTTTTAGTGTTGGAATATGTTATAAAGCGCGGTAAGTTGTTGAAGAAAAAGTGAATAAACAATAATAATTATTTTACTAAACAGTTAGACAGTTGATATGTGTATGTATAAGTATGTACATATGTATTACAAGTGGCTGGTAGTATGCGAATAAGGTGCATACAAATAAATTTAAAATTATGCTGTTTAAAATGAAAAATCAAATTAAATAAGTATTTTTCTTTTTTCTGAAGAAAAATACTAATTTATAACTAAAATACAATAAATGTTTCTTTATGTCTGGTAGACCACAAACACTGCCATCTAATCATTTATCAAAAATCACCTGATTTTGTGCCATTAAATTTAAATACAATTTAATTACTCCTAAATTTTTTTAGGCACCTACATATGTATGTATGCATGTACATACGTATTTTCATATCAGTTAATAGATTTATTTGCTAATTTCATGCGACAAAACATACGAGTATGTACAAATTTATATACTTTTCCGCTTTGGACGAAAATATTTTTACTATTTTTATTAACAACAGATGATTAGTCCTCTTATCACCAGTCACGCCAGAAACAAATGCATTTTGTATTATCAAACAGTCTGTCCGTAATTGACTTTTAATGTGAAATTGTGATTTAGAGAAATTAGAATAAATAAGTTTAATGAAGTTTTAGTTGATAATTATCATCCTTATTTAATGGGTTTTATATGATTTGCAATTTTTTATATATGTATAATTAATATTTCATTAAAAATATCGGTTAATCTATCATTTTTGCTTTAACTTTTATATAAAACAAGCGGATCCCAGCGTGCTTTGCTACACCTATCAAAAAAAAATCAAGAAAATCTAACTGAAATGTTGAATTTTCGATTTTTTTTTTGGGAAACGAACCCAAAAAAATTGATTTAAAATTTTCTTTCAAACTTTTTTCCATTATTTTTTTTTAATTTTATTTTTAAATTTATTTTCATTTTCAAATTTTTTTCACACTTTCTCTCTCTTTCAACACCACATACAACGTAATGTACGCGTATTTACGAATTTTACATGTATTTATTGTTGTTGCATGTATTTTGTATGGGGAGCGACCAATGTTCACTAAAATGGTCATATCTCTGTTTTTTATTTTTATTTACTTAAAAATTTATATTTTTTTGTTCAACAAAACAGCTGTAATATTTTTTTAAACAGCATCGGTCTACCTTTTGCTACGACGGGGATGATAGGGGCCAGAATTCCTCTTGAATTCCGGAAGCCATTTGATGTGCCGAACTTACACAGCAACCCAACATATAGAAATGAAAACTTTCTTCTTCTCCAAAGTGGTGCAAAAAATATTTCACGTGTTTTTTGTTAACAAAACGAGATGGAGTTTTATTATAATAACAAATGTGATATGTATACAATAAATTGATATGGGCTCACCGTGATGCGGCTGCTATCAAAAAGAGAGTGTTCGTCAGGCAACATCGGCCTTTATTTGATTCCACAGAAGGTGGAAATCTAAATACTAACTCCTAAAATGGTTTCTCATATTGGCTTACAATATAGCAGCGACATCTGTGTGCGAGTGCACAGAAGGGGGTTGCACGCATAAACACTAATAATATCTTTCAACTTTTGCTTGTCTTACTATCAATTGCCATTCATTCGATGAATAGGTATAATATTAGCATGCTCGGAATATTAATTAACATCGAATTTTTATAAGACTTGCCAAATTATCCTTAGCCTTTAACTCCTTTAGTGATTTCTTGTTGGTTTTAAAAACTTTTATTCAAACAAAAAAATTACGTAAACTTAATTACATAATGGAAGGTATTTTCGACATAGTCGCCATTCATCTCAATGCAAGTGGTGAAGCGGTGTATTTTTGATGCCTTCCTCGAAGTAATTTCCCGCCAACGACATTTCGCGGATTATTTCACATAGTAGAGATCTGAAAATTTGCGAAAACATTGCATAAAGTTCATCCACAGTCTATCTGCGATATTCACGGAGCTCATTTTCGATTTTTTCAGACATCGTCAGTCATAATTGAAGGTCTTTCGACCTTCATGAGACGTACGATCGTTTTTAAACTCGAACTTACTTTCTCCATAAGCCTCGTAAATCGCCGTCTCTACACATAGAATTTTTAGCATTTTTCCTTTCAATTGAAATTTGAAACTCCAATCTCTCTCTCATAATATGTAAAGGGTAATCCATTTCGAGGTTCTCTACTTTTTTTTAAAGAAGAATACACAAGAAATTCAAATTTAATGTGGAATATTTATTATCATTGAAACTACCTTAAGTCTCGAAAACTCAACAAAACCCTACCATCAGTTCCAAAAAGGAATAAAAGCCCTGTTAAGCTGTAACTGAAGTGTAACCAAATTTTTTTCTTATGTCGGAAGTATAAACTATATTTCTTCAGAATATGGTTATTTGTAAAAACCAAAAATTTAGATAGGGACGAAAAACTATTTTAAATAGTACAAAATTTGGACGAAGAGCAACCTGAAGAAATTCAAGAGCTGCCATTTCATCCAGAAAAAACAACGGTTTGGTGTGGTTTGTGACGGCCGGTGGAATCATCGGTTCATATTTCTTCAAATATGATGCCGGTGAGAACGTAACCGTCAATGGCGACCGTTATCGCGCCATGATAACCGACTATTTGATACCTGAATTTGAAGCTCGTGATCTCCGCGACTTTTGGTTTCAACAAGACGGCACCACTTCCCACACAATCAATTAATGGATTTATTGAGAGATAATTTCACGTCTTGGTGACCAGATCGTGTGATATCACACCGCCTAGATTCAGGCCTCGAAGCAAAACATCACGCGTGTCATTCGCCAATTACCAGTCGAAATGTCGAACGAGTCATTGAAAATTTTAATCAACGGATGGACCATCTGAGACGTAGCCGCGGAAAACATTTGAAAGATATAATCTTCAAAAAATAAATGCCAAAGAATGCTCTTTCGAATGAAAATAAACATTTCCCATTAAATTTAAATTTTCTGTGTTTTTTCTTTAAAAAGTAGGGAACTTTGTAATGGATCACCCGTTATGTAATTGTTTTCAATATTTTTTCTATTCACTCATTAAGCGGGTAATGTGGGCTATGTGGAGAATGTTTCCTGAGCTAATAACCTACAATAACCAGATCATAATTTTGCAAAACATGGTGAGATAATTGAATATATGTTATGAAAAAAAATTATTTTTAGCTTACACTGCTATTATTTCGGAACGAAATAAAGTCAAAATAAAATGGCGCCCACAATACCCCCTACTCTATGCCTTTAGAGGTTAGATTATTCAGCTTGTTGAGTTTAGAATAGACCATTACGATCTGTGACTCCATATGAAAATGACCATGTTAACTTTTTGGCTTTTTAAATGCCATTAAATTAGGGATTTATTTCAGTAAATACTTTTTCATTTCTCCTGATGTGAGGCCTAAATCTGAAGATTGTCTTGCAGAGAAGATCGTGGTCTAATTTATGAAAAACATTAGCCGATGACCGTTTTACATATTTAATGTCAATTGAAACGAATGGCATTCTCGAGTATCTCAAAAATATACCTTGTTGGTCGAAACTCTCTGTCTTGATTATTCCTTGGTCACTGTTGTGATTTAAAACAGTCACCTTGTTGCGCTTATGGTCGGGTTTGAGTAATTGCGGAAGTTTTCAAGAAGAGATGAAAAGCCTCCAACACTTCATATGCTTGCATTCTTTGATTGTTTAATATTATTATTTTGTCCAATATGATTATTTCAATAACATACAAATGTATCTTACGATAATATACTTTTTTAGCCCAAGATAATACAGGCTTTTCTTCTTTAAAAAAGTAGAAATGGATCACCCTTTAGTTCTCTATCTGTTTTCTGAACTGCACGAACATAACGATAAAGCTGATATAGACGGAGGCAAGGCAAGTGTGTGTAAAGATAAACATCTCCGATAGCATTTTGAAATGGGTCTTATATAACAAACTGCTACAAAAATTGCTAACTGCGAAACTATTAATTTCCTTGGAACCAATTCACATTACAGTATCACTGCAATAGAAAATTAATTTTTCGGAATTTTCGGAGAAAAGCAATTTGACTTCAATATTTTCAAATATTTTATTGAAAGAAAAAAAACGAATATTTAATTTTATGAAGTTTTACCATTGGCTAATTATCATGAAACACTCTCAGCTGCGATTTGTCATTTTTGGCTGCGGGTCTCTAATTTATAACTTCGAATGTTAAGATGCGATATAACATGGTTCTCATACGACAAAAATTTATAGTTACCTAATAACTTGTTACCTATTTTGATTTTCATAGTTTTCATCAAGAATTATTCTGATAGTTTTTTTAAATTAATAAACGATATAATTAGCATTTTATAGCCACTAAAGCTATTTTCGATTATTAAAATAGTTTTTTTTTTAATTAAACAAAATCAGTTATAAATATGTTTTATCTCTTTTTGAACCTAATTAGTTTTCGGTTATTTTAAATATATTTCGTGTAGTAACACAGATAAACTTATCAAAATAAATATTTATAATTTCAATTAAATATACAATTATATTAATTATTTCGCAAAATAAAAATAACGAATTTTTAGGAAAAAAAGTAAAATAAATATTTGCAGTGTGAATTACACAACGAATAACACACATTTCTTATAAGCCATTTAATTTAGTAACTTAACATACATATGTATGTATGAATATGTGTATGTACATACATTTATGTATGCATGCATATTTGTACGAATATATTTTAACATTCGCAAGGCCCCAAACAAACATACCTACAACATTCACGGTTCATGCTTAAGCTACAAACAATTTAGCAAAGTCATTGCGCTCTACGATTTTTATTTCTCTTGCTCTCTATTCACTCACTCATTCATTCGTTTGTTTGCATTTTTTGTTTTGTAGTTCGCCGCTTTATCCAACCGCTGCCAACTCGTATAGTCCTTCCAATGGTCAGGTAACACCGTATGACCATCATCGGCAACAACAAACACAAATGTATAAAACTACAATTCCAGTGAATGAACAGTGCCAACAGCAGCAGCAACAACAACAACAACAACAGCGTCAAATAACCGCCACGGGCAACAGCTGTCATTGTAGTAGCACTGGTGGAGCTTTTGTGCAATCAGCTGTTATTGGTACACAGCTGAGCAACAATAACACCATGGCAAATGATGACGCAATGAATGTGAAACAGCTCACAATCGGAATCCCCACGTCTGGGCAACATTGTTGCCAAGCCACCACCAACAACGGCAATAGAACAACTTTTGCGGCCTCTACGCAAGCACACTGTGCTCACCAAAATAGTAGTCAAGCGAGCAATAATCAACATACGACTACATTAACAACAACGACAACAACTGTCGAATACGAGTTGTCAAATGGTATAGCAAAATTGAGTAAAATCAGTACGAGTCGAGTCGCCGCCGAGCAATCATCATTGCCATTTTGTTTGTCGCAAACACAGCAAATAGTAACGCCGTTAAAGGAGGAAAAGGAAGTAGATGATTTGACAGAAATTACAATTAAAAACAGCAATACAAATTTGGAAAAAAATCAAAAGGAAAACGAGACAAATTTATTGCCGCCTCTATTATCCTCAAAAGCATTATTGGATTTGAGTAACAGCATAGAAGCTTTGAATAGCTATAATAATTGCAATAGAAATATCCAACAGCAGCAACTAAGAAATTACAGTACGAAAATGTCGGAATGTCTATCGAAAAAAACAACGGCGGTCTTAACCGATGACGCCGAGGTACCCGGTAAAGTATCCGGCCTAGAACGTCTGCATTACAAAAAATACAACAAGGTAAGTGCTGATAGTGAAGTGAAGTACATAAATAACTTAGAAGAAATCAATTTTTATTGAAAAAATTTCAATAGCTTTTGTGATAGTAGCACGTACCAAATTTTCAAGTGAAAAGGATAAATCGATTTTTTAATAAAAACATTTTCGAGAGTAATTTCATAGCAAGGATATGCAGTGCGTGTGAGTACTTAATAGGCATGACATCTATACATGTACATATGTTTGTTAGTATGGCACGAATGGAAAATTACCTATGTAACTGGTAATTGGTTGAAAGTTGTTATTGTAGTGTTGCTTTGTTCTTGTTATTCTGCCGGTGCTTGCGTAAAATCTACAATGCAACCATAAGGGTGGATGGTGATAGAGATTTTTATGAAAAAAATTCCTTTCAACTAAAGTATTTTACTTATTTTCTATAAAATTCTGTATGTATTACACTTTTGTATATAATTTTTTTTGTCCTTTTTGCCCTTGCCGGCTTGGGTCCTTACTCACTGATAAAGCTTTCGTGCATTTATTTGTGTTTATACGTATGTGTATATAAAAAAGTGATTTTCTACTGACGAGTATCCTAAAAATATAACCCCAAATTTACGCTTGTACAAACATACATAAGTGTATATAAATATTCATTATGAGTATCTGCATATTCATGCTAACTACATACATATATACATACACTACGCCCTTACAATTTCAAGCTGCTGTACACCGAGCCAAAAATCACCACTTTTTTTCGTTTTTACTCCGAGAGAACATAATTTGGTTTTTTATTTGAGCAAATACACATGTCAGTATAAAGGGTGGTTTGTCATGATCAGTTTTTAAGACAGTGAAATATTTTGGATGCATTTTTAAATTTGAAAATCTTGAATTATAAAAGTCCAATATCTATTTTACTATACACTCGACAGGCATATGTATGGTACATATTGTACTTTAATACGGAAACCATATTTGTGTCAGCCGTATTCTATTCTATTTTTTTTTAAGGTAACTGGAGTTCCGTATTACAATATAGTGCAAGAAACTATTGAGATTCAGTGGTGTCGTGAAATGTTATGCAATGAAACGCATTGAACACAGCTGAAACCTATTGAAAAAAATTAAAATTTAAAAAACGAAAGTTCAAAAAACAGAAAAATGAGTGAAGTCAAATAAATACTTTGAAATTTGATGAAAAATAACAATTAAAACAAGAACCCAATTTAATCTTCAGCTGCCTGGAGTATACAAAATGGCCACATTAACTCATAATTTTGCTGACATCGAATTTATTCATATCACTGTGTCATTATGCTTGCACATAGAAGTATTTTGTTTCCTAGCACATATGAGTATGTACATACATATTTTCCGAGCTATCAATGAAGTAAAAAATGTAATACGGGAGCCACTTTTGAAAAAAAAATTTTCTTTCCAAAATTCTTTTAAAGAAATATAACATATTGTAAATTATTTATAGATGCTCGAGCTAAATTTTCCCTTGCAGAAAAGCAGTCCTTTTTCATAAATTTTAACTAAAGAGAGGGAACAAAATAAAATTTTTTTTTTGCAGTTTAATCTCCTGATAAAACAATTTATCAATGCTTTTCGAGCATTTCGACCTTTATTTGTAACCAAAATTACAAAAGTTTCTGTTTTTCTATATCAAAATGTATCAAAAAATTTAATTTCGCGAAATGCCACCCAATTCGACAACAAATTTGAAAAAAAATATTTTGATATGCCCAATTTACCTTTTTAAATTTTAAATATTTTAAAATATGTCAAAATATAACACTCTTTAACCCTACAACAGCTGTTTGTGAACTCAAAATACTCTCGCATAAATATGTATCTTTGCATATAAATATGTATACATAATTTTGTATCTGCAAGCCAAATTCCTCTCTGTTTTGAAACTTTCGCGCTCCCAAATAAAAATGTGAGAGCAAAAATTTAACTCACTTAACCCCTTGTTGTCTGACGGTACTCTCCAGTACCACTTCTAATTTTGCTTTACCAAACAGAATTCCTGAGCTTCTTGCAGCATTCGGACCAACGGTACTTTAAAGTACAAAACAAAAAGCATATATAACGGGATATTTTATAATATTGCCGAATTTTTTCCTTTTTACGCTCATTTAAAGGTATTGTTTTGCAAAGTGCGGTCGTACTGAAAAAGTGGTGTGTTATTTTATTTATATCTTGCGTAATTCTAATTATTTATTTACAAAATAAAGAGATAGTGAACATTTTGTGAATTTCGTATACATAATTGGTGATACAAAGCATTTTAAACTTTTTATTTACCAGTAATATTCGATTATCTGGAGGAGACTTGTAAGTACCGTCGGGCTCTGGGGGCCTTGTATTTTTACACACACTACTAATTTTTCTTATACGCAGGTTTATTCCGATAGTAGATTATGGCTGCAGTTCACGGCAGATTTTTGACAGAAAATGATATTGCTGCCATTCTGGAAGAAATTCCAATTGATAATGAGCAGGATACAGATATTGAGACTGAGGATGAAGATGAAGATGAAGAGGTGTTGAATTCACCGAACGACGAAGATGAGTTTTTGATTGAAGTTCTAAATCAGATTCAGACAGAAGAAAATGAAGAGGCTAGTACATTGCCGGAAAATCCCCACAGCGCAGTTTTTGAAGAAACATTTCGAAAATGGAGAAAAGTTGAGAAAACCACCATGGTTTCACAGTTTGATTCCGCAGAAGGACCAGTAACTGGTTTTTTTGAGGATATGGAAACGCCAACGCTACTAGAACTTCTCCAATCGAAGAAAGTTTTTGCATGTGGAACAGTTAGAGGAAATCGGAAAGGACTTCCTCCAAATATGAAATCGGAGAAGAAAATGAAAAGAGGCGAATTCGATTCACGAACAACCATGAACGGTGTAACTTTTTTTAAATGGATCGACAATAAGCCGATACTACTGGCTTCCAATTTCCATGGGACTGAGAGAAATACTGTACAGAGAAGAGGTCGTAAAGGCCAAGTAATACAAGTGCAATGTCCAGCTGCGATCAAAGATTACAACTCTTTCATGGGTGGTGTAGACCATGCCGATCAACTGCGTTCCACTTACGGTATAGGCAGGCGATCAAAAAAATGGTGGCATAGATTGTTTTGGGGATTATTGGAAATAGCTTTCGTTAATTCTTACATTGTATACTGTCAAAGTCATGATAAGATTACCCTCCTAGAATATAGACGGTCCGTTGCACAAGGCTTAATGACACAAAGAGATGTTGGTGCCAATAAGGGGAGGTTGAGTCTTACACCAACATCCTCAAGCAAAAAACGTCGTGGTAAAGGTGAGTCAGTACCGAAAGATGTCCATTTGGGTAACTTGGGAGTACATTGGCCAACATTTGGGGAAAGTCGAGGAAGATGTGAAATGTGCAGTATAAAAAAAATTCAGTCAAAGCCGCATTCGAAATGTCAACACTGCGGAATATTTTTGTGCTGTAATGAAAATAAAAACTGTTTCTCCGAGTATCATGGCATTAATGCATAAAGCTCTTCAAGCCCGACGGTACTCCTAAGTACCATATCCTTTTTTATACTAAGATATCCTTGAAATAATTTTTTTTGTTTTTATTGTTTAACAATACACGAATATGAATGGAAATATATGAAAATTTATAAGATAAATATATTTTTTCTTGGTTTGGTCAACAAGGGGTTAAATGGAAATAACGCAAAGCGAAAGCTGAAAAAATTGGCATTTTTGAAAGAGAAGAAGCGCCTATTCAACTAAAATACATATACAAAATACTCAAAAAAACAAGGCTTACTGTGTTCGGTAAGTTGCTGACCAGTGACAATTGCTACCAATTTTTTTTATTTTTATTTTTTACTGAACTTGTGCTCGGTGAGTTAAAAAACCAGTAAAATTTGCAACGAGAGACCACAATTTTGACATTTAGTTTGAAGGGGATGTTGCAAATTCGTGCTGGGAAAATTTCAGCTGGTCAAATTACGAAGCTGGAAAAGCATAAGATTTGTGATAATAGGGTTGCGCTTCTGCCAACAGAACTAAAATTGCTTTAAATGCAAATACGTTAATGCTTTATTAATAAAATTTAAAAACAAAAGATTTGAAAAGAAAAATTTTAAAGGTGCCTGTTAAATGAAAATATAATGACAGTAGAGTGGAATTATATATTATAATTGTATAATAATATTCTTATTTTTTGTGAAATTAAAGCTTATTTTGGATGCCTTTAATTAACTATAAAACAATGTCGAAGAAATAAGCAGCAAAAATTGCGAAGCAAGGTGTTGATACCGTCACAATGACGATATGGCTTTTTTAAGCCACCTAAAGCGACGAAGTTGAGCAAAATAAAATATTAGTTGAACTGAATATGCTTGGATTTTATGTTGAAAGAATTCAAGAAACGTTTAAAGTTTCTATCTGTCTATCAGAAACTATATATTTACTTGTATCTTCATGGTTTTAAGGCCATGAAGCAGGTAGAATTATATATTTGTTGAAATATAAAAATTTTTGAATACAATTAATGCATTAAAAATACTAATTATTGCTGGTTAATTTTATTGAAATTTCTCTCTTTGGTATAGTAAGATATCTTACTCTCACAATTTCGTTACTGGCTAATTCTTACTGAGTTTTTTCACCGAACACAGCAAATATAAGACTTAAATTTGCGAATTAGTAATATTCGCACACACACACACCTTGCAATGATGTGTGTTAGCGTTTGTGCGGTAATTTCAATGCCACACAATCGAAGCGTGATTAAATACAAACGAAAAATTTGTGAGAAGCGAAATAATTTCAAATCAAAATTTTTGATAATAAAAGATTAACGCTGTGAGCATAATGAAAACGAAAATAATATAATTAAAAAATTATGAAAATTTTCATTTAATATAATGAACATATTAAATGATTTAGAAACAAAAAATAATTCATTTAAATACTAACATACCTATGCATATTATGTATTATAGGAAATTGCATATATCTGACGCATTACATATGTACATATACATATGTATATATTTAGAGAATATAGTTTCGTTTTCTTTCATATTAAAACAACATAATTTGTTTACTTTGAATTAATTGCTCTGGCTTTACGCAAATAACTATAATAGGGGTATTCGCCTTGTCTTGGAAATGCATGCTATGCAAATATTTCCTATGGAATTGTACTAGAGATCGAGAGCACCCCCGTTGCAAAATTTTGACATATTCAAGTGAAACACTAACCACACAGGCACAGGGTTACTTTTCCTGCACAGGGTTGCATTTTCCTTCTTTCTAGCTGTGGGAAATAAATATACATAGGATTTGGTATAGGATATATTTTTTGCATGTGTTTTGTAAAAAAAAAATGTGTTTAGGAAAAATTTCCTATCCGTGCACGGTAGCATGCATTTCCTAGACTAAGAGAATACCCCTAATATATTTATGCAAAATTTTGTTTGGTTTCCCCGTCTGGCGGTTGACGTAAATACTAAAGATAAATACATTAATATTCTATATGTATATATGTATGTGGGCATACATATGTATATGTAAATAAATAATCAAATAAGGCCTATATCTGATGACATATGTATCTTTGAATCATTAAATGTACAAAAAAAGTGGTATATGTAGCTGAAAATCTCTAGTTCTCCTAGAGACAGTAATTTTTTTTAATATACAGTATAGTAAAAGGTGATTCAAGTAGGGGTACTTTTTTCAATAGCCTTTTTTTTGACAAATCACGGTGAATTGTGTCAAACTGTCATTTTATTTTTGTTCAGTATTGTTTGGCATTTCATCATGGGAAGACTTACGCCTGAGCAACGTCTACAAATCATTCAACTTTATTATGAAAATTCACGTTCTGCAAAGAAAGTGTTTCGCGCGCTTCGCTCAACTTATAGTCAACATAATCGGCCTTCTGAGCGTACTATTCGCAACACCATCGCCCATCTTGAGACCCAGCATTGATCATTGGATAATATTCGACCGAATAGACCACGTCCAGTACGCAGTGAAGAAAATATAGCGGTCGTAGGTGAGAGTGTACACGAAAACCGTGGAGAGTCGATTCGGCGCCGTTCGCAGCAACTCGGATTGACGTATGGAACGACTTGGTGCATTTTACATCGAGATCTTATTGAAAGCGTACAAAATACAGCTTTTGCAATAACTGAAGCCGCTCGATCTTCCGAAGCGACATCGCTTCGCTCTGTGGGCTCTTGAAAAAATTCCAAGAAGATCCGACGTTTTCGAGCCAAATTTTGTTCAGCGATGGGGCCCACTTCTGGCTCAATGGGTATGTAAACAATCAAAATTGCCGCCTTTGGGACAAAGAGCAACCTGAAGAGATTCAAGAGCTGTCATTTCATCCAGAAAAAATAACGGTTTGGTGTGGCTTGTGACTATTTGATGCCTGAAATTAAAGCCCACGATCTTGTTGGTTTCAACAAGACGGCGCCACTTCACACAAATCGCATCAATCAATGGATTTATTGAGAGAACACTTCGGTGAGCAGATAATTTCACGTTTTGGGCCGGTCGATTGACCACCAACATCGTGTGATATCACACCGTTAAACTTTTTCCTGCGGGGATATGGAAAGTCTAGAATATATGCGGACAATCCCGCTTAGGTTCAGGGCTTGAAGCAAAACATCACGCGTGTCATTCGACAGTTACCAGTCGAAATGCTCGAACGAGTCATCGAAAATTTGACTTAACAGATGGACCATCTGAGACGTAGCCTCGGGCAACATTTGAAACAGATAATCTTCAAAAAAAATAATTTCCAAAGAATGTTCTTTCGAATGATAATAAACATTAAATTTGAATTTTCTGTGTTTTTGCTTTAAAAAAGTATGGAACCTCGAAACGGATCACTCGTTATTACTACTATTATTGTATTTTTAATTGAATATTAATGATGATAATTTAGGCTTTTATGGTAAAAAATATTTTTTAAGTGATATCGTCAAAAAAGCCACTCTCAGACACATAGTCTGTCATGGTTGAAGATACAGAGGTTTTTGTTTGTTTTGATTATGACCTAAAATAAAAACAACTTAATTTAAGTTGTGCCATTTTTTTTTAGTTAACACACCATTTCTTACATTCAAAAATTGCACACATTTATGTATTTATGAAAGGCAACAAACTCTACCATTATGTCACCTTGCTAGGGTTCAAAGTTGCATAAATTTTCACAGCGCTTCGTGTGATGAAGGTGTCATTTGTTGGCTTTTTAGGTGCTCACACGCTCACATGCATTTGAAATATATAAAAAATGTACGTGTACATATGTATGTATAGTGAATATGTGTTTGCACATTCAAAATTTCACGAAAATGGTGAAAAAGAAGATAAAGACATAAATTCGTTGTTGCTCGTGAACATATGGGGTGATTTTATTTGTATTATTCACTGACTGGATGTGTCTGGCAATTTATAATAGCCGTCTATACACAAAGAGACATACATATGTATATATAGATTTGTATATAAATGCAGATATCAATTTCTAAGATAATCAAGACTTCCTGATGTATGTACACATGTATGCTTGAGCTTGATATTTCAAATATTTGTACAGAATATTTTTTTTGGGTAATCTTTCCACCTTGTGTACTCGTATATACATGTGTATACATATATATGTGCGTAAGGATGTAGATATCTACAAATTATAATAAATCTATCTCTCTGTATATTTGAGCCAAAATGTATTAATTTCCATGCCCGACCGCTAAAATGAATTAATATTTTTTATACATACATGTATACATATCCATATATGTGTGTATACATAAGTATGATTTTCTCTAATTATGCTTAGATAACTATGACGTCAATACAAAAGCTATTGCAATTAATTACTTTCATACATTACGCAAAATCTTTTGAAAAAAAAAAATAATAATAAACAGAGGAAAGCAATTTTTCACTTATCACAGCATTTTATTTGTTTGCATAACAACACTACATATGTATATACATATTTTCAGAGATACGAATAAATGTTTTCTTCTCCTCGCACTGCAAATTAAAAATATATATGTATGTTTTTGTCCGTAAAACGCTGATTTCATTTAGTTTATCTCATTTGTTTACAACTTGAAATTATTTCCATGGAAACATGGAATATTTTGCTTGTATATACATACATATAGTTGTTTAAAAAAAAAATAAAAAATAAAAATAATTTCCTGACATTCTAAGAATCGCAAAGAGAGACATGATCAGTTTTATTTTGTTCCTTCAAAAGGTTTTCAAAGTTGCCTTGAGATTTATTAAAAAAAAAAATCACCAATCTCCTATACTTCGGAAACTTTAATAAAATTGTTGTAATGTTTATATCTCTGTAAAAGAAAGTAAAAATTGGCCAACTGATGAACGATATTATTCTCAAATTGACATACATTTTTATTATTATACATACAGCCTTTTTGCTGCTGAATCGATTATTCTCCATTTGAGGTGTTTCTGAGAGGTAATCTCGAGTTAATCTTAAATTAAACTGAAGCTTAACGCATATTTGCTTCATTTATAGTCTAGTTTAAACCATAGATCTTCCTTGAAATATTTCAGCATCAACTTAAAAAAAAACTTATTTAAATGGATAAATAACAGGTTAGTTGAAAAGACGCGGGCTACCATAGTAAAACAATTTTTTTTTTGGCAAAATTCATTTTTTTTACTCAACATAGTTCCCTTCAAATGTGATACACTGATTATAGCGACTCTCCATCAACTTTTCGATACCATTTTGTAGTATGATTTCTACTTTGCTTAAAAATAGGCCTCAGTTTCGGCGATTACCTCTTCATTCGAGGAAAAAATTCCAGGAACTTTCCATAAGAAGATCCGACTTGACTTTTATGAAAACTATTAGTTTTGGGAAAACTATTAGCATTGCGTACTGCCATTCGGAAGCCCTGGGTTCGAGCCCAGGCTCGATCAATATCCAAAATTATAGAAATAAAATTTTTCTAATTGCGGTCGCCTCTCGGCAGAGAATGTCAAGCTCTCCGTGTATTTCTGGCATGAAATAAAAAGCTCCTCATAAAAATTCATCGGCCGTTCGGAGGCGGCTTAGAATAAACTGTAGGTCCCTTCATTTGTTGGTACAAACATCAAGACGCAAAACCACAAATTGGAGGAGGAGCTCGGCCGAAAATCGCTTCAGCGGTTACAAAGCGCCAAATATATATATATATATATATATATATTAGTTTTGGGAGAATATCTTTGGAAAAATAATAATCAGTCTTAAAAAGAACTTCAATTTGAATAGTCTAGTTAAAAATCAGAAATATTGACGATGACGAAGGCAGCGCAAGCTTGGTAGTGGCTCTCTAATGGTGCGGGCAGCTTTTAGCTCACTTGGAAAGTGACCGATATGCTTTGTACAAGTACGGATTAATTCGCAAATATATACAGGTCTCCTTGAAGGCGTACTTATACCATTTTCAGACTGGATATTTCAACAGATGCCATTTGTGCAATCGAAATTTATGCACCATAGCTTTGTTTTGCACAAATATCAACTTGCTTGGAAGAGAATTTTCAACTTAATTTTCTATTAATAATTTAATTCATTACTTTTATCAATTACCTTTTTAAAATAATTATTAAACTTAAAATCGAGCAAGTAAAAGTAAAAAGATTTTTTCCCTTTTAAATTTTTATTTAACTTTGAGTGATCTATAGTAAGATCCCAAAAAAAAAATCGAAATTGGTTTTATCTTGTGAATCGATGTCAATTTCAAGGAGAAGAGCGTTGTTTTATTGTAAATCCTATTACTCATTATTAAAATTGGAAAAATACGGCTTTTTAATGCTTGCATCCATAAAGCACAAGCAATAGTCATTAAAAAGCATTTTAAAACCGGAACTGTTTCCATTATAAGCAAAAAAAACTCAGACTAAATGCATTGTTGAAATAATGTCATAACAAAAAATATACCGTGACATTTTTTATTAAATCAATTTTTTATTATTTCTGAAATGTCTGCGAAGAAAAAAGAAAAATTAATTTAAATGTACATATTGATATATTAAAACTGTTTTTCAGTCGTACAAAGTACTAACTAATTAAAAATGTATTATGTATATATATATATATATATATATATGGAAATAAAAACACATATCACTGTAATTTTCATAGCTCAGTCAGTCTGTCTGCACAAGAAGTGGACTTTGCTCAACAGCATCAATCAGACGTCGCCTGGCTGATTTGTAAAGTTCATAAGTTTGCAATGCCTGAGATTTAATTTTTATTCATTTTTCATTTTATTTTTCCTTTCCCCCCCTTTTTTTTGGTATATTTATTGCTGTTGTCATTATCATTTTCGCGTGATTTTTGTAAAAAAAAAATTAAAAAAATTTAAAAATCACTGATAGGCAGCTGATTTATTGTTGCGCCCATTATCTCTAGTAAACTGCGATTTACATATACTATCTATGTACACATATGTATGTGTGTATGCAAGCGTGTGTGTTTCGATGAGCCAACAGTAAATATTGTTTATTGCATTGTCATAATATATAAAATATTGTTAAATCCATTTTGTGTTGAAATTATTACTACTGCATATACTAAAATATGAAATAGAAAATTAGCAAGCAAAAAACAACAAAAAGTAAAAGCAAAGTGTAAAACAAATAAACTACAAACGAGAAAAAATGCAAAAGCAAGCATTAATGTCACCTGTTGGCTGTAGCAAATCGAATTACATACATAATACGAATACATACATATATATATATACATATATAAACAGACATTTGTACATCTATGTTTATACATACTTATAATCAATAGAAATTTGTTTTTTTTTATATTATAGTTATGCGAGTAAAACGAATTGGATATTTCTTTACAATGCCTTTAGTATTCATACATACATACATACATACATATATTTATATAAGCATAAATACCTAACTATATTTGCGGTATATATTGCAGATTCAATTGACGTAATATTCGGCGATATAATTAATGATATGAACATTTGCACAACTTGATAAATGATGTCGCCCATTTTTACTTTCTTCTTTTGGGCAGATAAGTAGAGTGCCTTATAATCAAATATTACATATTAAGTATGTACACAATATATACAAATACGAGTTGTGTTCAAAGGAAAGGGTGAATTTTGAATTTTTTTGAAAAGTACTTACCTATTCATCAATATCTATTTTGTCCCCTTCAAAGTAATACCCCTCGGATATAATACATTTGGGCCAACGCTTTTTCCAATCTTCGAAGGACTTCTGAAATACGCTTGTCGGTATGGCCATCAGTTCTTTCTTCGATTCTGACTTGATCTCATCAATTGTGGCAAAACACTTTACTTTCAGGAATTCAAAACTGGTGAATACGATGGTTGAGACATGATTACAGTTTTGTTTTTGGCCCAAAAATCACGAATAAACATTGATGTGTTAGCTGGTGCATTATCGTGATGTAGAATTCAAGATTTGTTTTTCCACAATTCCGATCGTTTGAGCCGTATTGCTTCACGTTACATAACTTCCTTGTAGTATTGCTTATTAAATTTATGACCTCTTTGCAGGAACTCATGATGCACCACTCCATTGTAATCAATGAAGAAAAGTGAGCAAAGCCTTCACATTTGATCGAACTTGGCGTGCCTTTTTCGGTCTTGGTTCATCTGTCAGCTTCCATTGGGATGATTGTGCATTGGTTTCGACGTCATAATCATATGCCCACTTTTCGTCACCATTTATGATCAGTGTGAGCAAACCCGGATCGTTGTCGACGTCATTCAACATTGCTTTTGCTCAAAATTTAGCAATTTCGGAACATACTTCCCTGCCACATGTTTCATGCCCAAAGCATTCTAGAAAATTGAATGGCATGAATCGATTGATATGCCAACATCCTCTGTAACTTCCCTAATAGTGATTCGAAGATTTTCAAGAGCAATTGTTTCACTGTTTTGATGTTGTCTTCGCTTGTTAACGTGGTCGCACCTCCAGGAGGCTCATCGTCACCAACATCTTCTCGGCCTTCTTTAAAGCGCTTTTACCAAGACAAAGTGGACTCACCGAATGCCACAGTCAACATTTCAAGTGCGCTTTATTCCATTCTTAACGCAAAATTTAATACATATGCTTTGATCCATTTCTTCAAAAGCCAAAAATCGAAGAGCATACATAAACCTGACTAACCTCTTCTGCTGTCAAAAACAAACTACATACTAATCGAAATGGGCTCCCAATGCGAGCACATGATAAATAAATATATGTGTCCGATTATAACAAAAACAAAATATCGATAATCGAATGTACACAGCCCGCGAAAAATCAAAATTCACCTTTTCCTTTGAACATACCTCGTATGTATGTAGGCCTGTAGATGAAGGGTGAAATTAGTTCTGGTGCTGGCAGATGATATAATTCACAGGATCAGAGGCGAATTCAGCTGAGGTAAATTTTCTCTCTCAATAGCTCAAGCAAAAATAATATTTTAATAATTAATCAAAAGAAAAAAAGAAATAAGTTAAAAACAAAAATTATAATTTTTTTAAATAATAGACGTCAATGTCCTCTTATCAAAATATCAGGTGATATTTACATACAAAGATGATAGTAACCATGATTCATGGAGTTTTTTGTCCCATAGTATAGCATTGATATATAAAACTTTAATAAAATTCAAAAAAAGTGATGGTCAATTCAACTAATTACACAATTTTATTAGCTTAACTACATAAACGAAACATTTGTTGAACTAAATTAATTCATATTAAATTTTCTTTTCATTTTCGTAAGCGAAACAGTTTTATTTAATTTTCTAGACGTAAGTCGATCATAGTTTTTTTTAAGGACATTTTCTATGCTTGATAAATATTAATTTATTAATCGATACCTTACCCCCACATAACATACATATCTACCGGTGAATGGTAACACTCCTTAATACCGACGATCGTTGAGTTTAAGATCTCTATTTATTTATTTATTTATTTTTCTTTTTTAATGTTTTTGGAAAAATTTCAATTTTCTCAACACAAAGAAACAATTATATTCTCGGGACGAAGCGATTGATATATATTCAGTATATGTTTTAGGCTATAATGGTTTAAAATATTCTTCAAAAATAGTGAGGTTACATTTAAAAGTTCCTTAATTTGAATTTTTAAGCATTTTAGGATTCTGATACGGTACGCCAAATTGGAAAAGAAAACTAAAAATTGATTTTTTTGAAAATTATTTTGCAAATTTTTGAAGAAATTACAAAAAGAAAAAAAAAATTTAAAAAATCTATTTTTAAAATTTACGATACTTATAAACCTATAGAAATTGAATGAGGAATTTAAAAAAAATTATTGAATTCGTGGATAAAATCAGTTTTTTAAATTTAGGAGGATTTCAAAATTGTATCAGAATCCTTAAATTACTTTTGTTCAAATTATTTCGAATTTGTTGTGTAGTAGGGCTTATGATGTTCAGATATAATATGTTATGTAGACCTAGAGAAAATAATCTAGAAAAAAATGTTCATATTGCAAAAAAAAATCGAAAGTCGTGTCACTTGCACTTTGTAACAAAATCTCATAATTTCTCTTAAGTGAATTCTTCTCGTAGCTTAAAAATTAAGAAAAATTGCGAGTTTTATATTTAAATTTGTTGTTGTTGTTGTTTTTGTAACCGCAGAAAGTTCCCCAAATGAGGATCCCGGGAATATTGCGGGAGTGACAGCCCTTGGCCGGATAAAAATCCGGGTCGTTCCGGTATAAAGACCCGACTGTCGTGGGAACTCTTGGATTTTAGTCGCCTCTTACGACAGGCATGCCTTACCGCGGGTAAATTCTTGAACCCCTAACCCGCAGGGGGTATTTAAATTTGTATAACAGTGTAGTGTAGTGATTTTAGTTATTAATTCGGGGCATTGTTGTAATAATCAGCTGTTTAGTACCGTTTTATCGACGTCACTATGTTATATTTACTTAACTGCGCCGAAAAAAATTCCTATTATAAAATATAGAAATGACGTTTCTCTAACAAAATATTCTCAACTTGAAAAAATTCCGTTCATTATCAACATCACCATCTATAATTCTAAATTGTTTAATCAGAAATTTATTTCTGCATTTCCTCTTTCTTTGCACTACTCAAATGTATTTTTTAAACCCATTTCAAACTTTTCACTTTTTTCATTTTTTATACTTTTCATGAGCATGAAATGGTATATTAACTTTGGTTCAAGGTATGTAATATCAGAAGGAGCTGAGATAGACCTACCAAACCTATACCGATCTTTTATCAGAATGACGAGCAGTCCGTTCATGCCCGTTTGTATGTTCATCTGTATCAGCGCAAACAATTAGTAGTTTTTAAGATATTTCAACCCAACTTTTTAAACAAAACAAAAATTTTGTTGTATTTATACGATAATTTGTCAGAAACGGCCAGATCGAGCCACTATCCTATAGCCCCCATACAATCGATTTGTTCAGATAATAGGTTTTGGGGTAAACAATCCGTCAAAAAAGCATGTAAGAGCGCGACAAAAAAAAACGCTGAAAATCGATTCTTTAGATATGAAAATTTATATTTACCCCCAAAATGCTTTGCCATAAATTTGATATGTTCATGACAGGTATAAAGAGCGAAAATAGCACTTATTTTTTTTTTTTTAATTTTTTTTTCACCTACTCTACATGCTATTTCACACTATACTTTACACCAACTTCATAACAACCGCACAATTTGATAATAGGCAACAACAAATTATTTGAAAAGCCCCGACTGCATATAACTAGATTTGCTCGCGCTTAGGTCATTTGTGACAGCTGTTGCGTGTGCCGATTTCAACATGAAATAGCAAAACAAAACAAAATAAATTTATTAAAATTTAAAATAAAATAAATGCAATTTTGTGCTGTTGCTAAGCAACAACGATTAGTGTTGGACATGCCCCACTGTGCATAAAAACAAGTAAAACAAACACATATACCCGCACACGCATGCATACATATGTATGTATACACGTAGGAAGGCAATTGACCGCCCTCATTCGAAGTGAATTTCAATCAAATTGAAAGTGCTTCGATACATTAGAGTGAATTTTGGCATGCTTAAATATGGTGAATATTTATGTGCACATACATACATACATAAATGCAAATTGCCTTTCAAATGTTATTGAAATTTTTAACAGTTAGAAATTTCATGATCGTACTGCAATATATGTATGTATATGTATATAGATTTTTATGTCTTTCACTTTTTAATTTTTTGTATGTGCATACATATCCCGCAAACAAGGCGAGTCGATTCATGCACGCGTGAAATATATAATCCACGCGGATATTAGAGTAATCCAAAACCAACACAACCATACAAAAAATCTGATGAAATTCAAATTGTGATGTCCAAGAGCTTTACCATATAATCCACCTCTGCATAACATCCGAGTACTCCATGGAGTAACTATAGGGGATTATATTTTGGAGTATGTAAAGGGTGATCCAAGTAGAGGTACTTTTTTCAATAACCTTTTTTTGACAGATCACGCGTAAGTCGTGTCAAGCTTTCATGCTATTTTTTGTTCAGTATTGTTTGGCATTTCATCATGAAAAGACTTACGCCAGAACAACGTTTAAAAATCGTTCAATTTTTTTTACGAAAATTTACGTTCTGTAAAGAATGTGTTTCGCGCGCTTCGCTCAACTTATGGTCAACATAATCGGCCTATTGAGCGTACTATTCGCAACACCATCACCCATCTTGAGACCCAGCATTCATTATTGGATAATATTCGATCGAATAGACCACGCTCAGCACGCAGTGAAGAAAATATTGCGGCCGTAGGTGAGAATGTACACGAAGACCGTTGAGAGTCGATTCGGCGCCGTTCGCACCAACACAGACAGACGAAGCGAACGACTTTGCACATTTTACGTCGAGATCTTAAACTGAAAGCATACAAAATACAGCTTGTGCAAGAACTGAAGCCGATCGACCTTCCCAAGCGACATCGCTTCGTTCTATGGGCTCTCTAAATGTTCCAAGAAGATCCGACGTTTGCGAGTCAAATTTTGTTCAGCGATGAGGTCTATTTCTAGCTCAATGGGTATGTAAACAAGCAAGATTACCAGATTTGGGACGAAGAGTCTGAAGAACCTGAAGAGATTAAAAAGCTGCCATTTCATTTAGAAAAAACTACAGTTTGGCGTGATGCCGGTGAGAACGTAACCGTCAATGGCGACCGTTATCGATTCAGGCCTTGTAGCAAAACATCACGCGTGTCATTCGCCAGTTACCAGTCGAAATGCTCGAACGAGTCATCGAAAATTAGACTCAACGGATGGACCATCTGAGACGTAGCCGCGGCCAAAATTTGAAAAAGAATATTTCTGCATGTCTTTTGTGTCCTAACAGAGCTCACCAGCGAAACGAAACTGACTCAGTTTAATTTTTTTCACATTTTCTATAATAATTAATACGAGTATAAAACTTATTGCGAAATTGTAACATCGTGTAGTGATTGCGATCGGTAAAACATGAAGAATGGTCGTACAGCACTAAGCTGGTATAGACACATGAGTTGTCCCAATTGTTCACACAAGAGGAGTATATTTGTAGGTACTCCAATGGACCATATGGTCCACAAATATTTGCAGGGTAAATGCATACATACATACATATAAATGTTAATTGTTAATATTTTCGAGAAAAAATTGATATTTCTATTTTCGTCATTGTCATGTTCAAATAGATGTGAGAACGAACCGGCCAGCCACTCCTCGCAGTAAATTGATTATCAAATTTGTGATTAGTTGCGATGTCGCCTTCAAAATAGAGTGTTTTGCTATTGTTTTTTTTTATTAATTATTGATTTATGTACTTATCTAAAGATATTTTTAGTTTAAATAATCATATCAGCATCATAAATTAACACAAACTTTTTACCGCATTGTGAGTTAAGAACTGATAAATATTAAATTAGCTTGTTTTTAAGAAACCAACACCTGAACTAACGTGGTTGCAAAAAAAAAAGTTTGATTAAACACTATACTTATTGCTTTATTATTATATTTTTCATTATTTTTGCCTGTCACTTAAATAATTATTTATTTATTGAGCTATTTTAAATTAATTTTTTTTTAATGTTTCACAACTTTTTTTTCTAATTAAATAAGTTAGATATGAGCTTGCAGATAGGCGTGTAACATTTGCAAAAAATTACGTGACTTTCAATGCCAAACAAACATATACTTATATATGTATGTATTTATGTATTTACTCATAACGATTTGTCATGTACTATGACATATCGCTTTCAAATGAACTCTCCTTTTGTTCATCGCTTTGCGTGAATAGAAAATTTAAAGGTGTTCACTATTACCACACACTTTTTTTTTCTTTTTTTTTTGAGATTTTCAAATCGATTATTTTTTACGAAGCGCGTGACGTCAATAAGATGCATAGTTTTGGAAGCATTTCTCTTATTATGAATTCCTCAATTGAAAGACAATATTAAGTCGTGTATTCGGATTTCCGCTCATGCGGTTATTGTCTCTGTTAAATTTAGATTTCTTTAAACAAGACTATTTATTCTTCCTCAAAAAAAAAAATGATTTTATGACAAAATTTTCATTTAAATTCATTTAAAATTCTCCGCAGTTTCTTTTTTTTTGTATATTTTTTAAGCAAAATTTTTGGAAATCTTTCTAATTCTGCCGGTATGACACTTCTGTGGTTCTTCGGTCGGCCAAGCTTTTACCATTAAGAAAGATTTACAGAGGCCGAAGCATATGGTTTGGTATGGTGTATGCATTAGAATTTCTAAACCAAGCTCCGTAAATTTTTGTCTGTTGTTTGTGTTATAATATATGTGATCTGGCATTGTCATGATGAAGCACAACACCTTTTCTCTTGATCAATTGTGGACACTTTTTTGGAAAACTTCTTGTAAGGTGGTTAGTTATTGACATAGAGATTGGAATTTCACCAGTTTGTAGCAATTCATAATGAACAATTCCCTTCCAATCGCACCATACACTCAGCATCTCTCTTTTTTTTGCATCATTGCAGCCTTTGATGTCATCTTTTTGATGATAATTTCAATTTATTTTCTCGTATTTAACACCTTTTTCATCACCCATGATGAATCGCTAGTTACATTTTGTCGCGTTGCAGAAGCATTTCTCTTATGGTAATTCGCTCAAAAAAAAATTATTTTTTTTGCATTAGTTCATGTGACAACCAAACATCGAGCTATTTCCAGTAGCCCACTTTTTTTTTAAATGACTCCAAACTGTCAAGTGAGCGTTGCCTAATACCTCCTTTACCTCCTGGAGCAATACCAACATGCTGCAGTAGTTACAGGACTTTATTGCATTTTTAAGTGACTGGCCGACCAGCATGAGATACAACTTTTACATCAAAATTTCCGTAACGGAATCGAACAAACTACTCCCAGGTCCGGCGTTAACTTACAGCGTTCTCACTGTAAGCACATAAATTTCCCGGTGTAGTTACCTTTTTTTTTTTAGTACAAAACCACCCCATCTAATGTATTTCTTAGGAAATTTCACTTATTTTCAAATCAAAATAATTTTTCAGGCGAAAAACCATTTGCAAAATGTTTTCGCGAATAATATTGTTTGAAGTGCTAGCTTTCAAGCAGCTGGTTAGTGTAAGTTTGGCACAGTCGGTCGGATTAATGTTACCCGAAATAAGAGTATCAACACTATCTGGTGACAAAAATCGCAGAGATTTCTTAAATTGTCCATATTTATATTATTATTATTATTTTTTATTTTTTTTCAAATACTATTTCGAAATCTCATATAATTAAAGAAAATTGATTGTTATAAGTTTTTTATTTTTCAATAGGTATTTCATTACTAAAAAGTTATTGCTAAGCATTTACACGTAATTTACGTAAAAAGAAATAATTAATTTTTTATTACCAGCAGAATGAGTTAGCGAATTCTTCATAATTTTTATTGAGCACGTACCAACTACCATATACATGTTTAGGATTGATTATAGTATCGCATGCTTGTGTAGGTAATGTAATAGTAATTTTTATGGTGATTCATTCGAATTATATATGTAGAAGCAAACAAAAATATGTACGAGAATTTCAGAAAGCGAATACTAATACTCTAGTAGCAGTAGATGATAAAATTCCTTCTAGCTTTTTCTGCGGATTATGAAAATTCTTTTTTTATAGCATTAAGGGCATAAATAAAGTTAATAAAAGTAGGCATACGATAATTCACACTTACATATGTATGTATGTATGTATGTACATTCATGTGTAAATTAGTATGTACATAAATGTGCGTAAAATCGAAAGTACGCTTTAATTCGCTTAAACTTATTTTTACAATAAAAGAAAAAAGTTTAAAAGACAAGCAACAAAAGTCAACAATGACAAGCTTTGCTTTAAGTAAACAAATGTACTATAATTATATACATACTCACATACGAGTACATGCATATCTATGTACATACATATATTGCAATTGTATCTACAGTGATAAATAAATAAAATATTCAGCAGGAGCATTGCTTACAAAGTGATCGGTTGACATTGAACTTGAATATTTATTTATTGATTTAAAAAACAATCTCCTAAATACATGCAGTAGGTACGTGTATACATATGTATATTGTAAAATAAACAATAATAATAAAAAAAAATATATATATGAAAAATCTAAATCGCTTGTAACCAAAATTGCCGAAAGAAAGAGATTTATTTTGATAGTATTTGAGGAGGACTTTTTTGTTTTTTGATCTAAAACAAAAAAGTACCATTTTTGTCAATTTTTTTTCAAAATTTTAAATTTTCAAATAAAAAAGTTTCAATAATTTGGAGTACAACAATATATACATACATATGTACATATATTTGGCAGTTTATAACCGCGATTTTCGGCCGTGCTCCTCCTTCAATTTGTTGTTGTTCGCATCTTGATGTTTTTTTACCAACAAATGGAGGGGACCTACAGTTTATTATAAGCCGCTTCCAAATGACCGATGGTTTTTTATGTAGAGCTTATATTTTATGTCAGAAACAAACTCGGAGCGCTTAACATGCCATGCCGAGGGACGACCGCAATTAGAAAAATTTATTCTCCATAATTTTTGATGTTGCTCGAAACTGGGGTCTCGAACGCAGACCTTATAAATTATAGTAGGCAATACTAACCACTCCTCGGCTATTGCGGCCGCCACATAGGAGTACAATACTTTTAATTAAATTATGTTAGTTGCTGATCTCCACCTGACAGTGACACAAACATAATTAATTAAATAAAGAAATAATAGTGAAACGAACCTTGCCCGACGCGCCTTTTTGAAATTTAATTGCTCTAAACGATTTATATATGTATATAGACATACATATGTATATACGGACTTATGTATGCACATATTGAGCTTATTCTTACATACAAACAAAAATACATATGTACGTACGTACATATGTGAATATATTAAGATGCACACTTATCGCTAAAAGTTAGCGATCACCCGATGGGTGGCGCACGCCGGTCGCACTTTCAAAACTCGCATGTTTTGCGTGAAAAGTAATCCGCTGTATTTACTTTTTTGTATTATTTGGGGTATATATTCATATATATTTATATATATAAACATACAAATTAATATACATATACTCATTTTGTTTGAATTTATACAATTAATTTCTGCAAGGTCATTTCAAATCATACAAAATTTTTAAGCGTGCTTCTAGCAAGCGAGATGTGCTGATTTATTAATCAGTCTACAATTCTAGAGCTTGAAACAATTAAATAACAGTGCCAAACTACTTTTTCTTATCACTTTTATTTGACAAATGCAAATTAATTCGGATTTTAAAGTTCAAGTGCAGATGATTATTAGTAATAGACAGTGTATAGAGAATGCATAATTTTATGTTTTCTTTTTTTTTTCTTTTTTTTTTTTTGATTAAAAAATATATATACTTTCGATTATTATGAGATTTGCATATTGTATATTGAAAATGTATGTCTATCATAATATTTAAAGCTTAAATTTTTGAGGATATATCGCATTAAATTATTACTACGGAGATATTTCATCGAAACTAAGTATTCAAATAATGTAATGGGTCATAAATACTTCAATAAATATAAATTGGTACTTCAGATCATTGAAATCGGACCACTATATACTATAACTCCCATACAACCGATTTGTTTAGATATGAGGTTTCGTGTGAAATATTGGTTTCTACACACAAATATTTTAATAAATATTAACATCGAAAATCATTAAAATCGGCAGACTACATACTGTTACCCATGAAATATACACTCCACCCGAACATATATAACCAACACAATTCATACAAAAAATATGATCCAATTAACATTGTGATGTCCTAGGGTTGGTCCATATATTCCACCTCTGCCTAACATCCGAGTGCTCCATCTATAGTACCTACAGAAAATTAGTTTTGAAACTACTCCACAAAATTACTCCATAGAGTACCTGCAGGGGATTACATTTTGAATGTTTATTATCATTCGAAAGAACATTCTTTGGCATTTCTTTTTTGAGGATTCTCTTTTTCAAATGTTGGCCACGGCTACGTCTCAGATGGTCCATCCGTTGAGTCCAATTTTCGTTCGCTCGTTCGAGCATTTCGACTGGTAACTGGAGAATGACACGCGTGATGTTTTGCTTCAAGCCCTGAATCTAAGCGAGATGGTCCGCATAGACTTTAGACTTTACATATCCCCACAGGAAAAAGTCTAACGGTGTGATATCACACGATCTTGGTGGCCAATCGACCGACCCAAAACGTGAAACTATCTACTCACCGGAGTGCTCTCTCAATAAATCCATTGATTGATGCGGTATGTGGAAAGTGGCGCGGTCCTGTTGAAACCAAGTGTCGCGGAGATCACTAGCTTCAATTTCAGGCATTAAATAGTCGGTTATCATGGCGCGATAACGGTCGCCATTGACGGTTACATTCTTACCGGCATCAAATCACACCAAACCGTTATTTTTTTTATGAAATGGCAGCTATTGGATCTCTTCAAGTTGCTCTTCGTTCCAAATGTGGCAATTTTGCTTGTTTACATACCCATTGAGCCAGAAATGGGCCTCATCGCTGAACAAAATTGGGCTCGAAAACATCCAATCTTTCTGGAACTTTTCAAGAGCCCATAGAGCGAAGCGATTTCGCTTGGAAAGGTAGAGCGGTTTCAGTTCTTGCACAAGCTGTATTTTGAACGCTTACAATTTAAGATCTCGGCGTAAAATGCACGAAGTCGTTCCATACGTCAGTCCGAGTTGCTGCGAACGGCGCCGAATCGACTCTCCACGTTTTTCGTGTACACCCTCAGCTACGGCCGCTATGTCCGTGCCGCACTAAGCTGGTATAGAAACATCAGTTCGTCCAATAGTACACTGAGAGGAGTATATTTGTAGGTACTTGCAGGAAAACATTTATAAATTGTGTTAACTTCACTCTGAAAACCAAATCAACGCCCGATTTTAGTTAGGTATTAAAATTTTCTAAAAAATTTAAATTTTTTATTTGTACGTATGTATGTATTTATGTAGAATAAAAATCATCTTATATGAATTGCTTTCCCCATTTATTTCTTTCAGGGCTTAGCCTTCACCGTCGAAGAACGCCAATTACTCGGCATTCAAGGTCTGCTACCTGCGGTGGTTAAAACCGAAGAGGAGCAGGTGAAGCATGCACGTATATTACTGGATCGGTTGGAAAATGATTTAGACAAATATATGTATCTCTCCAGTCTGGCTGAACGCAATGAACGTCTTTTCTACAAAGTGCTCGCTTCAGATATTTCCAACATGATGCCCTTGGTATACACACCCACTGTTGGTTTGGCTTGCCAAAAATTCAGTTTGATATTCCAGAATCCTAAAGGTCTTTACATTACAATCAAAGATAAAGGACATGTCTATGATGTGCTTAAGGTACCACTGATATTTACATAATATTACTATAAAATATTTATACATTGTATTCTCTCTTACAGAATTGGCCAGAAACAGATATCCGCGCCATTGTGGTCACAGATGGTGAACGTATTTTGGGTCTTGGCGATTTAGGTGCCAACGGCATGGGTATACCTGTGGGTAAACTTTCGCTTTACACTGCCTTGGCTGGCGTTAAGCCACATCAATGTTTACCCGTTACACTCGATGTAGGCACTAATACACAAAGTATTTTGGATGATCCCTTGTATATTGGTCTACGTCAAAAGCGTATTACCGGTCAGGAGTATGATGCATTTATTGATGAATTCATGCAGGCTGTTGTACGTCGTTTCGGTCGCAATTGTCTCATTCAATTCGAAGATTTTGGCAATAGCAATGCATTCCGTCTTTTAGATAAATACCGTGATAATTATTGTACTTTCAATGATGACATCCAAGGTACTGCATCAGTCGCGGTAGCTGGTATTTTGTCATCATTGAGAGTGACACAAACATCATTATTGGAAAATAAGATTTTGTTCTTTGGCGCTGGTGAAGCTGCTTTGGGTATTGCCAATCTCTGCAAAATTGCCATGATCCGATTGGGTCTATCCGAAAAGGAGGCATTGGATCGCATATGGCTTGTGGATAGTCGCGGTTTGATTGTGAAAAATCGTCCAAGTGGTGGTTTGAATGAACACAAGCTGCATTTTGCACAACAACACGAACCCGTTGACACATTGCTTGATGCTGTTAAGATTCTCAAGCCCACTATGTTGATTGGTGCTGCTGCTGTAGGTGGTGCATTCACACCAGAAATTCTACAATTAATGGCCGATTTCAATGAAAGACCCGTCATCTTTGCACTATCGAACCCCACCAGCAAGGCTGAGTGTACTGCCGAGCAGGCTTACCAAAACACAGATGGACGTGTTATCTTCTCATCCGGATCACCCTTCGCACCTGTTACATACAAAGGCAAGACCTTTTACCCAGGTCAAGGTAACAATTCATATATTTTCCCAGGCGTGGGATTGGGTGTTATCGCCGCCGGAGTCAAAACCATTCCCGAAGAAATATTCCTAATGGCAGCACAGAAGCTGTCGGTCATGAGCCAAGAGGAAGATTTGGCGAAGGGCAGCCTATATCCACCCTTGGAAAAGATTACTCAATGCTCAGTAGAGATTGCTGTTGCGATTGTTGAATACGCTTATAACGAAGGTGAGCTCCTACCTGAATTAAAAAATTTCAAATAATTTCTTATCTTTAATTTTCTTAAAAATTTTCAGGTCTTGCTACCGTGTTCCCAAAACCAGAGAATATCTGTGAATTTATCAAGTCTCAGATGTACAATGTGAACTATAGCCCCGCTGTGCCAGAAGTGTATTCGTGGTGTAACAAATTGTGAATATACATACAAGCAAAGTGAATACTAATTAATTAGTTTAAAGTGAGGTGAAAGAAAAGAAGAACTGTGAACTTAATTTGGCAAGTGAAGTAGCGAGCTCGACGCCAAAATTAATGCGTGAAGAACATTTTCATAACTATACATTCAAATCTTATTGTAAAAATTAATATCTTATCATACAAACATATAATAAATAAATAAATAAAAAATATTCAATTACAAATTGTTATTGAAAACTAAAATTGGAAGTTTATATGTATGTGCATAAGTCGTTTTAATGGAGCAAAATCATATAATTCTTATATCTTCTCGACGTACAAATTATGAACAGTTGCAATAAGGCTTAGAGCCATTTAACATTTCTGTAGCTTCTTCAGCTTTCCTCCTCATTTACCCAGTTGTGTCGGTGCTGCGTAGCCTGCGGCCGATTACCTAATAGCGAGAAGTGTTGTGAAATTGGAGTCGATTAGAGTGTTTGATGCCTTAGAAAAAACCTTGTTTGTATAATGAGGTCCTCAATTATGTATTTAGGTTAGAATTTTAGAAGTAATTGAATTTGACGTCGAGCTCCAGCTTTACTAATACGTCCAGCATGTGCGACTTGTGATTGGAAATATTTCTCAAGAAGACTTCTTTACTCTTAATCTAGCCAATACCCTTTTCTTCTCTCTCAGAACAACCAATTCTCTATATTGCAATGAACGCGAATGTTATCAGCGATTGAACGATAGCTTTTGTATGACTCATGTGACACATTTGGGACTGCGAGGATATTAGCGACCGTGTTGATCCTTATGACGAGATGCGGTAAGCCATCTCTACGTCTCAAATATGTACTTTTAAAGTATCGCTTTGAGACTAGTTGGAATTCATTAAGCCGCATTGAGTCAATAGTCTCACAAAAAAGTATTAAATTTTAAATCATCTGTATAGCAGATCACAAAAATCAAAACAAGTGTGAAAATAGCTACATACATATGTAAATAAAACAAAGGAAGAGGAATTTACAGCTTTTTTTTATTAACTTTTCATGAAATTGATCGTGAAGAAATCTAATATTTGTTTAAATAAAAAAGTAAAACAATGAATAGGGAAATATACATATGTATATATTTTTTTTTTATTAAATTATGTGTATATGTACATATGTATGTATGTATAATTTCGTTTGAGCTGCGGATAAGTAAAATTCTAAACTTTCAAACAAATAATGAAATGGAATTAATTTGCATACATACATATGTATGTATGTATATGTTTAAAGTTCGTTTGAGCAATGTATTTTTATCTGGTGGCTCATATCAGCATTGTGTTGGAAATACACACCTTTCTGTAGTGCGCCAGTCTTGTGTCTCAAGAAACCTGTACTACATATGCAAACTTGTAGTGGAACTCAAACATAGCGAAGTAAGTTCTCCGGAAGTCATTTGAAGGTCTGCGTCCGCGATAACTGATTGGTTAGCATTACGCACTACCATTCGGACAGCAAGGTTCGAGCCCTGATTTAACCAGCATCCAAAATTATAAATTCATCATTTTTTAATTGCGGTCACTCTTTGTCAGGGAATGCCAAAACCTCCGAGTGTTTTTGGGGGGGAAATCTCGGTCGAAAATCGCTACAGAGGTTATAGAGCGCGAATTATATATACATACATATTTATCACCCACCAGTAGGTATAGTAATATTAAAATGTAAGATCCCTACCAAAATTTTAATAGAAATTTGTTAATAATTGCGAAATAAAGTTTTTTTTTCATTTTGAAATTAGCAGCCGCAGCAAATAGCCATTCAAATCGAAGGTAGTTGGCAATTCAATGAAAACTACGCTACGTTTCCGGCGCGTGGTACGACGTCATAAAAATATCGATTGCATTTTCGATAACTGTTACTAAAAGAAACTAATATATATATATGATTAGCACAGACCCGAAATAAATTTAAACTTTTTATTAATTGGGATAATAGGTTTAGACTACTATTTACATTTATAAATGTATTTGCAAATTTAAAATCGATGTCGTTATTCAATGCTTAGATATGTCATATACTTGAGAAACATATCGTTTATCATCCATCTCTAGAATATGGAAAGTATTGGACGATAACAAATATCAAAAGACTATTAGTAGTGTTTTCATGAAAGTAAAATTAATTTTATTTATACGTTTTTAGTAATACCTATATCTATATAAGTGCAAAATGAGAATTTGTGGTTTACATAATAGAACAACATCAGCAAATAGTGGAGGCAGGGCTTCTGCAGTTGAATCATTTTTACAACCTCAATTTAGAACACAATTCGCCGATGAGGTGAAGCAAAAGCAAGTGAGTGTGTATTATTTACATATATAAATATCTTAAGTATAATTTATTGCTTTATTATCTTGCGAGCAATAGGCAATCTCGGATCATCTGATAAATAAAATACTCTTCTCCAAACGATTACTTGTTGACCATGTAGAAGCTTTGGAACAATGTTTGCGACATGTCAAACAGCCGGTTGTGTCACCGGATCAAACGGACACAAATGACGCTGCTACAACTTCGAGTGTGGACGAAAGGATGGCATGTGCACAAACAAGTGGTGAAATCTTCACGGCACGAAATACTTGTATATTATTGGGTACCACAATATTGGAGCACTTCGTTACACCGAAATGGTTACGTTTAACATTGGTGCCATCGTTGCTCTTGACAACTGGCTTTAGTGCTATTTATATGATTAAGAATATATTTATATTTCGTAATAAGATTGTCGAAAGTGAATTGGAAAGTTTGATACGCACCATTGATGAATTTGGTAATTGCATACGTCGCAATATGACGTATTTCAACGAAATACTCATAATGAAGCAACAAGAATTGATAGAGTAAGTTAAACATCAGATATAATAAATAATTTAATTAAAAATAAATTATAATTTTACTTGAGTAAAGATCTCGTCAGATAGAACGTGCCTGGGATTGCATTACATCCGCAAAAGAGGTTACAGAAATATTGTATGATGCAACACGCAAAATGGAAGCGCAATATCCGCTGCCAGCACGTTTCACACAGTATTACTCGCCAATGGAGGAGTTGCGTGAATGTGAATATTTCAAAAACAACGTCACAGATTACAGTCCCAAGCACATTAAAGTGAGTATATAAATTGCATGATACCATTAAAGGCTTTATTAAAAAATTTGAATAATTTATTTCAGGACTTTCACAACATATTTGCATATGTGCAATCACAATTTTTACTACGACTTTCCTTAACGATCTCAACAAAACCATCAATTAGCGAATTGAATGCCGAGTTAGTTAAAATTGATTGTCTCATCCGACAACTGGTACAGGAGGAAGAAAATCACTTTCAAAATTTAGCTATAGAGCTTAATAAAAGGAAACAACTGGAATTAGAGGCATTAAATACCACCAAAGCAATGCAAAATCGATCCAGTCCCGTCGCGGTGCTGCAAGACTCTTCGCTCAAATTAAGCGCTTGTATGGTAGCCGTTGCCGGAGAGTGCCAAGCTTTAGATATTACACTGCAACGTCTCACGGAAACTGAAGCGGAGCAGAAGGATAATGCCAAGCAGCTGCTTCAAGTTGCAAACAATATGCGCGCCATCGAGAGCGCATTATCTGTATGCTTTGACGACTTTCAACGTCTCATGTTGGTCTACAACAAATTCTTGAATAGTAAATTAGATAATCAGCAGCTTCCAACTGCTTCTGAAAACGAAAACGTTGCAACTAATAATGATGAGTTCCCCGAAAGTATTTTGCGTGTAGAAATCTCACAAAATCATAATGATGCAAACCAACGCGACGACTTCTATGCATACATGTACGATGAACAACAGGCACAGGCCGAGCGAAAACAGCAAGAAGCAGAGGCTAGCGCACACAGTAGCACTGCTCATGATATGGAAATCTTAAATTTCGAAAAACGTATAACTAAAGGAAAATTCCGACCGGTATTAAAACAATTGAAAGATCGCATCGACCCAATACGCAATGAAATGCTAGAGAAAGAACGTCAAGTGCTGGCAGCTAAAGGTATTAATGTTGACGATTTCTTTGGCAGAGACGTAGAGAGTGCAAGAAGCGTAAACGTAGACGTTAAGCCGGAGAATAATGCAAGTGATATTGCTACGGCACATAGTGACGATGGCACTAGCGATAGTGAGGGTTCAGCTGATCTGGAATTTCAGAGAAGCAACAAAAAATTAAAGGATCGTGATAATTTTGCTGAAATGCGTAATTTTTTGGCACAAAAGCAAGCGGTTAATATATTCAAATTAGATGGCGCAGCGCCCCTAACTACAACAGGTGACGAGGAAATATTGGAGAGTGAATGTTAAGCTGTGAACTGTGTTGTAAATTTCAAAATACGGTGAAGGTTTAATTTTAAAGTATATGAAGGCGGTAATGTTCGGCTAAAATTTGTTATGCATTTTTATGAGCAAACTTCTCTACTTTTATTGTTATTACTTTTTGTTATTATTTACATGCATAAATTTATGTGTATGTATAAATGTTAATATGCATGTGTTTGTATGTATTTAGCGTTATTCTGTTCGACTCAAACAGGCAAGCTTTTACAACACCAGATAAATGCATCAAACATATTTGTGACTTAAATGGATCTAACAAAAAAAAGTTTCGTCTAGGTAATAGTACTTTAAAGAGTTCTAATGTAATATTGAAGATTCAAAATGGATTTTTTTATTTTAAGTCTAACCTATGTATATATATACAAAAGTTCTAAACTATGAATTGGATTGAAAATTTAGTCGGGTTTAAGATTTGTTAATCAGACTTTGTAACATATTTTTTATTTATATTGCCAATGTATGTATATACATAGACATACAATATGGTGAATTACACGTCATGTACCATAAAAAAAAATTCTAAACATTAATTTTTGCTGCCACTTTGTCATATTTCTCCGCCCAATACGCTTTTATCTGTGACTTGATAAGATTAGCCTTAAAAATTTTACTTTAATTGTTTTTTTTTTTATCTTAAGTTTCCATGTTTTCATTGCAATTATAAGCTTAAACTTGCCAAGGCAGCACACTTTCACACTTTTCATAAAGCACAAAGTGATAACGGTCTTTCCAATTGACTTTAATGTTCCTACTTTGCTGGGAGTTTTGACTCATTTCTTTTAACTCTAAAATTGTTAGATTTGAATTTATAAACATGAAAACTACAGTAATCACCAAAAAAATATTTTGCCCAGTTAATTTCTTTGTTGTTGTAACTTGCGCAAAGACTTATTTGAATTTGGTTTTCTAACAAATTATAAATAAAATTAAAAGTTTTAACACATTTTATTTGAAGTTGAAAAATTGTTTAAAAAAAAAATCAAAACTGATTTTCTTACCACTAGTGTTTTAAATTTAAGTACATACATAAATACATAAAATAATATAATATTTATAAAAGATGGCAATTTCTTCTCTTGAGCGTCATTTATATTTAAAAAAAAAAATACAATTTGCATCGGTATATATAAAAATAAATACATAACTATTTTCAAAACTTTCAAATTGTAGTTTTTACGATATCGGTTATATATTTACAGGCATACGTATGTACATATGTATGCTGCATAACATCTTTGGTAAAATAAATCGCTACCCACTTTTCGGCTTATCTGAAAAGCAGTTGATAATGCGATGGTTATACATATAAACATTTCTTATATACAAATTTATTGTGAATATTCACTTAAATATCTATAAAAAAAATGCAGTTAACTATATTACATAAATATGTACGTGTAAATACGTATAATGTCGTGGGAAAAGTTTGTCAATAATAATTTATATATTTTTTACACAATTTATATAATTTTTACACAACTAACACTATCATAAAAGAAAAACCTAATCCTTAATACTCATGCATTGCCATTTGTCGCACCATTTCCATTCACCACAATCGAATTTGTATTACCGTGTGAGAATGCCGATAAATTACTACTACGCACACTCGTATACCGTATTGGCTCCACACCAAAATCATCACGTTTCAGTCTTCGACGTATAGCTGCAATTGCGAAACCAAGTATTACACCAATCGATATCACTACAGCCGCTGTTATGACGGTCAAAATGATATAACGTTTACGTAGAAAACGTCGCGGCTCTTCTTCGACGATTTTATATTGTTTAGGTATACGCAAACTACATATTTCCTGCGAAGTCATATTGGAAATTAATGCGCCTGCGAAGTAGTAGGGTGTATCACAACGCGCTTGACCGATCGCATTATCCGCTGGTACGCCAATGTATTCCATTGTCTGGATGAGACTACAATTGCAATACCAAGGATTACCAACAGTTTCGAATGTATGCAAGTGTGGCCAAGGTTTAGTTAGCGGTGTTGCACCCACTTTCGACTTGTCTGTGACATTTGCAATAACGAAAATTGTCGTCAATGCACAGTGGGAAATATCAAGCTACAAAAGAAATTTTTCAAGTGTAAAATTCAACAACTAAAGAAATGTAGCTGAAGCTCACTTTATTCACTTACATTTGTCAGATTACGGCAATGTGATAAGCTATCCAAATCGAATTCCACTAATTTCGGATTGTGTGCGCAGTCCAGACGTCTTAGAGTTTCCAAGCGCGTGAAAATGCTTTTGTCAATTGTTTTCAATGCAGGCATATAACTAATATTCAGCTTCTCTAATGCTTTGAGACCTATAAAACTTCCCTCCGTAAAGCGCTCAATGGGATTTTTGGCTAAATTAAGCATCTTTAAACTTCTTCCGACCAGTTGCAACTTATCAGGCACGCTTGTCAACTGATTACCAGATAAATTTAAAATGCGCAAATTCACCAAAGATTTGAAAATTGACGCTGAAACTGTTTTAATCGCCGTGAAAGACAAATCGAGCTCCTGGAAAATGTGTAAATGGGAATGGGCGTTATACATTGAATTTCATGCCAAGAGCGACTACCCACCTGTAAATTTGTTACCGACGACAGCGCCGCAATGGTCGGTGCATTGAACACCGTAAAATCGTTATAACTTAAATTTAATTTCTTCAAATTTGGTATGTGTTCAAACAGCTTCTTATCCAAGGCATGCAATTTATTGTGACTCAAATCCAAGTCCACCAAATCAATGGGCTCGTAATGGTCTATGCGGTAGGGACCACGAAATACTCCAGGTGTTAGTACATCACTAGTTATTTCATTCCAACTCAAATCAAGCCCTCTGATGTTGGGTACATCAATGAAAGTGGGCTCTTGTAGGTTCTTGATGCCACAATGACGGCAGGAAAATGTCAGTTTGGCATCTGTAGCTGGCAGTTGTTGCAACAGTTCGATGTTGTTGTACGAGAAGGTGGCCACAATGTCAACACCTTAGAGAGGAAAGTAAAAAATTATTATTATTTTTTTAATTTTATTTATAAAAAGCTCGACCATAAATCGTTCAAGCTCAGGTTTCTTATGATATAATAGATTGCTTACTGTTGTGGTTTTTGCCAAATTCCTCTGGCCAACGTGATAGTATATGTTTAAATCCCTTCGATGTGCAGCTTAGTAAATGGTGATAACGTTTATCGCTATCATTTGCTTTTAAACACACACAAGTCTCGCAAATGTTTTTCACATCCTCGTAGGGTATATTTTCGTGTTGCGCTGCTGAGAATGTCGCTATAGCACCGAGTGTTAGGAACTGAAAAATATATCAAAAAATATTTATTAAAAATCTTACATCGATCATACGTATAGAATGTAAGTATGTGTGCTTAAGGCTGTAAATGGATTGTCCTATTACGAGGGATAAGGAAAAAAGACTAAATCTTCAGTAGTGAATGGATTTATATCACTCCTCTAATGAGCGAAACTCTGAAACTGCAGCCTCGACGTCAGTTGAATCGGCTTACTGATCTCTAGATTTTTATATCGTTCGAAATCCTTAACGCTAATCAATGAAAGTATACGTAAAAAATAACTATAGACTCCCTCAGCTTTAGGTATTTTAATTAGACCTTAGATGATGCTAAACTTTAGAGCCAAGGAAGGTTCAATTCACTCTGAAATCTAGTTCATAAGAAAAAAAGTATACCATTAATCTAAGAAGTATCCAAGAGATGGTTTAGGTCTGCCTGAAAAGAATTATTGTTGAGAAATCGGCGCAAAAACTGGAGGTCCAGTCAATGTTGTTTTTGTTGCTATAGCGGCTAGGAGGATCGCGCCTTGAAGCAGGCTAGACTAGTCGTAAAACATCGAGGTCATCTAACTGTAGGTTAAGGAAACGGGTTGTAGCGTCGTGTCCGGACCATACGGCGTCCAGATCGGTGCAGCGTATTTATAAGATGGTGTGCGAAAGACGGGAGCAGCAAGGCCTAAATTATTTTCGCAACTTGGGAACGGAAGGATATCTGCCGATAAGACTCAACTTTATTCCCTAGTTTCCCCAGTTTTAGCAGAGGGACCACTCCACCCAGTTTCCACATATCGGGTATCAACACAGTTGTCAAAGTCAAGTTGATAACCTTGGTGAGATAGTCTGCTCCCGCTAGATGTAGATGTTTTAGCATCACCATACCTATTCTATCGGGCGCGATGGATTTGGAGGCTTTCGCCTTCCCAATAGCTCCCTGAAGCTCTTCCATGGAGGAATCAAGCGTCACGTGGGTGTTTGGCAGTTTAAACAGACGGCGGGTCGCTGCATTATGTCAACACAAGGGTGCAGGGTAAAATGCCGGTTAAAATAGACCGTGCAACTCTTTTGGTTCGACGAGGCTCGGTCGCCGAATGAAATTTTGATGATTTGATGGAAAATACGTTCATCATCAATGACAGCGGTTGGAGCGAGGAGAGCACTGAAAGCGTTCTAAGTAAATTCCGTGAATCCGGGTCAGTTACCTCTTTTAAGGTATTAAATGTCCTGTTTTCAGGTCAACGCTAGCAATTGTTATGTCGGTCGAGCTGTGGGCAATTGCCCAGATTTCTGGTGAAGGCGTCGTAGTTCATGTTACAGAATGTCGAATTCATGTTGAACCATCCAGCTTCATTCCTCTACGATCATTTAGCAGGCTAGAGTGCCAAAGATCTTGATGCGCTTTAAACCAAAACCAAGAGGTTTTCATATCTGAATAGCGTACCTATAACGTGTGCAACTGGACAAGAAGTAACTGGAGAAATGTATACATTAAATATTTCAAACTCGACATGGCCTGACCGGATAGCAATGCACTGACACTATAGGTCGATGTCGCTATCGATCAACACCAACCCTGATGAGGAGAATTTGAAGTAAGGTGTTATTCCATTGATGTACTTAGACTAGAATCACCTGACGACCTAAATGGGGTAAGGTCGTCGAAAGGCTGACAGCTCTTATTCGGATAAATTTCGGATCAACTCCGGTGCGTGGAACCGGCTGTCGTTAGAAGGTGTGTTGGGTCCAGTCACTAATTCTGGCTTGTGATTAACCGTCTACCAAGTCATTTTTCCAAGAGTATGTTAAATAAATTATCTACCATTAAGAATGTTGTTATTCTAACCTAAATTTTAAATGTTGCCGAACAGATATCCATAATTTTCAATGCAGAAAACTTTAAATTTATAAAATCGTTATTGACGGCGAAAACAAGACATAAAAATACCAAAATATCAAATCAATTGAAGGTAATATACATATGTAACAGGTCAATTGAACAGTCTCCAGTCTACCATAGTAAAACACATTTTTTTTGGCAAAACAAATTTTTTTAACTCAACATAGTTCCCTTCAAGGGCGATGCACTGATTATAGCGACCTTCCAACTTATCGGTACAATTTTTAATGTACGATTTGTTCTTTGTTTCACAATTGGCCTAAGTTTCGCCGATCATCTCTTCATTCGACGAAAATTTCTTTCCAGCGATCATTCCTTTTAGATCTAAAAACAGAAAATAGTCGCTGCGGGCCAGATCTAGAGAATACGGAGAATGCAGAAGCAATTCGAAGCCCAAATAATGATTGCCATCGATTCCACTGACTTGTGACACGGTGCATTGTCTTGGTGGAACAACACTCTCTTTTTTTTCAAATGCGACCGTTTTTCAGCGATTTCGTCCTTCAAACGGTCCAGTAACACTATGGAATAGTCTCTTTTGATGGTCCTCCTTTTTTCAAGGTAGTCAATGAAAATTATTCCATGCGCATCCCAAAATACAGACGTCGTAACCTTGTCAGCCCACTGTTGCGTTTTTCCAGCCAAGCAGTGGAGCGGGTTCATCGTGTGCAGGCCACTCGCATGACTGTCGATTGGACTTCGGAGCGAAATGATAAAACCATCTTTCATCCGTAGTCACATGTCGACACAAAAACTCGGGTTTATTACTCTTGAACATCTCCAAACACTACTTTCGCATACCCAAATATTCGTGAATGATATGATGTACACGTTCAGTTGATATCTTTAGGGTGCTTGCTATTCAATTTCAATTTACAGTCATTCAAAATCATTTTGTGTTTTTTTTTTTTTCGTCGGTAACAACCTAGTTTGGGCGTACACTGCGTTCGCCGTCTGCGGTGCTCATTTCACCATGTCTAAACTTAGCATACCAATCCATGATGGTTGATTTTCCTAGGGCAGTGTCCGAAATTTTGTCATCTAGCCAAGTTTTTGTTTCAACTGTTTTTTTTTTTTCTTAAACAAAATAGTATTTTATCAGCACACGAAATTCCTTTTTATCCATTTTTTCCGAAATAACAAAAGTTGCTTCACTCAAAATGTTATAATTCACATACCAATGATCCGACAGCTGTCAAATTTATGCACGCATCTTTTGCAGGTTAGGGCTAACTAAAAGTCATTAATTAATTAATTCTAGTAGCGGCATCTCTTTATCCTTTTTGTCCGTATCTTTCACACAGTTCCTTCACTCAAAATGCTATAATTCACAAACTAATGATCCGGCAGCTGTCAAATTTATACACGCGTCTTTTGAAGGTTTGAGCTAATTAAAAATCATGGATTTAATTCTTGCTAATTCCATTTGTGTGTCAGGCCGGGGACTCTTCAATTGGCCTGTTATGTATATGTCTATTTACAATTTGATTCCTATGGCTCTTACCGGTGAAAATTTATCAACTTCGAAATAGCTTTACATGTTTGAACACTGCATAAGAATAACAATTTCGTTGTAATATTTTTAGCACTTGAATATTTTTAAAAGCAATTTCATTTGAAGGAAAATGTTTGGCTTTAATGATGACGAGCTTCATTAACTTTTCGGTCTCAAAGCGTCAGTAGGTTATTTAATTACTTCTCTTCAGAAAATGGTGAGCCAATTATTATTATTATTAATTTATTTTGACGCACAAAGAACAGTTTTTCTGAATGATAAGTAATTATAATTTATTTAAAAAATAATAATTTAACATAAAAGAAGCCAAATAAAAAATAAAAAATATTTTTTTTTATCGAATATACACACATACATATGCATGTAGGCTTTTTTTTGAGTTGGCCGAAGTAGATGACGACATGTTATTAATTAATTAATCCCAACGGTATACCCACCTCCCGCCCATCCGCACGCGGGGCGCTATCCGCATGACGTACCATGAAAATTACACCAAGCATTTCCCGACGACTGGCGAGAAAAGCGAGATTGATAAGTTTCAGACGACCAGTATAAGAAGGAAGGTTGTACTGAGAGTTCCAATGCAAATTTCTTAAGGCAAATAGGGGGAATTGTTTTTGAATAGACTCTATTCCGTCAAAGTAGATTTGATACCTCGGGTTCCAAATCACCTTATTATTATTTTCCTACTCTTATTCATTCTACTTTTTGATTCATGTTAGAGGTTTATTCTACTCTAGCCAGAGTTGCTAGATTCTTTTTTCAGTTTCATTAAGGACGAATATTTTGGCAGGAATTTTAAAGTGATCATTTTAATATAAAGTTGTTTTCAAGAGTCAGTATTAATGTTAAGTCATCAAAACAACATTACACCGCTAGTTTCGAAAATACCAAACGAAGACTAAAGATATTCATATCTATACTGATGAGACTAAATATGAAAAAGGCAAAGGAGCAGGGTTTCTCTGCTACCGCCTCAATAACCAACTGCAACTCTACCTTCCGAGCAGAGATTGTGAACATTACTGAAGGTATCAAAGTAAGTATAAAGGCAATCACATAACAGGGGCATCAATTAGATTACTTGTAAACAACCAATCGGCAATTAAGGCAATTAAGAATGTCAATACAAGGTCTGAATGTGTGAGAACACGCAAGGAGGCAATAAACAGGCTATCGCTTGAAAACTCTGTGAATATTACTTGGATCCCAAGACACACTGCCGCTGGTGTGGATGTCACCATTCACTTCCTCAGACCTTCGAATGCTGTCTAAAGCAGTGAACCATGGAGGAAGAGTTAAGGTCCTCAAACCCTTTCACCGCAGAACGTACCACTAAATTATAGTGGGACAATGTGGATTGTCGATAGACAAACTATTACTTTCCTTAAGAAAAAGAAAACTTATTACTCTTGTGTGTGTATTGACGGGGCATTTACCCCTGAGATATCATCTCCACAAACTATATAAAGTGGAATAGGCTGAGTGCAGAGCGTACATAGAATATGACAAAACGCTGAAACACTATGTGGGTGTCCGGCTTAAAACCGGATGAGACGTTGTATCTTTCACAATGGGCCCAGCTCCAGTGGATACACATGGTTGGAGGAATGTATATCAGCTTATAAAATGGAGTGAAATATTCGCCGAAGTATAGTTGCGGCCGCAATAGCCGAGTGGTTAGCATTGCGTACTATAATTCGGAATACCTGGGCTCGAGTCCAGGTTCGAATAACATTCAAAATTATAGATTTTCCGATCGCCCCTCGGCAGGGTATGTCAAGCCCTCAGAGTGTATATCAGACATAAAATAAAAACTCCTCATAAAAACCTATCGGCCGGTTGGAGGCGTCTTTGAAAAAACTGTACTCCACTGAAAAAACTCCACTTATTGGTAAAAACATTAAGACACAAATCCAGAAATAGGAGGAGGATCTCAATCGAAAATCGCTTAAAGTTGGAACAAGCGGGGAAGCACAATGAGCCTATTCAATGACTTAAGTGCGGCGACCTTCGATCAGATCCTCAACCTCGCTTTTCAAGAATTAGTTGGTTTGTTGAAAAGGGAGGTTGAGAATCTGACCGAAGGTCGCCAAATTTATATATACGAAGCCTCAACAAAAAATATTACGACACCAAACACACATACAGTTCTCTTCGTTTGCAGAGCCGACGTGTATATTCATCTGAAACGATCCGGGTTCGTGGAAGAATAAAAATTAGCTTTTCCATGATAGCGCCCATGCTCACACATCGTTGCTTGTGCGCGACTATTTGACCAAATCCAATAATAGCAATGGTCCCGCAGCCAATTCCCCAGACTTGGCCTCTGTAACATTTTTGGTCCTAAAATTAAGGAGGTCTATGAAAGTACAATAAAGACTGCATCGAAAGAGGAGCTGAACGAAATCACAAAAATACATTTTAATTCTTTTGAGGATTGAAAAAACGCGGGTTTATGTGCATTATATCTGGGAATGAATAATTTAAAGGCACCAAAGAAAAAAAAATGAAAAAAACCTTTTTTACGAAATATAAAATTTTCAATATATTTTCTACAGACCTCGTTTACTCTAATCTCAGTATGTATTGTATTAAATTGCATGAACAGTTATTTGATTAAGATAACGATAGCGAAACTTACCAATAACAAGTATTTATAATCCATTTTCAGATATTTGTAACTTTGTTACGCTGATTTTCAACTGAAATTAATTTTTCGCTTTTAATACAATCATTCATAGTAAAGTTGAAATAATTTGCACTATGATTCAACTTTATAAATCACTTTTAAATATTCGTAAACAATTTTGTTATATGCAAATGATCGTTATTTAAATGGCATATTTGTTAATCACTTTACTTTTTAAAATTGTTTGAAATTCTTTTTGACTGACGAATTGTTTTTTTCTTTTTTTTTTTTTTTACCGCACAACGTTTAGTACTTAAACCGAAAGCTATTTTACCACTAAATTTAAGGAACGTCCTCTTCGTGATAACAACCCTTCTTAGTGCAATAATAATGTTCGTATATAAGTAGATAAATATGTTTCATAGTATATGCAGATAACGGTGTTATCGCTGCCATTTCGTGTTTGTTTTCATTTGATAAGCGAGTTATCAGCGTGATGTATTGTTAGTTGCTTTGTTGTTGTTATTTTTATACCCACCACAAGCAAGGTGTTAACTGCTAGGTAATACTCGCATTCTATAGAGAAATATGAAAGCAAATTTATAATAATAATATTCACCGCATATATATAGATATGTAAGTACAACCCTTGCAATAGTTTTGAAGAAAGTCTATTTGGAATTGAAAACGAAATTTGAAAACAAACTTGAGCCTCTTATTTTTATCAAAGTATTCTTCTACACCGAAGAACTTACCCTCTCCTACTCATATGAGAGCTGCTAATTTGGATAAGGTTACACTGGCTGGCTGCTACACGGTAATTAGATCTGTTGGTCCTTTGGGACGAAAATACTTTTTGCAACCTTTAGAGCGTCTTTTTGCCCAAATGAATTCAAATTAGACTATTTTAATATTGTCATCAAAAGTAGATGCCCGGATCATCTTCCGTATACCAGATCAATGCGTTGTTTTTCAAGCGGAGACTGCTTCAATTAAAGAGAGCCTTCTGGTTCTGACAAGGAGGGTTCTTACAACAAGAAATATATATATTTGTCCGAGCTCATCTTTCAATTTATGATGGGCAACTTGATGTTTTTACCAGCAAATAAAGGGGCCTACACATGATTTTCATGACTAGCCTTTATTTCATGTCAGAAATACACTTGAAGGGTCTAAGGACCTGAACCCAGGATCTCCGAATGGTAGAACAAGATACACCTCTTTACAATTACATCCAGATAAAATCTCTGATTGAATATATAATAGATTAATGTAGAAGCTGACAGGAAATAGAAAAATACACACTCATAGTATATCTTCTATGCGGATGCAAGACTTTGTATGGATATAGAAAGGTAAGTTTAAATTAATTTACTTTATTAAGACTACAAGTTGGCTAAAGATCATTTCGATATCTTTGAAACTTCTTCTAATTCTCTGAACAGGAAAGCCTTAGATGTATTTGTCGAGTGCTAGATCAGGCTTAACAGAACAAACGCCTCACACAAACTTGCCTCCTTACATTGCAGTTTTTTTTTCGAGAAATCAAGTTGGCGGTATAGTACTCAGATAAGCCAACTTGATCTCGACTAATCCATCTTCTTGCTCTCCCTTCAATTTCTTTGTACAGAGGTTTTAGCATCTTTAGCATTTCATGTACTTGTTTATTCCCAAAACGGAGGACACTTTTGACAATCTCATCAGCTTTTTCGTTCCCAACAATGCTCTTGCGGCCTGAAGTTAAGAAAAGTGGCATAAAAATGAGGACACATTCCAAGCATAAGTACATTTACGTAAATTTATTTGTGAGTTCTGGCTCCAAGTAGTTGGAAGGTATTACCAAAATTTCGAGACTGTTAGAGATTGAAGAGAATTTTTCGAGCACCTATTACATAGTACGGCATACAGCCGCAGAAGTCAAGTGGTTAGCAGTGCGTGCTCTCATCTGTAAGGTCATGGGTTCGATTTCTGATCAAACCATCCAAAATTACAGAAACACGACTTGAAATTAATTCCTCTAATTACTCGGCAAGGAATGTCAAACCTCTCCAAGTGGATTTCTGATATGAAAGGAAAGTTGCGGGAAAATCGCTTCGGCGGTTACCAGCTCTCCAGCCCAAAAAGAGACTTCTGTGTGTCCTTATACTTTTCCTAATTTCCTCTTATTAAAATTCAAATTGGACAAAATCACAAATACTTTCCATCCATGATACGTATATGCATACATACATTAGTATGCAAGGGTATATATGTATGTGCTAGTACTCCCCCTTACATTGTATGTAATTTGAGTTGCACGCTTGCCGAGTAAAAGCTTGCCAAATGAATGGAAACCCATTTTCTAACTTAACATTAATTAATTTTTGCACGATTTTTTTTTCTTACCAGCGCCGGTAAATGATGCGACGACAGTCATAAAAAAAAGAAACAAGAGTAAAAAGAAAATAGAAACAAAACAAAAAATGTTTAAGTGTAACAAATGTCTGCCGGTTTCATCTTACTTTTCTTTTATTGATAAAATGCGAAAACGTTGAAGCTCTTGAGTGATTCATGGCGTTTTGCTTGAATAGTAAATTAGCTTGTCGAATGACGGGAGGTAAGCAAAAATTGCCAAATAAGAAGCTCCTACTGTTATTCAAGTGTCTAACGTACATACACAGATATATATGAATGACCATACATACATAGCATACATACCCAGTAAACATTTTGTTCCGATTTTTATTTAAGACATTGTGTTACCTAAACAAATTCATAAAATCGGATCTTTACTAAGTCGAGCCGAATTTGTCGGTAGAAAATCTTCTACTTTAATCTTTGACAAGTCGTTTTCGAATTGCTTAACAATTAATGTTGAGTCTAGGCGTTTTCTTGGCACCAGACCTGCAAAAGAACGATAAGTAGGTTATGGAATAACTTGGAAAACAACAGCACAGAATAAATAACTTGAGTTAATGTAAATGGTGTGATAGTTTCTTTAAAAAATGTCAAATATATATGAATTATATTTCAGAATGCAAAAAAAAAGAACGAAGTGTGTTCAAAGGAAAAGGTGAATTTTGAATTTTTTTGAAAAGTACTTATTACATCAATATCTATTTTGTCCACTTCAAAGTAATCCCCCTCGGGTGTAATACACTTGTGCCAACGCTTTTTCCAATTCTCGAAGTACTTCTAAAATTCGCTTTTCGGTATGACCATTAACTCCTTCCCCGATTCTGACTTGATCTCATCAATTGCGGCAAAATGTTTTCCTTTCATTGGTTTCTTTAGTTTTGGGAATAGAAAGAGTCGCAGGCAGCCAAATCTGGTGTATACGGTGTTTGAGGCAAGATTGCGTTTTTGTTGTTTTTGGCCAAAAAATCACGAATGAGCATTAATGCGTGAGCTGGTGCATTATAGTGATGCCGAATCCACGATTTGTTTTTCCACAATTTCGATCGTTTGAGCCGTATTGCTTCACGCAAACGTTGCATAGCTTCCTTTCCGTATTCCTTATTAACTGTACGACCTTTTGGCAAAAACTCATAAGGCACCACACCATTTTCAAAAATTCCTTCCAAAACTCCTTTCCTTTGAACACACCTCGTATATATAATTATTCACCAAAGATTCTTCGGGGTTACTCATTTTGTTTTGCTTTTCGCTTAAATATTTCACAAACAAATTTTTTTATATTTCGACAGAAAACAGTTATAAGTCAGTTGAAAAAAAAACAGCGGGGGGTTCTCTTGCAGGCCGGGTGCAAAAGAAAATGCCTTCTGGTGTCACTAACTTTACTAACCGACAGCAATCAGCTCTTTGGCATTTTTAATTTTAATGCGCTCGAAAATATATTTTCCGCTTTCTCACTACGAAACCAATGCGAATTTTTTAAGCGTACTTTAGATATTCACACCTGAAAAGATCCGTGGAGAATAGTAAAAAATTCATTATAATAAATTGAAACATCAGAAAAGTCTTATTTCCGATCATTTTGTTTTAGAAAGATAGCCATAGGGGCTTCAGTCATGCAATTGATTACATGCTGTAACGCTGCAAAGTATTTTAGTCGCCTTAAGGGGTTAGGCCACTCTAGAGAGCCACAAAATAGGCCTATTTGGAAAAATTTTTTGGGAAAACTATTAAATAAATCTGATTTTTGACAAAATATATTTATTATACATATAATTGACTGCTTATAACTATTTTTTAAGAAAAGTTAATTTAAAAATGGCGCTTATACAGCGTTCTCCCTAGGATGTCTCTATTTTTTCGGGAATTACGGTCGGGCGAACAACTCCTGTTAATTTTTTTATTTTAAGTTTTTGAACGGTTTCTGCCTATAAATAGCAATAGCTTGAGAAGTATGTAGAATTTTTTCAATATATGCATTTTTGACAAAACGTTGGGTCTCTAAAGGAAAAAGTAACAATTTGGCCTAAAAAATTGTTCGAAAATTGTTAATAAAAAAAAACAATGCAAAAAAAATCCTACGTACTTCTGTAGATAATGTATTTCTGAAGTTGTTGTCAAAATTTCAAATGAATCGGTTGTAAATTGTTTGAGTTACGCTTCCGGCCAACTTGAAAAAAAAAACAGTTTTGAGATAAACGCGTTTAAAGTTTTGAGTATGCCTTACTGACTGAAACAGACGCTTCAACTAGAGTACGAAAATGGGGCATTTAGAAACTTTTATCTGTCATAATCTTTCGGGATAACATTTTTGAGACCATAATGTATCATTTGAAAGAAAGCAAAAAATGAAATTTCCGAGAGATTCTAGAGTGGTCTAACCCCTTAATATCCTTTTAACAGATGTACCGTTGTTTCCGGCTCCATGCGATAATAGTGGCAAATGTAGCCGGTACTGAGGAGTAAATTGCCCGATAACGTGTTCCATTACCTATTTCTTATGTGCTTCTCTTTTGATTTTAACTCTTCTCTCTCTTTTGGTTTAGTGGGTATATATGTACAGGAGTGCACACGTATAAATACATCTTAATTTTTTAGTTTACTCAACGAAAATTCTCAGAAAGCGAATTGCCTTGAAGAATTCACCTTTTTAAGATTCATTGGCGAAGAATGTCATACAAGTTTATGAGACAACAAGGAGACAGAAGTAAAAAGTTTTTCTTAATGGCTATGGGAAGTAGTTGAATGTTTGGGCTGATGGCTCATGTACTTATATTATATATATAAGTTTATATTGACAATCTAAGCCGTTTCTCTTCGTTTTTCATGAGAAATGTTGAAGATTTCAAGTAATTATTGATGAATTTGATCTGTGTATACGGCTAGAGGGAAGCGTTGGTAGGGGGCCGTCCTTTTCTTTTTCTTTTGTAAAGGGACAGAGGAAATCAATGTAATGTGGAAAACTCTTGAACTAAGGTGACACGGCACGATAGATTAGATATTATCGAACTCTGGCCTTCAGCGGTTTTCTGATGAACAAATGGACCTCACATCAGCTTAGCGAATGTTGGTCTAACATGTGCCTGGTTGTAAAGTGTGGAACGAGATATATTTGGAAACTGAGCACTAGCATCCTAGACGCTCTAACTGACCACTGTTCACATGCAGTGAGGTGAAAACTCCAACCTGACCTGATGGCGAGATAGAATCAATTCTGTACTATCTTCTAAACTGATCTCCTTTTGCGAGAGCGAAGTTAAAGCATTGTGATTCTCTTAGTTTTATCAGCCATATTGAGCTGTGGTGTCATCTTCTTAAGTGGTTCAGGGCTGGCGCTAAGCGTTAAGTTGTGTGGCAGGTCTTACTAGGCTATTCGGAATGTAAGATTTTGAAACTTGGCTAACCAACCCCATACTGATCTTGCAAACACATTTTTTATTAAAAACGCTGTGAGATACTGGCTTAAGTTTTAACGAGTCTAGAGGATTAAGCAAGATATTTAAGATTTTTTCATTTACAACCGGAAAGTTTTGTTTGATTTTAGAGTCGTGAAACAAAGAAAAAACGATCCAGTTTGTCTTTCACTTCTCACCATTATCATCCATAAAAGGGACTGAGACCAATTCGATTGACGCTATTTGCAACATAGTAGATACATACTTACATTAATTTACTATTATTGATTTATTTAATTTAATTGTTTACTACAATTTTTATTGTAAACAAAACTTGCAATCGATCAAGAGTTGTTGACATTTTAACGGTAATAAAGCGCCATTTAGATATTACAAAAACTATGAAGATGGAAAGAAATTGAGCTGCCAGTCAGCTCCAAAGAGATGTTCACAGAAGATGAGGAAAACAAAAGCGTCAATCAGTATGACTAATGGGTCGTGTATTCAACAACATCAATATCCAACCAATCATAAATATTACTTACACATACATACACATTCCCCACTCCATCACGGCAAGATCACAATTTAACAAAGCGACGACATAAAGCTGCCACCATTGCTGTGACTTGGCAGTTCCATTGAACTTTTGGACTCCGCGATTGACTAAGCAGCAAATATTCGATCGAGTTCGATCAATTGATTAATTCGCACTTTTCTACACGATTGAGCCACTTAAGAGCAAAAAAAAAGAAGTGGAAAAAAGACGACAGAGACAATGGTTATATTTGTATAAATGCATACATAAAGGATCACCCAAGTAGAGGTATTTTTTTCCATAGCCCTTTTTGGACGGATCACGCTTGATTCGTGGCAACCTGTCATGTTGTTTTTGTTCAGTTTTGTTTGGCATTTCATCATGGAAAGACTTAGTCCTGAACAACTTTTATAAATCATTCAATTTTATTACAAAAATTCACGTTCCGTAAAGAATGTGTTTCGCGAGCTTCGCTCAACTTATGGTCAACATAATCAGCGTACTATTCGCAACACCATCACCCCTCTTGAGATCTACCATTCATTATTGGATAATATTCGACCGAATAGAACACATTCAGCAGTGAAGAAAACATAGCGGCCGTAGCTGAGAGTGTACACGAAGACGAAGACCGTGGAACGACATGGCGCATTTTACGTAGAGATCTTAAATTGAAAGTGTACAAATTACAGCTTGTGCAAGAACTGAACAGCGATGAGGCCTATTTCTGGCTCAATGGGTACGTAAACAAGCAAAATTGCCGCATTTGGGACCTAGAGAAACCTGAAGAGATTCAAGAGCTGACATTTCATCCAGAAAAAACAACGGTTTGGTGTGGCTTGTGAGTCGGTGGAATCATCGGTCCATATTTCTTCATATATGACGCCGTTGAGGACGTAACCGTCAATGGCGACCGTTATAGCGCCATGATAACCGACTATATAATGCCTAAAATTGAAGTTCGTGATCTTCGTGATATTTGGTTTCAACAAACTTCCACTTCCCACACATCACATCAATCAATGGATTTATTGAGAGAACACTTCTGTGAGGAGATAATTTCACGTTTTGGGCTGGTCGATTGGCCACCAACATCGTGTGATACCGTTAGACTTTTTCCTGTGGGGATTTGTAAAGTCTAAAGTCTATGCGGACAATCCCGCTTCGATTCCGGCCTTAGAGCAAAACACCACGTGTGTCATTCGCCAGTTACTAGTCGAAATGCTCAAACGAATCATCGAAATTTGGACTCAACGGATGGACCATCTGAGACGTAGCCGCGGCCAATATTTGAAAGAGATAATCTTCAAAAAATAAATGCCAAAGAATGTTCTTTCGAATGATAATAAACATTCCCCAATAAATTTGAATTCTCTGTTTTTTTTCTTTTTTCTTTAAAAAGGTAGTAAACCTCGAAATAGATCACCCTTTATATTCATAAAGCAAACGATCAATAATATGCGCTGAAATATATCTTTTATTTATGTACAAATTCACGTACATACATATTTATATATATATATACGAAAAATGATCGCAGAGGCTACGAAGAGCGGAAGTTGGGAACGTCTAAGAGACCGACAGTTGTTAAAGTGCGAAATCCAAACCAACTGAATGAGAATTTCTTAAACAAATAAGACTCGTTGAATTGACGGCAAAAAAAAAACGTGACTACTTATGTACAAGGCGATCAATAAATGTTATCACTTGGCGGTTTAAATTCTTCTGATTTATGTTTTTTTTTTGGCGTACGTAATTATGAAGTCATAAATTTTCCAACGAAATCGATTTACAAAAATTAAAATATTATTTCAAGCGCCAAAAACTAAAATTCAAAAGAATTCACAATTAATACTTTCTTTGGAAGTAAATTTTTGTGTGTTTTTTTTCAACAATTTTACCAAAAAAAAACAAATATTTTAATCAAAGATTATTTTCACTCGCATTAGCTTATATTAAAATGCACTTTTTAGGCGCTTAAAATTCTGTTTGAAAGCCAAACAATCACACAATTTTCAAACTCACTTATATACGAGTACATATGCATTTGTATGGACGTAAGCTAGTAGAGTGTACGAAGCAGATGCTTCATAATCCTGTCCACCAGTCAAGTTGTCCAACAAGTAACCACAAGTGCTTTCAACGTGGCTTAATAATTGCTACTTTTCCCGCTAGCTTAATACATTTTATTACACATTTAATTGGTTTGTCTTTTTTGCCGTATACAAACACTTATAAACATACATATACACATGTGTCCATAGTCCAATGCACAACGGTTAAATGTTTCTTCTTCTTGCACACTACCACTGCTGCACATCTTTTGTATTTTATTTTATTTTATTTTTTTAACGTTTAATCGACGACAGCTGCAAACAATGCAGATATTTTGTCTTTGAGTTAAATACGACACCGCAAATCCCGTCCGTTTCCAATAGAGTCACTTAACAAACTAAAACAACAGTCTGGAATCATACGGGACAAACAATGCGATCAGCGGCGATCGACTCATGTTTCTCAGCAGCGCCGGCAGCGGCAGTGTAGTAAAAGCTGAAAAACAATAGATATACAATAATAAAAACAAAAACAAGTTAAAGCGCTAGCTAACTGGAGCTCAAGGGAAGTTATAATACCCTACCAAGGAGGAGCAAACACATGAAAGGAAAAAAATATTTAAAAGATTATATTAAATAACAGTTGAACGAATTTTGATATATCAATTATTATTATTTTGATTGTAAAAGATTCATGGATCAGTAAAAAGCGAAATGTTTCCTTTTTTCCAAATAACCACGCCCTATTTTCATCAGCCCACTCTTCTGGGAATCAGCTAACCTTCTCTTACGACTTCTTTTGGCGACTTTTTTAAGCCGCATTTAGAAACATTTTTTTTTTCTCTTTTTCTAATTCTTTCTATGCTAGTTTAATTACTGATTTTATGCATCTTTCGCGATTATCTTGTCGTGATCGCCTTAGCCGAGTAGTTAGCACTGAGTACTACCATGCAGCGGGTCACGATTTGATTCCGACATCCAAATTTACAGAAAACTAATTTTTTCTTATTGTGGTCGCCCTTCGGCAGGGAATGTCTGCAATGCCAAGTATATGTATGTATGTATATCTGACATGAAATAAATAGCTTCTCCCAAAAACCATCAGCTGTCCGGAGACTAAAAAACATCAATGTTCGAATAGATCCGTAAATATTTCATTTGTCGGAAAATTCTTTTTTATCAGATGCCTACGTTCTCCACAAAACAGATTCTCCAAGTTCCAGGTCTCTACGATATATGGCTTAGGCTGTGGGTTGATCCGTCAGTCATTCAGGATAAAGACTTTTATATACATATATAGATAGATAATTTTAGGTGAAAATACAGTTTTTTTCTACAAATTCTACATACGACATCCCACATTAAACATTAAATTTGTATGGACACCTCCAATTTCTAATTTTTTTATTCCAAGATAGTGAAATTCGATCCACAATCTTCAACTGAAGTTTAAAAAGTACTCAGTAAAATTAATATAGTCTTCCGAGAAGATCGTTATCTTTTTAACATTGTAAATTTTCGTACTAGTTTATAGGTATTTTCATCATGGGTATAAAAATATTTATAACATAATTTTAGGCAGATATTTCGAAAGCAGTTTTAGTTCTATGGATCTCAAACTAGGTTAGCTATTGTTTGAAAATTTCCAATTTTCGATTTTATAAAAATGTCAAATTGTATTAATCTCTTTTTTAGATTTTTGTTCATATTGACCAGCATTATTATTGAAAAATATTTTTTAGTCAACAATTAATCACCTCTTCAAATTTCTATATTGTACTATAAAAGATAAATATTTGAGTAGCGGTAATACGCTAATCAAAATTTTAAATATTTTAAAGATAATTTTTTAACTTTATGATATTTTTCCAAGAAGGGTATACCTATGTATATAAATTGAATTAACCAAACCCCTTTTAACGCGCTCACTTGTAAAGCTCGTAAAGCTCAAGTGCCCGAAATATTGCATACCAAAAGAATGCAAAACAAGTTCAAGCTAAACAGTACCCACTCACCATATAAACACATACATATGTATGTATGTATGCATGTGCTTATGATAAACAATACGAAAATTTACTTTTAAAAAATTCTTACATACATACATACATAAATACAAATGCATACATACATATGTAAATACAAATACACGATGAGCACTCTAACAAAATAAAAATAAAATAATAAAGAAAGTAGCAATAAGGCGCGCACATCACGTTCGATAGCAGTTGATGCTTCAGCATAGCGTGGGACAGACCACAAAACTGGTGAACTGAGTTTTGCTACTTGCATTTGATGGTGTTGATGCTGTTGTGGTTTTGCTGTATATGTTGTATGTTTGCCGCTACTTACGTTGTTGCTTTGCTGTTTTACGAGTGATTGGGAACCCGAAAATGTACATGTAATAACAACAACGTTTCGAAACCGGTCAGCCGCATCAAAGAGGCACTACTGCCGCCTCTGCAACACCTACCCATCTCCCCGCCTTTGATTTGGGTTTTTATTGCTTAGCGCATGCGCGCCAAACGCTTGCTTGAAATGCACAAATGCATACATCCATTTGTATGTACATATGTACGCGTATACTTATGGTGCTCGCATGCTTTTGTTGCACTGTTTAGTAAAGCTTTGCTTTGATTTGGTTTGTACCTTGTTGCACGTTGTTCTTATTTGCAACGATAAATTATTTCTGTCTTACTTGTATATGCCTATGTATGTATGTATGTATTTTTGCATTTTGTTGTACTTATAGATGAGTTTATTTCCTATACTTGCGGCTATTAAATTCCTACACGTTGCGGTTAAACGCTATTTTTGTTACTTTTTTCTTTTTACGATTCTCCTGAGACCAGTTTATATTTATTTTAAGTATGTACATATGTATATATGTATGTAGACATGCACTTTTATAACTGAGTTTCGTGCTGTACTATGCCGCTGGAAAATGTCAAAGTTTGCTTGTAATCAAATTAATGCTTCAAGTACCTGGGAAAATATTTGTTGGTCAATTAAACAGTGTTTCCCAAACTAAAGAGTATTGTCAGGGTCTAATAAAGCCATACATACACTAACAAAAATACAAAGAAGCGTTTATAAAACTTCTTGGTAATTTTTAAATTTTTTAATACGAGAGTGATACTGCATTTAAGGACCTATTTTAACACTTTTTTTTAGCTTATATCACTAAGTATGTTAAACCTGTTTTAAGTTTTTAAGTTTCGAGCGAAGTAAAAACAAAAATACATTGTGCAGCAATTTGTTTTTTCTGTCAATGATCTTAATTTATGCAGTTAGCGATTTTTAAATTGATGTAAAATTACTTGCTTTTAAGGTGGAGCATTTTAATACGTCGAAAATATGAATTTAACGCGTTTAAAACATAAAATAAAAATAAAAAAAATAAAAAAACAGTTCCAAAAATTATGTCACTTAACTCTATACTTCATTTATCAATGACCAAAGCATGTACCTTGTATTTTCTATCTTTTTAACATGAAATTTATTAAATGCTACACAATAACTCTACACTAACAAGTGTACAAAAAAATATAAAGAACCAACTCAAAATAATAATATATATTTCTACAATCTGTGTCGCATGTAATAGTCAATTACTGTAGAAAAGGCTGCAAAACCAGCAGCGCCCACAATACCTGCTTTTAAGCCTGCACGTAGACCAATCAAGCCGCCAGTAACAGCGCCTGCGTAGGTGCCGTTTCGCCAATCGGTCACACCTCGATACTAACAAGAAACACAAGAATTTAAATTTAGAACTGTTATTCACAATATTTGCCACCTACACTCTCGATTGTGCATTCTACACCAGAGAATACCATGCCGATCATAGCGAAATTCTTTGCATAGCCATGTGTTGTCTTACGCATATCACGTAAAATTTCACGTGCGCTCTGCTTCTTTTCATGCAGCAATGGATCGGTAAGGCTGGGATTGACAGAAGCGCTAAATAGACCGATTGCAGCACCAAAACCATAACCTGCCGGTAAAGGTAATATTTAAGTAATTTACTTTACTTTTGTAACTTTTGGAATCTGCTTACCCATTACACATGCAGTAATTGATTTGAATGCACAGCTTTCTACGGTTTTTTCAATCATCTTCTCTTCATTGGTTTTAATTTGTATTGGTCCATTGCTCGTTGGTATCACTATGTTCTCACGGTATCTACGATTGAATGTTAAATAACTTCTTGTGGTAATGAAGGAAGGCTTACACAAAATATTACCTATATAAATTACCCACGAAGTGTTGTGCGATTGAATCCATTTGGGCATTTTCGAAGAATATACGCTTCTCGTCACTCTTCTGACCATCGGGGGAAGCTGTCATTTTATTTATTCTTTTATGTATTTTTGTTAAAACTACTGGATTAATTACAAAAATATGTTTTGCATATTTTTTTACTCAACCATGCGCGGCTGTCAAAACGATCAGCTGTTTTCAAACAGCTGCTTAATTGACAACTGCGCTACAGTCAACTGATCAAACAGCTGAGTGCTCAGAACTTAGCCCTAACAAATTAAATCAGATATAAGTTCAACGATACTTATGTCCATATATAGCTAACATATTTGGATACAGCAGGAAACTATTTTAAACAGAACTTCGTATTTAATTCAGGTGAAAAATACTAAGTTTATTAAATAGTCTCTTTGAGCCAGCAGAATTGATATTTTCATCGTTTTTATTCAAACATTATTTATCACAAATTACAATACGATTATTATTGATTATTGCCCTATAATTGTAACATAATTTAACCGAGGTTGAACATAAATTTATAAAAAATATAGAATAACTTTTCTTCATTTAGATATCGGATATATATTAATGCTAACAATACCATGAAATGTATTAGTTTTGTATTAAACTGGTAACTGCATTTGGTTTCGTTTTGGAAAATCGCTAATTGAATGCGTAGAGCAATAAAAGTATAACGCAGAGTGCAACAACTGTACCTAAAATAAAGGAATCTCGTTTTTTCTTGATGTTGATGCGTTGTATGAGGCTGAAACAATAGATCAGATATGCTAACGTATAATAGTATATAATTTGTAAGGCAAATAACTCACCTGGATATTAAAGGAAATCTATTGGATATGTCATTAAATCGTGTCTGTAGTCGTTTGAATGCCTGTCTCTGCGAAAGTAAATGCTCTCGAGTTTCAATAGCAATGTTAATCTGGTCACTGACCATATTGCTAGAACTAAAATTAAGTAAATGTTAGTATTTGCGCAGGCCTATAAGCAAATCCATTTATTTACCTGCTCAAATGAGTACTCTCTTTTAAATAAAGATCACGTCTACTAAGACCAGAAATAGTAGGGCTGTTTGTGGCCAAGCCGGAACCTCGTAATAATTCTTCACGCTCTATACGTGTTGTATGATTTGCACAAATTTTATTAAACTCTTGCCTATAACCGTGCAAAATTTCGCGATGACGCTGGAGTGTATGCATAGCAGCAGCACCTGTTGCAGGAAGCTCCGACATTGTTTCATTCAGTGATGATAGCTATGTATGTATGTACGTAATTAAGAAAATTTAGTCAATGTTGTTCGTAATACGAGGAGTTACTTATACCTTTTCCAGCATTTGGGATATTTCTTCTGAGAGCGAATCGAAAACATGTTCGCCCAATAATGGTGATGTGTCGGTAGATGAACTGCTGTGTAAAGAGGTGCTGGTACCTGCACCAATTTTGCTGAAAGCCACTAATTTTAAATCTATTTCATTTTCTAAGTGTCGTGCTTGCTTACGTAGAGCTGAAATATAAGCAATACTTAATCCCTTGGAGCTTGTTGTTTAATGAACACTTACCATCATAATTAGAAACACCCATTTTCTAACTATATTATATATAAAAGTTATAGTTTTAAGTTTTAACAAGTAGAACAACACGTAAAATTAAACGAATTAAAACAAAGGAGAGCAAATATTGACATTTCTTTATTCTGTTTTTCTTCATCTTGATGGAGGAGTACCATTAAGTGACAGCCGAGGGGGTTGCCAAGTCATTTTAAATTAAAAGCTTATTGAAGTGCTCTGAGTTTTTAAAGCAAAAGTAAAACATTTTTTCCATGTATTGGAACAGAGATATATTTAATTTTTTTTCAAGTAACTTAATTGCTACGCAAATATGTTTTTAGCATGTTTAATTGAAATCAATTACAAATTGTGTTGTGCATATTAACCCACTTGAAAGAGCTTATAAAAATAAAAAAATATATTTTCAAATGATTTAAAGCTCGCTAAAATTTATCAACTATTTTAACAACGCTTTCAAAAGAGATAATAATTTTTTTATTTTATTATAGTTGTTGTTGTAGCGGCTTGCTAAACTATAGCAAGTAAAACAAGGCAGATGTTGTTGTTTTTGTTGTAACCGCAGAAAATTCCCCAAACTGGGCTTTGGGGAATATTGCGGGAGTGACAGTCCTTGACTGAATAAAAATCCTGGTCGTTCCGGTATAAAGACCCGACTGTCGCGAGAACTATTAGACTTTAGTCAGGTATTTAATCAGGTATTTAAACATGCTGAAATCAAAAAACCTACATCATCTCATTTAGCTTAGGGAGTGCCCATAAACCTCGTAGCTCTTAAATAAGAGTGGAGGGGTTGACTGAAATTCTATTCTATTGCTACGTAACCAATTGCAGGAGGTGAGAGCAAAGCTACGTAGTTTTCCCCTCTTTTTTGCGTCTTGAGAGGGGTCATAGGAAATGCCACGTTGGGCGACATATAGAGAAGGAAGACTCCCGTAAGGTCTAAAATATGACCACATGGTTTATAAACAATTCCTTATATGATTGTGTTATTACTTTCTATGTATGATAGTTCCACAGCCCACATAATGTTCTTTTGTAAGAAGAATGCAATTTTTACAACCTCAGCTGTACTTAAATTAATTAACTGCTCAATTTTTTTTTGTATAGTTTTTTTTTTCAGATAAGAAAAACTTAAGTATTCCATAAAACTTAAATTTATATAACTATAAATAAAATTCATTCTTATGGTATAAAAGTTAATATTTATGTGTATCTCACATACACTTAAACCAAACACTTGCATATGTATGTATGCATGAATATAATTTTACTAGCTCCAAAAATTTATATAACTTAAACTTAGTCCAAAAATGAAATCTTTATCGGTACTTGAAATTACGTAGACTATTTTGTGAACATAAAATCGAATTTAAGGCTAAAACACATTTTCAAATTCTCTTCTACCTTATATAATCCATTTTGTTTTTCTTAAAGACATTTGTATTATTGTCTATTATTCACACCATCCCCACCATTATTCATCGAATTTTCCATATTTTTAACAATTACATAATTTGTTATATGATTTATGGCTTCGTCCTGTAAACGATCAGGCCAACGTCTCATATACGATTTTATAAAATCACCGAATGTATCCACTTTATCCGGTACTGCTTTATGATTATCGACAATATTTTTGACGATATCCACGAATTTATCATAATCTTCTGTTGGTTTTTTACTTTTATTATTGTTGTTGTAGTTGAGCACTATACCATTAGTATTTGTATTATTAGGTGTTGGATTAAGTTGTGCTGAAGCAACAGCGACTGCTGCAGCAGCTGCTGTAGAGGCCATAAAATTCACATCGTTGTTTTGATTCGGTGGTGGTTGCGTGTGATCCATAAAATGTCTATGCATTCCATATTCAGATCTTGAGGAAAAAGAATATAATCGTATTACATTAGTTGTGTGTTGAGTACAATGAAAAGTTTAAAATTTCAAACGTACTTATAAAAACCTTCGGAATTATTACTGTTGAATTCTTGCTGTGACATTTGAGTCTTCCAAACGGGAGATTCCGATGCCGAAGGCAAAGTACCCGGATTTGATGCGGGTGTCATAATGCGTTTATCTCTGTGCAAAAATCAAAATGAAAAATATATATTAGGTCGATTGATATGCATTATATTAATTTTTCAGTTGACTAATGTTATACCCACCCAGCTTGACCCGCCAAACTTTTGAAAACATCATCCACTTGTGAATAGAATTTCCACGTGCTTATTATGCCAGTGGTTTCGAAAGTTTTTTGCTCTTGTCTGTAAATATAAACATTAGTTTTAGTACTCAATGCAAAGGAGGAGTAAATTTTTTTACCATACCTATAACGTTGAGTCAAATTGTTTACTTTGAAATGTACTTCTAAAGCAGATACAGGTACACCTAATGCAGTCAACTGCTTTGCCATAGCCACATATAAATGGCCATTACGTTTTATGGTGCGCAACTCATAGGCGCAGACTTTCCACAATTTAATTAATTCTAAAACTCCATTATCCTCCCATTGTCGGCGCTTTTTATTGAATTTTTCATACTAAAAAGAGAAGTATCATTCAATAATTTATACATACATATATATGTATATTTAAAGAAGAGTACATGAATGTACTTACAGGCATTTCACATGGGTCTCATAAAGGACAAATCGTATTTGTGAAGAACCCTCGCTGTTGCGGGTTGTGTTAATGGATTAATTTAAATGATTTAAGAAGATAACTGAAAAAAGAATGACTTTATTTAAATACATATGTACATATGTGTAGTAAATATGATTTATGAATTCATTTAATTAAGAAAAATTTATTTTATACAGCCGTCCCTACCACCCTCGGAGCCATTTCTGATAAAACAATATTTTAGCAACATTTGTTTTGATAGCCAACTTCAGCAAGTTCACACACTAATTGCGCGCACAAATCATCTCGAGCGTGAGCAGCAATGCAACAAGATATCAGCGAGCAAAACAAAACAGAAAATTGCTTAATTATGATTTAAAAAATTCAATAATCATCACGTTTAAAATATCAATTTGTCCAAGAGAAATTAATGAAGCACTAAAATCTATTTCTGACCTCTCGCATACAAATTCATAAACTCCGAAGAAGTGATATTATACTCAAACATGATAGATATTTGTGCACTAAATTGAGCTCGGTACAGTTTTAAATTAAAATTTACTTGCCACTATATCATTTTCAATTTTATCAACATATTTTCTAATCACACAATTAGCTCACTGATAAAAATCACTGACATTAATAAAGGCGAGAGAGAGTTCAGGTACATAAATATTTTTATTTTCAATTTCTCTCTTTCTCTCATTGCAGTGGCTTTGAGTGTAATTATCGTTTTCTCACTCTCTGCGCCAGCGCAAATTACGAAACTTCATGAAAAAGGAGAACAACAAGACAATCATCTACATATTTCTGGTCGCAATCATTAGCACATAACGAAATACATAATTGAATATTCTACTTGTGATAATTATAGTTTTGAAATGATCATTAAAAAGAAACAAAAATATTGTGGCATATGTATTTTTCTCCCGGCAAATACGAGTATCTTTCTCAGTTGGTCTCATTTATTTGAGCAGTTTCAGTGAACAGTGAAACGTTCCACTGAAGGCATTTTGTAAATAGTAAAAAATCTGTTTAGAAATTGACTAATAAAGTTAAATTGCATTAGTTTTTACACAACGAAAATTGGCGAAAACGACAAGTAAGATAACAAGCACAGCTTAGCTGACATCATAGACTCTGTGGTGTACAACTAAAGTGCTAAAGCGGATATTCAAGTATACTAAGACGATATGTGAAGAAGATGCAGATGCGCTCTCGGTGTTAAACAGCTTGGATGTGAGATGCCACCAATGTGACGGGACGACACTTTCGTCAGTAAATACACTTGTCCGCCAATGTCGTGTGTTTTTGCCGTGTAACCAGAAATACCTACATATGTACGAACATAAAATGGGTGCTAGTGCTGGCAAAAGACCGTGCTTCGTTCGTTTCTCTCTACATATTTTGTTTTATTCTTTATTTGTCTCGTAGACTGTGCAGTTAATCACACAGGCCACCTTATTGCATATATAAGCACATATATACATGTATGTATATTTACACACCAATGTACATATGTACATATAATATTGCATATAAATCTCATAGTAGCTCATCAAAACTAATGGGATTCACAATCACTGACCCTAATGACCATTTCGGTTCACCTTGCTCCTCTCTTTTTTTTTTAATTTCAATTTTTTTTTCAGTATGAATGCTGTTGGACACTGAATTTTATATTGCCTTCTGTTTCATTTTTCTTTATAGGAACCAACATCGGTAAGTAGGTACCTAACTCATCTTCACACACATTTATTCCATTCAATATGCCTTCTATACTCTTTTATCTGCTCCACTGCTTCCACACTAATGATGTTCCAGGTTATAATTACTATTTACTTTATTTATTTTTCACATAAAACTCTCTTATGCCGCTTATTGTTTATTGGTTAGCGTCAAACAAACAAACAAACAAAAAGAAGCTTAATCAATATGTTATCGTTCGTTGGCGTTTATGACCGAAAAACAAATGATGTAATTAATATAATGACAATTCCCATGCGCGCTGCCTTTCAACACTGTACGAACGGTTTCGACTCTCCGCGTACACAGACATAACACGACCGAAGCACAGAGTAGCTGAATCGGAACTAAACAATCGGCCATGATGTCGTTGACGTCGCCGTCGTCGTCGCAGTCACTGCCTTCGCTACTGCGGCGCCAAAGTATTGGATCCTCTCCTTTCACATACCCCAACCGCCGTCATTATTATGTTTTCATATGGCGTTTATGTGTGCGTTAAAGCAACAATTTCTACACCAACTACAGCTCTCATATTTATAATGATGAATGCATGGGTTGAGGGAGGAGGTTAAATGGGAGATTTGATTTTCTATAAGATAATTTTCTATACGCTATAGTTATGTAATTTAGGTATGCATGTATGTGTGTGAGTGTGCATAAAATGTTATAAATTATCTTATGGATTATATATAATAATAATTCTAAAGCTAATGACCATTAGTCAAAGATAGTTGAAGCGCCCAATATATTGAAAAAAAAAAAAAATAAAAAAATTCTTAATTATGAGACAGATTGTTAATCATGAATTAAATTGAACATCTTATCATATAAAATATTTATGTATATATTTATTTGTAGGTACACATATACATACATATAATATACAATGCGTATATGCGTAATGCAATGTATTGATAAGAAATAACAGTAATCACGTTACCTCCTTGAATTATGTAGTTTTCTTGAATTAAAAAAGCACTGCAATTAATTATTTGATTTTCTAATAAAAGTAATTTGTCTAATTCTTTACACAAAATTTTACATAATTTTACATAATTAAAAAAATTCAAAATTCTTCTCAAATAATTTAAGCAATTAAATTATTGAAAACAAAAATTACGGAAAAAATAGTGACAATAATTGTTTCTAGCCAAATTTAAAAGTTTTTTATGACCAATAATAATATATTTAAAAAAATGTATTTCTATTTATTGTGCTATATACCTTTCGCAGCGATATTCAGCATTATCATGAAGCAACGACCGTAAGCTATTGCCGACTGCGACGTCGGCAGAAACTCATTATCATTAAGGTTGATTGTATTTTTGTGTGATTAGAAGAAAAAGGAAATTACACTCATTTTTTGTATTGATGAAATTACCGGGTTAAAGTTTGAATATATCTGTGGTTGTGAGTTATAACTGTCTTAACCGAATCATTGCATATTTGGGATTTCAAAAGGCTGCAGTTTGATTTCATAAGCTGATATTAATAATAAAATAAGAACTACAACAAGAATCACCTTCACATCAGACCAATTAATATTCAAGCGATATACCACAGGGAAAAAAGTATATTAGCATGGACGTAATTTGAAATAAAACAGCAGGAAACGGCTTTTTATTATTTAAATTTATCTCAATTTATAGTTATTAGTAGTATCAAGAAAAACAAAAACAAAAACAAACCAATTTCAATATGTTTTTTATTTTAAATAATATAAAAAATTTTAACCTTTGCAATTCTTAGGCAATAAGTATGAGTTGTTTAATGGCCTCAAACTGTCTCCCATTTCTATAAACTCTGTTTGAAAGTAACCCCCACAAATCTTCAATAGAGTTAAGATATGGACTTATTGCTGTTTTTTTAATGAAAAGAAGTCGTTTAGTCGTGCGCGCAATATGGATTTGTGCATTGTATTGCTCTAATGTTCAAGAATGACCATAAGGATTACTAACAAACTCGATGAGTACTTCATTCAATAGCTTAATATATATTTCTGCATTCGTTCTGGTGGTGGGTTTCATACACAGCGGAGACTGTCCATCATATTCAAAGGCTGCCCAAATCATCAGTGAACCTCCAACATGATTTCGCTTGTAGCGAGTTTTTTGAGGCTGCTGTTTTACGCCAGTACTTATGGCGGCCATCAGGACCGTACTAATGAAATTTTTTTCATAAAAAAAAATAACCATTTTGAACTCATTTGTGCAAAATTTTAGTTTTTCAGCAAAGGCGAGACATGTCCGTATACATATGTCGAACTTGCAGCTTGGGTACAGGCTCCCGAGATTCATATCTAACCAATTTATTTTGCGTCAAGATTTGTTGGACTCTTCTACTTCATACACCTAGATTTAAATGTGCCTTGATTTCCAAACAAGGCATGCTTTTCTCCGTTGATAGCCGCCGAATTTCACGCTTACATACATCTGACATCGAATTTCATCGGTCTCCCACTGCGCTTAGATGTACCATAACTTCAGGGGTTTAAAAAAAATTAAATAGTCTTTCTATGGCGGTTTACGATGGAAGCAATCTCCTCAAATTTCCTTCCCGATTCATTCAAACCTTTAACCAGTGCACACTCCTATTCTGATAAATGTGTAGCACGTGGCATTTTAACCTAAAAACCATATCCAATATAAATATTTAATTTTAAAGAAGAACAGAGTTCTTTTACTTGCCGAGATTCGGAAAAAAATTATCACCAATGCACTTCGCGTTTTTTAATCGTTCTTGAAAAGACATTAATCTCGGAATGCACATATAATTTTTTCCTACCTATAATACCTGCTTGATCACATTTTCCCAATAACAGTACTACAGATAAAGTTTAGAGATGAATTTTGAGCATGGAAATATATCAGAGAATAAAAACAACTTGTATACCTAAAAAATAAGTACTATTATTAAGACAGAAGAAACCATTGTGAACAAAAATGCTCATATACTTTTTTCCGGAGGTATGAAGTGACGTAAGCGGCTTGTCGCCTAAAAGTCCTATAGAATTTAGTTAGGCACTACCCTATGAAAGACAAGGCAGAACTCGACCAAGCGTACAACACAGCCAGGTAAAATAAACCTTTTGTAAAGTTATCTGCTTTTACCCGAGCAAGAAAGAATGGGCGCGGCTATCGGGTTTAGAAAAGATATTCATACATATATAAATACCAGACAAGCAGAGGAGCAGGGTTATTTTGTGATGGCTCCTGTCTCCCAAACAGAGATTATCGACATTACCGGTGACAAATGGGCAACCATTTGACTAAGGAAATCTATTTGTATACAACCCGGCGGTAGTTAAACTAATAATTCTTGATTGGCGTAGGCGTTAGTCGTTTCTTCTCTTCTTCGAGTGCTATTTTGAAACACTAATTGAAGCCAGGCTTTCCAGTCTTCATCTTCTTCTTTTCTTTCAAAGCAGGAGTGTAGTAACCTATACGGACGAAATAACTTAACCAGCATACGCCTACGCCTGGCCCCTAATTTTCTGAACATTGTCAATTTCATCGTATATCTTGTTCTTCTCATCGTTCCAACGTCTGCGGTATTCGTCGTTGCCAATATGCAAAGGTACATACATTTTGCGCAGAACCTTTCTCTCGAAAACTTTTAATGCCGACTCATTGGATTTCGATACCGTCCACGCTTCTGCACCATATACAGGACGGGAATGATGAGAGAGGACTTTACTTTTCAGTTGACTTCTCAGTACTATCTGTGGAAATAGTGATTTTGCATTGGATTTCACGGCTGATATTGTTGGTGGTGTGGATTCTGGTTGCAAGATAGGCGAAATTAACATCACTTTAAAGTTTTTACTATCAACAAGAAGTGGGAGCCAAAAACGTGAAAGCGCTGACTGTTTGTTTGACGGTATTAGATATTTCGTTTTGTCCTCGTTCACTATTAGACCCATTCACTTCGTTTCCTTATCCAATCTGGAAAGAGCAGAACTAACGTCGCGATTGTTGAGGCTGATGATGTCTTTCTTATAAGATGATAATTAATAGAATATTCCGGAAAACACAGTATCTAAGCTGACACCATCGGCTGCCACCAAGGTCGAACACAGTCAAATTGTTCAGTGATATAAGGGGGAGTTCTTAAGGAAAAATATACATAAGGTTATAAAGGCTGTTCGATTACTTATGAGTTAAACCGATTTCGGGTGGGTTTGAACTGCCACAGATCATTCACCTCCTTCAAATGGTGTCGAAAGCAGTAGACCCTAGAGCAACAAATAATTTAACGACGTTAGAAGTGCGTTGATCTTACTTCTAAATTAATGTGTGGCAGCATGGATTCCAGACAGATCAAATTGTTACCTGCACCAAGCGAACAACCTAGGTAAGGTGAAATCGGATGAGTGCAAAGCATGTACAGAAGAAGTCGAAATACCAGAGCACTACCTTTACGAGTGTCTGGACGATTGAGATGTCATATCTTTCACAATGTTTTCCTCAACATCACCTTTTAACCAACTAACCAAAGCAAGCGGCTTGTTAAATGAATGTTTTTCACTTTGAATATTCCCGTGCAGCGAAGTTGTGTGCTGGGTTCGGGTCCTGTAATGTAAAAATCAGCTCCAATGATACGGTTCAAAACACCTCGGATAAGATCTTATATCTTAGATGACCACTACAGCAAATGCTTTAAGGAGTATGATTTGAGTGCATGCACCTGAAAGGTCGGGTCTTTTAATTGCGCCGACTCTCAGTTGGTTGATGTCCTCGGAAGATTGGGTGTACAGAACAAGGACGGAAGAAAAAAGGTGCTTGTGACATAAAACATATATGTATACATATTAATGTAGTCATATAAGAAATTTAAATTTGGTTTGTGGCCGAGTGTTATCCTTTCTTTTTCTTGTTTACTGGCATAGACACCGCTTATGCGATTATAGTCGAGTTGGCAATAGCGGGCCATTCCTGCCTTCTTTTCGCTGTTTGGGGCCAAATGGAAATACCGAGCGCAGCCAGGCCCTTCTCAACATGATTTTTCGAACGGAATGGAGGTCTTCCTTCCTCTTCCTCTGCTGCATGTGAGCACATGTCCCTACGTTTCCATAAGTGTAAGATAAATAAAATTCATATTATCTTGAAAAATTACTTTCTCTGAAAGTTACAACTTTGGTCGAGCGTGGATGGCATGCGGAATAACGAATAACGAATAATTTATCTTACTTTATATTATTCGCTAATGCTGCAGTCGTTAAGGCACACAATGCCAACACTACACGCACTTACACGGGTGGATGTTGAGATAGGAGACACAGACAGTCCGCGCTGAGAAACGGCAGCGAAAACTGCTCGCAACATCGATAAGCGAGTTCCATCAACAAATTCGCAGTACAAAACAAAAACAAGAACCAACATTCACACACAAAAACATAGTGTAGAGTACGAGTAATATGTATATACATGTATGTAAGTATGTTCTTTGCCGGTCTTCATCATAATGTTTTGTTATGGTGCTGTATGCAAGCAAGGCTCATTAGCCCATGGTGACGTCGAGAACTACAACGACGCCGACCGAGCATAACGATTGTAACGACAGCGATGATGTTGGCAATGGAAGCTCCAAAGGGCAACTATTATGAAATGCCAGAGCTGAGTACGAAAATACATTGCGAGAAGTTAGAGGCATATGCTTTTCAACGAAATTGTCATTAGCACAACGAAAATGAAGCATATAACAAAATTCATATAATGACTCTTGGTTGATTCAGTTGCGATTTGGAAGTATGGTGGTAATTATCATTAAAAAGAGCAACAGCATGACAGAGCTACAGTAAAATATGCGGGTTTGTTGGTGAAGTCGTTGAATTTGGTGCTGTTTGCGCGCCAATATTTTGTATTCGATGAAAATTCGAGCGGGTAGATGGGGTCTTTAGCCACTAAAATTTTTTATTAGAGATGACTTCGCACAGATGTGGCCTATTTTAATGTAAATCTCCGTTACTCATCTAGTTAAGAATGTGTTATTGCTTTTTATTGCACTTCAGAGATAGTTTAGATCAGGGCCCAGTTGGTTTAGGAACACGCGAAGGTAGTCGATGTCATCGAGGTCATCAAATGGTAAGCCCAGGAAACGAGCTGTTTCGACGAGTTCAGACCGAAGGGAAGTGTTTAAGTTTGTTTAAAGAAGCGATTTTTGGCCGAGCTTCTCCACAAAATTGAAGTTTTGCGTCTTGATATTTTTACCAACAAAATGAAGGAACATTCAGTTCATTCTAAGCCGCCTACGAGCGGCCAATGGATTTTTATGAGCAGCTTTTATTTCATGTCAGAAATACACTCGGAGGGCTGGAACTTCCCAGCCGAGAGGCGACTGCAATTAGAGAACGGATTTTTCTATAATTTTGTATGTTGCTTGAATCCAGGTCCTCCGAATTGTAGTACGCAATGCTAACCACTCGGCTATTGCGGCCAAATAGAAATATAGTCTGTCACAATATCCTGATCTTTATTACCCGAGAATTATCCAAGTCGTATAAGACAACTTGAGCTCTTTGACCGCAATATGTGGTAGATGGGTGCTTAAAACGCCATAAACCAGAAAGAAGTTATGCAACGTGCTTAGCGGCTCTGCTAACTATTGCTATGGTGAGTCCGTTTAGCTTTGTACTTTCTTCTAATGTGCCTGAGAGGCGGCTCTATGTCAAGCAGAAAATTGCGGGGTTGTTCTCTTTTTGGTTGCTCTTCTTTTTCGTTGTATATTAAGAGTCTTGATAAATTTTTTCGTCCTTACTAAGTCGCGTCAAAACAGCTGATCGATTTTTATGAGAGGTGCTTGATGTGAACGCACTTCAATGAAGTTCTTAAATTTTTTTATTTTAAATATTGGTCCATTTTAGTCTCGAACTCGTGAAGTTATGGTGCTCTCGAGAACAAGTGGCTGTTTTAATTTAGTTATTGCTGTTGTATGTCGTTCATACGCGACATGATTCCTGAGTTGGGTGTTTTTTTTCAGGTGTGTAGTTTTCAATGAGGCAACATTCTTTTCGGCAGTTATTACTTGATTTATACTTAGTTTGGTTTGCCATTTCATAATGAACAGATGAACAGACTGACTTATATGCGATGCATTTTTTGTTGACATACGGCCCCAATTGCGGCAAAAATCGGTCGAAATTTGAGTCTCCCTCCGCACATGTCTAAAAACCCACCCTTTATATTAATTATTCCAAGTCTCTTCATCTTTACTGTTGCGGTCTCGACCTGGTAGTATGTAATGAGTGCTTTGAGGCCGGACCGAGCTTTGATGAGCGTGCTTTCTTCGTCGTTTATATTCCTCTTTGAAATGAATCCCCACCTCGCTGAGCCTTCGTAAATTTCTGGCTGGATTCACATGCAGGCCAGAAGTAATTACATAATTACAACATAACCTAAGTAAATTATAGTAATATGATAGATTCAAAGATAATTAGTATTGAGATTGCTACACCTCTTTTGTGCTTTTATTATATTTTACTCATTAACAAATAATTAAACTTAAATTAAGTACGATATGATATTATGCAGGTCTTAATGAAATATGGAAAATACTCGTAATATAAAGAAGGATTAAATACCTATTCCTCCTTCCATTTAAATGGCACTTAACTGGAATGGCGAACCGGGTATATGTTCGTCACCCCATTTTGCTACCAGTAGATAATCGCCTGGGTCACGCACTTCATATGTTATTTTGTAAACATTATTTCCTGTATGTTTAATGACCACCTCATCGCATTGTCCTTTCGGTCCGAATATACCAACAAAAAGCATATTATTACCCGCCATCGAGCCATCGACGGTGAATTCGTTCTTTTCCTCAAGCGTAATGTGTGTTAAGCCAAGACCGCGGTGGGTCACATAACTGGCATCAGATTTGAAAATGGGCACTGGACGGTGGGGAGAGTAAGTGATTTGAAAACATCAATTTGTAAACAAATAAAACATAAAAATATTAAATTAAATTATATACATATGTACATACATATGTGCATATGTTGTCAATGAACTTACATTCCATTTTGCGAACATTGCTCTCTGGCTCACCACAAATGGATATTATAATGAAAGGTGATTTAGGCAACGGCACGGAATTACATTTGATATGAACTTTATAGAGGCCTGCCTCGTTTAGGCTGAAGTTCACCCTTAAACGTTCTGGGTCAACGATTTGCAAGGGCGTGACGATATTTACGCCGGAGGGACTTTCGACCTGCAATTTTCAATGAAAAGCGATTACTTTCGGATAATATAGTTTTTGAGTAAGATCTCACCTTTACTTCAAAGTTACCCTTCACACCATTACGTTTGATTGAAAAATCGATTTCCGAGTTGATTCGCATTGCCCCATTGGGGAAGTGGAGGAGCTGAACTTTACTGGGATCTGTTAGTTCTGGTGCAACGAGTACCAGTGGGTTTTCCGTTGGGTAGGCATCTGTAATATATTAAATATATAATTTAATTCAAGTAGTGGATGGATTTTAAAAGTACAGTTTTGAAATAAAAAAACTCCTTCAAGGACTTCATAGGCGCTCTCAGTTTGGAAATTATTATTTTAAGCTATAATTCATTCACAACCATTGGAATAGTCTTTTTTCATATTTTTCAAAGCAGATTTATTTGTATTATAACATTTTTGTTAAATGAACCTTTGCCTACTTTCGGAAAGCTGAAAAAATTCATGTTCGAAGAAAGGCTTACTAATGGTAGCCTGATGGTGGGTGGATACGGCTTTAGTTCCTTGTTAATTTTTGCTGTATTATCAAAGAGGTATGGGCTAGTTCTAGAGGTTTTTTTCTTTCGTTGGTTTGATTTCTGGTAAGCAGATCAAAGTAGACTCCCTGGATGGATAAATGATGGATATGGTGCAACTTGCAGTTTAACATTTACAGGAAGAAAGTGAGAAAACCAAAGTTGACACTTACATTCAGTAAAGCAATCTTTGAAAGCAACTTCCCACACATTCTTTCGAGATTCCGAAGTAATTCCCATATACGAACGTGAAAAGATAGTCTGAGATTTATCTCAACTTGATCATTGGAAGAAGAAGCGGATTACAACACATATTTATTTAGTAGTTTCAGATGGAGTTCAATGTATTTATTACTATTTGATACTAGGTTGCGAGCCCATTCACTACACCTCTGATGGGTAAGAAGTCCATCTCCAATAAGTATTTGCCTACTCCGATTAAGTATGCAGCCCGAGGCAGACTTGCTTTGATTTTATACGACTTGTCGAAAAAATTCGATGCAGAAGGGATTCTTCTCCTCACCAATCCTTAGAGAGGTGTTCTATTTTTATTAGACCTGAAAAATTTGTGCACGATATATTAGTACTTTACAGCAGTAAGAGTTGAAATGGTTTTTTTCTAGTCAAGAACAGTAAAAATTGTTTAAGTTGCTTAAAATCCGACGTAACTTCATTCATTGAACTTAATACACTGAAAAATCCATGGTAAACCGTTATAAGTTGAGATTTTCAACTCAAACAGAATATATAGTTGACATAACTAAAACGTTTCTGATTCTATTGTTGCGTTTGTTGTAGCGACTTGCCCAACTCCGCCTAGTGGCAGACAAAGTTAGTAAATGTCGTCGAGATCATTAGCAGGAGGTCCAGCAAGCTGTTTGGAATAGTTCGTAGAGGGTTAGTGTAATGTGGTGTCAAATTTTGGATAGATGACAGTTTTTGTGTGTCAGTAGTAATCAGATCTCGTAAGGTAGCTCGAGCTCTTCGCCTGCTATTGGTGGTGGTTGGATTACAAGCACGCACTTCATGACGGCTTCTCTGTGAATGACATTTAGGACCAGTCGTTATGCCGTCCTGCCCATCTGCTTTGTTCTGTGGTGCTAAATGAAGCTCTTAAAGTCGAGTACTCTCATTCTGATGCGCCTACATGGTGGTTCAATTTCCAGTAGATGCCTGCTAGGATGAACCGAATGGTGGCATACGATAGTCCACGATGTCCAAATCGTTGCAGCGTATTCAATAACCGCCCGATTACGGATTTTGTTCTGGTGGCAATTGGAGTCGTATGCGGCGCGGAGAAGTGCAGACTGTCGAACTTGACTCTCGGTAACTTTTGGTTATTTTTTGGCGGAATTTTGACGTTGTTGACATTCACATTCAGTTACAGCCGTTACTCCTTTGCACAGCTAGCTGAAATTGTGGTTATCAATATCCTAGATAGGCACCAATATCGAGCAATGATCCGCATATGAGATGAGGGAGATAACCTGGTTCTCTTCGAGTGTGGTGGTATCGCAGAAAATTTATTGGATCGTCATGGCCACAGTAAAAAATTGTCTTGTCGCTAAAAAAAAGAATTACGGCGGTTTAGTCTTGCTATCCAGAGGTTATAGTTCTTGGAAAATTTATTGAAAATTTTAATAAAAGGTTGGTATTGTGCCCCATTTCCTCACTTACTGCTGAAATATTACATAAAATTAATTAAAATATTATTTATCTTCGAAAAAACTTCCTTCTTGAAAACATTCGGTAAAGCGTGTAAAAATCGCTCCCAAATGTTCAAAATTGAATACCCTTAAATGCGAGAATAAACAATAATCGCCAAACTGTGTACACATTTGTATACATAATACAGTTTTGAATTAAGGAAATGAAAACTTAAAAACTTTTCGCCTCTAAACATACTTACATACATATGTATGCATGTAGCAATGTACTCACCCGCGTCTGGGGTTCTTTGGTATTTTCCAAAAATACAATCATTTTCACTATCGGCGTTTGTGGTATTACAGTAGCGCGTCACTTCAGCGCTGCCGCTTGTATTCAACCGAATCTCTTGCGAGACACGAAACATATTACTACACAAGTGAGACGTTCGTAGACTTGTATATGAGTATTATTTTTGATTTTTTTTTTGTTCTTTCAATATTTTATTTGTATTTTTCCACCGCTAAGAACATATATGTATATAAATGGATGTATGTAAATATGTTTGTAGTTATTCTGCACTTGAAGTTAAAAAAAAAGAATTTAACTTTTACTAAAATAGACGCCTGCTTTCAAGAAATATATATTTTCTTTTCATTGATTAATTTAAATTATATTCACTAAAAATAAATTTTAAATATGAACCTTTATTTTTAATTAATTAATTACAAAAATCGGTTAATATGTGGTTTTCGTCAGAGTGACCCGCTCGCACTGATTCAATATTTTGAAAATCATTTTCAATGCGCATTCATTATGAAAAGTTTTTCAGTTTAGAAAGATGCTTGTGAAGTGTATAGTTGTGAGAGCGCAAGTGAGTGTCCGTATGTCTCACTGTTTTGGACCACTTGAGCAACGTACGCTTTAGTTTATGAATATCCAGATGTTGGTGTGGTAAGGGAAATAAATACGTAAATGGAACTGAGAGTTCTTAATTGCAAGAGCTTTCCTTTAAAGACAATCATATGAGAAATAAATAAATGAAGAATAAAAATTAAATGTAAAAATTTACATACATATCTACATGTAGGACGGCGATATTATGCAGTTGTAATGTGTGTAACTAAAATGCATGCAACTTGAGGGCACTTTTTCTTATTACATATAATGAATTAGTCATCGCGCTACTCGCCGAGTTTCCTGCGCGAGCATGGCATTTCGCCAAAAAAAAAAATTCAATCAGCAAAAATCTTTGATTTAGAATCAAGCACTATTTTCTTTTATATGTGCGTATGTATGTAAGTCAACGCATGTGCTTCTCATTTCTCACAATCAACAACAGCATTACGCTGCCACTCATAAAACGTCATATATGCGCATTCATTTATAAACTTAAAAATAAATATCAGTTTGTTGCATCTTCGCAGACTAATTGACAGCATTAGCCGCACTTTCATTTGTTGTTGCGTGACGTTGAAAGGTGCAAAAGAACATAACGAAGCAATTTTCAGTTACAATAAGCTAATAAAATTTAAAAAAAAAAACGGCTTTATGCGCGCTATTCATGGTCAATGACGTGAAGAGTATAATTAAGAGACACGAAAATTTTTTAAATGACGAAAGATTGCAAATTTTAGTTAACACATTTGTTAATTATTGCATTGCAATGCAAGATATTTAAATATTAAAAAAAAAGTAATAATAATAATAATAACCATATTTTGAATTAAAAAATTTCTTTCACCTAGCATTTATTAAAATTTATTTTATTTATTGATATTTAATTCACATATATCGTAATAGAAGTGAAGCACTAATGCCAATATTCATTTGAATTGCATTTAGTGTGTAACATACTTATATAATTATAACAAAATGTCAAAACTTATTTAGATTACATATATTTTTCAGTTTAAAAAAATGGAATACATTTGTTTTTAGTAATTACATAAATTTTAAGTAAATGAAAAAAAAAATTACAGAATTTCGCATAAGTATACATTTAGCTCAAATTTATTGTTGCTGTTGTTGTTGTTGTTGTTGTTGTTGTTGTAGCGGCTAGCTCAAATTTGTGTTTGCCACTGCTTTTTAATATTGAAATTATCTAGTATATAAACTGCAGCAGAATATTTCCGTATATATAAGTATAATGTATATGGAGTTATTTGTGATTTTATCTGCGTAAAACGTGAAATTATCAACTACATTTTTTAGTCATATATATTCTACATTTTCGCAAATTAATTTTTTGCCCACTCATTTAGCATTTGATTGTTTCTGTATTTGCAAGGTAACAAATTCACCGCAAAAACTGAATATTGCAACACGTTATATGTTAAATATAAGTTGTTGGTAGTAAATTTACAACTAAAACTTCGTTTGCGGTTTTAATTCACCACATAGTTCTCCAAATGACATTAACAATATTCTCATTTTAATCTTAACCAATATAACGATAATATTTCTTTTCATATTAAGATTCTCCAGACCTGCTAACAAGGTGTATCCTATCCAATGGCAGATGACACAAGTTCAGCAACACCTGAATCTGTAGAGCGCACGGTTAGCTGCATTGTAACACCATCGGCTAGTGCTAATTTAGCGCGCACTAAAACTTCGGCGCCACCTCTAAATGTGCCTGTGAAAGGAAATTTTTTTTTTATTATATATTTTTTATATTATCTTATATTATATTACAATTATATTAAAGATAAACTTTTTTGTTTTTCTACTATACTCACCAGAACAAAGCAACGTATGAGTGTGCGTGCCCTCAGGCACCTTCTCCGACAAATTGGCAGGTGCTAGACCAAGGAATTTTAAAATCAAACTAACCGCATTCTGTAATGTAGTGATGGCAGCTAGCGAATATGTATCTTCAGCTTCCACCCATTCTGTTGAAAAAATATTTGCAAATTTATTTATATATAAACTATTTATTATTTGGAATTAATCACCTTCAGTATCTGCGCTATCCCAGGCTGCCTGGAAATTGCTCTTTTTCGACTTTTGTATTTGATCTGCCACTGTGATATCTAAATCTTCCAACATGTACTCCTCTTCGTAGCCATTATCAGATTCAGGTTCGCCCGTAGTTGGATCACAGTCCTTTACCACAAATCGTAATGTGGCACCAAATGTTGCTGTGCGAGTTATAAATTTCATTTTTCATTTTAGTGATATTTTATCAAATTTAATATATTTTTACATACCTGATGAGCTAACAATGTCCCCTGGGAATTCGACAATAACGTATGTCATTTGTAATTCATTATAAGGCAATTTCGAACATGGTATAACTGCGACGGTTCTAAATCCTTCCGGTAAAGTTAATTCGACCCGCACATTTTCCAATATTTGATCCGGCAAAGTGTTGAGACAGTCAAACTAAATTTAAATTAATTAGTCCAGATTATAAAAAGAGAGTTAACGAATTACCTGAAATACGACGTGATTGGCAAATATATGCTTAATGCACTGTACTGTGTATTCGGTTTCATTTTCCGTGAGTTGCATGGACGGAGTCGTACGATGAATGGGTCCCAACACTTGCACACCCGGTAATTGAGACAAACGTGCGGCGCTTTCTTCCTCACGTGTGATTTTTGGTGCTCGCGGTGCTACAGATGAGAGTAGTAAATATAAAATCAATTAATTTTTAATAAAGTATATAAGTAAATAAAAATAGTAGCCTACCATTCGAAATGAGCATCGCTTCGTTGGGCACTTCTTCCTTGACAGTGATGCTTTTCGGTACAATCGTTATGTCAAAGCTGGTAGCCAAATCGCCATTCAAATGTTCCGTCAACGCCTTCTCCAACAAAGTGAGTGAACACGTTTCACGTTCAATAATGTAATGCTTATAAAGATCTAACTTGTTGGATTGTAAAATGTGCAAGTAGTAAGTAGCGCGATCACGCACTTCGTCATCGGGATCCATTTGACAGCGGCTCAACAATACGAGAATGTTATCCATAAGTGCAGGGCAAGATGCACCGAATTGTGCTAGTGCTGTAACGGCTGCAGCACGTACAATGGGACTCTCCAAAATAACGCGATTATAAATGAAACGTATATATTTTGAGGGTGTATTTGCGAATGGTCCTTCCTTGCCAAGCAGGTGCAAAATACGAACTGCTAATGAAACATGCTCGCAATCTTCGATGAATTCACAGAGGTGTGACAGACCGGATTCTTTTGCTTCAGCATTTTCTTCAATTATCGTGATGATAGTGTCGACGATTGATGTTTTATACTCCAAGCCACCTTCTTCACGCAGCATACCGCTAAGAAAATTCATCAAAACGGTGTGCTTACGTGGATATTTGGAACAAAGCGCACAAATTGCTTGTACAACAACCACTTTGAATTCATCCGAAATTTCAGCTACAAACGTAGAGATTTGCTTCATTAAACGCTCTACAGACGATTCAGCGCCAGTTTTTAATAAAGTTGTTATAGCCAAAGTGGCGACAGAACGATTTGAATCGGTTATAAGTCCCTCTAGATCCAAGTTACATGTTGTGACTGCAGCAGTGTGAATCAATGCAACTTTGTTCAGTGTGCGTACAGCCGCAAAACGCAATGTAGCTTTTGGTGAGCTGCAGAAAAGTTGCAAAATGGAAAATGCTGGCGATAGAACTCGTGCATTTGTATTCTTTAGATTAACAATGGCATGCGCTGCTTCATAAATGACCATTTCACTCTTGTGACGCAAACATGATTCGATGAAAGTGAACATTGGTGATGTTGGCATATCCTCCGCAGAGGTATCTTCTTCTTCAATAAGCTTACAAGCAATACGTATCTGTAAAATTCGACAATAAATAAATAAATGGTTTTAATTTAAAATGAATAAATTTTTTATTGCTTACCAACATGCAAACTGCATATGGACTCTTCATAGAATTACGAGTCAGCTTGTTCACCAACTTAGATACGGCCAAGCGATCTGATTTGCGTATGTGGTAAAGTAGACCCAAAGCATGATATTGCACCATTATATTATCGCTGTTTAGCGCTTCTTGCGCCTCGTTGGCCCAACGTTTAACCACATCGCCAGCAGTACTAGCTAATCGCAAAGAGCTCACAAGTGCGGCACAAGATACTGCTGGATTCTTATCGACAATACATTGCTTCATATAACGCTCAACTGCTTGGAGCATTGTATTGTCGGTAATGCTGCAAAGTGCTCGTATAGCGGATGGTCGATACAGATCTTCCTTACCGGTCATATCTTTTGTCAAAGAGCTAGTTACAATAATAACATCCTCGGCGATAGAGCTTAGCTCTTTTATTCCCAAATAAACCATGCGACGCAAAACAACATCCTTCGATTGGAATAATTTTGTCATGGCAAAGAAACAATCCGTGGCCTCACGTGCAACCAATTGTTCACCCTGATTGATGAGGTATAGGATTTTGGTAAGTATTTGAATACATTTCCGTGGGTTAACAGGTGTATCATTGAATGTGCGCGTCTCTTGTAAAACGGATGTCTTTTCCAAGTTTTGATAGATGTTGGTAGTACCTTCAAATAAAACGAATTTAAGTTATGATTTTTCTACAAAAGTAAGTATACATACATATGTGCATCATATGTATGTACATACATACAATAAACAAAGATGTGGGTATAAGAAATTTAAAATATTATTTAGGCATATCCAATGAAATAGTTTAAGTTTAATTATATTTTTTTCTTTATTAAATTTCCAACAATTATTAAATACTCCACTAGCAAAAAAAACATGATCAAATGAATCGATATGCGGCGGTGGCAAACTTATTTTACATGCATTTTAAGCTAATATTTTTATCTCACCTTCATCTTCGTCATCTTTGTCACGTCGAAAAGAACCCATTGTTTATTAGTTTTTAGGAATTTTTGGAAAATTTAATACTTAAAATTCGTAAAAATAACAAATATTCCTAATTCTCGAAAAATTGCTGCAGAAAATTTACACGTCACATCCACCGATAACTGTCAATGAAAATGAGTATTTGATAGTAGTCAAAAAAGTAACACAGGGTTGCACTCTACAAAACATTTAACATATTAAAAAGCATAATTTGGAATAGATTGTGTTGTGTTGAATTTGCTGTGGACATTTAGCACCTTTATAATATTGAAAACCATTTAATATTTTGACTTTTCGTTTAGGTTTGAGCAATTATTTTAAGCTGAATATAATTATTTCGAATTTCTAAAATCTTCTAGCATGTCATTTCAAAAATAGTGGTGCTAAATCATACAACACTGTCACTTTACCTTTGACGTTTTCTACTGCACCTGCTTCGCATCAATCAGAAATTGCAATAGTTTCCGATAAAGTTCATTGCAGGCAAGGCAAATAAATAATTTATAGATTTAAAAGTGCAGAAATCGTTTACCATGCGTTCACGTTCTCGAACGCGTTCTCGCAGTCGCCGTCGTAATGATCGTAATGTAGCAAGCCACAGAGCACAAGATCAACATCACCGGAGAAGTGCACGTTCGAGAACTAAATCTTCTTCAACTTCACGATCCCGCTCCAAATCAAGGGTACGCAGAAGTTCTAGAGAAAGTCGTGATAAAACTCATCGACGTTCAAGGAGTAGGAGTAATAGTCGTCCTACTACTAATGATAAAGAAATGGTGGAACGTTGGCCGAATGATAGGTTCCATGAAAATAATTATGGTGACCGACAAAATAATCCTTTTCGTGGAAGAGCATATGGAAATAATTACCAGCAGAAAAAGTCATCAAATTACTTGGATGAACGTCGGGAGCAACGTGAGCTGATCGGCATAGAAGGTTCCGCTGATGTGTGGAATAAAAGTCCAGCGCATCCCGAAGTATTTTCAGATGATGAGCAGGATGATCCAGATGTAAAAATACTTGATGGCACATACAAAAAGCCGAAGAAGAAAAAGAAGAAAGCTAAGGGCAAAAAGAAAAAATCGAAAAAATCAAAAAAGCACAAGAGTAGTAGTAAGAAAAAATCCAAAAGTAAACGCAGCAAAAAGAAAAATGCATCTAGTTCCAGTGACATATCAAGCTCAACTTCATCATCTTCATCTGAAAATAGCTCGGACAGTGGCAGCTCGGATAGTGAAAGTTCATCAGACACTGAAAGCGAGGACGAAGAGACTTGGTTGGAGAAAACCGCTGATGGTGTTAAACCAATAAAAAAGAAAACGAAAACTAAAAAAACGAAAAAGCACAAGAAAAATAAAAAACGTTCCAAAAATGAAGCGTACAAATCAAACGGAAGCAGGCCTGGAACTTCACAAGAAGTTAACGTTGGTGGTGAAGAGTTTGGACCAACATTACGTCAAACTAGTGGTTTAAGTCAAAAAGATTTTGGACGAGCGCTGCTACCTGGTGAAGGTGCCGCCATGGCAGCTTACATAGCAGAAGGAAAACGTATACCACGCAGAGGTGAAATCGGTTTGACTTCCGAGGAGATTGCTAACTTCGAATCCGTTGGTTATGTAATGAGCGGTAGTAGGTGAGTAATAAAAATAAAATATTTAATAGTAATTACATTAATATGTTTTAATATTAATTGCTAAAATAATCCTTATATTAATTTAATTTTTAGACATCGTCGTATGGAAGCCGTGCGTATCCGTAAGGAAAATCAAATCTATTCCGCAGATGAAAAGCGTGCTTTGGCCATGTTCAGTAAAGAGGAACGACAAAAGCGTGAAAATAAAATTTTGTCTCAATTTAAAGATATGATTAACTCCAAATTGCACGCGAAGGAAAAAAAATGAAATAAACTAAATATAGATTTATGTAAAAAGAACATTTTATGTAGCTTCTTTATAATGGTAAAAAATAAATATAATAATAAACAAGATTTTAAATGAGATGAACTTTACCATTCCTTAAGGAGCATGCACAATTAAATATTACCCTGATCGGAAGTGAAAGTTATTACATCCCAAAAGTATGCTTTAAGACAGTGACACGAGACTTAAATACCACTAATAAATGTGCGTAACGAATTAAAACGCATATCCGCATTACTTCCGTTTCAAAAGAGAAAATTTAATCTTATCTTTTTTATTGCTCACGTACATGTATTCGTTTTCCAACACTGCACACTTTTCCTTTCAACACATCTGCAACACACTTTTCCGCCCCGACCCACATTTATACACATCTCGCTTTTCATTTTCCGTATTGCCATTTTCCGTATGACCAAAGTCATATGCTCTTATTTTTCGCGTGTTATTAAATTATCGTTAAATATTTTTCCGGAAATACAAATCTAAAAGCATTCGAACAAAGCAAATAAATATGAAATGAAAATTAGAAAAGCAAAGTGTTTGAAATATTTGAAAAATATCGATTTTCTATTGAATTGAATTGTGGAAATCATTTTGTGAATCTGAAACGTAGTGCATACATACATACATACATATGTATAACCTAAAAAGTCATACAACTAGTGGTTGTTTGCTGCTGAAATTGTGTCAATGGGCGACAATAGCAGCTCCTTACCCTTGGCATTAAAGGTGGTGGTGGTGAGTTAAATAATGAAGGAGCGCAAATGTAGGGCAGAAAACAGTATACAATAAACACATTGAATTGGCGTAGCAAAACAAAATTCAAAAAAAAAAAACACCCGGCATTATTGTCATATTCACTTGGTCAACGTCGTACAAAAACAAAACGCATAATAGAAAGAAAAAAAAAACGAAATAAATTCAATTGCACGTTTGAAATTAGAAAAACTCTAGCTGACAGTGAATATTGAAGTGGATAAGCGTACTCAGTCTTATCGCGACAATTGAACCAAACACAAGCGTCTTATAGAGGCAAAGAAGCTAGATTTCTATTAATTCTGCTAAAGTTCTATAGAATGCGCGCTTCTAACGACTTACAATCACCGACTAGCGAAATGGTGCTCTTAACACCAGCTAGTGAAACAGCGCCTAGTATACCTAAAGACAACAGCAACGTGCCGACGGTTAGCAATGGCGTTGCGGGTGGTCAGCGTGAAGGGTCTACAGAATCAAATAACAGTGCTGTGCGTATGAAAAAACAATTAGGCTTACTCGAAGGTGTTGCCATCATATTGGGTATCATATTTGGTTCTGGCATTTTCATATCACCCAAAGGTGTGATACGTGAAGTCGAGGCGGTTGGTACATCGCTGATCATTTGGATATTATGCGGTTTACTGTCGATGATTGGCGCACTTTGTTATGCTGAATTAGGTACAGCGATACCAAAATCAGGTGGAGATTATGCATATATACTGGAAGCATATGGTTCATTACCCGCATTTCTCTATCTCTGGGATGCTATGATGATCTTTGTGTAAGTATAGATAGATTTAATTTAGTTTAGTGAACGCAAAGTGCAAGTGGAAATGAATTTTGAGAGTTTATTGATGATACATACGTGTGTATATGTACTCGTATATATTTCTGAAAAATATTCATACATATTTATGTATGTACATAATATTGTGAGAATAAATTTATCGCTTTAATTTACATACTTTGTATCTTCGCTTTACGCTATTTAGCTAAATATTTATAAACTTGCGAATTGGCGCTTTAACGTCACTGTTTGCCCGCGCCCATTCAATTTTTCATTTCCAAGTGAAATTTTTTTTTGTATTTTACTTTATTTGTTTCAAGTGCTTGTTGTTGTTTTGTGCTGATCTGCAGTTATTAGCCCTTACAATAGAATATTTCTCTGGATCAGTTTTAATTGAACGATAGTTAACGGGTTATCTACATATGTATATACCATGTAATGCGACTGCACTATATTTTTGCTATAAATTAGCTTACATTAATTTACCAATAAAGTCTTAAATAAGTTTCTCAGATGTACTTTGGAATTGGACAATGTAAATATTTAATTAATACTGTTTGCTTTTGCGCTTGAATGAAAATTATTTATGTACTTCATAATATTTTTTCTCGTTGAATGTTTAAATTTAAATTAAATAAAAAGTTTGCGTAAGATAGTTTATATATCAAATTAAATTAAACAAAAATAATGCTTCTGTTTCGAGTGATAACATTAATAGGCTGTACTATGTCGATAAACATATGATACACACATGTAGGAGAATATATTAAGTACTATGTATGTACAGTCAGCATCATAAGTATAAAAGCAGCTAAAAATAAAAAGATTATTTGAAAATATTTTTTAAACTAATAAATTTATTGATTTAAAATTTTCTTATTCTTATACATACATTATTGAACGTAGATTAAGATGTGAATTCTTTTTTTTGCAAACTCGCCAAACAGACAAGTTAACGGTACTTTTATCCTAAGGGGTAACAAAACAAGCGATCAAAAGTCTACAAGCACTAAATATATGAAGGCATTACTGTGTAAAAATAAAACTTTTTATGCAATTTAATAACGAGTCGGGTAGCCGTGGCACTTGAGGACCTCTACCTAACGGATTTTCATTGATTTGACAAGCTGGTGGTGGTCTTCTGAGTTGTTATTTTAGACCACTCTTTAAGTATCACCTTTTTATTTATTTATTTTAGCTGTTATGTACTCGATATTGTGTGTTTGCGTATTTTTCTTTCTAAAAGTGCACATAAATGCTCAATTTGGTTTAAGTCTGGTGACTGTGGAGGCGTGTGTAGTTGCTTGTGAGCATTGTAGAGCAACCAAAGCCGGTAAATTTCTGCTGTGTGCTTAGGATCATTATTGTGTTGAAGACAATACCTTGCTTTTAAACCCAATTTTTCAGCACTCGATCGCATATTACGTTTTCATATGTCTAAATATATATATTTGTTTCCACAAATTCTAAGTTGCCTGTGTTGCTGGCTGGCATACAACCCAAGATCATCACATCACCACCTCCATGCTTTACAGTTCGATAAATATTACATTTGTTGTAGCTTTACCTCGTAGACGCCATACTAACTTGGGCCCCTTTATGCCGAAAATGCAGTACTACGATTCGACGGAGAAAAGCACATTGTTCCAAAACTCATTTGTCATCTTTATATATTTATTTGCAAAGTCAATGTGCTTTTTTTTTGGTTAATAAGCGAAACTATAGGTTTTTTCGTGCTGTTCGTTGCCCATTTCAAAATTCTCCGCGAAGTAACCACTGAAATATTTTTCGCAAACTTTTCTTGTATATATATAACGTTCAATTGTCGATGCTGTTGACCGCAGATATTACTTTACCACATTCAATATTGACCGTCTTTCACGGAGCGTTAATTTCGGTGGGCGACCAGATCGCGGTTTTGAAGTGATAATTCCCGTAGATTTGAAATTTTTTATTACGTAATAGACTGAACTGAAGGCCGCGATAGCCGAGTGTTTAGCATTGCGTACTGCCATTCGGAAGGCCTGGCTTCGAGCCCAGGATCAAGCAACATCAAAAATTATAGAAAATAAATTTTTCTAATTGCGATCGTCCCTTGGCAGGGAATGTCAAGCCCTCCGAGTGTATTTCTGGCATGAAATAAAAAGCTCCTCATAATTCTCAAAATTTATCGGCCGTTCGGAGGCGGCTTAGAATAAACTGTAGGTCCCTTCATTTGTTGGTAATAACCTCAAGACGCAAAACCACAAATTGGAGGAGGAGCTCGGCCGCAAATCGCTTCTGCGGTTACAAAGCGCCATATATATATATATATATATATATATATATATATATAATAGACTGAACTATGCGATTTTCCAATCAAACGTGCAATTTCGCGATTTGATTTTCCTTCCTGCCAAAATTTAATAATAGTATTCCTTTCGTCTACACTGATTTATTTCCGATGGGACACCATTGCAAATTTTTAGATCAAGGTTATAAAATCAAAATATTTTAGATAAAATTTTTTATTAATAAAGTGAATACAATAAAGTATAATAAAAAATTTGCTCAAATAACTTATAACAAGAACAAATGTCGCGACAATACTGAGTGTTTGTAGACCTTTGATCGCCGCTATTGTTACCTAGAAGAATAAAAGTACCGCTATTTCGTCTCTTTGGTGAATTCGAGCGAAGAGAATTTCCCTCATCATTCTACCTTCAATACAGCATAAGAAAAAGAAAATTTTAATTCTATAAATTTATTAGTTTAAACAATATTTTCAAACAAACCTTTTGTACTTAGGTGCTTGTAGACTTATGACGCTAACTGTATGTAAGTATGTTTGTATATATTGTAAAAGTATATCCATTTCAAAAACCACAAGTATTTATTTCTAATTTAGGACACAAAAGTTATGACGGACATTTGAAAGTACTATTGTATGTTTTTATACTTATATGCAAATGTATGTGTGTATAAATATATATGTATGTAAGTACATTCGTATGCTCATAAGCTTATCAGAGGCATATTTGTCCTCTATGCGATGATAATTAATTTTACTGATTGATTATTTGTCTGTGGTCAAATGGCTTCCACTATTACAACACTTCTGTGCATACATACAAATGCCCAAATGCATACATTTCCAAAAAAAAAATAATATCATATGGAAATTTGTGACCATTAAACACATACATACATATGTACATATGTACTTATCTATATATACCTAAGTACGTTTGTATGTTTTTGAAACATTTTCAAAGGAAAATTTATTGAATTTACGCTTTATCGTTATTAATATTTATAGCTCAAAAAAATTTCCATGGCTTTTACAATTATATACAAGCACATTGGCTAAATATAATCAGAGATATATATTTGATATATGTATGTATGTATGTATGTATTTCATTTGTAAATTTTGTTTTTAATTGCTGATAATGCAAGTGACCAAATAAATTATATTGAATTTACGTCGTTATTAGGAGACATATTTTATGTCTACTTGTATAAATAATATTCAAAATAGTGATATTAGTTATTGTTAATTTGACAAAAAAAAAAAGGTTGAACAGTTATTTCAAAGCTTTAGTAGATTGTTAAGTTGTGAATATACATAATGTTCTACTCACTTAGTTACTAAACAATTACCGTTAGTCATTGGTAGGTGCTAATTTTTTTTGGCATATGTTGAAGTACTTGCTTAAGAGTACATGTTATACGAGGGTCGTTTGATAAGTCAGTGAATTTTCGTATAAAATATATGGTTTTCGGCAAATGAACATTTTATTGCTTAACATAGCCTTCTAGCATTTTTCTAATTTTTATATTTCTTCGAAATAATAGCGCCCTCAAAATTGGCGTTTGTTTCTCCAATGACCTCTTTATGCGACCCGAAACTATTACCGTCCAGCCATTTCTTCAAGTTTGGGACTAAATCGGGAGAATGTGATGGATGGGGTACTAGTTCGTAGCCAAATTTATGAATTTTTGCCATGGTAACTACACACAAATGCGGTCGTTTCTGCTTCAATTCGATATCGAATCTGTCGAATCGAATCTGTCTGAATAATATTCGCCAGTGCATCCCAAAAAACAGTGTTTGGTGCAAGCTTACCCGGAGAAAACTACTGTGTTGATTGCTCTTTGATCTCTGGTGTGGTATGGTGGATCCATGTTTCGTTTACGATAATGAAACGGCGTAAAAATTCGTTGCAAAATGTGATGTATCTGCTCAGTTCAGATGCCTATAGCTTCAGCCACCTCATGCAGTTTTATTTTCCGATCGTCCATTATCATTCCATGGATTTTATCTACGATTTCTGGCGTGGCGACCTCATCGGTCGGCGTCAACCGAACTCAGTAAATCATTTCTTAATCATTGAAATTGATGGTGCAGAGTCTCCGTGGCATTTCTCTTAGTCATTGCTTGGTTTCGGTGATAACAATGCAATCAGAACACGGAATTGAATTTTTTCCCTTTGCGTTAATATTCATGGGGTCGTTTGCTTTCAATGGCTGTCAAACACAAACTAAATGACGCAGCTTGCTCAAAATTTTACAACAATATATTAATCAAAAACATTGACAGGGGTAGTGTTGTATTTACAGTAACTGCGCGGCAAATGAAATAGTCAGTCAAAGTCACTTATCAAACTTTCCTCGTACATACATATTCACATAAAAAGATAGTAAAAATACGTTTTTAGTCTTGAAAGTAGTTTTTAATTAGATACTTTAAGTGCAAATATAAATGAATTTCAGGCGTATGTAGGTCAGACTAGTCTAGTTTGAATGCATATGATAAATATTTATTCTTTTACCTATCGGAATATCGCAGTATGAAAGTACAAGATATAAATATACAGCAGCAACCATGGACAGAAACTTAGACCAGGTATAAAAAGGCCACTTATTTTAAAGCAAGTTTAACAAGGTGAAGAAGTTACTTTGGCAGCGATTTATACTTTTTTCATTCATTGAACGCATAGATTGACAAAAATTATTACTGAAAATCATCAATATTGTGATAATGATGATGAGAAAAGAGTGGATCAGAGAGTTTGTGCAGTTTTAAGAAGCAATGAATTTTCCAAGATGACCATAACTACTCGAAATTAAAAATAAAATACACGGGAATTGTTGTATTTGTTCTCCTGCTCTCACTTTCATAAAGGGTGATCCATTTTGAGGTTCCCCAATTTTTTAAAGAAAAAAAAAACAGAAAATTTAAATTGAATGAAGAGTGTTTATTATCATTCAAAAGAACATTCTTTGGTATTTATATTTTTGAAGATTATCTCTTTCAAATGTTGGCCGCGGCTACTTCTCAGATGGTCCATCCGCTGAGTCCAATTTTTGATGACTCATTCGAGCATTTCGACTGGTAACTGGCGAATGACACACGTAATGTTTTGCTCCAAGGTCTGAATCGAAGCGGCATTGTCTGCATAGACTTTAGGTTTACATATCCCCACAGGAAAAAGTCTAACGGTGTCATATCACACGATCTGGGTGGCCAATCGACCGGCCCAAAACGTGAAATTATCTGCTCACCGAAGTTTTTTCTCAATAAATCCTTTGATTGATGCGATGTGTGGGAAGTGGCGCCGTCTTGTTGAAACCAAATGTCGCGGAGATTACGAGCTTCAATTTCCGGCATCAAATAGTCGGTTATCATAGCGCGATAACGGTCGCAATAGACGGTTTCGTTCTCACCGTCATCATTTTGGAAGAAATATGGACCGATGATTCCACCGGCCCACCAACCAAACCAAACCGCTGTTTTTTCTGGATAAAATGGCAGCTCTTGAATCTCTTCAGGCTGCTCTGCATCCCAAAAGCGGCAATTTTGCTTCTTTAGACACCCATTAAGCCAGAAATGGGCCTCATCGCCGAACAAAATTTGGCTCGCAAACATCGGATCTTCTTGGAACTTTTGAAGAGCCCATAGAGCGAAGCGATGTCGCTTGGGAAGGTCGAGCTGCGTCAGTTCTTGCACAAGCTATATTTTGTAACGCTTTTAATTTAAGACCTCGACGTAAAATGCGCCAAGTCGTTCCATACGTCAGTCCGAGTTGCTGCCAACGGCTCCGAATCGACTCTCCACAGTCTTCGTGTACACTCTCAGCTACGGCAGCTATATTTTCTTCACTGCGTGCTGGACGTGGAATAATGAATGCTGGGTCTCAAGACGGATGATGGTGTTGCGAATAGTACGCTCAGTAGGTCGATTATGTTGACCATAAGTTGAGCGAAGCGCGCGAAACACATTCTTTACAGAACCTGAATTTTCGCAATTAAGTTGAATGATTTGTAAACGTTGTTCAGGCGTAAATCTTTCCATGTACTGTTGGCGAAAAAGGAACGAGGCACAAAAAAGGTGAAGCATGGTAGATAAGGTAAAGGGTGTTATAGACAAATTTACTTACCTACGCTGATACGAGTATATATAAGAATAAATAATAGAAAAAAGAAGGTTTAAATGCCTTTAGTTGTTAGTAAAGACAGACAAAGCTGAAATTATTTGAAAAACAAGAAAGTAGGGCTGTATTCGGCCATGCCGTAGTCTTTATACGTTTCATTAACGTACCAAATTGCAAAATTCGACTTCCATGATTTTAAGTGTGTATAAAAACTTGCATTTACGTCTGTGGAATACCACATTTCACGTTCTTAGATGCTTTTTTAGCGGACCTTTGGCGCAAAACCTCATATCTGAACAATTCAGTTGTACGGGGGCTACTACCACTACATATATCATAGTCCAGTTTCGGTGTATTTCCAATATCAATGTTTATTTTAATTTAATTGTGTAGGATACCATGTTTCACACTTCTAGATGCTTCGACCATATCCTCATCTGTTCGGAAGTACGTATGTTTTAGAAGAATTATTTTCCATAATGAAAATGGTCAAAAACGACTATCGGTTAAAACTAGGTTCAAAAGTTGTGTCCGTGACAAATTTCACAGTGTAAACATATTAATTTTTTAGTTTTCTTATTTATTTAATGTCGTATTACAAAAATAGTTCTTATATAACAATTAATAATATATAGAAGAAACTTAAGTTTTATTTGGCCAGTCGCTTTAAAACGTTGGTCACCCCTCTTCTATAACCAGGTAAAAAATAAAACAATTATCACTAAATCAAATTCCCCTTCTTGCGCAGCCAGCTGATTACAAAAATGTTGAGGTTGGTGAAAAGAATGTTCAAACCTTTAATAAATTTGGACAGGAATTGAGGAGCCATGCAAATCTGTTTCTTCCGCACAGTATTAATCAACTTAACATTAAACTTGAAAAGTTTTGCCAATAAATGCTGCTCCAAGTGTAATAGTGTCTAAATAAATATAAACTAAAAATTCTACTTTTTCTTATTATACACTGAATTAATTTAATTTTCTAATGGAGTAATGAATATATATATATATATATATATATTTATACCAAAAATGGCAATTAGAAATATGCACTCCACGCAAACAATAGAGTAAACCAAAACCGACCACAATCCATGCAAAAAATATGGTCCGATTAACATTATGATTTTGTAGGGCTGAACCATATATTCCACCTCTGCATAACATCCGAGTACTCCATGAAATACCTACAGAAAATTATTTTTAAAACTATTCCACAAAATTACTCCATGGAGTACTTACAGGGGATTACATTATGGAGTATCTGCGAAGAACTACATTTGAACATCCTGGTTAGTTTCGAATACAATCAGCTTTTGTGAAAAGTTAGTACAACTTAATTTATGTTATATTAATTTATAATATATTTACAGTAATAAATTCATATAAAACATATTTGCATTGGAAAATATTAACTTAAGCTTTTCACGACTTCTATGTACCTGCAGAGCCTAACAACGAAACGAAATTGATTCATTTTTCATTTTCACACATTTTCTATATACGAGTATAAAGCTTATTGCGCAATTCTGACTTCGTGTATTGACTGTGATCGGTAAAACAGGAAGAATGGCCGTGCCGCACTAAGCTGGTATAGAAATATGAATTGGTCCCCCGAGGGATATATTTTTAGGTAATCCAATGGTCGACAAATAAAGGGGTTTCCAATTGGCCATTTTTAATATGTCATGATCTGTCTTTTTTTTTTGCATTGCATTCAGTAATGTTTACAATTTCATCCATGGACCACAATAAACGTCGTAAATTTATTGATTTTGCTTTGGAACAACTTGAAAACGATAACGATTTTTTTAAGACAGACTCGCTTCAAGGTTTAAAAGTCAATATTGAACGTGCTATTCATGACATACGACTTGATTTAGTGGAAAAAGTGCTCAAAAATTGGGTTGATCGAATTCATTCCTGCAAAAGAAGTCGTGGAGGCTATTTGAATGATGTTATATTCAGAATTTAATTGTATCGATTGTACTTCACATTAAATAAAAAACATTTGAATTTCCTTAACAATTAGTGTGTTTTCATTTTAAAAGGAATCATATCACTCTTATTGGAAAACCCTATATTTACAGGGTACACACATTTCTTATTAACAAATAACTATGTACATATTTTGCATAAATCCTTAACTAGATGTGCCGATTTAGAGCAAAATATTTGAAATTACTCATAAATGGTGCGAATACCCGGTGGGAATATTGTAATGCATTACCCTTTTCTTATTATGAAAAGATACACGAAAACTATAGTAGGAAAAGATTGTAGCAAAAGTAAGCGAAGAATAATAATAACACTAAAATGAATTATAAAAAACATTTTTAATTTAATTTTCTAATTTTCATTCATTACAAATAATACAAAAAATCAAATAAAAAATTTAATGTTTTTCTTTCATTTATACAAAGTAATGGGTGTATTAGTGATTTCGAAGAGATAATTCTTTTCATGGATGCTTTTTCAGGTCACTGTTCAATAGCATTAATTACTTTTTTTAGCTGATCAGATTATATTTTGTTTTTGGGAAAAGTGAAAAAATTACAAAATTTTCATTTACGAAAAGTACTTTCTTGAGTTCGTGCCGATGTATCTTTTCATATATCAATGGTAATGCAAAAAGTAATTTAAACAAAGCTTTTTGATGTGATACATTACTTTCCTATTGCATCGCTGTAGGGGAAGTAATGCATTTATTTGGTGCGTAGTTCATATGGCTGCGAAGAGCAGCATTCCTTTTGCCACTGGGTAAATTTTTACTTTCATTGCATGTGTTTGTAATTATGCACATATAAGCGTGTAAATCCGTTAATAAAGTGGATTGCAATGTTTACCGCTGCTCTTTTATCGACAGCTAATCAAATTTATGTAGTTTCGCCTAAAAGTATGCTTTAACTGCCGACAAATTAGTCAGTCCGTTTACTCATTAATTTTTTAAAGGTTTAAGGTCGGTATGCAGCCCTAGCGAAAAAAAACTCATATATTTCGTGGATGGAAAAATGTAGTAGGCACGGAAATTTGACAGATGATTCTCTATTGTGCTCAGCTCTTTACGTAGGAAGAAGATATGCAAACGTAAATAAACAAAACGAAAAACATGAGTAGAGCTCGGTAAATATTTGTCAATAAAAATAAATAAAAGGTGTAGAAATTGATGGAAAAACTAAAAATATTATATAACTTGCTTTATAAGCATGCTTTAATACGTTTGAAAATTAGTCTTCCTCTTGTTTGTCGTGAAATATATATGAGACTATTTATTTCGCTCGGAATCCTGTCTTGCCGTGCTTTCGTTTTTGTTTAAAAACTTTAGAAATAGGCAGTAAAAAATTTAGTTTATTTCGTTCCAGGTGCGTACTGCTTCGTAAAAAAATTTTTCGTGCATCGTCTTCTTGCACTTTTTTATATGGAGTTTTTGGTTTTCGTTAAAGTTGCATACCGACCTTTATCATTCAATTAAATATGTATTTTTTATATACATACACACAAATATGTGTTATTATTAATTAAATCGCTCTTTCGCCTTCTCTTTCTCATTACAGTCCAACAACAAATGCCATTATGGGTCTCACATTTGCTTCTTATGTACTGCAGCCCTTTTTCGATAACGAATGTAGTATACCCGAAGGTGCACTACAACTTCTAGCCGCTGTAACTATTTGCTTCCTAACCTACCTCAATTCGTGTTATATGAAAATTACTACGAAAATGCAAAATATAATTATGTTCACTAAAATAGCGGCGTTGGTGTTAATTATCATTGTGGGCGTGGCTTGGATGTGTTTAGGTATGTCTAACATTTAATTTTTTTTGATAATCATTTATTGCTCTATTTGCATTTTTTTTTGGGTAGGTCACATGGAAAATTTCGAACGACCCTTCGAAAATACACAAACTGATCCTGGTAAATTATCCGTTGCTTTCTATTCGGGCATCTTCTCTTATGCTGGTTGGAATTATTTGAATTTCATGACAGAGGAACTACGTGATCCATATAAGAATCTGCCACGTGCCATATATATTTCACTGCCGCTAGTTACGGCAATTTATGTGCTCGCGAATATGGCCTATTTAGCGGTATTGTCGTCGGCGGAAATGATTGCATCGGATGCAATTGCAGTGGTGCGTTGTTGATTAAAGTGTTTTTATGAAGAAATTAAGAAGAGAATTCATTTATGAACTTTTGTTTTTTATATATGTATGTCATTTATATATATTAATTTTTTGTTTACTTCCACAGTCATTTGGCAACCGCGTGCTCGGTCTTTGGTCTTTCATTATACCCATTATGGTGGCGATTTCTGCTTTTGGCGGTCTCTCTGTACATATAATGACCTCATCTCGCATGTGCTTTGTGGGCGCGCGTAACGGTCATATGCCTGCAATCTTGTCGAATATTAGTGTCAAGCAATTTACGCCAGTGCCGTCACTAGTGTTTTTGGTAATTTAACTAGAAATAATTTGTAGAATATTGTACATACATATGTATGTTATGTTATGTGTGTGTGTATGTAAAAATTATTTACACTTTTGTAAGAATTTGAAGTACAATAATCCAATTTATTCATTTCAGTGCATTTTGTCAATTATAATGCTAGTTGTGAGTGATGTTTATGTGCTCATCACTTACAGCAGCATAGTGGAGTCATTTTTCATAATGCTATCAGTATCGGCGGTGTTATACTTCCGCTATACCCGCCCCGATATGGAGCGTCCAATTAAGGTAATTCCTTAATCTATTAATATAACAGGTCAATAGAAAAGTCACCGGCCTAACATAGTAAAACATATTTTTATGGCAAAAATCATTTCTTTTGTTCAATATAGTTTCCTTCAAGGGTGATATACTGACTTTTTGATACCATTTTTGTAGTACGATTTGTCGCTTGCTTCAAAATAGACATGAGTTTCGGCGATCACCATTCATTCATTCATTCGACGAAAATTTCATCCCAGCGAGCATTCTTTTAAGATTTGAGAACAGAAAATAGTCGCTGGAGCCAGATCTGGAGAATATGGTGGATGCGGAAGCAGTTCGAAGCCCAATTCATGGATTTCTGCCATCGATTCCACTGACGTGACACTGTGTATTGTCTTGGTGAAGCAGCACATTCTTTTTCTGCAATGCGGCCGTTTTCCGGCGATTTCCTCCTTCAAATGGTCCACTAATGCTATATAATAGTCTCTGTTGATGGTCCTTCCTTTTTCAAGGTAATCAATGAAATTTATTCCATGCAAATCCCAAAATACAGACGCCATAACCCTGCCAGCCGACTGTTGCGCTTTTCCACGCTTTGGAGCAGGTTTATCGTGTACAGTCCACTAGGATGATTGTCGATTGGTTATCGGAGTGAAATGATGGACTCGTGTTTCATCCATTTTCACATAACGATGCAAAAAATCGGACTTATTGCGCTTAAACATCTTCAAAAAGTGCTCCGAATCATCAACTCGTCGGTGTTTTTGGTCAAAAGTGAGCTCGCGCGGCATACACTTTGTACATAGCCTTCTCATGTCCAAATATTCGTTAACGATATGATGTACACATTCAGTTGATATCTTGAGAGCGCCTGCTATTTCATTCAATTTCAATTAATGGTCATTCAAAATAATTTCGTGGATTTTTTGATGTTTTCGTCGGTAACAACCTCTTTTGGGCGTCCACTGCGTTTAATGTCTTCTGTGCTCATTTCGTCACGTCTAAACTTAGCATAGCAATCCTTAATAGTTGATTTTCATGGGGAAATGTCCGGAAACTCGTTATCGAGCTTTTGCTTCAGCTGCATTTTTACCCTTCAAAAAACAGTATTTGATCAGCACACGAAATTCCTTTTTATTCATTTTTTTTCCACGATAACAAAAGTTGCTTCACTCAAAATGTTATAATTCACAAACTAATGATCCGGCAGCTGTCAAATTTATACACGCCACTTTTGAAGGTTAGGGCTAACTAAAAGTTATTAATTAATTAATTCTAGCAGCGCCATCTATGTGTCAGGCCGGGTACTTTCCAATTGACCTGTTATTGTATACATATGTAAACGGATGGAAATCATTCAATTACATTTATATGTTCTATTTTATGTCTTTCTTCATTCATACAAAATACAGGTCTCGCTCTGGATACCAGCTGTCTTTGTTGTTATATGTGCCTTTCTTGTGGTCGTGCCTGTTTATGTAGCGCCCTATGAAGTGGGTATGGGCGTACTGATAACCGCTATAGGTGTGCCATTCTATTACGTCGGTGTTGTGTGGAAGAATAAGCCAAAGGTTTTGCAGAGTGCAATTAGTATGTGCTTTACACGCTGTCTCTATGCATACATATATGTTAAATATTTTATTGATTATTTTTAATCTTTATTGCAGATCATATTACATACGCGTGCCAAAAAATGTTTATGTCAGCGAAAGAAGAGAAATATGAGTAATACATATGGGGGATGAATCGATGCAGTAATATGCGTTTAATTTATTTACATACTATTATTTGTTGTTGTTTTATTTATGATTTATTTTATAAGCATTAATACTCATTAAACATTATCAGTCACTTTTGTATGTACCTATGTATGGAATTTATGCACATAATTATAGTTTAGGTGTGTATAATATATGTACATGTAGGAAAGTTGTAAAGCTATAGAAAATATTTTACAGTTGTTATCATAAAACTCACACTTCATTATGGCATTTTAAAGTTTTGAGTTATTTTAGGTTCCTTGTCACAAACCTCGAAGAATGCTTACCTTATAAATGATTTATATTAATATTTAGACTAGCTTAAACTCAATTAATATATTTACGCTGCCCATCACAACAATATAATTCGACAAAGCATAGAGAGCTAACGAAAAAATTATGAATTTTTATTATAATTATTATAATTGTCTATTTTAAATAAGTTTAAAATATTATTAAATTGATAATTAAAATTTCTTATCATTAAATAATTATTAATTATATTAATACTAATTATTAATTATATAAATAATTAAAATTTCTTTAATCATTACATTAGTTATTTGACGCATTTAAATTTGTTCTTAACACTACAATTTGTGTGTGTGAGTCAAAGATACATATATTGGAAGTTTGATTTGAATGTTTTCTCAACAAAATACAGTTATATTTATTAGTTATGATATTACAACATTAGAATTTATACCCTTAACATATAAATGACATTAGAAAATATCTTTTTATGTATGGAAATTATGCAAATGAAAGACTTCCTTGACTAAATTTTGCTTGTAAACAAATGTATTTAGTATTCGTTAATATCATTTCAGTTTGATACATGCTTTTGAATTTCTAATTCATTTGGTATTTTTCTAGTAAATTAAGTAAATCACAAAATTCAAAAAAAAATAGTAAAATATATTTAGTGAATTGTAAGATATAAACTCCATTCAGTTGTAATTAAGCGAAACCTTTCCTTTTGGCATTTCAGAATATTTTCCATCAAACATTTTTTATTAAAATTTCTTAACATTTTTTTTATACTAATAAAGAGTTATCTTGAAATTAAAACAAAGTCACAATTAGTAGAATTAAGAATTTGTTCTTGCAAAAGGCTGTTCTTTCTTATAACTCATCGTTAGTAGCTAGTGTATTGTGTATAAATTTTAGGAAATATTACTAAATTGAGGAAAAACTGAAATACTTATAAATTGAAATTAATTTTCTTATTGTAAAATAAGGAATATCCCGCAAGTGTATTGGAAAATTTACTAGGCATAAGCTATATTTCAATTAGGTACGTTTTCCTTATTTTTTTTCTTTTAAATACTATGAAAATATTAAAATTCTACTAATATAGGTTTAATATGGCTGGCATTTTAAGAGAAAATAAACGCATTTGATCCTCTGCATGATTTTCGTATGCTAAAAAATGTAAACGCATTTATTTGTTCCCCTTAACATACATATATTATTATAATTACAAATAAAAAATTTCATTGCAAATTAAAATAAAGAGCCAAAAAAGTCTAAAATTTTATATTAAGTACATTAAATTAAAAATTTTCGTTGATTATATTGTATTACTTAACAGTTTGTAACATTTGCACTTGATTTTTAAATAATAAACCTCCAACTATTTTATAATAATAAATGCCAAATAAATGTATGAATTTTAAAACTAAACTGTAAAATATGACTTAACTTCGTGTGAAGTTTGGGAAAAATATTTTAAACTTTATTCATAATAAAAAAAAAAGTAAAAATTAATTAATTTAAACATAAAAGCAATTTTTTGGGACCATTTTATGATCACAGCCAAATATAAAATCGAAATGATTTCGAAATAATTAAAAGTCTTACGTAATATTAGATTCTTTTGGTTAACCAACAAAAAAAACAACAACAAAAAAACAAAAAAAAACGAACCGTCAAGCACGTACTGCATATCAAATATTATTGTCTTTAACTCGTGTGCTATTCTAGATGTAATAAATTTCATAGCACAAGAAGAGAGAAGCACATACCAGAATAAAATTTTACATAGCACCCCCTAGGAAACGAATCAAGGATATTATATGATGATATAATTATACTTAAACCAATGGGTATGGAAATTACAAAATGAATTTCCGTAGTTAAGCTGCTGATAATGAAGGAGGAGAAAATTCGTCATTAAGCTTAAAATACCAGGCGGATTAAGTTTCTTATTTTATGTTTCCTTAAAGCTCTAAATATTACAGGAAAAAGAGTCATGTCAAAATTTTGGACCCACTACTCCATTAAAAAGAACAAGAATGCTTGCTAGCACTGGTCAACCTAATTGAAACTCTTATTTTGTCACATGGAAACTTATATCAAATTTTAAATGTAAGTTCTGCCACCAAAGATTAATATATCAATGAAAAAATTTGTACACATCAGGTTTTATTGTGACGCATTTTAACCATTTGAAAAAATACAAATATCTGCAGTTAGAAAAATTTTATTGCTTAATTTACAATTAATACTTAGGACTTTGGGAAATATTGGCTTTTAATAGACCCCTTCTAATTATCAAAAAAAAAAAAAATTAAAAAATAATCTGCTTCATTAATGAAGTGTCCTTCTGGCATCTCTCACCTTCGTCACTTACAACAATCAAATTTGCCAGAAAAAAATCCAAATGATAGTCCAGCATATATATTTTTAATGACATATTACAGCCCTAAGATTTATATAACATTGCAAGTTCATTTATTAATTCTTCATAATTTTCTGATTTATGATTTCCAAGAAAGTTCTGGACAATATTCTCAGGCAAGTTGCCAGACAAGTTCTTTCTGGTCACCTATTTTTTCTTCAAATGTCATATGCTTTATCAGTTGTAGTATTAGTGGAACTACAAATATTCCCTCTTGAAGTTAACAGTTCATACCATTAGTTTCTATCTTGAGATATTGTGTCGTGCTGACTTAAGACAAATTCTTCCGGCCTGTCTGATCGGACCAGAAGGACCAGAAGGGGAGGGGTGTTAGATGAGTCTGGTTGAGTGGGCAAGTAGGTGGTTAGTGTGGTGCGAGGATTCGTTGCATGCGGGATGTGTGTTGAGTATGTAAGGGTCGAGTCTGGATATCCAGACCTTAATTGTGCCAGAGTTACGCGGGTCTCTCGAGGCAGCTCGAACTCTTGTCGGTACGCCGTCGTTTACAGCGGTTCTTATCTATATTTCTGGACGGAGTTGCGGTAGTCAAGTACTCCCTTCCTGATGTGCCTATGTGGTGCTTCGGCTTATAGTTAGTGTTTGTTGGGGTAATTCCTACGGTAGCATTCCAGCAGATTTTGCTTACACAACATAACATTATGCTCCTTAACTGGGAGCGTAGATGTTTCGGTGATGAGCAGTGTTCTCCTGTGACTGCCACAATTACCTTGGCTTCAAACTCTAAACAACTTAGGGTAATCAATTAGATTACCTGTAAACAGCCAAGTAGCAATTATTACAATTAAAAGTTTAACACAAAAAGTGAGAGAACACGCAAAGAGGAATACACAGACTATCACGGCAGAGCACAGTAAATATAACTCGGGTTCCACGTCACAGGAATGTAAAGGCTAATCTAAGTAAAAGTAATTTTCTCAATAGCCTTTTTTTGACAGATCACCCGGGAGTCGTATCAAGCTCTCATGTTATTTTTGTTCAGTTTTGTTTGACATTTCATCATGGAAAGACTTACGCCTGAACAACGTTTACAAATCATTCAACTTTATTCACCAAAATTCACGTTCTGTAAAGAATGTGTTTCGCGCACTTCGCTCAACTTATGGTTAACATAATCGGCCTACTGAGCGTACTATTCGAAACACCATCACCTATCTTGAGACCCAGCATTCATTATTGGATAATATTCGACCGAATAGACCACGTCCAGCACGCAGTGAAGAAAATATAGCGGCTGAGAGTGTACACGAAGACCGTGTAGAGTCGATTCGGCACCGTTCGCAGCAACTCGGACATACGTATGGAACGACTTGGCGCATATTACGTTGAGATCTTAAATTGAAAGCTCACAAAATACAGCTTGCGCAAGAATTGAAGCCGCTCGATCTTCCCAAGCGACATCGCTTCACTCTATGGGCTCTTGAAAAGTTTCAAGACGATCTGACGTTTTCGAGTAAAATTTTTTTTCAGCGATGATCCACATTTCTGGCTCAATGGGTATGTAAACAATGAAAATTGCCGCATTCGTTACGAAGAGCACACTGAAGAGATTCAAGAGCTGCCATTTCATTCAGAAAAAACAACGGTTTGTTCTGGTTTGTGGGCCGTTGATAACGTAACCGTCAATGGCGACCGCTATGGTGCCATGATAACTGACTATTTGATGCCTGAAATTGAAGCCCGTGATCTCCGCGACATTTGGTGTCAAGAAGACGGCGCCACTTCCCACACATCGCATAATTCAATGGATTTATTGAGAGAACACTTCGGTGAGCAGACAATTTTACGTTTTGGGCCGGTCGATTGGCCACCAAGATCGTGTGATATCACACCGTTAGACTTTTTCCTGTGGGTATATGTAAAGTCTAAAGTCAAAATATCACGCGTGTCATTCGCCAGTTACCAGTCGAAATGCTCGAACGAGTCATTGAAAATTGGACTCAACGGGTGGACACAGCGGCCAACATTTGAAACGGATAATCCTAAAAAAATAAATTCCGAAGAAAGTTCTTCCGAATTTTCTGATTTAGTTTTATTGTAGGTGTACTGGCGTGGCATCTACCCCTGAGATATTATTTCCACACGCTGGAGAATTCCTTTCATGATCGCCCGGCTTTCGGAAGTTTGAGACGTCAAATATTTCGCGTTGTTCGGAGCTCCAGCCATATGGAGAAGGAGGTGCATGAGTGGAAGAAACTAAAACATTTCAAAAAAGCACAATTTGGATAAACAGGAGAGCGCAATGAGCCTACTCAATGGCTTCTGTGTGGCCGCTTGCGGACAGATCCTTAACCTTCCCTTTTAATTCCAAATTTGCTGTACTTTTTGAACAGACCTTTTATAACTGTACTTATAACCTTAGCTGAGTGTATAATTTTCAAAGCTTTGTTAATAACACTGTTTGGTAAAGAATTTTTAGTACGAATGAAAAGATTTCAAAACAGCGAGGACCAAAAAGAAGCTGTGAAATTTTCAAACTTTTTGCTAATAAATTGAATTAAGACCTCTGGATACTTCTTAGCTTATTCAAGTTTATGTATATCATTGTCAAAAGTTGCCTCTCTACCTCATATATTTCCTAAAGGGTATGCCTAAAATATGTAAATATGTATGCTTGGTTTATTTCTGCGCTAAATCGCGCTAATTCCCATTTGAATGAATTGTTTGTAAAAATTTGTTGCTACTTCAAATTTGCACTTCAGTACGTATTGCATGTGTATGCAGATATAATATGGAGACAAAAAATCGATCTATATAATAGATGTATGTGTAGGTATTTGAAAAAACATATGTATATCAGTAAGATTGTCGCTACTTACCGCTACGACACTGATCGACGACAATCCAATTCTTGCCAAACATTTCACAACACCTCCTTTTCTCTTCCCACCAAACACAAGCAATCGAATAAGTAAATAATAAATATGTTTGATTTTGCAATAAATTTCCTACGATCACTTTTAACTTGTGCAAATTAAATAAATATAAAAGTGATAAGTATTTGGTCGAGGCTGACTGTGTGTGTGTATGTGATTTTGTACATAAATAATTTAATAAAGTTACTATTTGCTTTGTCAATAACTTAGTTACGGTGTGAGTACTTCGTCCTGTTGGCAAGGTATCCGAAGATATAAACTAAACAAATTTCATGACTTGACTTTTCACGCCACGGCAACAGCGGCAACGTTGGCAGCGTGTGTTTGATAACTTCGTTATTCCGATTGATTGTTTGTTATTATCAATTGTATGTTGTATTTATGTAAATCAGCCAGTTGTTGGACATTCTATTGACAGTTTGGCCATGCGATCATTTTTTATTATTATATTTTTCTTTCTGCTCTCGCTTCCGTTTGCTGAAAGCTACCTGTTAAAACATACATACATATGCAGGTATATAAAATATTTTTGGTTGGGTGTAGTAGAGGTGTGTAGAATTATACATAGGTGAGGACTAGAGTTTGACTAGAATTTTTTCAGGTATTCAAATAACGTTTGCACTTTTTCGATCAGCCGTGCACTCGATGTGACTTCAGTTGGGAAGTTGTCACCCACCGGTGCGGTGCTATTACTCCGGCTTTCCTCATAAACTTTAACATACATTTATATATATCTACATATCTACCGGCATATGTTCAGACATACATATGTATGTTTGTCGATATTAGTTATTTACCTTCCTTTCCACCGCTTTGAGCTATCGCTAAGTTGCTGCTGCTACTGCTACTTACTGATCACTTTCACGCGCAACGATCGTTGGTGTGATTTTTAGTTTGTCACAAGATTTCGCACAGTGACATTCGTAATTATTGCAGTTTTGTATTAAACAATATAAAAAAAAATGAAAGTGTTTTTAGTGTTGGCTGTGTTTTGTGCACTCTATCAAGGTAAATAAATAAAATGTTTGATGTACAAAAATTTTGCAAACGATACCGAGATGTCAGCATGCATGCACATCTAAACAGTAAATGCAGTTCACATTGATTATAAATACAAATGTTGACCGCACGCACCACGTGACTCGTTCATAAAAAGTGTGTAGATCGATATGTTGTGCGGGGAGAAAGGAAACAAATGCTTACTACAAAAAAAAAAAAAAAAAAAAAAATACAACAAATATTCTATATAGATTTATGTAAACTAAATTTGTGGAAAAAATTACTAAATATTTGAGAATTTAAAACTGGATTTTATAAAAAAATATAGTGAATTAATAATAATAAAAAAATTTTTGATTTTTTTATAATTAAAGCAGAATATGAAATTTTTGTTTAATGTAGTGATGTTGAATAAATACTTTCGTACCAATTTTATTATATAATGCAAAATATGTATAAGTTTGGTTCATAATTATTGTGAGCGAAAAAATACGAAAATCTCAAAAAAAGGCTAAGCTGGTTTAAGCAAATATTTTATTTTATTTTTTGAATTGAAGTCATTCGCTTCATATATTTTTATATATGTTATAAATAAAAAAATTATATTAATTAAATAATTAATTGGTATACAAAATTCTTTATTAAATTAAATTATTAATAGAAATAAGCGCATCGATACCATCTAATTGAGTCATGTTTTTGGAAATAGGATATTATGCCAAGGTTTAAATTAAATTTTTTTTAATAAACAGTCAGCAATGTTTTCAATACAAAACTTGTATTAATTTTATTTCACTCAGAATACAATTTCGGAATTTACAACAAAAGTTCTCAGTAAAACAAATGTCTACACAAAATTTAAATTTCAGTAATAATAACACATTTTTTATGATTTTTGAAGCCTCTTAAATTTTATTAAAATAATATGTAAGTTTGTAGAATCTAAAAATTACAGTATTTTTCTTTTCTTTTTTTTTTGGCACTGGCGCCCAACCCTTCAGATAAAGTTGGAATGAGATAATAAAAAATAATTTAATATGAACGCACAAATCTTCATTATTCAACACCGAAATTAGTTTTCATTGCTATTTAAAAGCTTACCTAGCGCCGCCTATAGGTTCCAGCTAGCAGATCTCTTTGTTCAGATTTGTAAAAATTAGTCTGAAATTTATTTATATTTGAAATCTTTATATAATGTCAATGGCTTAAATCGTGGTCAGGCCAATACTAAAAATTTTATATTTTATTTTTTTAATTCATGGAAACCAACACTATATCGAGGGGAGAACGCTCTGTTAGAAAAGAACATTTCCATTCATAATTTATAAATTACGATGCTGTTATATGCCGCAATTTTTAAGAAATTTTTATTTCGTTCACGCATTTTGCCTTGTGACCACTCAGCATGTTACTGCACTGATATATCTGCAAATTGATTTCTGAAATGAACTGAAGTGCTATCAAATAATTTGAGTATTGTCAGAGAAGACATTTTTTAATATTTATTTCAATAATTGCGAGTCATTTGTTTCCATGAGAAAGCGTATTTTCCAGTCGTTCAGAAGGACGGATTAAACAATTGAGAACAGCTAGATGTGAGGAGCTCCTATATTAGTGTGATGAGAAGTTCGTCGCTTGCTACTTACAAACCTCATATCAACGATGCATAATTTACAGCACCACCTTGCCAAAACTTCCTAGCCCTTATTGTCCTTTTAAAGGTCGCATTATTGTTTTCCATATTTTCTGCTACTGTGGGAATAATTTTCATTAAAATAATCCATTTTTTTCACAGTAACAATTTTCTTTTATTCATTTTTACGTCACTAGTGCCAGGGGTGACCAGTTAAATTACTCATGCTAATTTCCACAAACTGAAATTCAATTTCCATAAAAATTTATAGACTACTCTGGAATTTAATTTTCGAAAATTTTTTTATGGGCGTGCAATTTGAAATTGGTTAATTGCTGTGTCTGACGGCACCTTAAGTTAATCTAGCTGTAAAGACAACGTGAAAGCTTTCAAATTGTCTAAAAAGAGTTAGTTAGCCATTTATTCCTATAGGGTGTTTATAAATTCTGAGAAAAAAGGAAATCGAAAAATATCAGTAAAAAGTACATTACATTTTTTATTAATTTTTTAACTAATTTCTAGCAAATAGCCCACTTGAAGATATTTTATGATTTTTACTTATTGAAAATTGCACTGAAAACAGTTAGTTAAAGGAAAAGGAACTTAATGAAACCAGAATGCATAAATTTTATAAGCCACTCATTCCTACTGGGTGTTAGTCAATAAATTTCAGCGAAAAAACCGAGAAATTTTCAGTAAGGAGTACATTATATTTTTAATAGATTTTTCAACTAATTCCTACCCTACTTGATTTATTATTAAATAATTTATGATATTTTATGTCTTTAAACTCGTTAGAAAAATGAAATATTACAAAAAATTTACATTTATTTCATTACATTTCAACACATTTGTTAATTAATCTAACTCTATAGCGATTTGAACTTAGTTGGTATTCAGGCAACGTACTTTAATTTGTTGTTTTTTGTGACATATAACAGATGTCGATCAAATCTAACTTTACTGAGGCGCCGCTTGTATATGTGTAATTGTTTACATCGCATAGAATTATCAATATAGAATTTTAATAAGGCAATAGAGAAAAAATGGATACAATTTTTATTTTATTTCTCTTACAATGTATTGTTAATAAGTTTCTTTATTGTCTATACATTACTTAAAGTGCACTTAACGCTATCTTTAAACAATTGATAGCCGAAACCAAAAGAATTAACCCTATATAGCAGAAACTTTTGATATAAATTTTAATAAAATTTTTTATTTTTAAAATTTTAATATAAATAAGTATAGAATAAATAGAAATAAAAATATCAATGCCATTTTTAAACATTATTTAAGTCTAAAAATAAGATATATAATCGTAGCTCAGGTCGTCTGTACTTCTCAATTATGCGTCCAGCTGATCGCATATTAAACGTTAACCTGACGTGGCCTTATGAATATTTCACAGAAAATATGCGCGGCGATCCATTTGTTAAGTAATTTTCTATGCGGATAAATTAATATATATTAAAATTTGATTATAGTCTTTGTCTATATGTGTTCAACTTGTAGGATTCACTTTAATGTGATGATTCCTTGGTTCTAGAAAATTATTATTATTTTTTTTAACTATCATAATACTGCCATTTTAACCTTGAATATCCATGGAAAGACGTTAGTGGTGAGATGTTGTCTTTGTTTTTTTTTGTTATAATAATGACTCAGAAAATGTAGATTATAAGATTAAGTTCCAGAATTTTTAGTTCATTTTCGTATAATGAGCTATGCACTGCTTTGTGATTAGATACTCGTTGTTCCGGTTGCTTGAAAATGTTGAAAAATTCTAGATTTCTATCGCATATAAAACTAAATATTAATAATTCTTTTTCTTGTTTATGAAGTTTTAGGTTTACCATTCTCAGTATTAAGCAAAAAAAAAAAAAAAAGTTGTTAATTTTTAATTTATTTCCTAATAATAAAATTTTATGACTGAGTAGAGAGTTTAGTAATAAAATTTTATATTTTACACAAATAAATCCATCCGCTCGTTTTTCACTCTCTAATTTAATTGTTAAACAGTTTGATTTATTTGCTAATTATAAAAATTTATCATCAGAATAGATCACAAATACTAATTTTAAGGTTAGAATATTTATTTACATTTTCGAAGTATCATAAAAATCTACTTAACTTAGAAGTAAACTTGTGGAAAAACACTGAACTTCAAAAAATATTTATTTTACTATAAATAAATACATAAACATAAGCAGATGTTTTTTAATAATAATATGAACAAACATTCCTCCAGCGTGGTAAATTAAAAAAATTATTATTAAATTTTAGGAAAAACATTTATAAAAAAAAATAAAAAAAATATTATATTAAAAGCAACAAATATGCATTTCCTTTCGTCTTCAAGAATAAAACGTGTTTTGACTAAATATTATACTATGCTAAATCACTGCAAACGAACACTTCAAAAATGTCAAAAATAGTATTTAATATGATATAAAAGTGTCATAACATTTTAAAGTATACAAAGTCGTGCAATAATCGTCACTTATGGCGCAAATATTTACTTATATCTACTCGTAAATTCATACATATAGTATGTATGTTTGTATTTCTTATCAATAAGGTGTTTTGCTGCTGTTGATTTCAACAGTTGTGTGCTGAAAAATTGTACAACAAACGGGGTTGAAGCTGTTGATTGTGGGAAGTGTAAAATGATTTATAATGAAATTTTACCAATTTCTAATATTTTTTTTTTTAACAATCAAATGTATTATATAGTAAAGTTGATGTTAGGTAATACCGTCCAAATGTTTAATTAGGAAATTATAACAAGTTTTAATATTTTTTCCAACAAACTGATGCATTGTATAGAAGATTTGATGTTAGGTAATACCTTACCAATAATTTTAGTTTAGTGCTCTATTATAATTTTGAAAAATATTTTATTTTCATCATTTTAGATATATTTTTATTTGGAAATTTTAACTAGCGAATTAAGTTATTGACACTTTATTTAGCAAATAAAATCAAATTTTCACATATTATAAGTAATTAATATTTATTTAACCAATTTTTGAATGAAAAAATGAGGTTGAGGAGCTAAATACATCGCATCTCGAGCATTATAAACGTTCTCAGTTATAATCGATATACATACATATAAGTACATATGTGTTGTAAACGCTTGATCTGAAAATGTTTCGTTAAAGTTCCAAAGGCAAACTTAATCAGGGCTCATGAAAACTATGGAAATCGTTGTTATTACGAGTTGCTAACCCTAAAGTTTTGCAGTTTTAAAATATTAACATTCAATTTGAAGTTACTGATGGCATCTTAAAACATTAGAAGCAATCATTATGTGAATCTTTTTATATTAACCGCCATTTAGAAGCGCGATTAATTAAAAAGTGATTTAATTAATTTACATAATTAACACGCATATACTTTCATTGTATTGTAAAACTTTATAAATCTTAAAATTCTTACTACAAACAGACATAAACAGCATGGTTGAATGGTGTAAATTAAGAAATGTAAAGTTAAATATTTTTCCCGAAGAACCATACAGACAACTACCTACACTATAGATAACTACAATTTGGTACAGGTTCACAGTTTCTTTGATCTAGGGATCACTATCGACCCTAAATTGAACTTTACACATCACATTGGTGTATATTTCTCGATAAGAGGCTCAATTTCTAGCTCCCTCATTCTCTCTGAAATAAAACTTTAATGTTCCGTTCAGAATGTCCAGACAAGGGGCAAGTTTCTGAAAACTTGTAAAACGAATTTTGAATTTCACGAACTCTTTGCCTTGTTTTGTGTCTTGATTTCAACTCTCATTCAAGCACATTTGACATATCTGTTCATATTCAGAAAACTATTTTGACGACTCTCAATTAATCATTAAACAATATTTTATATGTGAATTTTATTCTTAAAAATGAGCTGATGAATTTTATTCTGTTGCTGAACTTTTTTAGTCCTCGACACTTAACAAACCCCTGCCCATCGTGACTCGGTATTAATGAGAAACAACAAAACAAGTTCCATAGTCATGTGGACAGCGCCACTCGTGCGGATGTGCGGGAGATGGGTAAACCGTTGGGAATAATTAATTAATTAATTATTGTTTTCTTTGAAACATCGTTAGATATTTTTGATATATAGATATAATTATTTCATTTACTTTAGAATTAGAATTCATAGAATTACCAGTGATTTTCTATTAATATTTTTTAAATACAAATGTACACTCATTTAATCAGTCTAAATAGTATTACGCGTAAATGATTAATTTGTTCTCAATAAATAAATGCTGATTTTTTCTTTAAATCTGCATCAATATGAATATAAAGAAGTTAGAAAGATTAAAATCGGGCGGAATCGAATATTAGATACTCGGCTGACATTTTTATTAAACGCTAGGCGACTTATCTGACTTCCATCAAAGGACAGGGGTCCAGTTATAAGGCAGGTGGACTCATGCTAGTATTTTTTGGCAGATGTTTGTGATTCACACTGTCTGCCACATTTATTAGGTAAGATTAAGTTTTCTTGATAACATCTTAAAACATACGATTCCAAGTCTAATTATCGGTCAAAAATAGAAAAGGAATAAGTGATGTAGGTATAGTTCCTGTCCTATGTCAGTCGTTTTCAATATAATAGGGAGATTCGTCATGTCTAGGAAATGCATACTATGCAAATATTTCCTATGGAATTGTGCTAGAAATCTTGAGCACCCCCGTTGCAAAATTGTGACATATTCAAGTGAAACAATAAAAACAACACAGGCACAGGGTTGATTTTCCTTTCACAGGGTTGCTTTTTCCTTCTTGCTATCTGTGGGAAATAAATATACATAGGTTTTCGTATAGGATGTTTTTCCTATCGTAGCATATTTTTTTTTGCACGTGTTTTGTTGTTATGCAATTGCACGAATAGTAAAAATTTTAAAATAAAATAAAATAAAATAAAATAAAATAACTTAATATAAAAGGAAATATAAAAAAATAAAAATGTAAAAATAAAGAAAATAAAAATAAAAAAATAAATAAAAATAAAATAATATATATTAAAAAAAATTAAAAAAAAAATTGAAAAAAAATTAAAATAAAATAAAATAAAATAAACATAAATTAAAAATAAAATAAAATGAAAAAATAATAATAAAATGCAATAAAATAAAATGAAGTAAAATAAAATAATTTGAAATGAAGGTCATAAAATAAAATGAAGTAAAAAATAACAAAAAAAAATTAATAGAAAATAATATAAAATAAAATAATTTAAAATCAAATAATATAATATAAAATAAAATAAAACTAATTATAACAGATTAAAATAAAATAAATGAAATAAAATAAAATAAAATAAAAATAATTATAACATAAAAAAATAAAGTTTAAAAAAAAAAAAAAAAAATTAAATAAAATAAAAAAGTGAAGTAAAATAAAATAAAATAAATAAAAGTAAAATATAATAAAATGAAATATAATACAATAAAAAATTTAATAAAAAAAAAATAATATTAAAATATTTAAAAGAAATAAAAGTGAAAAAAAATTTTTTATAGAAAAATAAAAAGTAGTTAAATGAAAAAAAATTAATTATTGATTATTCGAACATCAAAAATTATTCGCAATTTATTTACTACAGGAATCGCTTCTTTAGGCAGCCCATTTGTTTATCAAATAGTAAGTAATTTATAAACATATTTTTAAATTCTTTTGAATCTATTATTATGTGCAAAACTGCTCAAAAGGTTTTTTTTCTAAAAATGTTATTATATTCTTAATAAAGAAAATCTCTAAAGTTTTCAATAAAAAAAACTTTGTTATCCCATAAAACTAAAATTAGTTAGAATACACTAAATGAAATATTTGTTTCTGCAATAGATATCTTAATTACACGATTTACAAGAACTTTATTTTCATATTAAATAATTATTAATTTTATTTATTACAATTTCTTTTTAAAAAAACTCCTTCCATAAAAATATTAGGGGACACCCGGGTTTGAACCGGGGACCTCTCGATCTGCAGTCGAATGCTCTACCACTGAGCTATATCCCCAATTGTATGTATATCAACGTGAAAGCGCACACCATTAGACCGCCAAAGTAAACCGCATTTGTTGCTAGCAACAAAAAATACCCACAAAGCAATCAAGCGCTACCAGCTGGGAATTAAGAATGTAGAATAACAGCCATCTGAGGAATGATTTAAAAAAAAAGAAATAAAATCTACAATGAAGTTAGCAATAATGTTGTGCTATGATGATGTTAATTTATATTGCTACAACGAAGCGCTTTAATGCAAGTTATTAAGTTTGTGTATATATCTATGTATGTAAATTTGTTTCCTTTTTTTTGTATACATCTAAATGAAGTATAAAACTTTTTTTTACACAAGTTTCAACACCCACACATTTTACTTTAACTTGCTGCTAAGAGATAGAAGAAAGTTATATGAAAGAAAAAAAAGCAAAAAAACAACAAATATTTAGACCATACATAAACCCTTCATACCCATTCTCATATTTGTATAAATGTTTGGCTTTGAAACTACGAGATGTCAACTGATAAGAACTTAGCGTCAGAAATATTTTTGCAATAACAAAATCGAAAGCGTGATATTTGCCAAAGAAAAGTTTTAAAGTAAACATAAATATATACAAGTATACATATGTAGTTCTTACAAGTAATTTAATTTTTACTGAATAATATCATGGCTACATACATACAAATGCATGTATGACAAGCATGTGTGCCCATACAAACACTTCGAACTAACTAAATGGTGATCGATGGTGGTGATCAATATTTTTCTTAATACATCGATTACTCTATTATTTATTGTTCGTATCCGGCACGTTTTAACTGAAAATATTACGACATTAAAAGGGTTTACAACAGATTTTTGTCAGCAACAAATTAATTAGATGTAATATATGTAGTTGAGGTTTTGTATTGTGAATTATTACAATTTGTAATAATCCATTATTTGCTAATGGATTTATAATAATGAAATTTATTGTGGAAAATTTTATACCACGTTGAAATTTATGTACTGAATATTTTAAAATTTTTCGCTAAATTGTTCTTCCAAACATAGTCCCAATTGATGTAAATACATAAAAGCGTTTTTATTTAATATATTTTGATTTATTTGATGTAGTTTAATTTAATTATTTTTTTTTAAATTTAATTTAAATAATTTAATTTATTATTTTAATTTAATTTAATTTATTATTTATTAATTTAGTTTATTTTATTTTAACTTAATTCGTTTTAATTTAATTTAATTTAATATAATATAATATAATTTATTTTAATTTAGTTTAGTTTAATTTAATTAAATTTAACTTAATTTAATTTAGATTAATTTAATTTAGATATATTTTATTTCATTTTATTAAATTGAATTTATTTTAGTTTTACTAATATTAATATAATTAAATTTAAATTATTTTAATTCAATTTAACATAATTTAGTTTAATTAAATTTTATTTAATAATTGTCAGTCAAAAATAACGGAGGAATACAAGACGATGTGATTGAGTAATGCCAAAATTAAAATTTTTGATAGTTAATCTCATCTGCTTTCCCTACAGATATGTATGGAAGGAATTATTGATTTTCTTAAATAGCGTTAAATTTCACTAAAACTTCAAATATCTTCAAAATTATAAACACTATAATTTATATTAAATTTTTATTTCTTTCTTATAAACATGTACATATACTCTTGTCTGACGCAGGTGTCGCTACTCCTGTTGGGGAAAAATGTCAAATTTTATTTATCTTTCGACACACGGAAAATGTAGTTAGAAATTTGTTGAATAATGTCGACAGATTTTTAATTAATTAAGGGGTATTGCGAAAATGAACATAGTGCAAAAATTAGTGCATTTAGAAGATTGGAGTGGTGGTAATTTCCATTGTTTAGTAATTTTTCAATTTTTAAGATATTTACTTAATAATTTTATTAATTTCAATTTCAGAAATTAATTGGCAGACCGAAAATAACCAGAAAACTTTGAGCAATACAAAACAATTTCTTAGTTTATGTATATTGACTTTGAAAAAGACTCATTTAATCGGTTTATTTTGTTCACCTCTAAAGCATGCCTAAGCAAAATTATATTATATTAAGTTATTAATTTTATTAATAAATAAACAAATAAAATTGTATATTTCAATATACAAAATAAGGTAGTTCCAATAAAAATTTTTGTTTGATTTATTGGCAATCTAACTTAAATGATTTCTTGAGGTAATTTTTCTTTTACCAATTTCATTATACAATATAAAAAATGAAAAAGATATTAGTTTAAAGAAAAAAAGTGAAGAAAATCCCAAAAAATTTCAATACCTTTTAATTTATTTCTGGCTTATAATGGAAATAAAATTATTTCGGGTGCCTCAGCGTTTTTTTTTATGAATAAATATATTTTACTTTTGAAATAACTTTTATTCTCAAAAAGTCCTTTAGTGTCAATTTTGTATTGAGCGAAATTACTTTCCGTTTTTATTTCACAAATATTTCATTATATTAGTTATAACACTTTAACAAAATTATTTTTCAAAATAATATGTTCTTAAAATTAAAAAAAAAAATCCATAAAAAAAACAAATTAAACAATATATAGAATTATTGTATCTCGAAAATGAAAATTTGCAATTATCAAGGCGAATTTATTAAGCTGATAGCAGGAGAGTAAATACTAATGTCGTGTATTTTGTTTTTGCTTTTGAGTAGTGGTTGTCAAAATCATGGTAAATTCTTTTCGCTTTTAAAAATGCACAAACGCACTGATTCACTTTTTCTTCACACAAATCACAATCACAAAATCACAATTCTTAAAATTTTCACATTTAAAAATAGAAAATCGAATCAAATTGAAGCAAAGAAACATAAACTGAAAAATATTCGGTGCTCAATTAATGAAAAAAGTTAAATTCGCTACCAGAGTAACTTCATCTTGTTAATCACTTGAATTCACTTTAATCCAGCAAAATATGAAAATTTCGTATTTCCAAAATGTATTATATAAAGAGCCCAAACAATATTTTGAAGTTTCAGTTTTAATTTAACATCCATGGAGGGATTCGCTTAGACTAGGTAATATATGCTATGCAAAAATTTCCTAGGAAAACTTTCTAGCGAATGAGAGCAGCCCCTATTAGTAATTTTGGCAAAATTCAAGTTAAATAACTAGCTAAAACAACAGGGCTGCTTTTCTCTTCTTGTAATAAGACTAATCGAATATTAAAATGAATTTGAAAAATACGAAATAAAAAAAATTTATGGTTTCCTTCGGGACTAGTAAAATTTTAATTTAAAGGTACACGGTATCGGAATTTTTTTTGTCGAACTACAGTAGACTTGTTTCTCTGGATTTCTAACCACCAAACGTTGAATTGAAATTTCTACAAATAAAAGTCAAAATGACATTCCTCTCATGAGAATCAAAATAGCAAAAAATATTTTGTTTTTTTTTCCTAAAAAACCGCAACTTGTCTTATCTTATGTACTCATATATCAATACTGTATATCTGATCTATCCGCTTTTGCAATTAAACAAGACTTCTTTCGGCAAAAACCTTTTCCTGAAATCATGAATATGAAATCAATAAAACCTTCGTGCCATATATTGAACTTGTAGATAGATATTGAGCTCAAGGAGTATAAACTCTGTCTATACAGGGTGAAAATGAAAATTCTCTATTAAAATAAGAATAATATAAATGCATTAAAATATTTTGGTTCCGCAAGATATTTCTCGACCTTACATATTTATATAGTTTTTACTCATTGTAGGTTCGACGCTGATTTCACTGCTACCTTTTTTTTATACCTTCCATGTAAATATTCCAACTTTGCCCCGAAGTATGTATGTACGAAAGTAGAAGAGATAGGCCCACCAAACCAATTATATCGGAATGACGAGTCATTAGAAAAATTTATTTTCCATTCCATTCCGCTCGAGTGGTAGTACGCAATGCTAATCACTCGGCTATTGAGGCTTTTAAGTCCGTCAAAGAAGCATCTAAGAGCATCTGAAAGCATCAAACGAAATCAAATTTGGCAATTTGCAATAAATTGGATATTTTCGTGAGAGGTATAAAGACTTCGAAATGATCGAAGAGCTTCCTTCTTATTAAATCTACGTTGATTGCTTTCAGCTCTATATAAATATTTAAAGTAGTAGCTTTACAACAATGTATTATTGTTAGATTTTGTATAAATGTTGGATCCATGTTTATATACATAGTCGGCAAAATGAAACGATTTTTTTGCTTTCATGTAACCGCTCTATTTAAAAAAGGATCCATTTTAAAGCTACTTGGACAATAAAAGTCCCTTAATGAGCTTTAGAAATATGATAACTTTTGTAACGTGTGTATGAGAGATACCCTACAAGGTTTAAAGTGTTCTTGGGTAGTTGGCATGACTCTTGACTTATGCCATTAACTTTTTTAACTTTTCGCACCGTTATTATTAACAACATTTTTTTAAACATGCATTTAATGTTTACTTCATTTATATGTAATCTTATCTTAACCAACTTTTTATTTTGGAATTTTAGTCTTAAATTATTTTATTCGTATTATTTAAGATTAAATTTTTTATTCGTATTATTTAAGTTAGGTTCTTTAAGAACCCATTTCTTAAAAATATTAGGGGACACCCGGGTTTGAACCGGGGACCTCTCGATCTGCAGTCGAATGCTCTACCACTGAGCTATATCCCCAATTGTGTGTATATCAACGAGATATCACATATAAATAACCGAAAGAGAGAAGAAAAGTAAACATCATCACAATCAATATTGCCATCAATGTGCACATAATATACATATACTTTGGTAATGCCAAATAATTTTTCTTTATTATGAAATGAAATATCACTACTACGAAATGGAAAGTCAGACCATTTTTTCCTCATTAGGTATAAATACATGATACAATGAGGTAAGGTAACATATGTACATAGCGATAGCTCGTTCTTTTTACATTACCCCGATCTTTCACTGCGTTTGTATTTCGTTTTAAAAATATTTTTGTAACCTGAACTTAAACTGTGTAGAGGTTGCATTGACATGCAATCTTCCTTTAGTACACATTGCTCCAAAGTGTTCCAAAATATGTTGATTTGTGTTCAGACGTACTCTAAACCATACAGGGGGCAATGGATTCGCATCCTGACCAGACCAGATGCAAGATTATAAAAAATTTATTAAAAACAAGAAGGAAATGCTGTCTTCAGTCTTGTCAAAATTTTGTTTCTTTCATGAGCATATCAAAGTTATTGTATTGTTTACGTTTTCTTTCACGATTTAAACCGAATTATCTGGGAAATCGCATACAGAGGGCTACAGAAATAGTCATCTTAATACTTAAAATACTTAAAAAAAATTGAGATATTAGTTGACGTTCAAACAGAAAGACAGAGGACAGAGGGCCAGATATAATAAAAATTTTAATGGGTCTATCTATTCTTATACTGGTACTTACTTACTTCTGACCAAAGTCAATAAGCGATTTCATGTTCATGAAAGGTTTCAAAAAATTATTTAATTGGAAAAATTATTTTTTCTAATTGTTGTCGCCCCTTAGCATATAATTTTATATCAAAGTATGTTTCTGATATAAAATAGAAACTTTCCCATGAAAATCCATCAGCCATTCGAAGCCGGATTAGAAGAAACTGAAGGTTCCTCCATTTATTGGGAAAACAGCATGACGCAGATTACAAATTAGGATAGAAGCAAGAGGGAAAAAGCTTTAGTGGTTAGCGGTCCACTTCTTTTTATGGAATAATTTTCTTCTTCTCAGAAAAATTAATTTTTTACATAAAAATAAATATTTGTATTTTTTTTTAATTATCTTCTTTGAAGAATAAGCGAGACCCAAACCGCTCGATTAAAATTTTCTTGCTATTGAAGAGTCCGATCTGCAGTAGAAAAATTTTATATTTGATTTGTCAAAATTTCATTAAAATTACAACAAGTAAAGAATATTGAAAAATGTTCGAAATAAATCTTGAGTTCTATTAAGTATATGTGATCGTTAGTAGGCTAAAATCTGTAAAAATCTAGTCATTGGACTTAAAAATTTTGATATCAGGATTATACAAAAGACAATTACATACAATTATAAACTTTAAACAGGATTTCCCAAATCAGTTTCCCCCTTTTTCCAATCGTTATTTTAAAAGTGTCAATATATATATTGAGCAACATATAGCCTTCTACAAAATACTATCCAGAAATAAATAATAACAAACACAATGAAACAGTGGTCCCAACTCTTGATTTCTTCAACTTTTTACTATTATTTAACAAAATCACTCCAAATCTCCCCCAAAATTGTAAAAGAAATGACATTGTTTTCTAAATCAAAAACACAATGTGGAAAAAAAATAAATGTCTGCACAAAAATAAAAACACAAGAAATAAAAAAATTCAAATAATTTCGTTAAAAATTTTATTTCTAAATACATATGTACATATGTATGCACATAGTTTTCAAAATCAAAATTTATTAATTTTAGCATGAATACTCAAGTTTGGAGGCTTCTGCAATACGTTTTGCCAATGGGTTTTATCGGTACTGCCATTTGGCGATCAAAGCGTTGTAAATAACAATAAATTTTGTATCTTTTACTTAACTTCTTAATGATTTTTTTAATTTATTTATTTACCTTTTTTCGGTCTTTTTTTCAGCAACTACTGCATCACGCTTTGGCTACTCGGAACCAAATCAACGCCGTTGGGCTCGACATCATGGTCATTGTGCTGGCAAAACACAATCACCAATTGCCGTACACTCGTCTAGAGTAAATACCGATTGTCCTAAGGATATCTTACGTCAATTTTCTATGAAAGCATTGCAAAATTTAGATTTTGGTTCAAATATTGTAAATTTATTTTCGTCTTATGAGTAACTATGGGGTGTTGTTGGTGAAATTGTTAACTGTATATTGGTATTGCAAAAAATACTTTACAAATCTTAATTTGGCTAAAAAGATTATAAATTGTTTGTGATTTTGTAGTATAACAGTGTTCACAAACAAAAATAACTGTTTCGGAATAGCAATAGAGCAGCAATTTGTTGTGATGTAATTTTATAAAGATCAGTAGCGGAATTCAGTAACTTTTATCGCGACGATTTGTCGAATTGTTAACTAATTTCATCGCTTTCTTACGTAGTGGATTGTATAGCAACACAAATCTCCATTCTGGAAGCCTTCGGAGTTTATTGCTTTGTCATACCTGGTCTTCACTTTGTAATGACTTGGTCTTTCCATAGTTACCTCTCACATATTCGAGAATAGTTTGCAAGATTTCCGCTGCAGGTTGCTTCAACGCAACAAATAGCGCAGCGCATTTTTCCTCAATGTTCCAATTATTTAACTTAGCCGTTTTCTAGAACTGGAGCTTAAATATTTGGAGAGGAGTAGTGCCGTCAAAGGATGGTGCTTCTACCAAAGAGCCGTTAATCGATGCGGTTGGGCGATTCATTTGCAAATCTCGGACATGACGTTCGAGCTCGATGACTTTGGTCTTAATTAACCCCTATATTTTGTCTTGCCGTTTCTCGATTTTATCCTACGTTTCTTTCAGTTCTGCGGAGTCTTTGACAAAACTCTCTTGAAGCTGTATGAGCCAGGATATAATACGGGCTTCATGATCTTGCATTTGTCATGTAATGCTGGCATTCTGTGCATCCAACTTTTGTGACATTTTTGTATACTGTGCACCCAACTTTTATGAAATGCTGGCTTTCATTGCAGACATGTTTTGTGAAACTGCAGCCAATAATATGTTCATATTCATACCCGTAGATGAGACAGGAGAGTTTTCTTGAATCTTTTGTGATGGCTGCTCTAACTCCTTCGCAGAATGAACAGCCTCTTCCTTGTATATATCTTTCAAGGATATATCTTCGTCCTTGCGACGAAATTCGTATTGGCTAAAGTCGATGCCTTCGATTTCCATTGCTTTTCGCAGCCGTTATTGCAGCTCCGCCTTATTTCCTGTTGTAGATAATCCACGCTTTGCCACTTTTTGGGGAGATATCGTCAAATCCTGAATCTTCATCATTTTTTAATTCTTATTTTTCACCATTTTTCAATTCTTATGAGATTTATTTAACAATCCCACTTCTGACACCAATTGTTAGGATTTAGCTGAACTAGCCTCGATGATTTCCCAAATTCTTCGGGTACGATCACTGGATTGTTAAATAAAAGTCGCCAACTATATTTGCAGTTTCTTTTTTTATAAAGAATTTATTCAATGTCCTTTATTATTCAGTAACTCAGTAATTCAATTCACAATTCAATTCACAATTCACTTCACTATTTTCACTATATTACAACTTTCACAATGTACTTTTTCTTATTACTTCGAAGTAGTGTAATCAACAACGCGTTCACTTTACGATTATTTAGCTTTGCAGTTGTTTTTCGCCCTTATATACTAGTCGATTGTTCGCAAACGACATGATGAATCGTTCTCGATAACGAATGTTCTCGATTCACGCTTTAGAACATGCCAGTTATTGGCTTCCCTCTTTCGTCTGACATTCGCTTCACATTTTCGCCACAATACGCTATATCTTGGGATAAAACGTATGCCAAATACTCAAAAACCATTTTTGATTATTTTCATTAGCTTTGAATAGGTAACTTCTCGATTTATATGTATATATATTAACTAAAATAAATTATAAATCTCTTGCCACTAACAACTTCAAAATATTCGTCGTTTAATTAGCAAGTTATAGAGTAGTTCGTGACAACAACTGATCAAGCGATAATGAATATCGTTAAAATATGCGTAGCGAATAGTCGATTCATTAAAATTGCCGCTAAGATTTTTTAACGACGAAAATCATTAAAATAGAATAGTGAATTTCACCACTGGTCTTCTGAAACCGTACTGTTCTTGAATTCTCGGTTTCTTAAACTCAGTATTGGCGAAAAGAAAGAAACTTTCATTTTTGTTGGAAAATGATCATAAACTCTTAAGATAAATTCCTGAAATTAAATTTTATTTTTAGTCGTCAATTCAATTTCCGAAAATTCATATTTAATTATATGATATTTCATTCCAGTCTATTCCACTTAATATGCCAGCAGTGGATATGATTGGTTATCATAATTTGCTGCCACATCCGCTTGTAATGGTTAATAATGGACACACAGGTAAGTGGGAAAAATTGTATGTAATTCATGTTATTGTAGTAAAAGTAGTAGAAAAGTTAAATTAAAATAAATAGATAACTTTTCGAAGAAAATAAAATAAATAAATACTTCTACTCAGGAGTTATGCGGAAGTTTAAATCTTTTGGAAGAAATAAGCTGTTCTCAGCACTGTGCATATTAAGCAAAAAGATTCAATTTTCAAACGAAATTTTCCCTTTTTCAAATTCATTGCAATTGTGTTCCACTTTAGTTGCCATCAGCATACCCAAACTCACAGACGAGGAGAAGGAGATGGGCGAGTTTATGCCATATGTGCGTGGCGGTAAGTTGCCGGGCGATTTCGAAGTGGAAAGTTTGCACTTCCATTGGGGCGATAAGAACAATCGTGGCGCTGAGCATGTGATCAACGACATCCGTTATACCATGGAGATGCATATTGTGCATCGCAATAAAAAATATGCAACACTTGTCGATGCTTTGGAACACACTGACGGTGCTGCTGTATTGGGATTCTTTTTCAATGTGAGTTGATTGAATTTTGAGGGGAGCGTTGAGTGGTTGAAAAAAATGTAACAAAGAAATTTCAATGCTGATTGTTTGTTTGTAAAACTATTCTATTATGAGTATATTGAGTTGCTTGATTGTTTGACTATTTATATTTTTTTTGTATTTCCTGTTACATTGCTTGATTGCAAATATTTTCCTTTTCCTCTTACAGTTAGACGAAGATGAAGATTCTGGCTTAACGTCCATATGTCGCCATTTGCATTTGATACCGGAAGCGAATAAAGCTGTCAATTTAACAGTTACATTCTCATTGGCCTCTCTGATTGCTCACGTTGATGTGGACAAATTTTATACGTACAAAGGTAAGGCTGTTGTAAAGTTTTATTCAATTCAATAATCGATTATACCAATTGCGCATTCATAAGCCCAATGAAAAAATATAAGTATCAAACCTGGCAAAATTAAAAATATAAAGAAGCGATTTTGATTATTGACGCGAGTTTGGGACATGATCTTTAATATAAAATCATATAAAAATAAATAAAAATAAATAGTTTAATATAATATAAAATCAATTAATAAAACATAAAATTAAATTAAATTAAATAAATTGAAAATTATATAAGATGAAATAAAATAAAATAATATTATATAAAAATAAAAAAAACAGGATAAAAGAAAAAAAATAAAAAAAAAATAAAAAAAATTAATAATCTAATATCAATTAAAATAAAAAAAAATATTAAAAAAAAAAATAAATAAATAGATACTATAAAAATAATAAAATTCGAATAAATTAAGAAAACATAAAAAAATTTAATTAACTAAAATGAAATTCAATTAAACGAAATAAAAAAAACTAATATAAAATAAAACAAAATAAAATAAAATAAAATTAAATTAAAGTAAAAAAAAATAATATAACATAAAAAATAAAATAAAATATAATAAAGAAATAAAAATAAAGCAGAATAAAAGAAAATAAATTATATCTATATATATATATCTATATATATATATATATATATATAAAATAAAATAAACTAAAATAAAATAAAATATAATAAAATAAAATGACATAAAAATAAAATAAAATAATATAAAATAAAATAATATAAATTGAATTAAAATTAAAAAAATATAACAAAGAAATTAAAATAAAGCAGTAAGAAATAAAATAAATTATTATAAAATAAAATTAAATAATTCAAAATAATCAAACAAATAAAAAAATAAATAAAAATAAAAAAATAAAATAAACTAAAGTAAAGAAAAAATAAAACAAAATAAAATAAAATTAAATTAAAATAATTGAAATAAACGAAATAAAATAAAATAAACCAAACTTTAACTGATATAAATCAATAAGTTAAAATAATATAAATGAAAATTATATTAAACTTATTAGAATTAAAAAAAAATTAAACAAAAAATATAAAGTATTTAAAATTAAAAAAAAAATTAAGTTGATAAAATATAAAGAAAATAAATAAATGATATTAAAATAAAATAACAGAAAAATAATTAGAACGAAAAAAATAAATAAAGAAAAGTTAAAATGAAATAAAATTTGTAATAAGTAATTTTGCTGAAAATTATTGGGAAGTTGTCCTGGCGTTCACAGAAAGCAATTGGTAATAATAAGAAATCTTTCTCGTCGATCCTTTCATACAAAAATCAAGATTGTGACTAGATAATATATAGAATAAATAGTTTTAGAGCCACTCTAATGTAAAAACATATGTAGAAACAATTAAAGAATTAATAAATTATATGTTTGTACTTGTATACACATCCATAGGTATTTTATTATTTGTACATATTTTTATTTAATATTGGCTGCCTCTCAATGAAAACTCAAGTCTGGGAAACATTTTAGTGTAGTTAAGTGCATACATATTGCACTCATTAAAATAATGTATGTAATTCGAATTGAGTTCAAGTATTAATAAAAGGTTAAACTTAAATTTGTTCCCTTAATAAAACTCTTTAATATAAGGCTGATTGTGATTGATACTCCTACCTACTTGTTATAATTTAGAGGGGACGGCGGTACATACAATAACAATATGAAAGCTATAATATTAGTACATACTTACATATACATATATGTATGTATGTATATCACACATTAACACAAAAAAATTGACTTAATGCTTTTCACATAAATTTGACATAGTCAAGTGGCTTAATTTGAGCAGGCTAAATTACGCCAACGAAGAAATTAAGTTGTCTTAAAAGAAAAATATGTATTTGTGTATGTACTATGTAAAGGCAAAGAATATTCACCTAAGGGAATTATGCTTAAGTCAGTATAAGAATTACAATATACAGATATTCGTGTGCCAACACCAATTGCTGCCATGCCAATGTACGCACATTTATACATATTAATGCGTATATATTGTACTGTATATGGCGACAATTATTATCATTATTAGCATAGAATTAGTAAAATCAGTAAAATTAAAATGAATTTAATATGCAAACAATATCACAACCATATAATCGAAAACGGTAACAAGAGAATGTATACAAACTCTATACATATGTCAATAAATATCGATATGCATATATATACAACGTACAGGTGCCACCAAATCAGGCGCCAAGCGTTGCATACAAATTGATTGTCAAATTTATCGTCATAAACCAAAAATATTTCTGTGCTGGCTGGCAAAAGATTTTATTACTTTAGGTAATGTGCAGAGAATTGTGTGATTTGAATATGAAATGGAGCAATTTAATTTTAGCTAATGAGCTAAACAAATAGCTTGCCAAAAATATTCGCGCGCTAAAAATTAAAGGCGATAAATTTTGTAACATATTTATGGTTTAATATGCTTTTCTATTTACAAATTCATTACAGGTTCACTCACTACACCGCCTTGCTCGGAAGCCATCACCTGGGTGCTTTATCCCGATCCCATACCTGTCTCAGCCAAACAGGTAGACATTTGCACAAAATTTTCGCATACAAAATTTAATATTAGAATAAATATTTAAAATTTATATTCTCCATATCACTCTCTATCTCCTTCTCTCTCTCACCCATAGATCGCACGCTTCCGTCAACTGCAAGACACACAAGATGGCGCTCTAGTCGATAACTTCCGTCAATTGCAAGCGATTGGTAATCGTCGTGTTTTCATGCGTAACGGTAATACAAGGCATACACATGTGGAAGCTTTAAAGAAGGAATTGGATTATAAAAAATGGGATTGGTATAATTGATTGAGCGGTTGAACTGCAGTTAACTAACGTGTCATATTTGTTTGTGCAATTTTAAATACGAACAGCCTTTGCTTTTTAGTCGTTAAGTTAATTTAACGTTCTATTTATGATCTATTTACGTACTTAATTACTCCTTGTATATACATATGTATATATATATTGTAACTAAGTTAGCGCATGTAAAGTAGTAATTGTAATTCATATGTAAATTATATTAAATAAATATTAAATTTATGATTTTTTAATTGCTTTTAAATACAATAAAATGTTTTGAAATATTTTTTTTCTAATCTGTTGCTTAATTAATGCTTACCGGTCTAAGTGGCCTTAGCTGAAAAGCTTATTAACTATGTATATGATAATTTCTAATATAGAAAAGACGGCAATTGGATATAGTTACAATGTGTATTAATAGCTTCTCTGTTTAGATATCTCCAACTGCAAGTAATAAAAACTTAAGGCGAGTTCGGTTTAAATAATTTTTAATAAAAAAAAATAAAAAAAATTAATTTTGTGTCATCTAGGAGTCATCTACAACTTTTTCAAACATAGTTGGCCACATATTATTTTAATTTTAATTTTAACTTTAATTTTAATTTTAATTTTAATTTTCTTTTTTAAAATTTAATTTTCATTTTTAAAATTTAATTTTCATTTTTAGTAATATTTTTATTCATATCTTTATTTTGAATTTTTATTTTTATTTTTATTTTAATTTTTATTTTAATATTAATTTTTAATCATATTTTAATTTTTATTTTTATCCTTACTCTTTTGTTTATTTTCTTATTTTTATTTTTAATCATATTTTAATTTTTATTTTTGTACTTACTTTTTATTTATTTTCTTATTATTATTTTTATTTTTATTCATATTTTTATTTTTATTTTTTATTTTTATTTTTATTTTTATTTATATTTTTATTTTTATTTCTATTTTTTTTATTTTATTTTTATTTGTTTTTATTTTTTTATATATATATTTTTTAATTTTTTTTATTTTTATTTCTTTTTTATATTTTTTTATTTTTATTATTATTTTTATTTTTATTTTTATTTTTATACATATTTTTATTTTGTTCTTTTTTTTAATTTTTATTTTTTTATTTTTATTCATTTTTTATTTTTATTTTTATTTTTATTTTTTAAATATTTTTATTTTTATTTTTTTAACTCTTATTTTTATTTTATTTTTATATTTTTTATTTTTGATTAAATTTTTAAATTAATTTTAATTTTATTTTTATTTTGTTTTATTTTTATTTTTATTTTAATTTTCATTTAAATTTTTATTTTGTTTTATTTTTATTTTTTTATTTTTTACTTTTTTTTTTACACATTTTGCCACAGAAATTTATCACATACATTCGCAATTATTTTAAAATTTTTTCAGAGATATTCAAATAATTTATTTTAAATGAAATTAACCTCAATGCTTTGCCAAAATGACCTCTACAAACCAGATTTTATTTTTTTTTCCAAAATCTTCATAATAATTTTACAATTTCTTAAGAAAATCCTGCATTTTATGGGGTATATGTCCAAGCTTTTTTAACCCACCTTCATGTTTCTGTGCGACTCTTCGTGTGTGAGGTATCGATTACAAAATGGTCGATTTCTGTTTGAAATTTTCGAAGCTATAGTCGTCAAATACTTGCTCCGTATTCGTTTAATAGAGATACAGTCATTAGCAAAACTGCTAAAAAATTAAATTTTTTAATCTCTAATTTCTTCAGGTTCTTTCTTAAATTTTTTATTTTTTATTTTAAGGTGAAATTTGCTCATAGAACAATTCTGTATGATAAAATTTGTTTAGGAACACTAAGGAATAAGAAAAGAATATTACTCAAGATGTGATAGAATTTTGTGGCAACTCTGAAATCTGACAAAATTTCATCAAAATTTCAAAAAGTGGATTCGGTTCGCCTCGACATAATTATTTATATTAAGCCCTTTTGCGGATTTGTTGTATGTACATATACAATATCTTGTTTAAGGCTATTTTTTTCTCTCAAACTGATTCATTTCAAAAAAAGAAGTTCTTATTTCTTTCACTTTAACTTTATGCGCCGTGTTGGAAGAGAACAAATATTTTTTTTAATACCAACGATGAAATAAAATGTTCAAATATGGACTGTTAATTAGACAAAATTCAGATATTGTTCACTCCAAAAATTAATTTTACTCTCCCACAGCAGTTTGCTGCATTAAGGGGTTAGCTTAGATGATTTTGTTCATTTGTACGTGCCTTTTTAACAGACATTGATCTTCGCGTTGACTCGAATTTGTAAAATAATAACATCTAAATGACATGTGAGCTCAGCCAAACCTCACTTCACCCACTTCCTTCCTTTTGCTAAGCCCGTTCTATTCGTTTCAATCCTGCAAACAACTCGTGTACTTCATTCATGCACTTCACGTAGTGATTGCGATCGGTAAAACACGAAGAATGGTCGTGCCGTCTAAAGCTGGTATAGAAACATGAGTTGATACAATAGTACAATCAGAGAGTATATTTGTAGGTACTCCATTATATATAGGATACCCTGCAAATAAGGCGAGTACTCCATGCACGCGTGAAATATATAATCCACGCGGACAATAGAGTAATCCAAAACTTGCCACAATCCATACAAAAAATATGGTCCAATTAACATTGTGATGTCCTAGGGCTGAACCATGTAACCCATCTCTGCATAACACCCGAGTAATCCATGGAGTACCTACAGGAAAGTAGTTTTGAAACTACTCCAAAAAATTAATCCATGGAGTACTTACAGGGGATTATATTTTGGAGTATATGCGAAAAATCACATTCGAACATACTCTTTAGTTTCGAATAGCATTTTCTATGTTGAAAGTTAGTAAAATATAATATTTTTATATAAATTTATATTAATATTAATAGAATATTGTTAATAAATATATAATATATATTAGTTTGCGTTTTTGTTATACGTATTTTCATTCAAATAATAATGAATTATGCACTCCTTTTGCGTACCAGCACAGCTCACCAACGAAACGAAACTGACTCAGTTTCATTTCCACACATTTTCTGTAACTTCGTGTAGTGCTTGCAATCGGTATAACACGAGGAATGGTCGTGACGCACAAAGTTAGTGTAAACACATAAGTTGGTCCAAAATTTGCCACAAAGGAGTATATTTATAGGTACTCCAATGGACCATATGGTCTACAAATATTTGCAGGGGAGTAGCTACACATTTATACACACGCAACTTGCGACGCATACTTGATTCTTTCCATTCGTTATGTTCCTACTTACAGTACTTACATATAGCAAAATATGAAATATCGCACGGCGGCAGCATCACAAAACTCTTTTATGGAATAGAGGGTGAGCAAACAAAATAATAAAAAAATAAAAAAATAAAAAAATTTAAAAATAAATTTCAATACCTGATTTCATTTAGAAATAATTCTCTTGTATTTAAATGTCACCATTATCTTTAATAAACAAATTACTTTACACACATATTGAATTTCATAAACTTAGTTCACTATTTATTCTTTTTCCCATACAATTCCGTAGATGTTGGTATATCTTCCACAAAGAAATTGGCCGGAATCAAATGGAAGACTTTCTGCAGTATATCTAGTAGAGTAGACTCTACTGTATCTGTTACCAATGGCCGTAAAGCTTCAAAGAATTCTCGCCAATTTTCATTGAAAAAAAGATTAGTGCTACGCTCCACTTCCTTGCTATTGCCATTAAAAATATTTTCGAAATTCGTTTTAACACCACCCGGTGACAAATCTAAACGTATTTTGGTAACATTGTAGAAAGTGAAACCACCTTTCTCGTAGAGGCGAGTTTTCGTGCGCATGAGTATATTTAGTTTGTCTAAGAGAAAAGAAGTCAACAGTAATATTAGAAGAAAAGATATTAAATGTCTGCAAAAATAATTTTTAAATCTACCTATCTCGATAAACATTTGACCGGCCCCATTAAGCGGTATTAACAATATCTTTCCAGCCATTTTATATTGACCCTCCAAACGTAGTTTAGGTATATATACCTTCGTCTCCCAGCTGTAGTCCTTTTTGCTTACTCTATGTTTGGGGATTAAAAAATATATGTTGAAGTAAATTTTTTGTTTTTAACTCAATTTAAAAATTTTATATTTATGCATTATTTATTTAAGCATGTTTGCTGTTCTTCAAACATACTTGCTTTCCTTAATGATGATTTTCGATAGTCCAGTTGCGACAACATCGGTTAAATTGGCATGTAGTGAGACAGCGCCTTGATTATCTTGTGAAAATTGTATATCCTTCAATTTTAAAGGATCAAAAGTACCAATGCTTTCCGTTATCTCAGGTATACCTTAAATAAGTTAAAATAAAATAGTTTACTAAAATGTGATTTGAAATTAATGATTTTTACCTATATTCAATTGTTCCATTAACTTTTGTATGCTGGATGTGGAGCATTTCACAAACTCAGGATCATTTATGCGGCATGTTTGCATATAGGAGGCTGTAAGTACATATTAGGAAAACTTAAATTATATGAATATTTTATTAACAATAAATTCAATTAAGCGGTATAAATAAAACCATTATTCACTGAGGCATTTTTAAAACCTTTTTTATTAACCCCGACTGAGTATTAGCATAATATATGATTATATAAAGCATTAAGGTATATATTGTTTTTGTACTTATATAGTTCAGTTTCTCACTGCATTTAACTACAAATAAGTACTTTTCGCTACCTAACCAGTTCTATGTATATTTGTTTTTATGTAGATATGTTTTTAACCGTATCAGTATTAAATCCTTGGTCTAAGCTCACTAAATATGTACGAGGTGTGTTTAAAAAATAGCAAGTATTTTAATTTTGTGAACAAACTATGTGTCAGCGCTTCTTTCAATCTTTGAAACACTTATCAAACTCGATCTTTGAGATAGCCTTCAGATCAAAGATGCGCCTTTAATGTCATAAACGGCTATAAAAGAGTGAATCTTTAAGGTTATGTTCATTTTTCGGAAATAGAGAAAGGTAATTTGCAGCCATGTTTGGCAAATCTGAGGGCTGGTAGTCGTTACAGCGTTATTTTTGATTAAACTTTCACGAACAAGCAAGCAATTTTGTAAGATCGCTTCACGCAAACAACATTGAACTTGCCGGTAGTACTCCTTATTGACCATTTGACCTGATGGCGAGAATTCTTGAAGCACCATGTCATTAAAAACGAAGAACTCGGTGATTTTATGCTCACGTTTGACCGTACTTGTTGATTCTTTTTCGGTATTGCCAAACCAAAATGGTTCCAATGCTCTGACTGAGCCCCAGCTTGGTATAATATCCGCAAATTAATGTTGCATTATCTATTATTATACTTCTTAGTAATTTTGTATTATCGTTGACTTTATTCTGTGACTTCTGATGTACAAAATTCAACAATTTTGTAAAAAAAAATTTCGGCCATTGGAAAAAATTTCATGACATGATTCAATAGGTATGCCAACATCTGTGGCGACTTTTCTGATTGTTATTCAACGATCGCTCATCACTATTTCTTTCACCACGTTTTCATCGATTGCTGATGTGCTGGAGCGTTCGTGATCTTCAACGCCTTCACCGCCTTCATGGAAATGATTATATCACTAGTAAATTTTTGCAACTCACAGCAACTCGCTATTTGTTAACATTTCACCATTTTTGTACCCAAAATTTGTTTCAAAATCATTGACCTATTTCATTGTAAGTTTTATCAAACTTCGGAGGCATGCACATATACGTACTTGTACTAACAGAATGAAAATGTTTTACAACCGTACCCTTCAAGCACGCGAAATTCAAAAACTCTCGTTATGTTTTGAACACACCACGTAAACACGAGTATGCATACGGAACTCCAGTAAAATTAGTTTAATATGTTTATTAAAATATGCTAATTCTGGAATAAAATTATTTTAATTGGCTATGCTTGCTTGCTTTGATTGTAATTATACCGACTTTAATGTTAATCTTTCCAATTGCGGTTGCCACTCAGCAGGGAATGTCAACCTCTCAGAGTGTATTTATGTGAAATAAAAAAAAATCCATCTGCCGTTCGGAGACGCTCACCACAAACAGGAGAGGAACTCGGCCGAAAATCGCTGCTACAAAATGCCATTTATATATATATATATATATATATATATATATATATTATATAAGAGGTTGTTAAAGTAAAAGTGATGTAAGTACTTTTTTTTTGTAGAAAAAATGAGTCATTAATAGCTTCAAGTAGGTGAATAGCCACTCAACGTTAACGCCTATCTTTCAACGTCACCCGTCACATCTGACTATAAAAGTACTCTTTTCAATTGAGTTAATTAAATAAAATTTTATCAATGAAATTAATTCCTTCATAAATCAACTAAATATATTGAATATAAAATTCTAATTGCTGGATTATGATCTTTTCAAAACAATAACAATTGCAGTTTAAATACTTTAACGGGTGAGGCTTTCAAGGTTCACTAAAACAAAATTCCCAAAGTCGAAATCGCCAAATTCAAGACTTCCAAATTCAAATCCCCAAGGTTTATGTGCGGGTATTTACACACCGGTTTGGAGATTCTCATGTTGAAAAACTTCCATTTGTTCCTCTTAAAGTTGTCTGACTATATTACAAAAAAATAATAGCCAGCACTCAAGATAAGGATTTTAAGAACTAGCTGTTTGGAAAGAGAAAACTTTTTAACTGGAAAAGCTGCATCAAACAATCGTAACATAATCCTATGTTTTGGAGTGTAGCGGACTCCTTTAAAGACAGCTTTCCGTGGACACAAAATTCCCTCAAGGCCTGGCAGCGAAGACTAAAAATTGTTGTTGGAAGAAAAAACTGTGGTCTTAGTAGAATGAGAATAAGGAACTGATTGTAATATAGTAGCCGCTGTCTCTTGATTCTCTGAACTATGTCAATGTCGTCGTATAGATCGTACAGCTCATCGTTCCATAGTCTGCGGTAATCGCCATTGCCAACGCGTAAAAGACCATAAATCTTCCGCAAAACTTATCTCTCCAAAACTCTTAAAGCCGACTCATCGTATGTAGAGTAGACATCGTCCAGGCTTCTGCACCATATGTTAGGACTGGACTTGTAGAGTTTGGTTTTGGTTCGTCGATAGAGGCCTTTACTTTTCAATTGCCTACTCAGTCCAAAGTAGCAACTGTTGGCAAGAGTGATTCTGCGTTGGATTTCAAGGCTGACATTGTTGGTGTTGTTAATGCTGGTTCCTAGATAGACGAAATTATCTACGACTTCGGAATTATGACTGTCAACAGTGATGTGGGAGCCAAGTCACGAATGTGATGACCGTTTATTTGATGACAGGAGATATTTCGTTTTGCTCTTGTTCACTACCAGACCCATTCGCTTCGCTACTTTGTCTAACCTGAAGAACGCAGAACTTACAGTGCGGTTGTTATGACCAACGATATTAATATCATCGCCATACGCCCAGCATCAAATTGAAGAAATCACACGATAAAGAGTCGACTTGTTTGGTATCGAACGCCTCGGAGAGGTTCTTCCCAATTCTGACCGCGCTTCTGGTATTATCCAGGGTCAGTTTACATAGCCGTATGAGTTTTGTGGGGATATCAACGTTAATACTTTACTACCTTTTAATCTTCAAATATATTAAAATTATAAAAATTAATAACATTTTCCAATAAAAATTTCTATAGCAACAAATGTAAAAAAATGTTAAAAAAAACGTTAAAAATTATGAAAATTCCTATTGAACGCGCATTATTAATAAAAAAATTTATAGAAAGAGATTTTCGTAAACTGCCTTTATCAGATATAAAGCCTCTGGAGAATGGTTGCTTGTAAAAAAATCGTGTTCATCGAGAAAAAGTGTGCAGCTGGTTTTTGTGAACAAAAATTTTCATAAATCTTTTGCGTTTGATTCGTATTAACATTTTGTGGAACATGAAAACAAAGATGCGATATTTTAGAGTACGGAGTCATCTTCATTAACAAAGTTAAAGATATATATTTTTATGCGGAAGGCACGAATTTTTAGTTTTAGCAAGAAGTGAATTCAGCGAAAATATAGATTTTCTGAAAAAAAAAACATGTTAAAAAATCAGAACGTAAGCAATGTGAAGTCTAGCATAGTCCTGCGATCACAATCGAATTGAATAGCAGATCTTAATATACTTGTTTATCTAAAAAAAAAGTCTGAAAAAGTTACAGATAACTACAGTTTAATGACATCCACTATAGACGTAACCTTCTACCCTGTCGAGAAAATGGATCATAAACTTCAGCGTATGGAAATGGAAAAAATAATCGATTTGTGGTGGTCAAGTTGGAATGTGACAACAATTAGCAGCAACCTAGTAGCTGCAATGAAAAGTAATAATAGTGGGCGGGGCGGGTAAGGTGTGCTTTTTTGGAGATCTCCAGCAAACTTTCGAATGGCTTTTTTCACAGATATGGCAAATCTTAGAGAAAAAAGTATAAGGAAATTTTTTTATAGATAATTAACTGATGTCCAATTTTCTTGTATCGTAAAACTACCCGTTTACCATAGCGTATCCCTTACGTGTCTGCTCATATTTTTTGGGCTGAACTGACTGGGCTATATATAGAAATTCATTTATGAACATAAAAACTGCACATATGCTTATTTTTTCATCAATTCCAATTCCTTTTATTTTGATTCGTACTACCCTCAAACGTTTAAAAAAATATTCACCAGCTGTAATGGCGTCTTCATTTGATATTACGTTCCAAATTTCTATTAAATGATTAAGTTCACCACTCTGCTAAGCATATAACCCGATATATGTTTAAGTCCGGAGGGAACGGAAGTCGTTCTTCTGCTGATACGCAACTCTTAAAATTTTTACCAGTTTTCAGTTTTTATTTTCTGTGTAGGAGCAGAATCTTGCAGAAAACAGATTTTCTTATGTCGAAACACCTCCATTGTGCGAGGCTGCAAAGGATCTATATATTCGAACGTTGTTAAAATAATAATTTTAACGGCTTTATCAATAGAAAGCAGTGGAAGTTTGTTGCTTAGGCAAATCGTGCTCCATAACATTACCAAGGAAATATTTTGAAAATAATTCGAATCCGCTCAAGCGTAGCCTAACTTGTTTTCTTAGTTTCAATGGATCGATTTCGTGCTGATATTTTAAATAAACTTCAGTTTGAATAAATCTTCGCACCATCCGTTGCACACATCTTCTATATAAATATTATGTCTTTTTGGGCATGGACTTAATAATTTCAGAAGTTTTCTTGCCTTAGAAATATGATGCTAAAACAAGTTCACGTTTCATATTCATATGTTATTTCTGAAAGCCGTATACAATTATAAAGGGTGTTTTTTATAGAGGTATGGAACTTTAAGTTGGCATTACTTTTCAAGATGGCGACCGATTTAACAGCTTTCAAGTGATTTATTCTCAGTTTGGTTTGGCAGTTCATCATGAATAGACTCACGCCTGAACAACGCTTGCAAATAGTGCAATTTTATTTCGAAAATAATGGTTCTGTGCGGAAAACGTATCGAGCACAACGTCCATTTTATCGTCGACAAAATCATTTAGCGATGAAGCGCACTTCTGGCTGAATGGCTACGTCAACAAACAAAACTGTCGCATTTGGAGTGAAGGTAATCCTCAAGTGTATGTTGAAATACCGTTACATCCAGAAAAACTGACTGTTTGGTGCGCTTTATGGGCTGGTGGAATCATTGGTCTGTATTTTTTCAAAAACGATGGTGGCCAGAACGTTACAGTCAATGGTGATCGGTATAGAGCCATGATTACTAACTTTTTCATTCCTGAATTGAATAACCATGATGTCCAGGAGATGTGGTTTTAAGAAGACGGCGCAACATGTCACACAGCTCGTGCCACAATAGATTTATTGAAAGACACATTTGGTGACCGCCTAATTTCACGTTTTTGACCTGTAAATTGGCCTCCAAGATCTTGTGATTTAACACCGCTAGACTACTTTCTGTGGGGCTATGTAAAGTCATTGGTCTATGCGGATAAGCCACAAACGCTTGACCCTTTGGAAGACAACATTCGCCGTGTTATTGCCGATATACGGCCACAAATGTTGGAAAAAGTCATCGAAAAATGGACGTCCAGATTGGACTACATCCCGGCCAGCCGTGGCGGTCATATGGCAAAAATCATATTTAAAATGTAATGCCACAAGATTATCTTTCGGATAAATAAAATTCATGTCAATCGAATAATCCATCGTTGTTTTATTGCAACTTAAAGTTCTATACCTCTATAAAAAACACCCTTTATATATAAGTATTAACTTTGAGGTTGAAATGAATATATTTTGGGCAGGCAGTGTTAATTGTAAGATTTTTTACAAAGCTTGACAGAGATCCTAGACAGACTTAATTTGAGGATTCAAAAATGATTAGAGTAAAAATTCAATTTTAGATAACCTCATTTTTGTTTTGGTACTTATCAACTAATATAGCTCTTATTTTATCCTAAAAGTTACTTTATATGCTTCAACATATACGGCATTTAGATCAAGTGATACACACGGTGCTGAGAATTTTTTCTAATTTTTACAATTTTTGACTACTTCAGAATTTTTTATAATTTTTTTAATATTTTCCAAAATGTTAAAAATACATCGATGTATCATTTTGGTACTGACATTTCCTGAAATGCTGATACCGATACTATTCTTTTGCTAATTCAATGTATTTATCGTCACACAAATGTTTTAGAGTAAAAAATGTTCACCGAATGCTAATTTCATACAACACACATTTTATTTTAAATATTTTATACATTATATTTTCTCATTGGAATTTCCCACACTTTTCTCTCAAAAAGAAACACAAACTTTAAGGTTTATATTTTTTCTCTAGAAAATCTCACTTTTTATTATCCTTTGAACACTTCAACACTTACGTTTTTCTGTGTAATATGCTACACTGTGAGCGACACTCATACATGCACACACAATTAAAAGTCCTTTAAACACCATTAATGGTGAGTTGCCACTATTGCAATGTAGCATTGTTGTTAAATTTTCGCTAATCAACCAACAACAATAGAAATAAACAAAAGTAAATTTGTCAAAAAAACAGGTGATTCTTTACACTAAATTAAACAACGACACGAATGAGCTGTTAACTTTCAAATAAGTACTTATATGTGTACATATATAGTAGCGCTTTAATAGTAACGAGGAGATGCTAAACACGACTGTGGGCAATCTCGAAATGTTGCGGCGTTTTTATAAACTCAATAATAACAATATATTAACTTAACTACTATGCTATTACTCGCACTTATTCGCACATTATGTACGTACGTACATACCTAGTTATTTAGTCACTTGCATACTTGTCAAGCCACTTATATACTTAGTTAGCCGGCGCGTTGACGTGCAAAGGTTAAAAGCAAGTATTTTACAGATAACTATGAGCATACTCGCATGTACATAGACGCACATTCATAAATACATCCCATTTATTATTCATAACTACTTACAGGTATTTTAGAATATAAACTTAGAAGATATTCTATATCTCTCTGTTTGCTATTAACTAACTGGTGAAACACAATTTTTTTTCCTTATTTTTTCTATTTTTTTTTTTCGTTCAAAACACATTTTACTTTTAATTTCATTAACTAATGTTAAATCAATTGATTTTACATACTTGATATTGGCTTGTGGGTTGTGGTGTAGATATTCAATACAAATAGTCATTCAAATACAAATAGTGTTCAATTTAATTTCACTCTAGTCTATTGACAAAGTGATGGTAATATGTACATACATTTATGTATATAGATATTTTATAGCGGAAACTTTTAGTAAGGCTAATTATGTAAATTTTAGTTGAATGCCTCTGCTATTTTACGATTCTACTTTTATTGCGGTTTTGTGCTGAGTTTTTATGCTTATAACAATAAAAAATCTGGAGAATTTGCTTTTAAAAACATATATTTTTATATCGAATATGCATAAGCTGGATTATAGATTTCTAAAGTGCGCATATGCTTTATTTATTTAATATATTTATAATAAATATATACGAGGCTGGTTGGATAAGTCAGTGACTTTTTTGAATAAAATATATTTTTTTCGGAAAATAAGTATTTTATTCCTTAACATAATGTCCTTTAGATACATAGGATACATTTTAAGGTTCCCTATTTTTTAAAGAAAAAAAAAAACAGAAAATTCAAATTTAATGGGAAATGTTTATTATCATTCGAAGGCACATTTTTTGCCATTTATTTTTTTGAAGATTATCTCTTTCAAGCGATGCCTGCGGCTACGTCTTAGATGGTCGATTCGTTGAGTTAAATTTTCGATGACTCGGTCGAGCAGTTCGACTGGTAACTGGCGAATGACACGCGTGATGTTTTGCTCCAAGGCCTGAATCGAAGCGGAATTGTCCGCATATTCTTTAGACTTTACATATCCCCACAGGAAAAATTTTAACGGTGTAATAACACACGATCTTGGTGGCCACTCGACTGACCCAAAGCGTGAAATTAGTTACCTATTCACCGAAGTATTCTCTCAATAAATCATTTTTTAAGAAATATAGACCGATGATTCCGCCGGCCCACAAACCACATCAAACCGTTGTTTTATCTGGATGAAATGACAGCCCTTGCATCTTTTCAGGCTACTCTTCGTCCCGAATGCGGAAATTTTGCTTTTTTACATACCCATTGAGTCAGAAATGGGCCTCATAGATGAACAAAATTTGGCTTGAAAACGTAGGAGCTTGGAACTTTTCAAGAGCCCATAGAGCGAAGCGAAGCTGTATTTTGTACTCTTACAATTTAAGATCTTAAAATGTGCCAAGTCGTTCCATACGTCGGTCCGTGTTTCTGCGAACGGCGTCGAAGGCACTCTCCATGGTCTTCGTGTACACTCTCTCTGGGTCTCAAGCTTGGTGATGGTGTTAAAAATAGTACGATCAGTAGGCCGATTATGTTGACCGTAAGTTGAGCGAAGCGCGCGAATCACATTCTCTACAGAACATTAATTTTCATAATAAAGTTGAATGATTTGTAAACTTTTCTCAGGCGTAAGTCTTTCCATGATGAAATACCAAACAATAACATGGCACTTGACACGACTCACGCAATATCTGTTAAAAAAAGACTATTGAAAGAACTACTTCTACTTGGATAACCTTTTGTATTTGGTCTAGCGTTTTTCCAATTTTTGTATTCCTTCCAAATAACAGGTTTTTTCGAGGCACTTAAATAGGCGTTTGTTTCTGTGATGACCTCTTCATTCGACCCGAATCTCTTACCGCGCAGTCATTTCTTCAGGTTTGGAAACAAGAAATAATCACAGGGTGCTAAATCTGGAAAATATGCTGCTTGGGGTAGCAGTTCGTAGCCCAATTTATGAATTTGTGCCGTGATAACTACAGATGTGAGCATCCATATATTGTCCTGATGGAACAGCACTTTTTTCGCCGAATGCGGTCATTTCGTTCGTGAATAATATTCACTGATTATCGTTTTACCCCTTTCAAGGTAATCGATGTGAATGAAAACTCGTTCAGCGTAAAAAAAAACTGTGGCCATAACCTTATTGGCCAACAGATTCACCTTGACCTTTTTTGTTGCAAGTTTACCAGGAGAAATCCACTGTCTTGGGTGTATTTTGTTCTCCGGTGTGGTGTGGGTGACCCACGTTTTGTCTACGGTAACGAAACAGCGCAAAAATTAGTTTGCATTACGATTGAATATCGCCACACACTCATTTGAAGTGGTTAGACGGTTGTGCTTACGGTCGTGTGTGAGAAATCGTGGCACCCATTGCGCCGATAGCCTTTTTATGTACAAATATTAATGTAAAATGTAATGTATCTGCTCAGTTGAGATTCCTACAGCCTCAGTCACCTCATGCACGGAACTTAGCAAACCACTTTTTAACCACTGAAATTGATCGTGCAGAGTCTCCAGAGTATTTATTAAGTCTTTCCTTAGTTACGCTGACGGTTTTTTTAAACAAAAAATAATGCTTAGTCAGCATACGAAAATCACTATATTCGTTAACATTTACGACGTCGAAATTATTAATTTTGACATGCAATTCGAAATTAATTAATTGCTATGTCTGACGGCAGGAAAGAACGCCCGTCAGGAAACACAAGAAATGTTCAACGACCAAGAGCTGCAAACACAATACACAGCCGTGCAGTTTTCTACTCGACTTGCACTCCTGCTCTCAGAGACAGCCAACAGCTAATAGATATAGGGGAACTGTGGAACGTCATCTCAAGTTCCCTACGCACCGTGTTGCAGTGCGAAGCGATGTCGCTTGGGAATGTCGAGCGGCTTCAGTTATTGCACCAACTGTATTTTAGATTTAAGATCTTGACGTAAAACGCGCCAAGTCGTTCCATACTTCAGTCCGAATTGCTTCGAACGGCGCCGAATAGACTCTCTACGATCCTCGTGTACACTCTCAGCTACGGCCGTTACATTTTCTTTATTGTGTACTGGACGTGGTCTATTCGGTTGAATATTATCCAATAATGAATGCTGGGTCACAAGATGGGTGATGGTCTTGCGAATAGTACGCTCAGTAGGCCGATTATGTTGATCATAAGTTGAGCGATGCGCGCGAAACACATTCTTTACAGAACATGAATTTTCGTAATAAAATTGAATGATTTATAAACGTTGTTCAGGCGTAAGTCTTTCCACGATGAAATGCCAAACAATACTCAACAAAAATAACATGACAACTTGACACGACTCACGCGTGATCTGTCCAAAAAAGACTTTGAAAAAAGTCCCACTTCTTGGAGCACCCTTTAGAATAAATCAAGCGTAATATAGGAAGAGATGTATTGAGAATTTTTACGAATAATGGGGTGAACCTGTTGCCTTTCTGAGGTTAAAATATTTTTATTTGTTTATATGTATATACATTGAAAAAAATTTTGCGAACCATTTTTATATCACCTTTCTTTTCCGAGTATTGAGATTTATTTATTGACAACGGTGGAAAGACCTGATTTAAACAATTTTTGCAATATTTATTCTATTAGAGTAAGTAATTATAGTAATATATACAATTATTATTATTGAAGTAAAATATTCAAAAACATTTCTGAAACCGGTAAAGCCTGCAATGATTTACTTCAATAAATATAATTGCTATTTGCACTGAATAAATTAAATTTATGTGGTTGTTTGAATAGGTAATGTGGATAGATAAATATAAAATTTACAATATATAATTTTAAAAAGCAATATATTGAGTTTTTAAATTTTTGGAATATAGTAGTACTACTAGTAAAATAATACAATTTTAGCCATCTGTTACAAGGAGGAGTATGTTATATTGACAGCTTATTTTGTCAAAATATATATACTACATTTTAGTAGAATTAAGTTTATTAGCTCGTAGTTACATAAGTTTGAGTCTTCAGTCTGCATTTCTAATGGTTACGGAAGTTGCCCTTTATATTTCGGGATTTCGCAACCCTAGTGCTTACATCTGACAATTGCCAAGTTTATCGTAAATTTTGACATTTATGATGTTGTATATTGTATGGATCTTAATGGAAAATATTTTGAGAACCATTAAAGCGATTTTATATGATTAATATTAGCCTTTGTTCTCTAATCCCGAAATATAAAGGGCAACCCCCATATATATCTACTGCAGTATGTTATACAGTTAAAATTATAACATCCGCTTGAAATGCAAATATACTGCATTCTCATCAAACATATAAATAACTATTCAAATTGAATTAAATAAATAAATTATTTATTGATTTGCTAAGCCGTAAATATATTTAATGTTTTTTTTAAGAAAGTAAGTCATAAGAAAATTACTAAGGCAAGTAAGATATCGGCGTTATGACGACAAGTATACGATCATGGAAACTGGAATTTATTTAAATCGACTTCGTTCAATACTAATTACTGACGTATTTAAAAGTATGTTTTTATTAAATTTATATACCAATATAATATATTTATAAAAATAAAATATTTAGGAAAATGGACCAGGGACTGACCTGTTTGAAAAAATCGTATGGTAGAATTTATTCGAAATTTGGTATATACTTTACGCTTAGCTTAATATAAACACTACTTATTCCGAGAAGCAAAATCCTATACAGAACGATATATATTCGTTCGAAATTTCGCCTAAATCAAACACACAAAAAAATAATTTTTTCCAAAAAGATCAGTATTTCTTCCACTTCCTGGAGAGTAAACAATTTCAAGTGATTGGAAGCAATCTATTTGAAAGAATCCGTTGGGTAAAACCCAGTTTCACTTTGTTTGAAATTTAGTCGGTTTGTAGCTTTTTTTGCGGAGATCCTTGAATCGATAAGATTTGAATACACACGTACATTAAATATATCGTGTTTAGGTTTATTTGGTGCACCATGTCGAAATAGTGGCGTACGGCCACTGTTCGTAGAAGATACCGTGTAGAGACTAATATCTGACTACCCCTGATACGTGCTTCCTTAATTTGGTAAACAATAGCGCAGCGGCGAGCAGTTGTATTATGTATGTAAACGACAAATATTTTATGCATATAAATAATATATGTATGTAGTAAGATCAATAATTAAATAAATTAAAAAGTTACCTTCCACCTTCTACTAATTACGAGACATATCCAGACATTAAATGTACTGAGGCCCTCACGCCCGGAGGTACTCTATTCTCGTCATGTTGGCAACACGGCAATCAGACTTCTTCCTTTCTTCTCCTCTTTACAACGAGAGTTTTCGAGGTCAGTACGTTCAGAATTGTCGACGCGGCAACGCTTTTCGTGAACAATGTCAAAATACAATTGAGGTGAAAATTGCATATAGTGATAAAGCTATGACTCGTGCAAGTTGCGCTACGAGTTTAAAACCGAACGTACCTCTGTGCATGATGGACAGAGCAGCGGGAGAGTTTCAGTTGTTACTGACGAAATGTATAAAAACATGGAAAATGAGTTTTGTGACGATCGGTGATTGACGGTGGATGAACTTTCTGCGATGTTTCAGCAAATTTCTACTTCACAAAACAATCACAGAAACTTCGGATATCGTGGACGAAGGCGTTGGCTGGAAACTACTTCGAAGACTATGTCGAAAAATAGTTTACATTATGTACTAAAGAATCACGTAATTTTTTTTGCATAGATACAAATTTTCAAAACCTTCACAAATTCTGTACACAGACTTTCTGAATACGTCTCGTATAATATCGAAATTGAACAAAGTTAAAGAGAGCCGCAGCAGCGACTAGTATATACGTATATAAATATGTTAATATAAAAGTTATTAAAAATTGTAAGAAATTTCTTGGCAAATTAGAATTGCAAAAATACAAATATCGTAAAATTTTTGTCTTCAATTCGTGTATGTATATAAATTAATATGACTGATTAAAGGCAATTTATTATTGCGTTTTTATGCTACAGATAATAATCTTCAGCTGCAATATCTTCATTGCAATAATTATATTTTACAAATCAATTAATTATTTCCTGGTACTATTCTTGACACCATATATAGCTGCTCTGGTGTGGGTATATCTTCAACAAAGAAATTTGCTGGTATCAAATTGAAAACCTTATGCACTATATCATAGAGTATAGACGCTACAGTTTCGTCGATAATCGGTTTGAGTGCTTCATAGAAATCACGCCAATTTTCATTGAAGAATTCATTTGTGCTACGTTCCACTTCTTTACTTTGTCCATTGAAAATATTTTCGAAATTCGTACGCACACGTGTCATATTTAAGTCTACACGAACGGAGGTGACATTGGCAAAGGTGAAACCAGCCTTTTGATAGAGGTGTGTCTTCGTATGGAGGATGATATCAAGATTGTCTGCAAACAAAAATTATTATGGAGAATTCATTACGTAAGTTTAAATATACATATTGTAACAATTTTCGTAATTAACCAAGATGATTTCCCAAATTTTTCGAGTTTGATCATTGGATTGTTAAATAAAAATTCCAAGTTTTGTTTGTTCGGCTTCTTAATTGTCAGAATTTACTCTACGTTTTTTCACTCCTCAATAATTACAATTCCCTTCATTAATCAAAAAATTCAAGACACTCAGATTATTTTGCAAAATGCAAAATTTTATTGAAAAATGGAGCCTCCTTATAAAGTTCTTCCACCACCGTTTCACATAAAGCTGGAATTAATGCAACAATTTGTAAAGTAACTTTCAAGAGATGGAAATTGTTTCACATATTTAATACAATGCTTCCAGATCTTTCAGGGGCAAAGAAGAAGGACGTTGTATTCGTTGATGATATTAGACGGCGCTAATCGGCATCACAACCATGACTAGTCCTCAAAGAGAAGTAAGGATTGTCTTTATTAGTGGTTATAGAGAAAGTCTTGGACAATAACAAACACCATGACCACATACGCACCGTCAAAACAATATTAAAAGCATTTTTTCAGTTATAGGTTGCCTTTCTCGTATGAATAGCACATTTTCTTCATTTCTATCCAATAGGACATGTGAGTGAAGAGCAAGTTGAACGATTTCACTAAGATATTAATCAGATGGGGAAAAGTAGCAGACAACACGCGGCAGAATGATGATAGACTACAGTTGAATGTTTCAGAGATTTATTCCTGATGCTTTCCAGTAGTGAAAATGCACTAAAATGCATCTAGCTGGGGGAAATATATGTTTTTAAATCCATAAATATACTTTAAATAAAAATAAATCGTCTAAATGTGTGTACGTTATGCGCCAAAATCACTGGGCCGAATTGCTTAATTTTGATCTGGAAATATTTGTGGGAGTTCAGTTAATGTTTACTCGGTAAGAAAGATCCGGGGAGCGGACCATGAACCGATCTTTTTGAAAAAATTGTTTTAATAGTTCTTTTTTCTTTTTTTTTTTAGAAAGTCGACCGAATTATTTGAAACGAATATTTATGGTTCGTTTACTTTTATTTTTAGATGATATGTCTAAAAAGTGATAGATCGTGCGTATGTTTGCTCTCTGGGCAATGTTATTATTCCGCTACTGAAGGTTAAAAGCTAATCCTATACGCTTAAATTTATTGTGAATGGGCATAGATATGAATAGTACATTAGGCTTACTGTGCGGCATTCTTATTGACATTTTCGTGAAGGACTTTTCATAGCGAATAACTGATATCCACACACAAATACGCAGCTAAAGAGTGATCCAAGTAGAGGTACTTTTTTCATTAGCCTTTTTTGACTGATCACGCGTGAGTCGTGTCAAGCTGTCATGTTATTTTTGTTCAGTATTGTTTGGCATTTTCTAATGGAAAGACTCACGCCTGAACAACGTTAACAAATCATTTAACTTTATTACGAAAATTCACGTTCTGTAAGGAATGTGTTTCGCGCACTTCGCTCAACTTATGGTCAACATAATCGGCCTACTAAGCGTACTATTCGCAACACCATCACCCATCTTGAGACCCAGCATTCATTACTGGATAATATTCGACCGAATATACCACGTCCAGCACGCAGAGAAGAAAATAGAGCGGCTTGTGTAAGAACTGAAGCCGCTCGACCTTCAGCTATGAGACCCATTTTTAGCGCAATGGGTATGTAAACAACCAAAATTGACGAAGAGCAACCTGAGCTGCCATTTCATCTAGAAAAAACAACGGTTTGGTGTGGTTTGTAGGGCAGTGGAATCATCCAATGACGACCGTTATCACACCATCGTAGCCGACTATTTGATGCCTGAAATTGAAGCTCGTGATCTCCGCGACAGTTGGTTTCAACAGGATAGCGCCACTCCCCACATATCGCATAAATCAATGTATTTATTGAAAGAACACTTCGGTGAGCAGATAACTTTACGTTTTGGATCGGTCGATTGGCCACCAAGATCATGTGATATTACACCGTTAAAGTTTTTCCTGTGGGGATATGTAAAGTCTTAAGTCTATGCGGACAATCTCGCTTCGATTCAGGCCTTGGAGCAAAACATCGCGTGTAACATTCTCCAGTTACCAGTTGAAATGCTCGAATGAGTCATCGAAAATTTAACTCAACGGACGAATAATCTAAGACGTAACCGCGGCCAATATTTGAAAGAGATAACCTTCAAAAAATAAATGCCAAAGATTGTTCTTTCGAATGATCATAAACATCCCCCATTAAATTTGAATTGTCTGGGTTTTTTTTCTTTAAAAAAGTTTCGAGGGGGTGCCCTCGAAATTGGGCACCCCTTAATAAGATTTTTTAGTAACAGTTTAATTTAGCAATTGATGATAACTCGAACATGGTATATTTTTAGGAATAGAATAACGCGTTGAGGTTGTAAAAATATTAACGGTAACCTAGTCGATTTTTTTTCAATTTATTAATGGTTAACGAAAAATTAAACGAAAGAATAATAAAAATTTAGTTTTTGACGAATTTTTAGTTTCGGGAGAATCGGATGGCCTCCAAATTTACAAAGATGCGCATATACTTATGGTTCAATGTAAGGAGCGATCTGTCATATCTGAAACAGATATCGGCTCTCAAAAGCAAACCGATTAACGGAATATCAGGAGAATATACAATAATGGACATATTTTCCAACTTTCCGAAATTTCGTATAAGCTAGTTTCGTTAGTAGATACAACAGGATGGAAGAGATTAAATTGCTTCGATAATACCACCTTGTAAAGTGAGAAAATTAAATGAAATTATTGTGCTACAAATAAAATAGGGATGCTGATGCTCTTAAAAAATTACTTCTAGGCCTAACATATAAAAATATGGATTATTTTCACTTTCATTAATGCTCAGGCCTTCCGGATAGTAATATACTCTGCTAATCGTTCGGATATGGCATCCAGCACTAACACCTTTTGTTGATGTTATTTTTGTTTTAAATATACAATCAATGCAATGCAATTCAATGATTTCCCTTACCAATGTCTATAAACATTTTGCCAGTACCCTTCAAAGGTATCAATAAAATTCGTCCTTCCATTTTGTATTTGGCATCCAAGCGCATATGTGGTAGAAAAATTTTCGTAATCCAGCTGAAGTCTTTCTTGTTAACTCTGTGAAAAGCGAAAATTTATTAAATATTTTTACGTTACGAAAGAGTATAAACTAACTCTAATGCAGTGATTATAGCATTTCAAAATCGAAGAAAATTATGCTGGTAGCAAATCAGTGAACTTAGTATGAGGAAAAAATATATATTTATATATATATATGTACGGGGCCTGTACAAAAATTATCGCTAATTTTGTTTTTCTTAAAGAAAGTGTTTAGCTTTTCATACAAAGTAGTTATCACCAGCGTTGTTTCAAACCTTCAAAGCACTTAAAAAGGATTTTCTTGGGATTCGTTCAGCTCCTCCTTCGATGCAATCTTTATAGGACTCAGTTTTTGGGAACAAAAAGGTCACAGGGGGATTGATCTGCCAGATACGGTGGCCCAGACACCATTCGTGCAATTGAAGAAAACTGTGTGTATGTATGTGGTGATACTTTTTGTACAGACCTCTTACATAGAATTAACTAGATATTTATATTTGTATCGATAAATGAATTAAGAAACACTTGATGAAATTTCCATTCACCTTAATTTTATCCATTCCCTCAGAGATACTTATATTGTAAATATATACCGCTTCAACTAACCTGCTCCCTTTAATGACAGCTTTCGCGAAACCTTTTACAACAACATCACTCAAGTTCGCGCTTACCCTGACGGCATCATTATCATCCTGTTTGAAATATATATCATGAACATGTATTGGATCGATGGGACCAAACTCTGCAACCACCTCGGGTATGCCTGTGAAATATTAATTTTATTTAAAAAAAAAAAAATTAATACTTAAATTACAACAAAAACTCACCAATCACCAATTGATCAATTAATTTTTGCACAGAATTTGTTGAACAATTTGTAAAGCCAGGCTGATAGATTTTGCATGAGGGCAGGAAGGCGGCTATTAGTGTAGAATAAATCCATAAATTGCAATGAATTTTTATATACAAATATTCTTTATTAATATACTATTTATCCTATAACTGTTTTATAATGCATTTGTTTAAAAAAAAAATTCTCTAAAATATTTTATTCATTAATCAATTAAATTTCTTATTCATTTAGTTGATTAAAACTCACGTTTTACAGTGTAGAACTCAACACTTTCGACGTCATTCACACAGTTCGCCGCAATTAAGCCGCAAATAAATGTGATTTTTTTAAACAAACTAGGAAATTGCTTAGTACCTTGCAACATTTTGTCGTCTCAGCGTTTGGAATAATATTCAGCGACTAATCAGTGAGACAACCGCTAGCAAAGGCGGCATGTAAAGAAATGCGCGAGAAACTTGGTTCTAATACCGTTTTAAAGCATTTCCAATATGCAGTGTCTTTAAAATGAAAAATATACATACACACTACAAGGAAATTAAAAAAGTTTCGTTTAGGCTTGAAGTCTTTAAAGATGTAAATCATATAACCAATTACGAGAAAAACTAGTTTTCCTCAATTAAAAATGTTCTTATAACGCGTTGCTCATTATTGGTGACATTTAAATGTAGCGAATACTAATTACAAATAAAGCAGTGGTGGTTTGAACAATATATATATATATATATATATATATATATAGAAAGCTGACATTTAATTGCACTTTAATCTAATAAAAAGTTTGATCTCAACACTTAAATAAAAAGCGTTCAGCTGGCACTCAAATTTTAATGTCACTCATACGCTGTGGTGGTCTGCAATATGTTTGCACCTGAGAGAGGAATACAATTTGATATATTTAATCTATTTAATACACTTCAAGCTAAATCAAAATTTTCAACTGACAAACTCTCACAATTTCCTTAAATTAAAGAAATTATATTTAATGACATAATTGTAAAGAATTCTCACAAATATTTATTTATCACGGGTGATCCATTTCGAGGTTCTCTACTTTTTAAAGAAAAAACACAGAAAATTCAAATTTATTGGGTAATATTTGTTATCATTCGAAAGAATATTCTTTGGTATTTATTCTTTGAAGATTATCTCTTTCAAATGTTAGCCGCGGCTACGTCTCAGATGGTTCATCCGTTTCGGTGACTCGTTCGAGCATTTCGACTGGTAACTGGCGAATGACACGCGTGATGTTTTGCTCCAAGGCCTGAATCGAAGCGGGGATTGCCCTCGTAGACTTTAGAATTTATATATCCCCACAGAAAAAAGTCTAACGGTGTGATATCACACGATCTTGGTGGCCAATCGACCGGCTCAAAACGAGAAAATATCTGCTTACCGAAGTGTTCTCTCAATAAATCCATTGATTGATATGATGTGCTGGAAGTGGAGCCTCCTTTTTGAAACCAAATGTCGCGGAGATCATGAGCTTCAATTTCAGATATAAAGTAGTCGGTTATCATGGTGAAATAACGGTCGCCATTGACGGTTATGTTCTCACTGGCATAATTTTTGAAGAAATATGCACCGATGATTCCACCGACCCACAAACCGCACCAAACCATTATTTTTTTGGGTTGAAATGTCAGCTCTTGGATGTCTTCAGGTTGTTCTTCATCCCAAATGTGGCAATTTTGCTTGTTTACATACCCATTGAATCAGAAATGGACCTCATCGCTATAGAAAATTTGGCTCGCAAACGTCGGATCTTCTTGGAACTTTTCAAAAGTCCATAGAGCGAAGCGATGTCGCTTGGGAAGGTTGAGTGGCTTCAGTTCTTGCACAAGCTATATATTGTATATTTTAAGTATAAGATATCGACGTAAAATGCGTCAAGTCGTACCATACATCAGTCCCAGTTGCTGCGAACGGCGCCGAATCGACTTCCCACGGTCTTCGTGTGCACACACAGAGACGGCCGCTATATTTTTTTGACTGCATGCGGGACATGGTCTATTCGGTCGAATATTATCCTATGATGAATGCTGGGTCTCAAGATGGGTGATGGTGTTCCGGATAGCACGCTCATCAGCTCAGTAGGCCGATTATGTTGACCATAAGTTGAGCGAAATGCGCGAAACACATTCTTTACAGACGTGAATTTTTGTTGTAAAGTTGAATGATTTTTAAACGTTGTTCAGGCGTAAGTCGTTCCATGATGAAATGCCAAACAATACTGAATAAAAATACCATGACAGCTTGGCACTACTTAAGCGTGATCTGTCACAAAAAGGCTATTGAGAAAAGTGCCACCACTGGATCACCCTTTATATTCTGTATATTTTAAGAAAATGTTTGACTAATGAATTACCTCTATTAAGTTGCACTTATATGAGTACATTGAACCCTTGTTGAACTGTGTCTCAAAATTTAATTGCCTACATATTTACTCCTACGTGGGAATACATGATGAGTTACAGTACAAAGCGATATGTATGTATATAAAGAATATAGTGTATATTTAAATGAAATTGTATGAACCTTTGTATATATGTATAAAGTACGAGTACGTACATCCAAAAATAAGTCTTACTTTGTTTGCTTTGCTTATATCAAGCCTATGAAATCTGAAAATCGAAGCATACTTTTAGGCTTTGCTAGTAACTTGTGTTTTTCTATCATGCGATATTTTTTTCTTAGCAGAAGGTTTCATTTAATAAGTTGTGGAGATCTGAATAAATATAAAATTAAATAAGTTCAAAATATGTTACAATTAGCAATTAGTTTAGGAGGGAGGCTGGCGACGTATATACAAATTTGAAGCAATGAGATAGAAGAAATAGTTTATCATTTAAAGGAGCTTGAAAAGGTTGGAGGAAAAGATTTTTAAGCAATTTTGCATGTGTTTATTATAGTTATAAACAATTATACAATTACAAAAATTTTACAAATAATTCAAAAGGGGTATCCAACAAAAAAGGCTTCGGTTCTCATATTTAACAAATATGTTTGGAGGATGGTTGCCAAGTGTTAAAAACCAGGGAAACAAAACAAAGTGACACCAAATTAAAAGGGCTTAAAGATTTTTAAGCTAGAAATTGGAGTGTTGTTAAATTCGTTCTCTGCAAAGTTTTTATTTTTTAAAAAGGGCAGCCAAATTAAAAAAATTGAAATTTTTTTCCTGTTAATAAAATGATTAAAAAAGAAAATTCTACTATTTATATGGATATGAAATCGAAGAGACTTGAAATGGTTAAAGTTGAAAAAAAAACAGATTTTAGGAAGAGTTGCCGCTTGCTCAAAACACATTATTCATTAAAATTAGGAAAATAAAATAAAACGTAGGTATGCAACTAATTAGACAAATATTTTTGCATGAGTGCTGCCGCTTAGTTAAATGGGTACAAGGTACTAACAAATTTTGGTGTAATAAATTTTAGAATACTGTTATAAAATTAAGGAGACTTAGAAAGATTCAATTAAAAAAAATATTTGAAGGAGGTTTGCCACCTAGATAATATGAAATTTTTTAATAAATTAAACGTTCGTGCTTTGCCGGCTTAGACGGAATCGTCCACGCTAATGAAATAACTGCTCGTCTACTGTTATTGCCATATTTGGGGTATATGCTTCTTGAAGATTGTGATTCATTACAATCCATCTATTGCAAAAGGGTGATGATTTACTCAACACCATACGTGCAGAACAAACCGAAACAATATTTTGAGGCAATCTAGTGATATTGTTGCATAAATATCAAAATGCTGAAAATTCCATCGATCTTTGCATGTTATTATAGTGGATTGAGCCGGAAAGTAATAGTAATCCGAAGTAAGAATATATTTCCGTTTCTGCTTTCAGCTTTCATTCAATGAAATGGTGTAGTCTCATTTCGGGCCTCTATCCTGAAATCTGATTCCTTATGCACAATTATATTCACTATTTGTATTACTAATTATATCACACCGATTTGGCATAAATTGCTGAGCAGGCCTTACTGGTGTGGTGCTGCTGTTGGTAAATTGGTTGCAATGTCGTGCTCTGGCTGCAGGTGGTTCTGTTTTTCGAGAACATACTGTCAATTTTACACCCGTTCCTGTTCGCCTAGTAATCGAGACAGGCTACAAGCAGGAGTTAGGGCATTACGATTTTGTTCCTTGACTTCAACCCAGTCGGCTTCATCAATATTTTTCTGTCGCAGCAATTCTTCTATAACCTCAAGCTCGTTATTAACATCATATACCTCACCGTCACCAATAGAAATATATTAGATATAATCAGCTGCGTCGTCGATGACATACATGTCATCCTACCCATCCTCTCCTGTAATAAATCTGCTCAGCACATCCTCGTGATGACGAATTTGTTCACTTGGTTTACGATTACCGCTTCTTCTGTTAACTAAGCCATTCATATATATATAAAGGGTTATCCATTTAGCAGTTTCGATAGTGCGGGGCTAAAATTGTTGAAACCTGCTACAAAAATGGTGATTAAACGTGACCACGTTTCATGCTTTAAGAGGAGATTATGGTGCATATAATCGTCCAACTACTAAAGCAATTGGTTAAACTTTAAACAAATTTGAACAGACTGGATCGGTTACAGATATTGTAAGGCCTTTGCATCATCATTTCGCTCATTCCAACTCAAATATCGCTGCTGTATGTGAAAGTGCAACCAAAGGTCAAAGGTGGATCTTTCTCACGGCCCATTATATCGTATTTTGTACTTAGACTTACTTACACCTACATCCATATATATAAAAATCAATGCAAATTTTGAAATTAGGAGAAGGTTCCAGAGATATGACCATTTTAGTGAACATTAGTCGCTACCCATACAAAATACATGCAACAACAACAAATACATGTAAAGCTCCAAAATACGCGTACAAAGTGAGAAAGAAAGATTGAAAAAATATAAAAAAAATAATAGAAACAAGTTTGGAAAAAAATTTTTAAATACATTTTTTTGTTTCCTTTTCCAAAAAAAATCGAAAATTCAAAATTTCAGTTAGATTTTCTTGTTTTTTTTATAGGTGTAGCAATGCATGCTGGGGTCCGCTAGTAGTCCAGCTCACACATTAAATGAAGTCAGCTAACCATTCACAATGCCGTAGTTATGTCGGTTGTATGCTTGAACAACAAGCAATGTACCCCGATTTTTTCAACAAAATGTTCTTCAGCGACGAGGCACATTTATTTATGGCTCCGAGAACCCTCAAATATTGAAGAGAGGCCATTACACCTAAAAAACTAACTGTCTGGTGCGCTCATTGGTCCTGAGATGTGATTTTTCTCTGCCAATTCGGACAGTTATGGTCGTATGATAACCGACTTTTTCGGCCTGCAATTGAAGAACATAACATGAACAATATGTGTATCCAACAAGATTGTTCCACATGCCACACAACACGAGCGAATATGGCTTTATTGCGAGAAAAATTTCCCGGCCGCGTAATCTCTCGTCTTGGCGATGTGGCCACCGAGATTATGCGATTGTACACCGTTGGACTTTTTTTTTGCAAAAGATCGTATTTATGGTGATAAACCTTTAAATTTTGAGCACCTGAAAACCAACATTCGTCAAAGTATTGCCTGAGCCACCGCCCAATGTGCCAAGAAGTGGTCGAAAATAATCTCAAGCGAATTGAAGAATGCAAAAATTCACGACGCGGTCATTTGAATGATGTAATGTTTCACATATAAACTTTATAATAAAATAAAAATTTCATTGAAAAAGAAAATTATTTTAAATGCACTTTATTTACGTTTATTTTAGAAACCGCATATTGGATAACCAATCGAAGGCTTTAAAAAATTATGGTGTGTTGTAAACATTAAAAAGAATATTCGAAGAAACTGATGAGGAAAAGACTCTTTGTTTTCAATGTTTTATATCCCTTCCTGAGTTAAAAAAAAAATAAAACTAATTGAAATTGATTAAATATTTTATCTCTTGAACTTTAAAATAGTTTGAATTATCTTGTCCCATATCTAAACTGAAAGAAATACCAGGGTAACAACAAAATATCCAACTGGTATTTAAATTGATTATTAATAACTAATCATATCAAGTCAATGGTAGTGTGGAACATATGTATCTATAAACGTTATTGTGTGCCACGAAATAGTTTTCTTATGCTTTTCGCTTTAATTTTTGCAAATGCTGAAAATATTATTAGAATATAAAGTAAAAATATCAGAAATTAGTGAGGAAATTATGTAAAATCATGAATTTCTAGTTGTACAATTGCTATACGAGGGCTGTTTGATAATCTAGTGACTTTTTTCATTTTCCAGATGACTTCGTGAATTATAAAGAAAATGGAAAAAGTGAATTTCGCGTGCTGATTAAGCATATTTTTTGCCTAGAAACCCCATCACCGAAATCAAGGAAATACTTAATAAATACTATGGTGACTCTGAACCATCAATTTCAATAGCTTAAAAGTAGTTTACTGAATTCCGTTGTGGTCGTACCAACACAAGTCAGTCGTCGTCACGCCAGAAATTATCGATAAAATCCGCAGAATGATATTGAATGGTCGGAGAATAAAACTGCGTGAGATGGCTGCAGGAACATCACATTCTGCATGAATATTTGGCCTTGATGCAATGAGCGCCGCAATTGCTCACATACGGCCATAAGTGCAACCGTGTAATCACTTCAATGGAGTGTTTGGCGATGTTGAACCACAAGCCAAACAAATTTTCGCATCGTCTTATTACCGTAGTCGAAGCAGAGCTCCAACACACTACTCCAGAGACCAAACATTTTCATAAATTGGACAACGAACTGCTATCATAACCAGCATATTTTCCAGACTTAGCCTGCCGTGACTAATTAATACTCCAAAATAAAAAGTGCTCAAAAATGAAAACAAAAAACCACACGCTTAGAAACAAGAGATGCGAATGCAATAACATGAGAACAGGTGAACTCTATATGTATGTATACTTCCTAAACATGTGTACAATGTATTCATATATTATTAAGAAGATACAACAAAGATTCAAGGTTTTTGTATATTTGCGTTCGAATTCAAAAATTAATAATGCAAAAAAATTTAAAAAAAAATTATGCAAATTAAATATATTTATATATATGTGACGGTGAACGCTTATGACTAATTTTTGAAACAAGTTTTGGTTCTTTCCAATTTAAAAACTGTTTTATATTTTTTAACTAAATATTCCGTTAGTATATTCGAATTTTGTGTTTTTTGTTTAAATAAACTATTAATAAAAATAAAAAAAAATAAAATAAAATTTTTTTCAAAAATCATTTCTCTGTTTATTTCACGAACATACATTTATATATAAATTAAAATTTAACAAATTTCTTAATCATCACAATAATTGCTTCATCGTTTATCATTTATCATGTTCTAATCTCGCTCAAGGCAAATTGGCAATAAAATATGTTGCCGGTACAAAACCGTAGATCTTTGTAAAACGATCTTTCAATATCAATTCTAAAGTCTGCTCCAATGTTGGCGCCAAAGTAGTGTACAATTCACGCCAATTCTGATTGAATAGATCATTTGCGGTGTCTTCGAGTTCTTTCTGACCGTTGAATAAGTTCTGAACATTTATATGGAAATCGCCGATTTTTTGAATTTTTGCTTTAAAGGATAGAATTTCTGAGAATACTAGATCACCCTCATGACGCGTTTTAGTATTTATGTGGAATTTCAGTATGATCTTGCCTGGAAAAGAATAGGTAAGATGAAATTTCATAGATATATATTTTTTTTAATTTTAATTAAATTGGTTGATTGAGCTCAAAAATTAAGTTAATAAATTTTACACTGAGAAAAATAAGGAAAAGTTAATGGCAATTTTACATTGATGAAAATAAATTCCTTATGAACTTTTCAAATTGTTTATATAAATGTGAATTTATGAAACTGAAAACTTTTTTAAAATTTTTATTATATATTTTTTGGTTTCGCTTGGTATTTAAATTCAATAGTACTTTTTTCAGGCGATAAATACTGAAAATGATTAAAAATTTTTGTTTTCAACCAGTTAAGCTCATTTCATATTTTTAGGTGAAACCAGATGTTTTCCTTTTTAATTTTAGTTATGTATATATCGAAATTAAAATATTTTTAGTTTCTTATTATTTTATTCACTTACTTGCTTCAAAGTTTGCTTTACCCTGCCCATTTAGATTCAAGCCTAAAACTGAGCCGGTAACCTTATAATTGCCCGCAGCACGGAGTTGCGGTATTTCAATTGTTGCATCCACCTCTAAAGTGTTCTTATCGAGACTAAGTATATGAAAAAAAAATTAAGAAAGCATGCAAGCATTTTTCTTTGTAAAAGCAACAGTAAATTTGACTTACGTTGCCTGGACAACTTTTGCGGAGCTAGAGCCGGTGACAATCAAATTTTCTAAATCAGCATTTATACGAAGTACGCCGCCATCATCCTGATTAATTTTAATACGCTTAATGCTTAAGGGTTCCAAAGGGCCCAAAGTTTTTAAGCCGGGAATGCCTGTTTTTTTTTTAAATTAAATTTAAAATAAATTAGTTTTTGTGTAAATCTCACAAATTTTAGCAATTTCATCTGAGGTAACTCACCATCCTTCCACTCGCTGAATAATGTTTGAAAATTCTTTGCAAAACATACATTCAAATTAGGATCGTTGAAATCACAGGGATTTAAAAAGGTAGCTGGAAAAAAAATATTTGTATTTTTAATAAACTTTGCTCCACTTCCACTTTTTTTTTTAAATATTTTAACATCATATTTAAATAAAATATCAGCTTACGCTTTTCGGTTAGATATTTGCCCAGCACATTTGTCACTTGCAATGAAAGTGCCAGTAAAAATACTGAACCACACAATTTAGCACTCATTTTCTAAAAAAAATTAAAACCCAACAAAAACGGCACACTCTATCACTGAAAAACTGCAAGATATATTTTTCAAAACAAATAACCGTCTCGTTCGCCGTTCACTGTTATTCTAAATTGAAATTAGCGTAGACCTTTAACTTTTATATTTGTTACTATTTTATATAAATCAAAAAGAGAAAAAATAACAACGCTTCTTTGCTTCTGTGCTATACATTCATATATACAGTTTAAAAGAATCGATAAAGTGCCGAACTTGTTTTTGGTAATTATTATATATTGCAAGGATTGCCCTCTAGTGCAGAAAGATGTTTCTGCATGTATGCATATATTTTTGAAGCAACAAATAAATATACAGGGTGACGCACTTTTCAATAATTAAGTGTTGTGTGGAATATTTTTTTGTATTGCTAATTAAAAAAAATAATAATAATTACAATATTTATATACGCAATAACGGTATCTTTTTCTTTGCAAATAAATTTTAAGATATACAGCGTATAATTTATGGAAATAAACTCGCTTTCGTTGTGAATATTTAGATAAATAAAATTTTTTTATAATGTTATTACATGGCCAATTTAATTAATTAACAAAGGTTATGGTTTTAAAATATTCTCAAATGACTTCTTCGTATAATAGACAAGTGGAACCAGGTTTTGAGCTGGAAAACTTAAAAAACAAAATAAGATAAATAAAATAAAATAAAATAAAATAGAATAAAGAAAAATCAAATACAATAAAATAGAATAGAATGAAATAAAACTAAATAAAATCAGTAAAACAAGTTAAATAAAATCAAATCAAATAAAATTCAAAAAATATGGAATCAAGTAAAATCAAAAAAAGTAAAATAAACTTAATAAAAAACTATTAAACTGAGATAATATAATATAGCATAAAATAATTTTTTATATTAAAAAAACTTAAATTAAATTGAATTGTATTAAATAAACTAGAATAGAATAAAAAAAATAAAAGAAAAAAATATAAAAAACATAAAATGAAATGAAATACAACAAAATAAATTTATATAAAAAAAAATAAAAAAATAAAAATAAAAAATAAAATAAAATATAATAATTAAAAAAATAGAAAAAATAAGATAACGGAAAATCAATTAAAATATAAAAATTTAATAAAATAAAATAAAATAAAGTAAAATAAATTAAAATAAAATAAAGTAAGATAAAATTTATTTCATATAATGAAAAACTTAAAAAACAAAAACAGGTAAAAAACCTAGGACAAAAAATTAATAAACAAAATTGAAGTAAAATAAAATAAAATAAAATAAAATAATTAAAAGAATATGAAAAAATAATAAATAATATAAAATTATTAAAATAAATAGAAAAAAAATAAAATAAAGGAATATAAAATAAAATTTAAAAATAAAATAAAATAAAATAAAGTAAAATAAATTAAAATAAAATGAAATAAGATAAAATTTATTTAAATAAAAATTTAAAAAAAATAAAACAAAATAAAATAAAAAATAAAAATAAAATAAATAAAAATAAATTGCTAAAACAAAATAATAAAAAATGAAATAAAATTAAAAAATAAAATAAAATAAAATAAAGTAAAATAGAATAAAATAAATTAAAATAAAATTGAATAAAAAAAAATAATAAAAAAGGAAAAAAAAATAAATAATATAAAGAAAAATCAAATGGAATATAAAAATTAAATAAATAAAATAAACAAAAGATATTAAAATAAATTAAAATAAAATAAAATTTTTGAAAAAAAGCTAAAAAATAAATTTAATTAAAAAAAGTTTTAAATAGAATAAGTGAAAATAAATTTGAATAAAATTAGAATTTTTTCAATACTAATATTTATTTGAAGTAACGCGAGTAGCATACAAAATTTCACACTACTATATGCTTGTTTGGTGGCTTTTATTATTATCAAAAACCTCATATCTTAACGAGTCGGTCGTATGGTGGATATGATGATATAGTAGATCGTAATTCGTAGAAATACCACAAAACTGAGAGACTAGTTTGCTTAGCTCGTCATTCTGATACAATAGGTTTATATTTTGGTGTGTATAACTCTTTTCTTTTGGTATTTAGACACTTCGAACCAAAGTTAATATATTTATTATTTCAAGTACATGAAAGGTATAAAGAATAAAATAAAATAGAAAAATATAATAGAATAAGAAAATATGAAAGAATAAAAAAAAAACGAAAATTAAATAAATTATATTAACAATTGTAATATAAAGTTGGAGAAGTATATTTTCTTTTCATTTGGTTTACTCTCGCTTTTATATACTGAGTTATTTTTGCTGTGGAAACTTTCCATTCAGCATGGTTTAAAAGTAATTACAAAAATTTAGCAGCATTTATTCAGTTGATTTGTTTGTTTACACAATTTTAATTATCCTATAATCAGAAACTTTATAAAATACATAAATAAATAATCTTTAAAAATACAATAATTCTTTGCAAATCATCAAAGAAAAAACATTTCATTTATTTTATTTTATTTTATTTTCCATTAAATAGGCTTACAAAAATAATTAAAAACTCGCTTTATATTTTAAAATATTAAAATAAATTGGAGTGTAAATTCAAAACAAACAAATAAAAAATTAATTAATATTAAAAATATTACATTAGCTGCACTGTAAGACAATAAATTTTATATTACTGGTACTTTCTTTCTGAACTTTGTATCATTAGAGAAAATATACTCCCATATGTATGTATGTGCGCTTAAGTGTTGGCGTAATATAAAAAAATTATGGATGCGCATTTGACCTTGACTTCATTCTATTTAGGGTATGAAAAAGGCAGAAACAGAAAGTCTTGCACAACAAAATAATATATTATTAATCAATAAAAAGGCAGTTAGGAGCATCGCTCGCAGAGCATGGAAAAGTAAAAACACAAGCAAAATGTGTATAACAGGTAAGCAAAATAAGTTATTATCAAAATTCACTGCTTAATAATTCAGAGCAAATTATAGCGAACGAGTAATTAATATATGCACAAAGACAGTGGCGTAGCGATTCAGTCAAAATTTTAATTTATTCAAAACAAAACTGGCTAATAAGAGATAAAGTCTGTAAAAGCAAAATGAAGACAAGCGAAAGAGAAGAAATATGTATTAGAGAAAATATGAATAAAATAAAATTAGATAAAATACAGGTAATTAAAATAAATAAGTTTTTTTTTAGTTATTAGTTGATCTTTTAAAGTCAGGAAATATATTTTTATTGTCTAAAATATTTATACGTATTTTTCTAAATTTATTTAAAATTAATAGCTCGAAAATAAAAATATATAAATCATCTCAGCCAAAACTTCTTACTCAAAGCTCTTCCACAACTTCATCAGCATACAATTCTGCTGCAGTTGATATATCGGTTAACGTCACAGCATTTATGGCATTCTCTAGTGTTGGGCGCAGCACCTCGTTCACATCGCGCCACAACTCATTTAACAGCTCATCAATTGTGCCTTCCAGCTGCTTATTACCAGCTAAGAACTGTGCCAGCCTCAAATGGAAATCGCTAATTTCAATAATTTTACTATGAACAGCGCTTGCGTTGGCAAACGTTTGATTGCCATCATCCTGTAGGCGTAAGGTGAAGAGAAATACCAATTTGACCGACATTATTGCAGAATGAGAGAACGAGAATGAAAGCCGAAATGAATGGGCTGTCAAAGGCCAGGGAGGATTGCAGTGCCACAGATGATTGCTGCAAATGAGTGTGAAAGTAGGTGCAAGAGGAGGAAATGGAGTTGGAAATGTAAAACTCATTAAATGAAATATGCATTAAGTGCATACTCCCATGTTTCGAGTGTTAATTTGCCGTTACTGTTAATGAGTAGAAAGAGTAAACGGACGTTAGCACGAAAGTCAGGCACAGCACAGGCAGCAACACACGCACACACAAACACATAAATATACACGCAGGTGTTAATAAATTAAAAAAAAAACTTAATTAATTTAAGTAAATACCATATTTTTGTAATAATCGCCCCACAGAAGCCATGCACAGTTACATTCTTCAGTCGTCCTTTGCAATGCGTATACGTCGTATGTGCAAAGGATCAAATTTATCGGCTGTCGGCAGTCCGTGTATGCCTGCAACAGTGAAATCAAATAATATTTGTATGTGCAGGTGTCTGTATTAAAAATTAATATTCATAAATTTGTATGTATGCTGCGTACATACATATGTACATATGTGTATTGCAAGCACTTACGCTCCATTTTTGTACTTAATCAACGTCGTTGGCAGATTACTCTTTTAACATACCTCGAAATCGGAAATTTCAGCCGTGCAATATTTCAAAAATGAGAAATTTCAAATATATATGTATATATTTAATATTAAAGTCGATTTTTATTAACTCCAAAAAAACGCCTTTTACCCCAGCTTTACGTTTTTCAGTCAAAAACAGACATGCAGCCATTACAGTTGCGGCGAAGCTGCACGAAAACGATTGGAAAGTTAACATCATCATGTTTCGACAGTTCCTACTTCTCATTTTCGGTTTTATGCTATGAATAAAAGAAGTAAGCTTATTTTATGAGGCTTTTATAATAGTGTGTTTCGTGGAAAATGTTTTTATGAAACCAAGAAAACATTGATATGATTTTCATCATTTTGTACTTAAAACAAAAAAAATTATTTATAAAATATGAGCACAAAAGTAGTTTATATGTAAAAAAAACTCCTTATTTGATAATTAATGGATTAAAATTTTCTCATAGTATAACTTCATTAATTTAGTTTCATAATTAATTATATTCCTCACAAAAATCTGCTGCTGAATTCACTCTTCCAGTGACGAACTAGATCCTCTTGACATAATGTACATGCTTAAATCAGACACTCTTTTTTATAATAGTAAAGGGTTATCCTTTTAGTAGTTTCGAAAGTGCAGGGCAATAGATACGTTGAAAGCTCTCGGAGAGCAGGTGTGCAGGTGGAGTAGAAAACCGATTTAAAACGCACAGCAAAGTATTTCTTTAAGTGAAGTTTACGGGATTGTAACATGTATTTCAATTTGAACCAAAAAAATTTAATACGAGGGCAACTAATTTGTATTCTCTTCGTAAAATTTTCTTGTCTGCTAAGATCTCAAAAAATTAATCAAATAAGAGAACATTTGTTAATAAAGGGTGATCTAAGTAGAGGTACTCTTTTCAATAGCTTCACAGATCACGCGTGAGTCATGTCAAGTTTTCATGCTATTTTTATTCAGCATTGTTTGGCATTTCATAATGGGAAGACTAACGGCTGAACAACGTTTACATATCATTCAACTTTATTACTAACTCAACTTATGATCAACATAATCGGCCTACTGAGCGTACTATTCGCAAGACCATCATCCATCTTGAGACCCAGCATTCATTATTGGATAATATTCGACCGAATAGACAAAAATTGCCGAATTTAGGACGAGGAGCAACTTGAAGAGATTCAAGAGCTGCCATTTTATCCAGAAAAAACAACGGTTTGGTATGGTATGTGGGCCGGTGGAATCATAGGTATATATTTCTTCAAAAATGATGCCGGTGAGAACGTAACTAGCAATGGCGACCGTTATCGCCATATCTAGCCATGATAACCGACTGTTTGATACCTGAAATTGAAGCGCGTGATCTCCGCGATATTTGGCTTCAACAAGACGGCGCAACTTCCCAAACATCGCATCCGTAAATGGATATATTGAGAGAACACTTCGGTGAGCAGATAATTTCACGTTTTGGGCCGGTCGATTGGCCACCAAGATCGTGTGATATCACACCGTTAGACTTCTTCCTGTGGGGATATGTAAAGTTTAAAGTCAATGTGGTATATCCCGCTTCGATTTACGCCAGTTTCCAGTCGAAATAGTCGAACCAGTCATGGAAAATTGCACTCAACGGATGGACCATCTGAGAAGTAGCCGCGGAAAACATTTGGAAGAGATCATCTTCAAAACATAAATACCAAATATTGTTGTTTCGAATGATAATAAACATTCCTCATTAAATTTGAATTTTTCTTTTTAAAGTAAGGTACCTCGAAATGGATCCCCCTTACAAATCAATGATTAAACAATGAAAAAAAAAACATTATTTAATGAAAAGACGGTATTGGAGTAAATATTAAGCATTATTTATATATGCAAATTATTTATGTAAATTATTTACAAACACTCTCTTAAGGAGATCCATCGCTTTTGCAAAATAGCGATGAGTCAGCATACTAATTAGTGTATGTATATATAAATGTATTTCTGTGCATAATATTTAGGAAGGTATGTAGCATAGAATTAATTTCTAGGCCACGCAACGTCACAAGAACCAGTTCTTTGGGCAGTTATGAAGAGTTTAGGTGACAAAGACTTATTTATATGTATTTATAAAGCAATTATTATAAGAATTAGGTTTCAGATATAAATTTAGAATTTTGGCATAATTAACATATATTAATTACAACTGGAAACCGAAAGTTTACAAATAACTAACGATTTTTAAATTTTTCGCGTTTCGGAGTTGAATAAAAACGTGATATGTTTGATTTTTATACCTTTCATGTGCGTGAATTGTTATACTGGTATTAACTTTCGTCCGAGTTATGTAATTACTCATCCCTCAGCTTTTCAAATATTTCAACCAAATTTGGTACTCAGGTGCATTTGTACATTTAACGGGTGATCCATTTCAGGGTCGCTACTTAAAAAACCAGAGAAAATTCAAATTTAATGGGGAATGTTTATTATCATTCGAAAGAACATTCTTTGGCATTCATTTTTTGAAGATTATCTCTTTCAAACGTTGGCTGCGGCTACGTCTCAGATGATCCATCTGTTGAGTTCAATTTTCGATGACTCGTTCGAGTATTTCGACTGGTAACTGGCGAATGACACGTGTGATGTTTTGCTTCAAGGCCTGAATCGAAGCGGGATTGTCCTCATAGACTTTAGACTTTACATAACCCCAAAGTAAAAAGTATAACGCTGTGATATCACGCGATCTTGGTGGCCAATCGACCGGCCCAAAACGTGAAATTATCTGCTCACCGAAGTGTTTTCTCAATAAATCCTTTGATTGATGCGATGTGTGGGAAGTGGCGCCATCTTGTTGAAACCAAATGTGGCGGAGATCATGAGCTTCAATTTCAGGCATCACACAGTCGGTTATCATGGCTAGATATGGCGATAACGGTCGCCATTGACGGTTACGTTCCCACCGGCATCATTTTTGAAGAACTGTGGATCGATGATTCCACCGGTGCATCGATCAACGTACCATCAAGGACCAGTGTTTATCGATTTATCGATGGTATGGTGAATTCAATCGAGACAAAGATCACTTCAAGACGAATTTCGTAAAGGTCATCCAAAAACAGTTGTTTTTCCGGAAACTAATAACGCCGCACGCAAACTAATATTGTAAGATCGTGATGCGGTATGGCGTGGGATTGAGACAATTATAGGCATTAGTGGGATCAGCATACATTCAATATTGCATTAATATTTGAATGTGAAAAAATTCTTCGAAACACGTCTATGACATCGTGAAAGGTGACGTACCGTGGATTTACGCGTATGAGCACGAGAGTAAACTGCAGTCGACTTTATGGGTCTTTGAAGATGAGCCGAATGTAGCAAAAGTTGTTCGTGCACGAAGCACTTTCAAGCAAAAGGCTGCAAGGAACCACTAGAACACCACAAAACAGTAAATTCGGAGAGGTAGATAATCATTTTTTTTTCCAGTTGTCTTGGGAGAAATCAGGAAAATCAATCGGCAAAGACGTACAACTCTTCAGCACGACAATGCGAGCTCTCGTTTTAATTCCGAGCCTGAAAATAAACTCAGAGGTCAATGTTTTTCGACACTTGAAGAGTCGGTTGAGGCATTTAGAACGCATGACTTGGAGATACTTCAATTAGAGTGTCAAAAGTACATCAATAATTGATTGAAATGTATGCTAAAGCATATAGAATTTAATGGAGAATATTTTCAAAAACAATAAAGCGATTTTCGATTATTAATATTTGCTTTTGTTCTTTAATCCCGAAATGTAAAAGACAGCCCTCGTACAAACGTAAATTGAAATAAATATTCGTATCGAAAATCATCGAAATTGGGTGACTATATTATATAGACCCCAAACAACTGATTTTTTCTGATATTATAATTTTTCTTGTTTTGGTGTTTTGAGAAAGAATATTTTAGTAGAAGCGATAGATTATACGAGGTGTGTTCAAAGGAAAAAGTGAATTTTAAGTTTTTTTTTATAAGCACTTATTTATTCATCAATATCTGTTTTGTCCCCTTCAAAGTAATCCCACTAGGATATAATACACTTTTGCCTACGCTTTTTCTAATCCTCGAAGCACTTCTGAAATGCGCTTTTCGGTATGGCCATGCACCACACCATTGTAATCAAAGAAAACAGTGAGCAAAACCTTCACATTTGATCGAACTTGTCATGCCTTTTTTGGTCTTGGCTCATTTGGCAGCTTCCATTAGGATGATTGGTCCTTGGTTTCGACATCATAACCATATACCCACGTTTCATCACCAGTTATGACCCGTTTGAGCAAACCCGTATCGTTGTTGACGACATTGCTTTTGCTCAAAATTTAGCAATGTCGGAACAAACTTCCCTGCCACACGTTTCATGCTCAAAACACTCGAGAAAATTGAATGGCATGAGCCGATTGATATGATAACATCCTCTGCAATTTCCCTAATAGTGATTCGATGATTTTCAAGAACAATTTTTTTCACTGTTTCATGTTTTCTTCGCTTTTGGCGTGGTCGAACCTCCTGGACGCTCATCGTCATCAACATCTTTTCTGATACAAAGTGGACTCACCGAATGCCACAGTCAACATTGTCTTGGAGCATTTTATTCCATTTTAACGGAAAATTCAATACATATTCTTTGATCCATTTCTTTCAAAAGTCAAAATTCGAAGAGCACACAAAAACGTGGCCTCTTCTGTTATCAAAAACAAACTACTAATCGAAATTGGCTTCTAACGCAAGTACATGATAACAATATTTTTCCGATTATAACAAAAACAAAATATCGATAATCGAATGTACACAGCCGGCGAAAATCAAAATTCACCTTTTCCTTTGAACATATCTCGTATGGGTATAATTTTTTTTTAATATCTCACAGGCATATGTGTTTATGGCGTCGAGCACTTGATTGTTACCGTAGAGAAATAACGTGGTTTAAAGTGTTTGGAAATCTTTAAATCTTGAAATGTGGTTATTTGTACTCATACATAAAGTAGACATCATATCTTCTCAAAAGCGCTTCAGTGCTTAAATATATTTATTTAACTATAACTAAAGCACTAGTTTCGCCTGAAGTCTTGTTAATTGGAAAAACAAGTCTTAAACTGTTAAATGCTAAAAAAATGAAATTTATTTTTCTAATTAAAACAATTTTGCTTACGTAATATCAGTTTCCATTATTTCAATTTCATGTTCTTTTTTCCACTTTGAAAAAGAATAATAATTATGCTTTAAAGAAATTATAGTTCACGTTTTTTTTTAACAACTCTATTAATGTTTGTGTGTGCGTGATTGCTTTGGCGAATTGGTTTGAGGGTGCTGTTTTTATAGTTTCTTTATTTATTTAATTTTTTTGATATTTTCAATTTAGTTGCTCTGCGACTTCGTTAGTATTCAAAACAAACAATTTTTTCGGACCACGAAAGATAGTTGAATGCATGCATTTATATTAATTTAATGCATGACTTGTATGTTTCCATGCTCAGTTGTTGAAGTTACGTTCAAGACTATACACATACCAGTGCGGTTATGCAGCAGTTTAGCAGTTTTGTTTTAAGCGCAAATTTTGCCTTTATTTTAGTTTTGATTACTTGCAGTCAAGTTGCAGTTGTTGTTGTCAGTGGCCATGAATACTTGAGAGATAAACGTAAATAATCTTTTATATAGTTATCCACTGCATGTTGATTGCATTTGTGCAAAACTTGTGTAGAATACTTGAAAATACTCAATTGCATGCTTATCCCGAAACTTTTGATTTCATTTTGCAGCATCATTTCTGCAGCCATGCCATCTTCACGATCAAGGCAATGGCAAATGTCTGGCGAATGCTTTTGAAAATTTGTTTACCGAGTGGCGTAATGGTAAGCGGTGGGGGGGAACAAAATAACTGTTGGTGACTTCAATTCAAAATATTTTATTTTAATTTGTATTTTTTCATTTATTTCCTCTAGGCGTGCCTGGCCTGAAAGGACTCAGCCCAATCGATCCCTTTCAAGTGAAACGAGTGCGACTCTCACAACAAACACCAGGGCTGGCTGATGTTAAAGCAGAGCTCACAAATGTAGTGACGAATGGTATGAGTGGCACACGTGTGTTGAAAACGGCGTAAGTTAATGAAAAGTTAAAACGTCATGGTTTACTTAAAACAAAATATATATATTTTTTTTCGTTTATTTTATTTTTTCCACCATCAAAGCGTCAATGATAAAGACTATACGATTGAATTCAAATTACATACACCATTGGTGCATTCTGAAGGCGATTATCAGGTTAATGGTCGCATATTGATTTTGAATTTGAATAGTACCGGCAAGATGTTATCTACCGTTGGTAAGTAGCGTAGTAGTTGAACACAAAAAAAAGAAAGCTAAACTAGTTCACACATGTATGTATGTATTAAAATTTTACTACTTCTCTTTTGCCCTTCTTTACTTTTATTTACATAGAAAATCTCGAATATCGCATTTCGTGCAAAGCAAATCTCAAAGAAATCGATGGCCAATATTTCTTCGATTTAATTTCAGCAAAATCACGCATTGATAAGATCGGCAATTTCAAAATCCATTTTACGAATCTATTTGGCGGCAATAAGGAGCTGGAGAATAGCGCTCACGAATTGTTCAATACTAATTGGCGTGAGATTTTTGAAATTATGCGTCCTGCTTTCGGGCAAACAATCAATACAATTGTTCTCAATCGTTATAAGAAAATTCTGAGTTATGTACCGGCTAATTATTTTCTGGATGATTTGCCATAAAGTGTTTATTTATTTTGGGTTCATGAATAAGCGTTAAATATATAGATCTATACATATATATATGTATTTCATTTTGAAACAAACTCCGAGTGTATTTCTGCCAAGAAATAAAAAGCCGCTTAGTTGGAATTTACTTAAACCCTTTTTCTTGAGACTAAAATTAGCAGTTAAGGAGATAATGGCCGTAGGATGATAAGTATAGTGGATCGGCTCCAGGGAGGTATAGGGCTCCCTGCCAGTTTAAGAACTCTATTTCAAAAAAAAAATTTTTTTTTTTTTGACATCAAGAAATAATTTTTTGCTCAGGAACTGGTGAAATAAATTCAGGATTTGTCATAGCGAGGTTACCAAGGCAAGGGGAAGTTGTACAACGAATTCGAACTTTGACATTTCGAAAGTAATTTTACACAAAACAAATTATGTACATAGGCATTTTGCGTTTGTATTCTTGCTACCACTGTGTTTGAATTTGCCTTGGAGGTTACCTTCAAAATCTTCGTAATTTGAGTTCTTCAGCATGTTGCGATTTTGGAACAATTTTGAAACTATTTTTTTTTCAAACGCACCATTTAATTTTCAATAGATTTATGCACATCGTAAATGATAAAAAAGGTAAACGCCATTTCAAAAAAATTAAAAACCGAAGATATCCTGAATTTAGATAAAACACAACACAAGGTCCTGAGAAAAAATTGATTGTTGATGTTGAGAAATTGTTTTTTGAAAATAAAGATCTTAAATTAGCAGTATCGAAGTATCTTATTAGTGGCAACATTTACTGAAACGCTGATCTCTCCTCTCCTTTCTGAGATCGGTTCTCTTTTCTTATCGTGGCATTTAGAAAATTTTGACACCACATTTATTTAATTTTTTTTCTTTTTTTTCTTTAGATTAATACATTTTGGGCTTTCAAAACTAACACACTTTTTTAACAATGTAATTTTGTACATATTTACAAAGAAATTATATTCTTAAAGTGTTTCAAATAAAATAATGGAAGTAAATTGTTATAAGAAATGACAGAAGCATATTTTTCAATTAATGCCTCTGGAGTACTTCTTCACTCATAGGGCTGCTGCGATTTTTTTTATTACATTTTTGAACTCGTGCCCCGCTATGGCTGTAATGGTGACTTCAATTTCGAGTTTCTAGTCATGAACACTTTGAAGATCGATTATAACGTTGGCTGTGTGGCATGTATCCTGGTGAAACCACAAACCGTACATATCTCATTCTCTTCATCGTTTGGAAACAAATAATCTCTAACGGCAGCTCCTTCCTCGTTTTCGAAGAAAAAACGTACCAATAATGAAACGGTTTACATGTTGCACCACACAGTCACTCGTAGAGGATGCGCAGGCTATTCCATGATTATGTCTCTTTTTGGTTAACGTAGACGCTGAGGTAAATAGAAACTTTATTGGAAAAGATGATTTTTATGTTCCGTCCATTGGACCAACCAATTGGACTTTATAAGCCTCCATACAGAGACCTTAATGCAAAATCCGAAGTCCGAAAAATGTTTATTCCATGCGAACGGTGTCGAGTTGTTTTTGATGTCTGTTCGAGCACACTTTCAGCTATATCAGTAATATTTTGATAAAAAATCTCGTACTTCGACTTCGCTGAATTTCAGTTTTCCTAAATTCTTTATTAAAGTATTGTCGTTGTATGGGAGTTATACTATATTTAAGTTCAATTTTAATGATTTTCAATATCAATATTTGGTTTATTATATAAATAATGGGGTATATCTTCCTTTCTTTTTGTTACCACTAACCAATCGATTTATTTCCGTTAATTAATTACATATTTTTAATTCCGAATAATATATTTTTTTCATTGAGATAAATAAAAGGTTTTATGATTTTTATAAATGGTTTTTACAACGCAAATTCGCCTTAAAAATTGGTAAAAGAAAATTAACAAAAAAATAAATAAATAATTACAAAAAAAATATGTTTAGTACTTTCAGAATCAATCGATTTATTACTGAACAATTTAAAAAATACGCTTTTTGAAAAGCAATACATTCATAAAAATTTCTGCCCAGTGAGTACTATAAATGGAATTAAAAAGAATTGATTTCATAATTGGTTAAGACTGTGAGGGCGTAAAAAATTAAATGAAATCATTTTTTTCTTTCACTGTATTTACCAATCGATTAATTACCGATAGATTAAAATTTTTTTTATGAGTGGGATAAGTATAAATTTGGATAGTGTAAAAGAGGGAGGGAGATATGGACTTTTATACGAAGGTTGATTCTAGTATTTTAAAATTAGCATTTTAAAGTTTTCTTTACCTTTCGAAATTGATTCGTAAGTCATTTTCGAATGGATTGTTGTTAGATCTATAACTTAATTCGTTCGTTTTTTTTTTAATTTGAAAGTATTACTCAAATTACCGCTCCCCTTCTTCTTCTTCTTTGGCGTAGGCACCGCTTACGCGATTATATCCTCGTCAACAATAGCGCGCCACTCGTTTCTTCTTCTTGCTGTTTGGCGCCAGTTAGAAATACCAAGTGACACCAGGTCGCTCTCCACCTGATCTTTCCAACGGAGTGGAGGTCTCCCTCTTACTCTACTTCCACCAGCGGGTACTCCATCGAATACTTTCAAAGCTGGAGCGCTTTCATCCATTCGGACGACATGACCTAGCCAGCGTAGCCGCTGTCTCTTTATTCGCTGAGCTATGTCAATGTCGTCGTATAGCTCGTACAGCCATCGTTCCATCGTCTGCGGTATTCGCCGTTGCCAACGCGCAAAGGACCATAAATCTTCCGCAAAACTTTTCTCTCGAAAACTCCTAAAGCCGACTCATCGGATGTAGACATCGTCCAGGCTTCTGCACCATATGTCAGGACGGCGATGATGAGCGACTTGTAGAGTTTGGTTTTAGTTCGTCGAGAGAGGACTTTACTTTGCAATTGCCTACTCAGTCCAAAGTAGCACCTGTTGGCAAGAGTGATTCTGCGTTGGATTTCAAGGCTGACATTGTTGGTGTTGTTAATGCTGGTACCCAGATAGACGAAATTATCTACGACTTCGAAGTTGTGACTGTCAACAGTGACGTGGGAGCCAAGTCGCGAATGCGATGACTGTTTATTTGATGACAGGAGATATTTCGTCTTGCCCTCGTTCACTACCAGACTCATTCGCTTCGCTTCTTTGTCTAATCTGGGGAACGCAGAACTTACATTGCGGGTTCAATTATATCAATATAATTATTATATCAATTCAATTATATCAATATCATCGGCATACACCAACAATTGCACACTCTTGTAGAATATTGTGCCTGGTATGTTTAGCTCTGCAGCTCGTATTATTTTCTCCAGCATCAAATTAAAGAAATCACACGATAAAGAGTCCCCTTGTCTGAAACCTCATTTGGTATCGAATGGCTTGGAGAGGTCCTTCCCAATTCTGACCGCACTTCTGGTATTATCCTGGGTCAGTTTACAAAGCCGTATGAGTTTCGTGGGGATATCAAATTCAGACATAGCGGAGTAGAGGCATTTCCTTATCGTGCTGTCGAAGGCAGCTTTAAAATCGATTAAAAGGTGGTGTGTATCGATTCTTTTCTCTCGGGTCTTCTCCAAGATTTGGCGCATGGTAAATGTGGATTTGCCAGGTCTAAAGCCGCACTGATAAGGTCCAATCAGTTTGTTGACGGTGGGCTTTAGTCTTTCACACAATACGCTAGATAAGACCTTATATGCGATATTAAGGAGACTTATCCCACGATAATTGGTGCAGACCGTGGGGTCTCCCTTTTTTTGGATTGGGCAGAGCACACTTAGGTTCCATTCGTCAGGCATGCTTTCTTCCGACCATATTTTGCAAAGAAGCTGATGCATGCTCCTTGTCAGCTCTTCGCCGCCGTATTTGAAAAGTTCTGCCGGTAAGCCATCGGCTCCCGCCGCTTTGTTATTTTTTAAGCGGGCAATCGCTATCCGAACTTCTTCATGGTCGGGTGATGGCACCTCTATACCATCGTCATCGATTGGGGTTTCGGGTTCGCCATCTTCGGGGCTTTCATTTTCACTGCCATTGAGCAGGTTAGAGAAGTGTTCCCTCCATACACTAAGTATACTCTGGACATCTGTCACCAGATTACCTCTATTGTCCCTACATGAGTTTGCTCCGGTCTTGAAACCTTCTGTAAGTCGCCGCATATTCTCATAGAATTTTCGAGCATTACCCTTGTCGGCCAGTTTCTCAAGCTCTTCATACTCACGCATTTCGGCCTCTTTCTTTTTTCGTCTGCAAATGCGTCTCGCTTCCCTCATCAGCTCTCGGTATCTATCCCACCCCGCACGTGTTGTGGTCGATCGCAAAGTTGCGAGGTAGGCAGTCTGTTTTCTCTCCACTGCAGTTCGACATTCCTCATCGTACCAGTTGTTTTTCTGGTATTGCTGAAAACCAATTGTTTCCGAAGCAGCGGTACGCAAGGAATTTAATACTTCGTTCCACAGCTCCCTTATACCAGTCGCTGATGAGTGCTCCCAGAGAGCAGGTGTGCAAGTCGAGTAGAAAACCGCTCCCCTTAGTCTATAAAAATTTTCCCTCTGTCCAAGAGAGGCCAAGAATGAATCAAGCTAATTTTTGATACATTGTTCTGATGTGAAACGTATTTCAGTGAGGGCCTTCGACATTGATCGGAACTAATGGTAGTCGGAAAAGGCAACTTCTGGGCTGTAAAGTGGGTGGAGGCAAAACTTCGCAGCCGTTGTTTTCCAAATTTTTTTGACAGATATTGCAACACATGGCTGAGGGTTGATATGATCTAAAATGATTGTCTCGTCTCTGGTTGCAAATTCCGCAATTTTTTCAGCAATTGCTCGCTTCAATTTTCGTGTTCCCCATTGATTGTTTCGCCTAGTTTTAGAAGCTCTTAAAACAGTACACGCTTCTGATCCCACCAAATACAGGGCATTACCTTGGCGTCATGATTATTCGGTCCTTGATTCGGCTGGTTTGTCAGACTTCATATATGGCCCTTTTCTCCTTGGGTTGTCGTAATGCATCTATTTTTTCATCAATAGTCACTTTTCGATGCCTCTTAGTCAATAATAAACAAATTACGCCATCTCTTGGGAAACCGCACGAATAAAGTTGTGAACCTAATATTTAACTCTAAGTAAATCGGGAAAGAGCCTGTTAAATATTTGTCAATAATCTCAGCTCAGGGATATTTTTTTTTGGCTTTCGAAGCTTCGAATAAAAATAATTTTCAAAATATGGATAAATGATGATAAATGAAAATGGTAAGCAAATATTTGAAGTAAATGTAAAATTTATAATTCGCTTTCAGTGTAATTAGATTTTTTTTGCGTTCGATTTCCTAAGTCAGTTAAAGAAGAAAACAAAAGATGAAATATTTTTGTTAAATTGAAAATTGAATAAAAAATGTCAAAGAATAAATTCAGACTTTGCTAAAATAAACGAAATTTCACAAAATAAGAGATTTAATTAAAGAACAAAAAAAAATGGAAATGAATCAGAATAAAGGTAAAGACAAGAAGAAACGATTTTCGAAAGCCACAAAGAAAACGCATTACATAGCTTATGAAAATGAAGATGCCGCACGTGCAGCACTAATTGAGTTCTGCATCTATATATGCTTTCTTACTGTAACGTTAGTGGGTGAGTAATGCTGCAATGAAAAGGGTTTTCTAACTCTGAATAATTTTTACTAAAATTTACTACCTAAATCCCAACTTATAGTGGCCACATCCTCAAGAAACACATCGATGTATTTCTTCAACAAATGCATTGAAAATCTCTTCTTGTCACGTGAAGTCAATACGTCCACACACGAGGCCTCAGTGAGATTTGCTGAATTGGCAACCACAGCTGATATGTGGGCATTTCTGGAGACGAAATTTCTAATGGATCTACATGGTATAGACGACAGAGAGAGTGGAGAAAGTGTTGATGGTGGAGGCGGTGGCGAAAATAGTGATACAACGGGGAATTCAACAAAAAGACGACGACGTTCCACAGATGATAAACTAATTTTTCTTGAACAGAATCTTGTGCTGGGCCCACCACGTCTGCGTCAAATACGCGTGAAGGAGAATAGTTGTGATGTACACGATATCTTCGGCAGATATTTCTCTAAATGCTTTGCGGATTACTCGGCTAACGAAGAGGACACAACCGATTTGTATAAGGGGTAGGTTGAGATATTCAAATTCTCTATGAGATATTAATAGTTTGTCTCAAACCAAACCAGCACCAAATATCAGACTTTAAGTGAATTGGGTGCCGATTCGATTTGGGGTGAGATCACAACATATCGTAGCGGTGGTTTTGTAAAGAAATTAACCTACAATTACAATGAGAATAATCAAATTTTGGCTGAGCTGAAAACAAGAAAATGGCTAGATCGCGCATCTCGTTTGATAATGGTGGAATTCACACTCTACAATGCTAATAAAAATTTGGTGAATAATGTGAAGTAAGTGTCGTTTGAAAATTCTACACATTCTGCATCTCTTAAAGTGCTCCATTTATCTGCTTCTCTAACAGATTCATAGGTGAATTACCATCAACAGGCGGTGTTGTCACTAGATATAGCATACAATCGGTTAAATTGGGTTCGATCTTTTGGAAGGATGGCATACCATTATTTGTGGCAGGCATTTTATTTTATCTCTTTATCTGCTATTACACCATTGTTGAGGTGCTAGAAGTTAAAAATATTGGTTTCACCAATTATGTGCGTATATTGTGGAACTTCGTTGACTTTTTGATAATTATGGTAAGTGGAACGCATTGAAAGCTCGTTAATTTAAATAATTAAAAAATTGCTTTACAGCTGGCTTACTTTACGCTCGTATACAATATATGGCATCCGATATATGTCAACATACTATACAAACGTTTTGAAAGAGATCCAAATGAATATGTACAATTGGACACGTTTTGCTTTTGGAACTTGTTGTATTGCGTTATATTTGCGATCTGCACTTTTTTGGTCTGCATGAAAATATTTAAATTCATTAGTTTCAACAAAACTATGAGACAATTCAATGCGACAGTGAGTACAGTGAGTAAATTGAATATTCTTCTTCCTAAGCTACTCGTAAAGCATTAATTCTCAATATCCTAAATTTTCTTACCAATAGTGCTTTCGCGATCTCTTAGGCTTCAGCGTAATGTTCGGCATAGTGTTTTTAGCCTACGCGCAATTAGGTCTCCTACTATTCGGAACTGTACATCATGATTTTCGCAATTTTAAAGAGTCTTTGCTCACAATGATACGCATGATTTTGGGCGATTTCGATTATGATGGCATTGAGGCGGCAAATCGTGTTTTGGGCCCAATATATTTTCTTACTTACATACTATTGGTGTTTTTCATATTACTGGTATTAATATATAATCATTCTCGTATAAGACTTCTTTAAAAAATACTTTGCTCAATATGCCACTTCGGATTTTCAGAACATGTTCTTGGCCATCATTAATGATACATACAGCAGTGTGAAGGGTAATATTCGTGGCGGTAGAAATCATTTAATGATTTATTTGCGTAAATTATTGCATAAATATTGTCCGAAATGCTGCCGCCCAACGGAGGCAAAAGACGAAGAGCGTGGCCGTTCAAGGGATGTTATTACGTCTGGGGATGCCAGTCCGGGCAGAGAGCTTTCAGTTGACAAAGATAATGTTTCAGAGTAAGTAAATTTTTTGTTTTATAAATAATTCTTGCACTTTTTTAGTATGTTTTGCTCTCTTTCAAAAGCTATTTTGAACCCGCTGGAAGGGAGGCGCCACGCACCGAAAATTCAAATAGCGCGGCAATTAGACGGTAAGCCATAAGCACATAATTTATTCGACTAATTGTAGGTGTAAAGGACTTTTATTTTATTAAATAATAATTAAAATGAAACCTCTGCTAATTTAACATCTCTATTTGGTTTTATATTTATTTTATTTTTCAAAACATTTTTTAGATTAACCGCTCGCGTAGCTGCTTTAGAGGATGTTATCGAGCAGTTGGTCACCGATGTCGATCGAACAATGCGAAAAGTTTTGCCGCGCCGGCGAAGACGTGCGGATACGAGTCAAGAGGCGCCGTCGCAAGGCACGAGTCGTTAAAGAAGATAACCATATTTTATCAGTTATTAAAATATTTTTATTAGTTAAATTTTTTTTTAAACTTTTTTGAAACTTAGTTAACCATAAAATATTTTTTTTAAACAGATTTGAAGTTTAATAACTATTGTTTTCAAAACGTATTAATTTCTGATTGATAATAAGGATGTGTTGTAATTCTTAAATTGTACAAGAAAAATGCATAAAAAAACGAAATGTTTTTATTTTTGGAGTGATTACAAATTTTTTGAAAGGCTAAAAGGACCGTATGGCTCATATATCGCTTTTTCAGTCAGGAAAAGTGGTTCGACACATGCCTCAATAAGTATAATGAAGAGATGTGGTGTCGCCTGAAATAGCATTTACTTCTAATTTTTTTTCCTTTTATTTAATTAAAACAAATGTGAAAAGAGTATTTTTTTATTTTTTTTAATATTAATTTTCTTAAAATTTCTTTTGCATACACATAAAATTAGACAAACTTTTTCGGTATTTAGTTATTCGTTATACTTTCATGATCTCCTTTTCTGTCACAAAGTATTTTTAGGGTGTCAGTGCAACATATCTCCGAGAGCTGCTCCCAAATCCCTGTTAAATGCGAGGGTGGAAAAAAAGTGTTTTTGGCGTTCCTCACATAAATTGTAGCAGATCGACTTTGCTAGATGTGCTCTCACCAATCCGTGAGATCGCTACAATCGGCTCCAATTATCGGAGCATTTATGTGCAAGATTAAGACCAACCATAAAATAACTGATTAGACCTTAGGTATGTGTTTTCAGACCCAGGAATTGTACCACTGACCAGATATTTACCGTACTACAGAAAATAATTCGAGTTGCAGAGCTAAACAAGAGCGTGAGATTGCTGGAAACTTTCGAGAGGAAGCCGGCTCTACGCACTAGAATTGGCCGGATTTTATTCGTCCAAGGCCTATCACCCTTTTGGCGACCTAACCCATTTTAGATCAACAGGCATCTTTAGTCTAAGTGCATCAACGGAACAAATAAAAAGCTCCTCATAAATCTCAAAATTTATCGGCCGTTCGGAGGTGGCTTAGAATAAACTGTAGGTCCCTCAATTTTGTTGGTAAAAACATCAAGACGTAAAACCACAAATTAGAGGGGGAGCTCGGTCAAAAAGCGCTTCAGTGGTTACAAAGAGCCCAATATATATATATATATGTATATATTCCTCCAGTTACTGGCTATTCAGCCGACTATTTACACTATTTACATTTCGGTTTACAAAAGGAAACGACAAGTAACTCGCCATCTGTGCAAATCGCCAAACACCGATGAGACGCTTGATTTGATAAGGTAAGAAGTTCAGGGAGTTATCGGGGAGGCAAAAACCTAAAATACTCGGGTACAGCAGAAGCAGACTACTTCACCAAGGTTCTCAATTTGTCTATGACCACACTAATTATACTTAGATAGATTAGCCTAGCAGTAACAAGGGCAATTGAGAACTTGCTGCGCCTATCATTTACACACCATGAGAGCCTCAGCTTGTCTTCCGCAAATATCGGACATTGAGGAATTCTCACTACCGCCGGTGTTTGAGAGGTGGACCATGAACTACTTGAGTAGTCTACAACCATCGGTGGAGGTTCAAATTATAAATTTCGTAAATTAAACAATGTGTTTCGCAGGGTGGTGTCCCCCACAATGCTGTTTCATTTATTCCATTTCGAGGCTCCCTCTACCACAATCATGTCTCTTTGATCTCTCATATGCCTATGATTGGTCGATATTGACGGCTGACCAGGATTTGCCTGCTTCTAAGCGGGGTTCAGTTATCCGCTAAAGCAACAACAACAAACACATAGAAAGGTTTTGCGAAAGATGTTCATAGTTCATTAGAATAATTGGTGCTGTGCGAAGAACGTAATGTTGATTGAAAATATTTTCTATAAACAAAATCATTAAGAATTCCAACAAAAAACGAATCAATAAAAAAAAAAATAAAAAATGTAAGCTCTACAAAAATTAAATATAGCAACAGTTTTTTAAACGCAAATTAAATTTCCAGAAGAAGATAGCGTAGTGTTTTTGATCTTCCATACAAAAATGTAAGTGTTTATACGTAATCGCGCGGTTAGCATTAACTAATAACGAAAAAGAAAATATTTAAATATACTCTTACCTAAAATGTATGTGTATATGCATATGTATATGTTAGTAGTCTTTTAAGTTTAAGTTGTAAGATGACTCTTACAATATAATAACAATAATTGCACTTTACTTAATTGGGCACTCCAATCGAATGGTAGATATGCATCATTGGGTTTTGTTATTGCATTACCATGAAAATTATGATAGCAAAGATTACGTAAGCAGAGAAAACAATGTAAGGCAAGCTTTTTGCTGAAAGCTCCCTGTTGGCATAATGGCTCAATAAAAATATTGATCACTTAATATGTAGTTTAGTGGCTGTTGCAAGTAAACTAAATATCGTCGAGTTAAACTTTTCACTTCAAAACCATGCCATCAGTTAGCCTGAAGAGTAAAGCACCTGTGCTCACATCTGTTTGTTTTGTTTCTAGTATATATATGTACGTATACTTTTACTATCTTATATCTTGCTGAACAGTTTGTTATGCATAAATACGCTAGAATAATAATTTTCCAAGCAAGTTGTGCATAGTTAAAGTGTAACAAATAATTCTTAAAATATTTATCTAAAAAGCTCATATTTATGAAGTAATACACTTAAGAGCCATTATAAGTACGTCAGTACTATTACTAAAATATTATTTCTGCTTGATCGCTCTCATAAAAGCAGTAAAATATTCAAAACCGGTCAATAATTATGAGTGGTGAGTTTATTAAAACGTAAATATTTTTTTAAATTAAGTATTATTTGAAATGAGTTGGAATATTTATTAAAACAAAAAATTATTCTTGCTGATATCTAAACTTCTTCGGTATAAAATTATGTTTAAAATAATTAAATAACATATTTAAAATTCTATATATATAACTGCTTGAAAATATTGTTATTCTGAGAGCTATTAAAATTTTTATTTTTTAAATGAGAAAATATTTTTGTAGAATTTCGCCTTAAAAACCATCCATTTAATTTAGAAACTCAGTTCAATAGAATGCTTAGACGATTGTGAATCATAAGTTATATAATAGAAATGTCATGCCATGCCTGCTGAACTCACTTATTTCTTATAAATAAAATTACTTTTGGTAAAAGCCATAAATTTTATACATATAAAGGGTTTCCCAATAGGGATGATATGATTTCTAAGTGTTGTTTTGCCCATTTTTGATATGTCCTGATCTGTCATCTTTTTAATTTTGTTCGGTAATAAAATTTCATCATTGGACCACCATAAACGTCGTGAATTTGCTGATTTTGCCTTGGAACAACTTGAAAACGATACCAATTTTTTAAGAAAATCATCTTCACCGATCAGGCTCACTTTCATCTGAGTGGTGCGATAAATGAACAAAACTATCGATTCTGATGCGAAGAAAATCCGCAAATTTTTCATGAACAACCAAAACATTCACCTAAATTGACAGTTTGGTTTGGTTTTTGGTCTGGTGGAATCATCGGTCCGTACTTCTTTCGAAATGAAGCTGGTAACACTGTTACTGTCAATCGCGAGTGGTATAGATCGATGATAACAAACTTTTTATGTCCACAAGTGGAAGAAGTTGATCTTAATAACATCTGGTTCCAACGAGGCGGGGCTACGTGTCACACAGCACGTGCAACCACCGAGTTAATGCGAGAAAGGTTTGGAGATTCGATTACTTCAAGAAATTGTGACATTGAACGGCCTCCAAAAAGTTGTGATTTAACACCATTAGACTACTTCTTGTGGGGTTATTTGAAGTCATTGGTCCTTAGCAATCAACCAGACTCTCTTCAAGCTTTAAAAGTCAATATTGAACGTGCTATTCATGACATAATTGGTATAGTGGAAAAACTGCACAAAAATTGGGTTCATCGAATTCGTTCCTGCAAAAGAAGTCGTGGAGGCCATTTGAATGATGTTATATTCAGAACTTAATTGTATCGATTGCACTTCACATTAACTAAAAAACCTTTGAATTTCCTTAACAATTAGTGTTTTTTTTTTTAAGAAATCATATCACTCTTATTGGAGAACCCTATACGTAGATAATAACGAACCAGTTGGCTAAGGATGCTGAGAGGAAATTTATTGGACTTCACACCATGATGTTACTACATAATTGAAATATCATGTGATACATTTTTACATAAAAAAATTAAACCAGTTGCCTCGAAGGAATCCTTACTACCCATGAAACCTTTAATGATAATTTTATTTTATTCAATTGGATTCATAAAGATTTTCTGTGGTGATAAAGGTAAAAGCAGAATACTATTCAAGGCATTACGAGACACTCTAAACTTGTCACTTAACGCGATCTATCCATATTGCATGTAAATACGGTAAGCAGATCTATCCAAGCTACTCAATCCTCAATCCTTGGACGGTTACACTGTTTTTGAAAGATATTACTTTTATTCCTAAGCCATTGTATCTTCGAGCTGACGCGTGGTGGTTCCTTTTCTATCATAACTCCATCCGGGGATAATCGAAAAAGACTGAGTTACTGGTGGAAAAGTGAAATAAATATTTGTAATAGTTAGTCGGACATTAGTGACATGCAGAAACACCTCCTTTGCTTCCATCCGGCCTTATCTAGAACTCGCCTTAAATATTTAAGAGCTTAGCAGTTCAAAGGACTAGATAAAGTTGCAAAATTAGATATCAAGGCTATCTGAAACTTTGCAAAAAGACGACTACTTCAGCTCGAACTAAACTAAACCGAATCTGGCATTACAAATGACCAACCGGTCCATCACGGTAAGACGTGATATGCAGCCAGTATATACTTATTTAACCTAATTGCTAGTCGGCGTTATCTTTTTCTGACGAAAACTAACCATCGGCACAAAGTTTCGTGTTCTAAATATTTGCAGTGCTTTTCAGATGGAGCTTGTTGCTTTCGAGGTTAATTTCTGTTAGATAACCTGCAGTCAGCGAGTCAAGTATGTGTTATTGTTCATGGAATCATCAGATCATTTCAGTTCATAGTGGAATCACTCGAAACTCTCTGAGAGGTGCTGAAGAGTTTATTCCTATGAGTATCACCTTTCTGTTATTGTCCGAAAAGGCCCAGTTTGAAGCGGGAAAAACCAGAAAAGCTCCAAGACTGAGATTTTCACACACTTTCACACACTATGAATGGGCAATCGCTCAATGGTATACATGCAGTAAGGCTAGGGATTTTACCGCATCTCTCCTGAAGTGATTGTTTCGAGGATGAGGAGATGAAATCATCTTACATAGACTTATCAACAAGGAAAACACTGGTTTCTGCATACTTAGTGTTGCATAGTTTCCACTAAAGTTCTTTCATATTGTATCACAATGGACGTTCCTAATATGTATATGTGACATCTTTTTGGTATCAACCGAATTGGCCGAACCTAACCTAAACCTATTGCTCTCGGCTTAGTTTTAGGCTGCGAATCTTGAACTAACTATGTGTTTTTCATGAAATTGATGTTCTTTTGCTCTACTTAAGTTTGGGCTCAACTTGTTTAGATGTACTTGTAGTTTGCTCAAGTAACAGATTTTGTTTGTTAAAAAGCAGGACTACTTCCGGTGCGTGTTTTTAATAGAGAATGCCTAAATTCTTTGATATGCACATATATAAAACATAAATACTTATACATAGAAAAAAATTCTTTTTATGACCACTAAAAAGCATTTATTAAGTTATATACTTTTATAGTTCTCTTACATATTTACGCACACAAGTATATATTTCAAATGTTATATGAACCACCTGCTCGATTATCTCAGATTAGACGCTCGAAATGACGAACAAAAGGCTTGTTTACACCCTGTCTTACGGTATTTGTTATTGTTTTGAAATATGCAATATCAATGGATATATACTCGTACATATATGCCAGATATGACAAACCAGTAAGTACCAACCACTCGATTTACAATGCACAATGCAATTTAGATTACGCAGCCAACACCCAAATATGTGTATGAGTGTATGTATATGCCTGTAAATGTTATAAGTCGCATTTTTGCATTGGTGTTAGTGTTGTTGGTGGAGGAGTGCATTATTTACATAAATAAAAGCTACAAACTCTACACCAACAGCACCAGTACCAGCCAGGCTAGGAGAGTAATGTTTAGAACGCAAAATAAAAATTGAAAAAGAAAAAAATTTGAAACGACTTTATTCCCAACAGCAGAACCGAAAGTGTGTTGGTGCCAAAGCTTCGATCGAGCAGACCAAGCGACTGAGCGACCAATTTCAACACCATCACGCGGCTGTTACATCGATTGTTACATTTTTACACGAGACATGGGCAACATTTTGTTTGTTCATATGTAGATATATACAAGTGAGCATATATTTCTATATACGAGTAATGCTGCTGACAACGCTGTCGTTTGTATTATATTCGCATAGGTATCTAATGGAAATTGGTAGACAAAAATTGCCCTGACCATATTACCATGTCCGCCGTTAGCTAACCAGCAAACCGATCACCTGCCCGTACGTCCGTTCGCTCCATTTAGTCAACATTCTCTGCGAACGCTCCCAGGCTACATTGTTGTTGTTACTATTGTTGAACGATTTTATTTTTATTGTTGTGGCTATTGTTTTTGTAGTTGTTATGCTTGACTACAGTCTTCTGGCAGTTGGTTAGTTTGTATTTTTGTGAAATTATTATGCTTGCCGCTTGCGATTCATTGGCGGTATAAAAGCGTTCGACTCGTTGATTTTCTTTTGAGTATAACACTGTTACGCTGGAGTCTGCTGCTGCTGCTGTTGCTGCTGGTGCAAGTGCATTAATCGATTCGTAAATTAATCGGTGTTTATTTTGTAGTGCATCGACAACAACAACAATAATAAGCTTATACAAAATTAAAAATAAAATCAAGAAACACAATTGAATTTTTAAGTTTCACGAACAGTTTATGTGAAAATTATATTATAAAAAAAACTCGAAATTTATGTTGAAATTGATTCTATTAATGATATACTAGAATCAAGAAAGAAAAGAAAGAATTTTTAATCCATATTTAACTGTGAATATCCGCTACGTTAATGTGTTTTACATTTTAACTGTAATTGAACTGAACTGGATTTTATTTAAACGAAGGAAAATGAATAAATTGGTAAGGAAATGATGATGGTGCAAAGGAAAAAAGTTTTATTTTTAAGCTTTGAAACATAAATACGTAAATGAAAGAGTTTAAAAAGAATTAAAACAAAAAACACTTTAAATATTATGATATTATTACACGCGCCAATACTAATATCTCGATGAAAAAGTGAAATAAAGTTTATTTGTGGAGATTGCTGTAGCCGTGTGGATAGCAGTGCGTGATCAGAGTCAAGCTTTGACTGGATAAATTGTAGAATTATTTTTTAAATTTCATTCTATCTAGGCGGAAATTTCAATAACATTTAAAAAATATATCACAGCCGAAAAGAAAGAGTTTAAAAATTGTTAGAGTGGCTTAAACACATTTGTTATATTTTATGTTAAGTGGCGAAGTACAAATCTTTTTTAGAAATATGCATCCAATTTTGAGTTAAGTTCTGTTATCAGCAAAAAAAATTATTTTGTATTAAAGCTGCAGATTTTGTTCAAACATTTTCGAGCAGTGCGAGAATTCGAGCAACGAGCATTTGAACACCTGCTCATTGCTCATTACTCGAAAAAAATTTAAACTGAACCCGAGCATTTCGTGTATTTTTACAAACAGTTTTACTTCTTTCTCCAACCTTTTTTTTATTAATTTTAAACTTGTTAATGCATAGTGGGAAAACCACTGGGCGTTTCGCCAATAAAACTTCGACAAACAAAATTATTTGTTTTTTGTTATTCTGAGCAGTTGGGCAAAGAATCAGTCTCGAGAGAGCATCGAGCTGCTCACAATGCTCAATACGCTGGTATCGAGAGTTCTATTATATATACTGTTGTTTGATTCCATTAATCATCATTATATTAGAATTTAAAGTAAAAAGCTTATAACATGAAAGTTTTAATAGTCTCCGGCTTGTTGATATAGGTAAGTCAAGAATCTTCGGCTTCCATGCAGCACAGCCATAATTATCCTCAACGCTGTTACAGTTGTACAAAATCATGCCATAAGTTCCGTTACAAGTTCTGACCGTTATACGCATATATTAAATCAGCGACTTTCAAAATTTTATTCGGAGCAGGCACAGTTTCTATTGGTATTGACCGATTTGCTCGAACCAAAAATTTGTTTGGAAACTCTCCAAATTTCTGTGGAGTGTTCAATAGGTCATGCTCTACAACACTTAGCATAAGCTGTAGTCCAAATGATTCCAATCAGAGCTTCCTGATCGCAATCATATATTGCTTTCAAGCAACTGCTGGATGCTTGCTTGCTTTGTGTGCTGGAGCAGAATCTTGCTGGAAGATTCAATGCTCTCCAACCAAAAGAGTATTGCCTAACTGCTTTATCATGCCTTCTAAAACATTCTGCTGGTACAACTTTGTCACAGTTTTACCCACTTTTTCACAGAAGTGAAGAGGTATTGAACAATTAGAATAGCATTTTTTGCGTATTTGGAAGTTTTTGCCTTAATTTTGTCGTGTTGTTTATTAAAAACTTTTTCAGCAGTGCAAAATTTTCTCAACTTTAAAAGGATACTTGCATGGACGTTGACAGCGCGCCACTGAAAAAGCCACTTGCATTTGTTGAACCTACTTTGTTTTAAGCGCTTTTCCAGAAGATGACCAGTTGACTGATGGTAGGCTTTCATGTCGAATAAGTCGTGCCATTGATCCGTTCGATACATCCCTTTACCTTGACAACATTTTCTGTTTTCTAAGGGGAATTTTTCGAATGTGTTCGCGAACATTTTTTATGGCTGAATTGGTGCGAACCGCGCCAGGACAACTTTCCGTCAACAATCAATAGTGCGGAAAACATACACTCTCGAAATATTAAGTTTTTTGAGGAGCTCACAAATTCCACACTTAGCAATTACCGTAATACGATTTTCTTAGCTCGCCACTCTATTTTTTATAAGCGAAAGCAAACACTGAACTGATTATTATACACGAGTAGACGCCATATATAAATTATAATGAAAAATAACCGCACTTTTTTCTGCGAATTTGCCCTCAATGTAAACTACCTAACAGAATTTTTGGCAATACTAAGTATGTATATATGAGTTATAGACTTTCAACTGAGAAAAACCAAAGACAACCTTATCCAAACTATCCTTTTCTATAAATTTTTTGAGTTGAATTCATCGGTTCATGCACACGCTAACTCAAGAAAACATTATGGTAAATTTAATAAACTTATAACTCTCATATGAGATTCATTTTGAAAACAGCAAAAATTGGGAGAATTGCATTAATGCAACTAATTCATATGGGTTACTCATAAAGTATCATAAAACATCATAAAATCATAAAGTCGTAAAATTTTATACTAGTTAAAAAAATTTGTTGTTGGTTTGTATGGAGAAATAAGTTAACATCAGTACAACTACGAGCACTATACGTGTTCAGCTCGTTATATCTTTCGTTCGTTTACTTTTGTATGAATCGGCTGCTTGTTATCACAACAAAATTACTCATATAGCAAGGAGCTCACAACTCTGGTATCTTTTTAGCATTTCGTTTATGACTTATAAGTTTAAGACATCTTGTGAAAACCGTAAAATGTACGAGTACATAAAATGAGGTAAGTGTAAAAAGGGTGTCGCTTTCGTTCCAAATAATGTGCATCTCACAGGCCACTTAACATAATTCTATATTACTATTGTCGATTTTTTATATCATCCAAATAATTAACATTTACTTCCTTCACATTTGACCCTCGTTCTTCGACTTAACATCAAATATTCAGGTTGCCTATAGACAAGACTTCATGAATTTATTTCCGCGAATTGTAATCATAATCAATCAACAATCTTATTTTCCTTATAGAAGTTTTTTTAAAATAAACATTTCATCTATCTACTCCATGCCGACAGTGGAAGCTACTCATTTGTGTTTTAGTAATTTTTGAAAGGTGAAAAATGGAAAGACACATAGCTGCGTGAAATAAAATCATACCTACTTTGTGCACAACATCATCGTTAGAAAATAAATATTTCTAGTTGCGGTCGCCCCTCGACAGGGAATGTCAAGCTCTCCGAGTATATTTCAAACATGGCATAAAATGTTTCTCAAAAAAATCCATCGGCCGTTCGGAGAAGGCTAAGAATAAATTCAAACCTTAATTTATTGGTAAAAACGTCAAGATGCAAAAGATGCAAAACCACAAACTGTAGGAGGAGCTCGGCCAAAAATCGCTTCAGCGGGTACAAAGCGCCATATATAAAGCGTGTTTTTTATAGAGGTATAGAACTTTAAGTTGGCATTACTTTTCAAGATGGCGACCGATTTAACAGCTGTCAAGTGATTTATTCTCAGTTTGGTTTGGCAATTCATCGTGAATAGACTCGCGCCTGAACAACGCTTGCAAATAGTGCAATTTTATTTCGAAAATAATGGTTCTGTGCGGAAAACGCATCGCGCACTACGTCCATTTTATCGTCGACAAAATCGTCCATCAGAGCAGTTAATTCGATAACCATGGAACGTTTTCGCACCACGTTTACTCTTATTGATAACTCGCATCCCCAGAGACGCCGTACGGTGCGTACAGAAGAAGCTATTGCTGCTGTAGAGCGTAGCATTGAGGAAGACCCGAATTAGTCCATCCGCCATCGAGCACAGGAATTGGATCTTTCTCCATCCACTTTATGGAAGATTTTGCGGAACGATCTTGGTTTGCGTGCTTACAAAATCCAACTCGTGCAAGAATTGAAGCCAAACGATCATCAAGTAAGGCGTAGATTCGTCGAATGGGCCCAAAACGAGATTACCGTTGTTCCCGATTTTCATAAGCGACATTTGGAGTGAAGGTAATCCTCAAGTGTATGTTGAAACACCGTTACACCCAGAAAAACTGACTGTTTGGTGCGCTTTATGGGCTGGTGGAATCATTGGTCCGTACTTTTTCAAAAACGATGGTATGGTGGCCAGAAAGTTACAGTCAATGGTGATCGGTATAGAGCCATGATTACTAACTTTTTCATTCCTGAATTGAATAACCATGATGTCCAGGAGATGTGGTTTCAACAAGGCGGTGCAACATGTCACACAGCTCGTGCTACAATAGATTTATTGAAAGACACGTTTGGTGACAGCCTAATTTCACGTTTTGGACCTGTGAATTGCCTCCAAGATCTTGTGATTTAACACCGCTAGACTACTTTCTGTGGGGCATTGGTCTATGCGGATAAGCCACAAACGCTTGACCTTTTGGAAGACAATATTCGCCGTGTTATTGCCGATATACGGCCACAAATGTCGGAAAAAGTCATCGAAAATTGGACGTCCAGATTGGACTACATCCGCACCAGCCGTAGCGGTCATATGCCAGAAATCATATTTAAAATGTAATGCCACAAGATTATCTTTCGGATGAATAAAATTCATGTCAATCGAATAATCCATCGTTGTTTTATTGCAACTTAAAGTTCTATACCTCTATAAAAAACACCCTTTATATACATATATATATATGTACAATTTTCTTTCTTTAGTTTGATAGGAGAAGGCTCTTTCTACTGCAGAAATCAAAAAATATTTTTACGAAATTTTTATCTTACTCTGATCACATAAGTGTTTATGATTAATTAGAAATAGTTTTAAAAAGAGTAAATGGATAAATGTGGGCAGTGTATAGTATTATTAAAATATGCGGGAAAAAAATATTTTTTTTACAAATCATCACAAAATTTTTTTTAGAAATATTAATGTATATTACAGCAAGGGCACTTTGTGAGATATTTAACTTTAATTATTTTGTATTGAATATACAGTATTGAATAATGTGCTTGGAAAAAGTTATACGTTTTCTGAAATATGAGGAGAGACTTTGTCGTCATCTCTGTGCAAAGGCAAACGAAGGTGACCAAAAAGAAGTTTCAAGAACGTCTTTAAAAGGTTTTTTTTTTTTGAAAATCAAATATCAAAAAATCGCTTTTTAATAATCATTAAGTGATTTATCAAATTTTCGCTCTTAAATAATTATTAATATTTCAGAATTCGCTCTTAAATAATTATTAATATTTCAGAATTATTATATCGCCTAAAAATTAATAATTAAAATAATTTTATATTTTTTCAATCAATTTTAATTCTACATTCGCTCAAGTGATTATGGGGGCTCTTAAAGAAAAAGAATCATTATTTTGCTTATTAAATTTTTTGATCAAAAATAGCGATTTCCATTAGAGTTTTGTGTTTTATCATCAAACATATTCATTGCAATTGAAGTTTTTTTTCGACGACATTGACATAGTTCAGCTAATCAAGAGACAGCGGATACGCTGGCTAGGTCATGTCGTCCGAATGGATGAAAGCGCTCCAGCTTTGAAAGTATTAGATGGAGTACCCGCTGGCGGAAGCAGAGGAAGAGAAATACCTCCACTCCATTGGAAAGATCAGGTGGAGAGCGACCTGGTATCACTTGGTATTTCGAACTGGTGCCAAACGGCAAAAAGAGGAAACGAGTGGCGCGCTATTGTTGACGAGACTATAATCACGTAAGCGGTGCCTACGCCAAAGAAGAAAAAGGGAATTGAAGTTTTAAACCCGTTCTCAGAAATATTAATTATTTTCTGAGCTTGACATTTCTGATCAAAATTTAAATTTGTTTTCTGAGCAAAATTTTTCCATTCAAAAATTAAAATTAAATTTTTTATTTAGTTTATGGAGCTGAATAAGATCAAATTTTATTTTTGGGGAAAGTAAAAAAATTACTACAGCAGTCTAGCGGTAGAAGTTATAGCTATTTCGGAAACCACCACGTTACCTCATCAGACTTCTTTCCAGACACCCATGTTTGAATTGGATTCGATCTTGGGATGTCCACATTTCGAACCAATGATTAAAGGAAATGGCTACATGTGTGCCAGGTTAACTCATTGTTGTTTATCAATTTTCCCTCTTTCTATAATTACATTTTTTTTATTTTTATTTTTTTAATTTTTTTTTTGATCACAGCGAATCGCTCAATCAATTTTGGCGCCTTTCCCAAGTAGATGTTCGATGGAAAAATCTTCCTGTTCTAAACTAATAATTGCATTTTTATAACTTTTTGAATTCTGCAATCTTTGTACAGCATAAAATGCCACAATTTGTTATAATTCATTCAGCACATTGTTATTTCATTTAATTAATTTTTATTTTTTAGAGAATGTTTAAAAATAATACTCTTTTTCTTTAAAATCTAAATGTGATAAAATTCCGAAGCGATCCCTAGCTTACGTAAATACTTTACTTTTAAAATAAGCGCAAAAAAAAGTTTTTAAGTTTAAAAATGTGGGAAATATGTATCGAAGTCCATATTTTGTCGCAAATTTTTTTATAATTTATGCTTAAATTGTATACTTGCAGAAATCTATTTAATTGTAGTTGCGTATGTCACACAGGTGGCAAGGCGGAAATCACAACATTCCAACTGAAAATAATAATAGCAAAATATGCATGGAATGCGTTTTGTAACATTATGTATGTGTGCAGAATATTTCACTTTTATTACGTTTCTAAATTATAAAGCGTATAGGTAGTTCTTTTACACATATACACATATGTAACCTAGCATATATGTACATATGTATATACGCTTACGCCCATATTTCCTTAATAATAACCATAAGCACTGGTGAAACCAGTTCAGTGATTGAACTAGAATTTTCGTTTTGATTCATTTGAACACTTCTACACATACACATACATATGTACTTGTATATATATCTCTTATTAAAGCTAATTGAAATTGCGTAGGTGCATATACAGATATCTAAATATCATAAATACCATAGATATATGTATGTATATATATATATATGTATATATTTCTTTTATTTGTAATATAATATTTCTGGAAAACCAACAACTTGTGCCTTGACACGGCTTGCACGAGCTTAAAGTTATGTGTGCTTGCAGAGCAATTGCTATCTACTTACACATATGCGTACAAATGCATACTTACATAAATTGCTAATATACAAAATAGATGATGGCCTTGAGAAATTTAAAACGCCTGTTGCACACACTTACTAATTCTCCTTCGATTGTAAACCGACATTCTTAATTCTTGTTGTTGCACATAATTGGTGCAATGTTAGCAATAATGAATGGTACTTAGACTCTCAGTACTAAAATTAAATCTTAAATGAATAAATGCATATTAATGTATTTATATGACTATATATGTATCTAAATGTGTGTTGTTCTGCAGTAAGCTCAAAATTAGTAATTATTACTGACTTTTGTGGTATTATTTTAATTTGAAGTGAAAATGTAAATAATATAATTAAATTCTCTCGTATCGTATGGTAATCTTATTGCTCTTTTGATAGTAGTAGTAGTGTTGCTCAGTGGTGTGTCTTTAATGAAATTATTGGAAAATAATTGAATGAACTTAGAATAGATATCGAAAATCCGAGACTATAATACATCTTATGGATATAATGAGTAACTTTTGAGTTTTTACAAATGTGCGAGGTGTGTTTTGAATTTTTTTTGAAAAGTACTTATTTATTCATCAATATCTATTTTGTCCTCTTCAAAGTAATCCCCCTCGGATATAATACACTTGTGCTAACGCTTTTTCCAATTATCGAAGCATTTCTGAAATGCGCTTTTCGGTATGGCCATCAGCTCTTCCTTCGATTCTGTCTTGATCTCATCGATTGCGGCAAAATGCTTACCTTTGATTGGTTTCTTTAGTTTTGGGAATAGGAAAAAGTAGCAGGGTGCCAAATCTGATGAATATGGTGGTTGAGGCATGATTACGGTTTTGTTTTTGGCCAAAAAATCACGAATGAGCATTGATGTGTGAGCTGGTGCATTATCGTGATGCCGAATCCACGATTTGTTTTTCCACAATTCCGATCATTTGAGCTGTATTGCTTCACGCAAACGTTGCACAACTTCCTTGTAGTATTCCTTATTAACTATATGACCTTTTGGCATGAACTCATGATGCACCCCACACCATTGTAATCAAAGAAAACAGTGAACAAAACTTTCACCTTTTCCTTTGAACATACCTCGTATTAGGTCTTTTTTGTGTTAAAGCAATAGAAGCCTTAACTCATATTTGCAGTGCTAATTCCCAATGACGATGATTCTTTGATTAGTAAAGCAAAGGAAAAGTCTTAAGTCGGAGATATGTTCAAACATTTAAAACTATTTTTTATGAATAAACAATTTTTTTCGAAGAGCAAAAGGAACCTCTATCTAAGCAAGCATTTTGGTTATTATTGTATCTTACAATTAAAAAAAAAAGATTTGAATGATAATGTCAAATTTCTTACAATGTTGTAGAGTTTCACATAAGAGTATTTAGAAGTTCATCAATTCATAAAACAAAGAAAGAACGAAATCAAGCACTGAAGATGGCGGTTCGCCGAAACCGGTTTGTTACAAAACCAAAATTGACAAGGGATGCCGAAAATTCGTTCCAATATAAATCTAATAAAACAAAATATTTTTAGATTAGTGCTTAGAAATATTTTGTACATCGAATTTAATTCATTTAGGCTCAGATTTATAATAATTGCATCATCGAAACCATTTCGTTTTGAACAATCGGCGAAATTGTAAACTATAGATCTAAAAAAACAATCAAATATTGATTTCAATGTCTAATAACTCAGCGTTTACTGATCCAAACGAGTTGAAGCGTACTACGATCTGGTGAGCTTGAGTCCTGGATAGACCAGAAACTAAAAGGATTATTAACAACCCGGTCTCTTTTCGGCAGAAAATACCAATACTCCAAATGCATTTTCAACATGGGACAGCAATTATGTACTTATAAAAATTTATCAGACGTTCGGGTATGGTCTAAAACTCAACGAAAAGCCAACAAGATTCACTATGAAGACTCACATAGACAATATCATGCCTACATGGTTACCATACCCTTTACATACAATCAAACGTAGTTACTGCTATACATCCAGCTACGTCTCCAGTTTATATAACATTGAGCTTATAGAAGGTCCTGCAGCCTTCATTTATGTGCTGAAATTCGGTCTCTTACAGATTACGTGCTCCACTGTCTTCGCGCATTCCTTGCAATTCCTGCCATTTTTGTCTCCGGCTATAAAGCGCAAATAATTTTGGTTTTGTAAACGAGGGTTGACAAGAATGAGAGTGTTTAGATTTTACGAGGTCTTCTCTTGATTTTTCGCAGTAAGGCATCCGTCAGCATTAGTTTATTTGTCACAAGAAACACATGACGAAAAAAAACATAACTGAGGTTGGTCAAGGTTAATGAATAGTACAAGAAGAAGGCAGAAAAAATCTATTCGGAGAGAACTGATTCCATGACGAGTAAAAGGGGCTGATTCTCAAACCTAATCGAAATAAAATTATTGGACAACACATTAAAGCCGTGATGAGTAAAATGGGATCACTCGAAGTCATTAATTCTTAATAAATTTGAAGTATTTTCAATGCTTAGATCTTAAAAAATCCGCATTTAAAGGGTGATCCAAGTAGAAGTACTTTTTTCAATAGCCTTTTTTTTTGACAGATCACCGGTGAGTCGTGTCAAGCTGTCATGTTATTTATGTCTGTTATATCAATATTGGTTAATATTCGACCGGCGCCATGCGCAGCAACTCGGACTGACGTATGGAACGACTTGACGCATTTTACGTCGAGATCTTATACTGAAAGTGTACAAAATACAGCTTGTGCAAGAACTGAACCCATTTGACCTTCCCAAGCGACATCGCTTCGCTCTATAGGCTCTAGAAAAGTTCGAGACAAATTTTGTGCAGCGATGAGATCCATTTCAATGGATATGTAAACAAGCAAAATTGCTGTATTTGGGACCAAGAGAAATCGGAAGAGATTGAAGAGCTGCCCTTTTATCCAGAAAAACGAACGGTTTGGTGTGGTCTGTTGGCCGGTGGAACCATCGGTCCGTTATCCCGCCATTATAACCGACTATTTGATGCCTGAAATTGAAGCTCGTAAACTTCGCGACATTTGGCTTCAAAAAGACGGCGCCACTTCCGACATATCGCATCAATTCATGGATTTATTGAGAGATTACTTCGGTGAGTAAATAATTTCACGTTTTGGGTCGGTCGATTGGCAACCAAGATCGTGTGATATCATACCGTTAGAATTTTTCCTGTGGGGATATGTAAAGTATAAAGTCTATGCGGACAATCCTGTTTCGATTTAGGCCTTGGAGCAAAACATCACGCGTGTCATTCGCCAGTTACCAGTTTAAATACTCGAACAAGTTATCGAAAATTGGACTCAATGGATGGACCATCTGAGACGTAGCCACGGGCATCGCTTGAGAGAGATATTCTTAAAAAAATTAATGCCAAAGAATGTTCTTTCGAATGATAATAAACATTCCCCATTAAATTTGAATTTTATGTGTTTTTTTTAGACAAAGTAGAGGACCTCGAAAGGGATCACCCTTTATGATAATATATATATATAATATGATAACCAGTAGAATTCCACATTGTTCTGAAATATTATCGAAGCGATTCTCGTTTCAATACGAATCATTGTGCAAATAATAAAAGTATTGTATTCATCCCGAACTACTTGGGAGTTGATCCAAAAGTTTCTTTCTGGACTTGTAGAAGAAAGATATGTACGCTTTAAGAGCCTTTAACTTCGCTCCACTGTTTGTGTCTTTTGAAAACCATTCTACAATACAAATGCACATTACTGGATTTAAAGTTCAAATTATTATAAAAGAAGCAAATGTCGTCCGAAATATTATTCTAAAATCTAAATTCTACTTAATATATAATATTAAATCAAAAGTAAATTAACTAAAATTGAATTGTCAATTTCAAGATTTCCAATAATGTATTTCTTTGAATAATTAAATTGCACTCAAGAAGTATTTGCAAAACTGCTCTATTACTACGGCTCAACTAATAAAGTTGTTTCCATCCAAAAGCAGCTGCATATGTATGTTTATACATACACATACACATAGCATCTGTGTGAGTAATTAATATGAGTAATTGTAAGGAAAAGTTGTTTTTGTTAGTGATACAGATATATTTATTATTATTGTAATTACATTTAACCTCTCCTATGCACAAACCCACTAATTTAGTTTTTATTCTTTTGCAGTTCATACTCACTTGCCTCATTTTGGGCATACAAATCCAACAGTCATATCAACAACAAGACTATACCACACCAGTGCCAATATTGAAACAGATCGATCGCCACAATGACGATGGCTCGTATACTTATGGCTACGAAGCGGCAGATAAAAGTTTTAAAATCGAAACAAAATACCCCAACGGCGAGGTATTTGGCAAATATGGTTATTTAGATGATCAGGGCAAATTGCGTGAAATTGAGTATGGCGCGAGCAAACGTGGCTTTGAACCAGCTGGTGCGTAGTAATTTAAATTTTTATTAAATTTTTTTTTTTATTATTTCCCACTCATTTTCTCATATCTTCACTCCAGGCAGCGACATTAATGTGCCACCGCCAACACTTACCAACAACAATCCCTATCCGCTGGGACCGAATGAAGTCGATGATGGCCAATATCGTGAAGATCCCGCTGTCTATTATCGCGATCAAAAGTTCAATCGTCCACCAGTGTCTGCAAGCAAATTTAGTTTGGATAATCTCCATCAACCACAAAGGTCGCAATACTACAATAATCCACCCCCGCCACCACTGCCAACACAACAACCTCGTTATCAACAATTTGGTTTCCAACATCAGCCACCACAATTTCGGCAGCCACCACCACCACCACCTCCACCATCGCAACCCCGTTACCAGCCGCAATATCAACCACAGCATCAACCACAGTATCAACCAAAATATCAGCCACCTTCGTACGAACAACGTTCCTACCAACCTCAAGCGCAACATCCATGGAGCAGCTTGCCACAACATCATCATCCAGCGCTAAAGAATCTCGATATATGGACCGGTTCATACAGCATTGATTATACGGGTCGGCGCAAGTAGAAGTGGAAGAGTGTCATGGCATGTGATGTGCTGGAATGTGTGTGGTTTGATCTTGTAGTGAAGTCATGGCAGTTCAAAGTGGGGTTTTTGTTGCATCTTGTGAAATAGAACGATCTGCTGCGTGAGCGTTGAGATCATTGTCATCAAAATAAAGACTTGTACTGATTTCGTTTTGAGTATATTAATCAGTTACTAAGATTTTTTTTATTGTATTTGTAAATATTTTTATGTAATATATTAATAACGCCGATTAGTGAAGGCGAACGAGTCGAAATATATGTAGAGACGTATATTTGTCCATCTTTTTTAAGGTTATGTTATTACAAAGTTAGTTTTTTAAGTTTTATATGAAGATATTTTTTTGATGGAAGAGCAGAAATATTTTGTATATTTGGTTAATTGATAATATATTTATACAAAATATATAGCTCAAATTGTTGTTGTATTTATTTAAAAGAAATTCCAGAATGCAGAGTGGTGTTGGGTTAGATTATGTTTTATGTGGATGATATAGTGCAAAGTCCCGCTTAGATAATTTTATTACTTGACCTAAGGTCGTAGATTTCTATGTAGCTATTTTATGGGATGCTACGTCTGTCATATCGTGAATGACCATGTGATAAGTTACAACTCGAGAAAATTTTAATGTCAATCATGATTCCACGAAGATGGCTCATTTGAATGATTAAAAATAAGAGACTGCTTGATTCTTGAACTCTGATTAGCATTATTATTACGTGGTCAGGAAAAAGGGATTAACCTACTAAAATTCTCTCGGGTTTTAACCCGAACTCTAACTTAACAATTCGAGAAATGTGCTGAAAGGTATTAATGTTTTATGGTACCATCTCTGTCAATGTTTTGATAGATCTAGTGCTTCACCAACTGTGCTCCACTGCTTGTCCCTGCTGCCCTCAATTGTGCTGCGTGTTTTATAACCGAGTGACTAATTGACTTGAATGTCATCAAGAACGTTGTATCACCTTTCACAAATATACCGATTATCGGTTTGAGAGATAGGTAGTCGCTTTGGATCTTACGAGAAGTGGAACAATCCATCGTTGTAAAGAACGGATAAGGATTTGGAGCGAAATGGTTTAACGAAGTTTTCCAATTCCAATATCGATGGCAGAGGATGAATAATGGATGCCTGAATATAGAAAATATTGTATATATCAGTAGATGCTAAAATGTCTACGACGATCCCAGAAAAAGAGTTATGAAAGGTTTCAAAGGGTAGATTATGTTAAGGACTCGCAGTGAACAGCGAGCGAAACGTATAAGAGAGAGGTACACAAGTGAGTATAGCCCACTAGAAAGCTTATAATATCATTTTTTTAGGGACAGCAATTAAACTCTTTTTTAAGCATATACGAATAAAATGATTCAGCTCATTAGATCTCAACACATACCCAACTGTATCTTCTAAAGATATTTTTCGGGGACCTCTTGATTTCTATTTTTTAGAAAAGTGCTAAATACTATTTACTTGTTGAAACTTAAGCTGAAACATTTCTGGGTGGACTAATCTGTGTAGCTGCCAGCCTTATATCCACTGACCAACAAGATTGCTATGAAAACCCTAAGTTCAGCATTAGTAATTCGAAGACTTTGTTTACCAAGAAAAATGGCACATCTCTCCGATTCGTTTATGATGAGCTCTATAAGTTCATAGTCGAAAAACTTTTTTAGTTGTTCATGGGGTTTATTATACAGTCTTCAAAATGTGGTGAGGGGAAAATGGGGGTAAACCCGTCCGAGTTATCTTCTATCCACGTAAAACGAAATTCTTTACGCGACAGTGGCGGTAGAAATGAAGACGATTTGGGTTTAACTTTTCGCAAACGACTAACATACATTTCAAGTTGAGATGAGACCAGTTCTACTGAAATATCGCTCCTATTCTATAACCAATACGTTTACAAGTTCTTAGTAGAGTTTCCTAAAATATCCATGAATACAGTCAGCAACTTCCAAGTTATTCACCTCATCATCATTATCAATCGTTAAAATCCTTTTGCCACTGCTCATCACTAACTCACAAAATGCTTTCAGCTATCCAACACATACAAAGAGTTATCCATTTAGTGATTTCTAAAGTGCAGGGACATATTTTGACAACTGTCAAACTTAACTGTCGAACTGTTGTTTTATTTAAAAGCCAGTCATTTATGAGAATGGATCGCTTAGCAACCCCACAACACATTAAAAATATTGAAACCTCCTTTAAAAATGGTGATTTAAATGTATTGCACTTGGACTTACCCCTACATCCATATAAAGTTCACCTCACACAGCAACTGAAGCCAGCTGACCATTCGCAACGCCGTAGTTAAGTCGATTGGGTGCTTGAACAATAAGCAGTAGACCACGATTTTTTCAAAATTTTCTTCAGCGACGAGCCACATTTCTCTCTCGGTGGTTACGTAAATAAGCAATATTTTCGAATTTGGCGCTCCGAGAATACTCAAATAATTGTACAGAGGCCATTACATCCAAAAAAAAAACAAACGTACTCTCGGTCTGGAGTTGTGATTGAACCTTACTTCTTTGAAAACGATAACGGTGAGACTGTCACTGTCATTTCGGAGCGTTATGGTCGTATGATAACCGACTTGTTTTTGACCTGCATTTGAAGAGCAGAACTTGGACAATATGTGGTGCCACACGCCACACAATACGAGCGATTATGGCTTTAGTGCGAGAGGAATTTCCTGGCCGCCTAATCTCTCGAAATCATGCGAAACCGTTGGACTTTTTTTATGGGGCACTTGAAAATCAACATTCGCCAAGTTATGGCTAAGATACTGCCCATTATATGTCACAGAGTGGTCGAAAATTATTCCAAACGGATCGAAGTATGTAAAAATTCACGGAGCGGTCTTTTAAATTATATAGTATTTCGCATATAATGTCAAGGTCCAAACTTTATAACAAAAAAGGAGTTTCATGAAGAAAAATATTTTAAATTTTGTTACTTACGTTTATTTTGAAAACCTTAAACATATTGAACATTTGTCGGAACCGGTTGGACTGGTCAACTCATATCATATAGCTTCCATACAACCGATTTCTTGAGATATGTGATTTTGAATTATAAATGCTTCATTAATTGACCCAGAATATAATCGAAATCGAATTTTCCGTTTGGCAACAAATTTTATAGGTTCCTGAAAATTATAAAGACATGGCATGGAGGAAGAAAGAATTTAGAAACAAGAGCACTGGAAATTATTTGAGTGAGCGGAGTTAGAAGAATCGGTTTTTATAATGAGATTATATTTTCTCGTGTTGATACTGATTTAAGGCCGTGAAGTGCAGAGATTATGTCTGTTTCGATTCTTCTAGAGGTTTTAAGGTTATCAAAGACGGAATTAGTGTTCAAAGGTCGTTGAACTTATATTTGTCGTAGTAACCTTACCAAGGAGGGAGATAGAGAGAAATTAGTAAAGTAATATGTAGAAAATAGATTCAATACTTCCTAAGAATATTCCGTTCGGAATGTTAGTAGTTAAAAAACCTTAAATTTCATAAAAGAACCCACCTGAGAATAGTTAATAGCGTACTTGACCAAATATCATTTAAGTCAAAGATAAAAATTTTGTGCTCAAGTAATTGTCCAAGAAAAGCTATAGAAAATATATCAATACCAAAAAAAAATTGATTATGAAATCGAAATTCAACTGAATGAAAAGAGTGGGTGTGGAGTACAAGCACATAAATTTTAAATGAACTAAAATAACGGTCGCACACACAAAAGTGACGGTGGATTAAAGGAATAGATAATCGAATTATAAAAGCTTGTACATACTTATTTACACAAACATATGTATATATGTTATTAAAAAAAAAAAGTCATTTTTAGGTGGTCGCATTCGCTAGAGAATTGAGCGATTTTTGTGCAAAATTATTCAACTAACCCATTGAGAAGCAGGACAAGGAGAGGCGAAGGAGTGAAATGCGAGCAAAGCAAATCGATTGAACAAATAAATAAATAACCAACTAGCAACCAAAGGGGCCACTGAGTAAACTAAACGACCAACACCCAAGTATATATATATATATGCAGTACATGCATGTATGTAAGTATGTATTTTACAGTATGGCTATACTTGCCATTTTTTTATTATAATGAATATTCTAACTGTTTTTGCGAGTATATGTACACACATACATATGTATGTATATATGTACATATGTAAACATTATCTGTACGACCAGTAGGTATACTGATTGTATTTATTTAGTTTGAAAGGTGGACTTTTGTGGCGCGTAGCCACCGCATTACATAAGTGCGCAAATCGTAGTGAAAAAATGAAGAAAAAAAACCTTGAAATACTCACACTAAGCAGTACAATATTTGCATCGTCACCTAGCCTGTGTGCGCCTGGACAACTAAGCGCTATCAGCGTCCCACAAATCAGTAAGTTCACCCGCCTGTTTGCCAGTCACCGATCAAAGATCCAGTTCAACGGCTTTATTTATTTATCAGTTCAATTTTTTTCTTCTACGAATGCAATTCGCTTTAATTTCCAGTAATCGAAATGCCTGAGTAATTTAAAAAAATTAAAAAAAAAAAAAAACATATACACACATCCATACATACGTATTTACAAACATTCATTTGTGCTTAGGTATAGTGAGTACGAGTATGTCTCTAAAAATACTCATTGGTCTTTGGTCACTTTTCATGCCTTAAATTATTCAATTTTAAATTTCTTGCAACGCCACACCGTTTGAGCTCGCAAGGTAAATACCTGTACAGAAATTCCTATGCCAGCGCCCCTGCGCGAGTACTACGGTTACTTGGGTAATTACTATTTATACAAAAACAAATTTTAGCTTTAATTTGGTTGAATGATTTTTTTTAACTGCCTGTTCGATTGCAACTTGGAATGCTTGAAGCGGAACGTTAGTGTAATGCAATTTATTCAATAAACCAATTTTAACGAATATATACATACAAGTATATATTTACTTATGTATATATCTATGACTGTATGAATTTGGTGTATTTATTTACCAAAGTACTGCATACTAATGAATTGAAATTATTGTATTTAGAAGGAAATGTGTTTATTTTTAGTTAATAATTTATTTCAACATTATTACTGGAAGGTCGTTTTGTTGCTGACATCCCATTGAGATATGTGAAGGTGTTGTGCATTTTATTGATTTGTAAAATATTTTACCATTGCCGCAATTGCCGAGGTTTATTGTTTAATATATTTTGTAATCCTCCTAACTTGGAACTCTAAGTATATTTGGTCATAAAAAGGAGTGAACGAGTAATACTCGTAATTGTAGAGAGAGAAATATGCATATAATAGGCTTTCATTTAATACCTTGGAACTTAGAGAAATACTTAAAATATCGACTGTGTGTGAAAGATACTTAGAACTGAAGAAAGTTTTATGAAAAAAATCTGGCGATTTATAAAAGGTTTCAAGACCGGAGAACTCAGGCAGGACCTAAAAAGTTCTGGTGGCTGATGCCCAGAATATACCCAGTTTGTGCAAGGAACACCCTTACAGCCTGCTGATTGGTAGCGAAAATAAAACCCCAAAATATGGGGAACCCCTCCCTAATCGATGACTATGGTACAACAAAACGGAGGGAGTCGGTGGTCTATCGGCTGAGCTATTCAAATATGAGCTGGATTGATTCGAACTCCTTGATATTTTTGCTTTCAACGCAGGCCACAGCTGTCTAGTTATATTGCAAGTTCTTTCGTTAACCCTTTTGATATTGGCTTCTTTTGGCGAAGACGAGTGTCAGTAGCACAAGTTTTGCCGTGGACAGAGGTACAACTGCGTGTAATTCTCTCTGGCTCATCAACTGAGCAGTTGGTTGGAATGAAATGAAAATGCCCGGGTACCCGCACCGCAAGAGCTTATTCAATGTACTTGTACTTCTCCATTTTGTCGTTAGTTTTATTGTGATGTAATTATATTGGGGAGATATGATGGCAGCTTGGCTGTCCTAGTATACAGTAACTGATTGTTTTGTAAGCGCCTAATTGAGAATCCATTCGGAAGTTTCCGACTTTTCGAAGGCGCTGTCTATTATTCTGTAAATCTGGCGCTGTGAATTCTAATTGACAGATAACATTGGTGAGTGAAATCCCAGCATGTTCTTATATCTTTTAAAACCATCCATAACGATGGCTATGTCTCACTAATAAGGAGCGTTTGCATATTCCCATTTATTCTTGTCCGGGTTTTTGTGGAAAAAATATTGCTTAAGCAGAAGATGTTGTAGTCTAACTCCACGGGAGGTAGTACGAGTAACAAAGTCCTGTAGTGCAATACCTCCAGGGCTGAACTGCGTTCGAATTAATTGCCTTGTAGCTCGTTTTAGGTTGGCAATGCAGATACAGAAAATTGTGAAGAGTCACCAGGCCTTTTGAACAGTTGTTTTCCCTCTTGATGCTTGGCACTGGACCCAACAGGTCTTTGGTGTGGTTCACCAAGAGGTTTGGGGCGGTTTTGTATCGCCATGTTCATTGATTGCTTTTTCCGGAATAGAGACCAGATGTTTGTTTTTTCATTACAATCTGATTCGTTGGCCACTTTCTGAGTAGAGACCTTTCTGGGGTCGAAAATATGGGAAGGGTACAAAAAGCGGTTTACTGTGGTAGAGCTTCATGCCGCAGCAAGTCGTCAGTCATAGAGGTAGTTCAGTATCAAGGAGGCTCCATTCGAATAGAGTCGAATGCCATAGACTGTAAACCATCTACTGTACACCGAAATGCATGACACCTTGAATTACGGAAGATGCAGAAGAATGTGCGATGATGACATCCGATGATGGTTTTGTGAACGATTATGGTACATTTGCAAATACCGTAGATGATGGAACAGTGAGCTGCATGAGATTTGCGACGATATTGATATGGTTCAGGAAATTAAATGACAGCGGCTACGCTGACTAGGTAGATCGTGTTGTTCGGTCGGATGAAAGTACTCAAAGAAAGATGAAAACTTCCAATCCGTTGAAAATATCAGTTCGAGAAAGAATATCAGTTGGAAGAAGAAGTGTTAATATCTCCGATTGGTGGCGAACGGCGGAAAGCAGAAACAACTGTACTTCAAACAATTCTCAATTCCTTTTGTATAGAAAAGAACGTGGAAGTATGAAGTTAGAGAAATGGGTAACAGTTAACATTCTATATTATAAAGTAATACGTTTTTGCAAGATATCATTTAGTGGCATCATAAATACTCCCAAGTTTAATTTTTCTTCCTGAATGCCCTACTTTCCTTCTGAATATACAAACACATTTAACTATCGACACATAAGACCTCAAACCAGAAACTTTGGCAACACCTTGTTAAGAATTGTCATTTAATGTGAATTTTCTGCTTTTAACAGTGCAATTGTCTGCTGCTGCCCTGTCGTATAGCATGATGGCCTTGCATTCGTTTAAGAACAGCAACGCCCAGTCACTGCACTTTTAGTGCACTTTGTCACCTTGAATACATTTCACTAATAGACAAGCTCCACACATACACACATACACCAACACCAGCACTATCTCATGTTTAGCCCCATAATCTGTACTTCCCTGTGCTGTGCACAATGACCTTTTATTTATGCATTAGCTATCCACCTAAGCACAAATATTAATTGTAGCCACATCTCAACCCGCAAGGGAGGGTCCGTTGCAGATTTGTTTTAAAGTTACGCATATGCATGTATGTTGGTGTACGAGTATGAATGTGCAGTTTTACAGTTGAAAGCACAAATCAGTGGTAAGTCACTTACAGACAGCCGAACAGACAGACAGATACAGAAATGTATGTAAAGCCAGTTGAGGTCTCGTAAGTTTGTCAAAAGAAAAAAAAAAGAAGAAAAAAAACTATTACGCTTTTGCCTTTTGAATTGACGTTGGTCTTTGTGTAATATAAGGTTGGCTTGTCGCTTACATAGCTTTGCGTGAATTAGTTGACTTGATATGTACATATACTGTACTCACATAGTTTTTAATATGTACAAGTACTTACTTGCTTTGGGTCTGCGCTCACGCTTTGTGCGTAAATGTTACATTGCAGTGACGCATGAATAGTATTTGTTAGATTATATTTCTCGTTTCTCGCTTTTCGTTTAGTTTCGTTTTCACATTTCCTGAACTTGCACTTGGCGTTGGCGGGCAATGCACACAGCTGGATACAGCTGTTTGGATAGTAAAATCTTGGCGAGGTCATTGCCGTAATTTTTCAAATCTATTCATTTGCGGATGCATGTGAGTCTTGCGTATTAATGCGTTGCATTTGCAGTTACTTTATCTTGACGGCTTACATATTAATGAATGTTGTTGGTGCTAAGGAGCTCGTGACGAAATATTCAAAATCGGGGGTATTTGAAATAGGAGGTTTTCAATTATTTTTAAGAGTAGACCTAACAAACGTCTCAGTTTTTTTGAACTTATCCCAGTTCAAGCAAACATTTTAAAATGTTTTAGTTTTATTACAATAGATCAGAAATTTTGAAGCAGTTTAAAAAAATATTACTGTTTTTATTAATTTTTTCCTTGTTTTCTGAAAATATGAAGTTTTAATTTTTTCAAAAGGGATGTAGGTTGAGTTGATTCTTGGTTGATTGATTTTGATTGATTGATTGATTCGGATTATTTTGTTCTTCCTGAACTTTTGGTCTGTCTGTCTGTTGGTCTGTTGGTCGGTCCTCCTTCCATTTATATCCTCATCATCATTGAGTTGGGGTGATAGGTGTGAATTGAGATGTGGCTCACTCTTTGCGCTAGTCGACTCTGTACGTATTGCCCTATAACCTGTCTCTTACTGAGACAAACTTGTGACTTGTGTGGAAACACCTTTCAGAAACCGAATAGCCGCTCTGAATAGGGATGCTTTTAGAATGAACAAAATAATTATAAAAAATCAGCAACAACAACAATGCAGTTCCTCTGGGGTTAGGAACGTGTTGTTATCGAACGCCACAACTGACTCAGTTCCTGGTGGGCTCATGACTACGGTGGCGCATTAATTGTCACACTAAGTGAAGACCTTAAGGGAGTCATTCTTGGCTGCCTCTAGGTATGTTGGAGTGAGGGGAGCTGGCAGGAGATATAGAAAATCACAATAATTTGGGTCGTGGAGAATGACGAAAATATCAATACAAGGGAAAACTTACAGTTTGGAGTTGGTTCGAGAACCTTATCCAAGGAAGTACTGGCAAGGTCTGAATAGCGTGCTAGTCTACCTATGTAAATCCAAAAAAGATTCTGGAACGTTGCCGATCGTTGTCGGGCGGCTTGAATGCATCAAATTGGACAGTTAAGGGACAGAGATCGGTGAATGTGAACACTTCCTTTCTGGAAAAGTTAAATGACCGGCCTAAAGTCAACCTCATACCTTGGTTTAAGGCCAAGCTTCGATACTGATGTTGCTTGCACATATGGATAACACCGATTCGATAATAAAGGGACCTAGGAAGGTCAGAGAAGCCCCTCTTTATCTCAAGATCCTAATTCTCGCCCATAGTGTGACTTCTGGCCGTGTAGTAATGCTTTCGGGTTTCGCGGATCTCCACTGTCGTGGTTGTCTAGAAGAAGAGATGGAATCGTCTTTAGAGTATATTATGACTTGTCCTGTGTTGATAAGGCCGAGACAGAAAATTTTAAAATCGCATAAGATACTCTTCCGAATAGCAAGGTAATCTTCACTTCACATTCCATAAATGGAACCCAAATATTGCAAAAAGTCAAAGAAAAGCCCTTGCTATCAAAAAGAGATGCTGACTAAAGTCGTGTAATTGGTAAACTGGTAGTAGAAGCTAAAATGTTCCATGGCATCTCCGTATGGTGGCGACTACTTAAAAGAAGAAACTCGATTAGAGTTAAGCCACCTTTCAAAATGAGTTATACCATATAAATCTGTAACTTAACTTACATTTTTCCGTTAATATGAAATTTTCAAGTGTGCTGACCGCAATAAAGAGCAGTATATTTTATTTTCTAAATCCAAATAGACGAATTATAACATCTCTACCTTTGGCGGCTGCAATAGCCGATGGTTAGCATTGCGTACTAAAATTCGGAAGACCTGGAATCGAGTTCAGGGTCGAGCAACATTCAAAATTATAGAAAATAAATTTCTACTAGCGGTCTCCCCTCGGCAGGGAATTCCAAGTTCCCCGAATATATTTCAGGACATGAAATGCTAGACGAGAAACCACAAATTGCAGGAGGAGTTTGGCCAAAAATCGTTTCAGCGTTGGCAAAGCGCAATATATATATATATATATATATATATATACACCTTTTTCTAGTAGGGAGTACTATATTCTCCGGATTTTGAAAATCCAGACAGTACATAATCCATAGAAGCCGCAATCCCGACACAGACATAACGAAATCCCGACCTTACAAAATACAGGTAACACAACATTCAGACAACAAAAAATCCGACTATATCAAATCCCGAAAGTAACAAATAAGTTAGTTTTAATTTAAGTCAAGCTTTCCTTTCAATTATTCAAAAAAATTAAACATATGTTTTCCCTATACAAACTCAAATAAATCAGGTCATGGAACTCTATACAAAGTCAAAAAATTATTATCTCAAATAATGTAATCTATATCTCTCACTCGAGCTATAAGAAAAAAGTCCTTATTTTGTAGATACTAAGCGCAACTGCGGAGCCAAATATCTTAAAATTTCCACTTTAGAAATAGTTGAAGCACACCTTCAATCGCACATGCTTTTTTATTAGTTATATGCTTTGTCTGATTTTTTTTTTAGGTTTTTTTTTTATCGGGAATATGTCTGAATTTGGTTGTATTTGGGTTTTTTCTTTCGGGATTTTATAATTCGAGTTTTTGTGTGTCTGGATTTCATTATACACTCAATTTCGAGGAACTTTTCCCCTATAAGTATCTTTATGAGGCAGATAATGAAAAATTAAATAGAATATAAGACCACTCAGAGGAGTTTCTTGAAAATGTACCAATAACCAGTTTTCCCAGACATAGGGATTCACTAAAGAGAACACTGAACGAGTCTCGTTCATATTTAAATATCTATTTAATCTATATATATCTGACTGTCTGGATATTATTCGTTAATACAGTTTCAGTTGGATAAGAGTGCGGGTATTCAAATGCATTTAAGTAAGTGGTAATGTCGGAACCAGTAAGTTCGGACGACTCTGCAACTGATTGCTGAAATATGTAATTTCATATCGTAATTCTCACAGTGATTGATTAAATGAATGAATTTAAATAACTAAATTAATGTAAATAAAATGTTCAATAAAGTATATTTATGAAGGGTATAAAGGACTCGTAAATCATTCCTTCTTGTTATACCTTTCATGCACATAAAATGGTATATTAACTTTGGTCCAATGTATGTAAGTACCAGAAAGGGAAGAGATAGACCAGCCGAAATTTATTCAGATCGCATCAGAATCAAGAGCTGAGTCAATTTAGCTATGTCCATCTGTCCATCTGTCTGTTTGAATGCAGACTAGTCAATAAATTTTTGAGATATTTTAACCAAACTTGGCAGGAAGATGAACCCAAAATAAATATGAATCCGTCAAAAAAGAGCAAAAGAAAATTGGTTTACTACACTTACAAAATAAAATGCAAATTGTTTCTGAAAATTACCGAAATCGGACGATTATGACATATATCTCCCATACACCGATTTTTTCAGATGCGATGCTTTGGTTAAAACTCAGTCAAACAAGCATCTAAGAGCATGAAATTTGGCACAATGAACACATTTTATGAATTGCATATTAGTAGTGAAAATCATAGAAATCAGATTACTGAATCAGATAGCCCCCCTACAACCGATTTGTTCAGATACGTGGTCTTGAGTAAACAAAAAATCCGATAAAGGGGCATCTATGAGCTTGATATTCGGGACTCTACAGACGTAAATTCAAATTCAGACGTAAAGTTGATATTGACACTAAAAATCGTTCAGATCGAATTTTGCAATTTGCAATAAATTTGATATTTTCATGAAAGGAATAAAGACTTCGGCATGGCCGAAGACAATCGTTCTTTTTTGTGTTTCCTACTCATTTTTCTTTCATAGCTCCACCATTTTGGACCTTCGCCATTCAGACAGACTTTAATAACATTTTAAATGACTTCTTTCATACATTTTTTTATCACGTATTAACTAATTCACAATTACTCTGAAAACTTGCTTCAGAATCATGCATATCTGCATATGTATGTGCAAACTCGTATATGTGTTACATGTGTTGTATGACAAATAATATTTGTAACTACACTTAGCTACTCACTATGCACTAGTACATGTAACATAGTTGTTTTTGTATAAATGTGTTACTCAGTTAGTGTGGAATTTTTCGAAAATATTATTCTCGTTTGATACACTTTGAGTATCCACTTGTGACAATTTTACTTTCGAATTGCAATTGGTCAGAGCAGGAAAAAGAATTCTTAATGTGGTAAGTTGTGCTTATGTATGTATGTATGTATGTATGTATGTATGTATGTATGTATGTATGTATTTAGGTATTTACAAATATATGCATGTAACTAAGTGAATAGTGTTAAATATATAGTGAAGTATATAGGTATGTAGGATAAAATAAAAAAAATCATATACATATGTATATGTACACAAGTATATTTATGTGGATGTATGACTAAATGTTGTCTAGCCAGTAATTTGCTTGTGGGTGTGGTGAATTGTTGCTGGGCGCCTGAGGTATTCGTACCCTATCGGTGGACATGGACTAGTTTTGTAATTTGCACAAGCTAACTGTGCACATTTCATATTATAGTTTGTATGCATATGTGTATAACGCATATGGTAGTTGAATATCAGAGGGTTATTAAAAAAGTGTCGGTATTTGAAATGAGTGTTCTAGGATCAAAGTATTTGACTACTTGTTTTGTGAAAGTAAAAATCTAAGAATTATTTGTTCTCATTGCTCTTGAATTCTTTCTGTCTTCCTTACATTGAATTATTTTGTAACTGAAAAGTTGCAGGAAACTCTTTTAGTCGTGGCTTCTAGTTTTATTTTGCTTGAATCTGTACTTACGATTCCTTTGCTTTCCTATTAGGTAAAAATCATTACCTCGGAGCTCTAGGTTTAATATGCTTTAGATACAATGCTTTGTTTCTAAGGCAAATTTAACTTTTAATGAATCCACCCTTAATTTTTTATTTTTTATTCACCCGTGATCAGGTGCCTGACTGACATTTTAAATACTAAAAATCTTCCCTACGAGGTGAACAAAAATGGCAAAGTTTTTATCAAAGAGTATTGATCATATCACATAGCAAAATAAATATATAAATCTACATACAAACATTTAAAAGTAAATATATTTGCAAATGCGATATATATATTTGTATATAATTGCCTTCCTGTGCAACGAGTTCAGTACACTGTGTGGCGCGTGCCAGGGAAAACGAAGTTGCAAACACGTTTCAATTATATACTTGTTCATATCTACCAATTCACACATGCATACATATGTTTGTATGTATTATCATGCAGTTTATTGAGTGGCTCTAATTAATTGATTTATATTTTATTACATTAAATTATGAGCACAGATACTACCCTTATGGTGGCATTATTTAGATTTGCTGAGGTATTTTGAATGCTCAAGTGCGCCACTTGATGGCCAGTTGAGAATTAAAGAGATGCAGAAATCAAAAAGTTTTGAGCTTCGCATGGATTTACATATTTTTCTTTACTATAAAATAGTTCTCCAAAAAAGTTGATATTTTTATTTCAATAAAACTATGACCTTGCCCAAAGCTTATATGTCATAATACTCATTTTGAGCCTTTGAAATGAATCAAACATTTCGTTTTGGATATATTGCTTTGTCACCTGTCCAATTTATAAGCAAACATAATTGCGAAAATATTTGCCTCACATAGATACGTCCATGGGGTGTTACCAGATGCACTATATGTTATCAAGATTATGTTCAGCCACACTTTCTGTCGTGTCTCTAGTCTGAAGAATACTGTTGTTTTTTTTTGGGAAACTTAAGTAGGCGTTACAGACCCTTAACTGCTGCAGACTGAATATCATGTCACTTATCCTCGCCAAGTGAGATCACGCTATGTCCACAGAATGCCGGGTACTCACAGATTACATGCTATACTGTCAGGCTTAATTAGAGGACATGCGACGTCAAAAGGTCTAGTATAAACTTAGTGAGCTTTGCGTCGTACGTTTTGCACATAATTTTCGCTATGTTGCAGCCTTTTGCTTGTTCCCAGAGCCCATTTGTCTGACGATACAAATGTATTTCTTTTGTATGTTTTAATTTCATTTATGTTACTGGTAATTCCATTGCTACTTTTTGTTCCGAGAGTATTCCCTTTTAGCTAATTTGTCGGCTATCCATTGCCCTTGAGGCGTGGGCGTGCAGCCTCATAATAGTTCTTGAATGCGCTGTGTTCAGCTATCAGGCTGGAGCGTGGTATTAAAGGATTTTCTAATAGGGATGAAATGATTTCTAAGTGTCGTTTTGGCCATATTTAATATGTCATTATCTGCATTTTTTATCCGTTGTATTCAGTAATGTTTACAATCTCATCATGACAAGATATACGCAAGAACAACTTTGCTGATTTTGCCTTGAAACAACTTGAAAACGATTACGATTTTTTTCAGAAAATCATCTTCTCCGATGAGGCTCACTTTCATCTGAGCGGTGCGGTAAATAAAAAAAAACTGTCGATTCTGGTTCGAAGAAAATCCAAAAATTATTCATGAACAACCATAAAATTCACCTAAAATGACAGTTTGGTGTGGTTTTTGGTCTGGTGGAATCATCTGTCCGTACTTCTTTCGAAATGAAGCTGGCAGCACCGTTACTGTCAATGAAGAGCGGTATAGATCGATGATAACCAACTTTTTATGACCACAATTGGCAGAAGTCGATCTTAGCAACATCTGGTTCCAACAAGACGGGGCTACGTGTCACACAGCACGTGCAACAAACGAATTATTGCGAGAAAGCTTTGGAGATTCGATTATTTCAAGAAATTGTGACATTGAATGGCCTCCAAGAAGTTGTGATTTAACACCATTAGAATACTTATTATGAGGTTATTTGAAGTCATTGGTCTTTAGCAATAAACCAGACTACCTTAAAAGTCAATATTGAACGTTCTATTCATGACATATAACTTGATTTAGTGGAAAAAGTGGAGGGCATTGGAATGATGTTATATTCAGAACTTAATTGTATCGAGAAATCATATCAATCTTATTGGAAAACCCTATTTATTCAAAATCCCATGATGCGCTGCGGAAGGTGTTGTTTTAAGTACAGATACGTTGCTTCCTGTGTAGCTCTTCAACATCTTTTAACTCCGCGGAAAATTATTGGTTTCACAATCGCTACGAAGATCTAGTTTGATGGTGGCAGGCTCTAAGTGCAGCCAAAATCCTTTACCGTGTGGCAATATAAACACAAAATTTTTCAAAACGTGATATCGTATTTGACATATTTTAATTCTCTCACAGATTCCGAGTAAACTACCGTCGGTAAAAATCTCCCGTCACGAATTCACGAAAAATGCTATCATCAGCAATTCCGATGTTTTCATAGTTAGTACTGCCAAGTAATACAGTAACTTCGAATCAGTGCTCCCAAAAATTTTCATGTAGTTCAGCTGTTTTTTTGTGTATTTTGTTGAGAGCAATTAAAAGAAAATTCAGATTTGTTCAAATCGCACAATTAATAAAAAAAGAAAAAAAAATGGATAGCTTGCAGTAGGAGCAATATTATCGGATTTAAACCAAAGGTGTTTAAAAAACGAAAAATTTTTAAAGGATATTTACAATACTCTCAGTTTGGAAGAAAAAGCGTGGGTTTTTATAATAAAACACATATATACATGCATATGTTTTGTTTTGAAGTTTCTTTACAAGGATTGTACTGGAAATTTCTGAAAGTCGTTTCAACAAGATACATTCAAAGGCCCGAAAGGCTCGAAGGCAATTGAAAAATCGGTCTTGATGCATACTTGGGGTCCGACAATTGCATCATTCCCACAGAAAGCTGCGCAGAATTACATAATATCAGTATACATTGCCGTTGATCCTGTAAATAATAATGCTCCAACAAATAAGAAAAAAATATTCTCTGAGCTTTGTAAATAATTAATTTAATTTCTTTAAATTCATATCTCTTATTTCATATTATATTATATTAAAGTATTAATAAATATATGAATCAATATGCACCTTAGTCTCTAATTGATTTAAATTGATTCCTAGTCAAGGCACTTAATCAATACTGAATAACTTAAATAAATCTATGCATAAAACACTATTCAATACTTTTGTTATTTATGGCGATCTAGCATGGAAATCCGATCTATCTCCTCCAGTTTTAATACATCCAAGGCTCAGTTGTGACGCTGTACTTCAATCAACATTTCGATTGGATTCTCGCAAAAAAAATACGCTTGCCTTGCTAGAACACCGAGGATTGTGAAAATTTCTATCATTTTCTTTTCCATTTTGTTAGCGAACTCTTTTTATGGGGGTATCATTAACAGGAAGTCTAAAGCAATTAAAAAGCCACGCGCGGCTAAAGCTATTGATATTTTTCTCAGAACTTTTGGGAAAACCTTATGCAATATCTGCTTTTTCAGATATTAAATTCAGTAATATACCGTATTGGATATAGTTTGAGGAAAATAACTAGGGGTTAGGTGGGTTTGAAAATTTAAAAAAATCGGATTTTATTTATTATTAAATTGTACAATATGTTTAAAATATTCCCTTAAAATTGCAAATCGATCGGAGTAAAATTTTAAGAGATATCCCATTTGGAAGTTCTGCCCATCAGGCCATGTATGTGTCAATTTGAAAATTTAAACGCGTTTATCTCAAAACTCTATTTTTTAAATCGGTGGAAAAGATTTCTCGAAAAGTTATAAAGCGATTTTGTTCAAATTTGGCACACATATTTTAATACCATTATCTAGTTTTTTCTAGCCAATGCATGGCGAAAATTTTATCGAAAATGTGTTTTTTTTTGGGTTCAAATTCTGTCAAAAATTCAGATTTAGATTTTTTGTTTTTTCCTTCGTCCAGTAACGAGATTTATCCATGTACTGACGAAATGCTTTTAGTTTTTTTTTTTTTTAATTTGAGATAGACCAATAATGAGTTATGCTATCCACGGCGAGCTTATCTCCTTTTATTTCTTTTGAGACGTCAAGGGAGATGACGTTTTCGGAATTTTTGAATAAAAATTTCACTAAATACTGTTTAAATATGTATCTTTGATAAGGTAAATTGCTTGAATAAAATATATGATTGTATATATAAAATTAGTGACAATTCTTGTTTTTAACCTCTGAAAACCACCTAACCCCTTGATTTATACACCATATCACCTAACAAACACTTCTTACATTTTTTTTTTAATTTAAATTTTCACTGTTTAAATTTGAGCTTCTCTTCCTTTTTTCTTGCTTTCTTTAGTTTTCTCGACAAACAAAAGCATTCGAAAAAAAGTATTACGAAGAACTGTCAAAGTTCCGTTTCACTCGGAATCAATGATGTCAATCTCACGAATTTGGAAACTTTGTGATCAAGTCGGAATTGGTGATAGCATTTTCCCGAGACGTTGCCACGTTGGCAGCTTCGTCGGAATTCGTGAAAGGCCTGCTAGTTTCCCATTCCAACTCAATTCTCAATAAGAATTTGCTATAATTTTCGTGGGCATAATTTTACTACCGAAAGGGCTTATTCCGCTGAGCTATAATCGACGTAATGTGCCATTTGATATAATAGACCTTTTGCCGTTACGTTGTGCGTTGGGTCAACAAAGTGCTACACTTACGCTTGGCATGCGTGCATATGTACTTATATATACATACATACATATATATTTTCGTACATACTTAAGAATGCATGCGCTATAGAAAAATCTAATCCTAAATTTTTTATACATTGTTGTTAATGGTTATAAATAAAATTGTTATTGTTTTTCTCAACACTTGGTAAACCAGTTTATAACTACTCACCGTTAGCGTTTACCTTATTAGCTGTCTCAATGTGCTACCAGCTGAGCACTGGCTGTCCGCTGAGCTGTGCACCAAACTCTAACTATACGGCTTCTTAACAAGCCATATGGCGAACCGATTCGCTTACATGAATGAAGTTTTAAGATGCTTAAGCAGCCACGTACAACAGCAACAACAACAACAACAACAAATGTGTGACTTGCATTATCGGTGAGAATATATTTTTTTTGTGTGTAGCACAACATCGCACTTCTACTTTCAATGGCCATCTCCGTTTTTGGCCACAATTGTTGATATATGAGTATGAGTGTGGTTTTCCTAGTTGTGGAGGAAAAAGACTTGCAGCATGTGCAAGCTGGCTTATGGCACTTAGTAACTTATAAGCTGTATTATGTGCCTGTTAGCTTATAGTAAGTGCGTTTAGATGTAATTTTTCTCACGTATAATTTTTCAAAAGCGTGTGACAGTTTTGGTTGAATGTCCAAAAGTAGCGCAGTCATGCCAAGTGCAAAAGCACATAACTCAATTTTTGCGTATGTATGTGCAAGCATGTGCCTTTTTTTACTGTTATTATTAAGCAATTATATCTACTATATTTATATAGATATGTATGTGCATAGGAACTTCGTATTAGGTATTTTCGAATGTGTGTACATATTTTGATTTTATTATTTTTTTAACGCGCACGTTTCTTTTTCTTTTCATTTTGACACATAAGTCAATATAATTAGCCTTTAATCAATTCAATGACTTTTAATTTATCTACTTAATTTACCTGTTTGTGTCCGGTAATCCAATTTTTTCATGTTAACAGCCCATTTCTGTATATTTTCTTTTTCACATTTTTCTGATTAGATATATATTTTTATATTATTATCAACCATGACCTAAAAAATGTTTCTTTAACTTTAAAAACAATTTCTGAAAACGAATGTGCATTAGATTGAGATTTCAGTTAAAAAAGAAAAATATTTAAAAAAATATGTACCGCACCCTAGCAAAGACTTAATTTACTAAAATCGAAATTATTTGTTTCCAGATTTGAAATTGCAGCAAGTCCTGCTTCTTATGTACCAAAACGTGCTTGTGCTTTAACTAAATGTATCAATTTGTGGTTTAAAAAAGATTTAAATTTGTTAAAAAACAGAAAATCTCGCGCCTTTATACTGTATACAACAACAAGCTTGTTATAGACTATGTAAAATACTCAAAGCTACGTCGTAAGTACTTTAAACTTAGCAAAATATGTTACAACAACTACTTAAATAAGGTTAAAAGAAGCATTGTACGCAATCCTAAGATGTTTTATGACTTCGTTAACTCCAAACGTAGAGTCTCTTTGTTTCCATCCACCATGACATATAAATCTACAACATCAAGTGATTTTCTTCATGTCTCTAATATGTTTGCACAATTTTTCAGGTCTAATTACATTATCAATTCAACTGGAAATAATTTTGTCCGTCAACAGAATTTTTATCCTCAAAGCTCAATTAATACCCCAATTGCTTCTTCCGAACATGTGTTATGCCAGTTAAAGGCTTTAAAGAGCTCTTTCAGTTACGGCCCTGACATGATTCCAACATGCTTTCTTAAATATTGTGCTGAAAATTTGTACCGACCTTTGACAAACCTCTTTAATGCATCCCTAAAACAATGCATATTCCCTTTGACATGGAAAAAATCATTTATAATACCCTTGCATAAGAATGGTAGCGGAACTTCGATTGAAAATTATAGAGGGATAGCAAAGATATCTGCTATAAACTAAACTTTTTGAAGCCATAATAACTGCCCAATTAACTTTTTCCATATTTCATTGAATTTCCATTTTCCAGCATGGGTTTTGCAAAGGCAAATCTACTATTACTAATTTGCTGGAATTTGTTACTCACGTTTCAAATGGATTTAGGGAAAACAAGGATACTGATGTTATAAGTATATATACTGACTTCAGTAAAGCATTCGACAGAGTAAATCATACAATACTTATTAAAAAACTAGATCTTCTTGGATTTCAACCAAGCCTTCTCCAATGGATATCTTCCTATCTCTGCAACAAGACTCAAAGAGTATTATTTAATGATACCTTTTCTGACATAATTGATGTAACATCTGGTGTTCCGCAAGGTAGCCACCTGGGGCCGATTCTGTTCTTGTTATTTATTAACGATTTGTCTTCAGTTATAAAATATTCAAAGATTTTATTATATGCCGATGATGTAAAGCTTTTCCAATCTTATACCTCAATTAATGAAAGAGGTTTATTACAAACCGATTTAAACAATTTAGTAACTTGGTGTAATAACAATGATATGCCTCTTAACATTAGTAAATGTAAAACCATGTTATTTATACGAAAATATATTCAATCACCTTCTTACACAATAACCAACTATAGTGTAAAGCCAGTATGTAATTTTGTTGATTTTGGTGTAACAATCGATACTAAACTCAACTTCAATCTTCATATTAATACAACTGTGTTGAAAGCTAAAAGTGCCCTTGCCTTTCTAAAGCGGTGGTCTAAAGAATTCAGATACCCTTATATTACGAAAATACTTTTTACGTCATTAGTAAGACCAATATTGGAGTACAGTTCGGTTGTGTGGAACCCTAATTATAAAATCCACTCTGATAAAATTGAGTCCGTTCAAAAACAGTTTGTGTTGTTTGCTTTGTGCCATTTGCACTGGTATTCCCGCCAAAATCTTCCTCCGTATAATAGTCGCTTAAAATTTATAAATTTACCCACACTTTCTAGCCGTAGAGAAATGTTAGGATTAATTTTTTTAGTCAAGCTTCTAAATGGACTGATTTGTAGTTCATTTCTCTTAAGTGAAGTAAATTTTAATGTCCCCATCCGATTATCAAGACAATTTAGACCAATATTCCTAAAATCTTGTAAAACAAACTTTGAACTATATGAACCGTTTCACCGTTTATGTCAGGATTTCAATGGTTATTCCAGCATATTCGATATGACAGACTCACTTATCGTAACAAAAAATACTATACTAACTTCTCTTAACAAGTAACTCACTAACTTTCTATTGTAGTATAAATAATCTTATATTTCAGCTGATGAATTTGTTTTCTGTAGCTGAGCAGTTTTAAATCTCGACGCTTAACAAACTCTTGCTTTATTGACTCGGCAAATTCCGTACGTTATGCATATGGCGCCCCTCGTGTCGGTTGGGCGGGAGGAGGGTAACCGTTGGGCTTAATTAATTAATTGATCATTTGAATGCTTGAGGCTCCTTGAACAAAATATGGAGCTCGAATGCCTACTACAAGCAGTTAATTTCTGAAAGTGATGAACAAATTTTAAAAGCGCTCTTCTCTAAGCCATTTCTAATTTATGGAATTTAATAACTCCAGTTATTTTTTGATAAAAAACTTAGGTATTTAAAATTCGGTTGGGTGTACAACTTAATTCTGTCTGCTCTCAAAAAATGGCTCTACCTGTAAGTTATGACCGATTTTAGAAGCGATTACCTTTTTCATTGGAAAGGTTTCACATCTGTAAACAATAATTAATTTGCATCAGCGTCTGTTTCTGACAACAACATTATTTTTTGCATACATCGAATGAAGAGAGTGGTTTCATCCCTTCAAAAGTGGTGATTTTAAAAGTTTGAATATTAGGAATTGAATACTTTACTGGATCAAGATTCGTGCCAGACGCAAACTGAACTCGTTATAGACTACAAATATTGCGTGTGAGACGAGCATGGCGTAAAATTGGCAAGAAATGACCGAAAGGCATGGCAAGGTGATTTTGCAACATGACAACGCTCGGCCCCACGCGATTGTAGCGGTAAAAAACTACTTAGAAACGATCAAATGGGAGGTTTAACCCAACCCGCAGTATTTTTCAGACCTTGATCCTTCCGACTACTGGCTTTTTCGAAGGATGCAAAACGATTTGGGAAATCACAGGTTGTGGTATTTTGAAGAAAAGACGTGGATGACTAATTTTTTCACAGATTAGCACATAGTTGGGAGCAGTTACTTCCGACGGACAATACTTTGAATTATGTTTTGTTTCCATTTTTTTTTTGTAAAAAAAAAAAATTTTTTTTGAACTCAAAAAACCAACTGATTTAATTTATGCATCCAATAAATTAAATTATTTCTGTTTCAGCAAATTTTTTAGTTAAGATAAAGTGTTATTTTATGTCTAAAGTTCTTGATATTCGAGAAACCCTTTTTGTTAGCTTGTTATTAGTTAGTTAGTTGTTAGTTATTAGAAATAGTAAAATTTGTAAATATTTCCAGCAGAAAAATAAGATTTTTTTATGGTAAACATTTTTTAACACCAGCAGTAGTAGCATGTAGAAAAAACGCATAGCAATGCCCAAATATCTATTACTCGACAAAGGCTCGAACTACTGGAGCTCATGTTTGTAATCGAGCAGTAGTATGGGTATCCGTTGCTAAAATGCTCGGATGTTTTTCTTTACAAACCGGAAGAACAGTTTAAAGAACAGTGGCAAATTCATTTTTTTGATTTAGTGTCGTGCTAAGATACATGTAGCATAATGCCTTTTCTATAACCCTTCATGCTAGCTGTGCTAGGATTTAGTGCTAAATTGAATTCCTCGTTTACCGGAATCCAAGTCACCGTGGCGGTCTTAACAAAGTAAACTGCTAGTTAATATTTTCTACCTTGTCTCATCAATGTCACGTTTTCGATAGTGGAGCAGTCCTTTCTTTCTTCCGTATGAGTGAATCTACCAACCATGCAGGGGGTCCTTATAACTACGTTCATTTCTTCGATTCCTGCATTTGTTGGTTCTTATCGTATGACCAAATTTACGTAAACCGTCTGAAACCTTCTCAATTTATATATTTTATTGTAGATAGTCTCTACATTGGAATAATATAGACGCTTGCTGCCACACCTCTGATTAATGGACCTGGTAAATAAACTTCATCGAAGCGTTTAGCCGAATATTTCGGCGTGGCTTTATGAAGCCTCCTCTGGATAAAGATTTTGTGGAATACATTAATAAGTACTTATACCTATGCGTATGGGCGACGACGAATTCCACAGATGAAAGATCGATTAGTTGTATAGAATTTACAATGACATTGATATAGTTGAGTGAATTAAGAGACAGCGCCAAAGTTGGTTAGATCATGTTGTTCGGGTGGACGAAAACATTCCAGTTCTGAATATATTCAGTGAACCCATAAAGAATATCCGAATACTTTTTATACTAAAAGCAACCGTTTCTAAAATATAACGTATAAAAAAATTGAAAAAGTTTTACTCTATATGTATGAATTTTTTGACCTGAATGACTGACGTATCAACGCACAGCATAAGCCACTGATCGTAGCGACCTGAAACTTGAAGACAGTGTACTGTATATAACTTAGGCATAGGGAGTTTTCCAAAATTGTACCCCTATGAAGGGTAAACTTTTTTCTGTTGAGTGCGTGTGTTAATAGAATAATTATATATAAAAAAAAAAAAAAAAAAAAAAAAAAAAATTTGCTCATAATTAAAAGCGAATCAAATATTGTAAATGTGTAAGTTTTCTTTCTTCAATTTTCCACAATTTGTCCCACTTTTACAGCCCAGTTTGAGAGTAATTTTCTTAAAATAAAAATAAAACTTTCCGAAAATTATGTAACACAGTTAATTGGGACAGAAAAATTTGTGGCACAAGAAAATATATATATATATATATATATATATATATATATATATATATATATATATATATGTATGTGTGTGTTTACTAGTATTTATAATACCTTTAACTTTCAAATTAATGTATTTCTGTAATCCAGAAAATTAAGCAAATCGAATTACCGGAATATCAAAAATATTCAAAAAAAAAAAAAAATAAATACCTCACATGCTCCAATTAATTATGAAATTTATATAATTGATCGGTGAACCAGAAATAAAAGATCAATAAGCTGAAGTAAAAAAAAAAATGAAAAACTGACACCAAGCGGAATTAGCGCAAAAGCTTGGTAAAAATGGAGAGTGAATAGTGGTTTGGCAGAAAATGATGTAACTCAAGTGAGTAGATTTGTTAGGAGAAATAAAAAAATATATATAAAACATATATAAAAAAATAAATAAAAGAATTTAAAGAGCCGGATTTTGATTTTTTATCCATAGAATCGAATTTTATTTTGGATGTTTATGTTTATTCATTCTGTGTTTCCATAGCATTAAGATTTGATTGTAAGTTTATCTTATGCTTGAAAGCATTCTATATATTTTTCTCAGAAAATATAAATTTTTATTCAACTCTACTCCTTAAGAAACTTTTGACTTATATTATGCCTTAATTTGAGTTCATTGTTATTTTGAAAAACATTTTTTTAATTCTTACTTGCGACTTTTTTGTTATCAGCAGACATTCAATTTAAAACAACACAGCTTCATTTAAAATCTACACTTATTGAGCGGCTTACAGTTCTTTCGCTCCTGAAAAGCATGCGCTCACCAAAATTACTTTTTCACCACAGTTGTCAAGTAGTAAATTCTTGTAGTAAGCGCAACAAATATACCGGTGAGGTGCACGCAAGTGTTCGCGAAAAAAACTATAAGATAACAATTATAGTTACCGAAAGCCATCCAACCAGCTTTGTTTGGTATTTGGTTGCGCATGCGCACCTTGTGTACTCTCACTCTCATTTACTTGCGGTGAATTTGCCCGTCAGCTTTTTGCTTATACCGCACTGAGCATGCAACATGACTTCATAAAGCTTTTGTTTATTATTCGGTGGTTCAACTTGTTTACTCTGCATGCAAGTTGCACCTCCTCTCACACCACCGCTACGCTTTTATGTCTTACGTCTGTCCGCGCTTATTGCCCCTTTTGTCATTTGTGGTCTTTGGGGTTGGTGGTTGGTATAAAAAGGCCAAAACCACTTTGTAGCGGTTCAGTTGATTAACGCGCTCAATACACATAAAGACAAATACCAAACGGGGCATGGTCAATAGCGTTCGATCCGATAAGGCTGCCATAGTTATAGCTAAAATTTAAAATTCTCAGTATATGAACAGTTTAGAAAAAGAAAAACGGTAACTAAACGTATAAATTCGTGTTGTGGGTGTTTTCAAAGACGCGTTGAAGCATCTAAATTAAGAAAAAGAAAAAACTGATCATTTGACTGTAAGAAGAATTTTTTTTAAATAGATTTTGCGATAAATTTTGTTGTGCCTCTAACGACGACAGATCGACGTAAATACAAAGCCAGTGCAACGATGAATGTGGTAGGTAATTTATTGATGTATATATGTGCGTATAAATAAATATTTAAAGAAAAAAGTGTTTTCAAGAACTTAAATGTAGCTTAGTTTAAAGCTTTACTTAAATACATGTGAAAAGGTTAAAGTTCAAATCCGAATTGAACTGTAATGTCAATAAGCTTGGCAACCATGAAATATCAAGTATTGTATAACGCATATAATTTTCAAATGCTTTTTCTGAATGGAACAAAAATTTTAGGTTTAAAATTGGTGTGAGATTCGGGATATAAAGCTCTCCAAAGAATTTCTCACCGCTTTCAAAAGTTAAAAATCATGTTTATAATATATACATATATATATGTATGATTATTATATATATATATATATATATATATATATATATATATATATATATATATATATGTACTCCCTGAAGCGATTTTCGGTCGAGCTCCTCGTTCAATATATGGTGGTTGTCTTGTTTTTTTTTTCCAACAATTGGAGGGACCTACAGTTTATACTAAGCAGCCTCCGTAATGCTGTTGGATTTTTACATTGTGCTTTTTTATTTCATGTCAGAAATACACTTGAAGGGCTTCACATTCCCTGCCAATGGGCAACCGCAATTTACAGAAAAATTGTTTTTCCATAATATTGGATGTCGGTAGGACCGGGACTCGAAACTTGGCCCTTCGAATTGCATTACGCAATGCTAACCGCTCGGCTACTGTACTCGGGTTAAGCTCTATGGACTTTTTAACACCAGATCATGACTTCATTCCTTTACATTGAATAAAAATCACATTTTACAAATTTAAAGTCCCTCTTAGCCTTAATATTTAGAACAAAGGGACAGTTACTATTTGCCTTAAGATCTATATCCTTATCCTACTAATAAATCTCTGTTTTATATCTCCCTCTATTGTATACAGTAACATTTACTCAGAAATGCATATAATATAATTTCCTGTGATGTCAATTTTCCTTAATATCATAGTGACTAGATTTCGAATATTGTAAAACTCCGAAAAAGTAAGAAGAAAAAGAATTCAATATACCGATAAGTCGATATGTTAAAAATGACGATCCGAGTTTTACTTTTGCCAACTTGGGGTATTCAAGACAAAATTCTATTAAAATAGGCTGGCTTCAAAAAAAAAAAAAAAATATCACTAAGAGACTCCCAGTCAGTGATCGTCCACGTCAAAAGAAATAACTGTTAATTTATAATTGTAAAAAGCTCGTTCTTTAATAGCTCGAACTAGCTATTTTACACTTTCTTACTTAATCTAAAATTTATTTATGAAAGTTAATACTGGCAACCTTGTATAACAGCGAGCAATCATAAAAAAGCAAATCGTCGCTGGTTGCTACGGTACAAACAACAGTAATGGCATCGTCAAACGGTGATAATAACTATTCATTTACATTGCGCTCTCATATGATAGGTTTGGATAGCTGATTCGCTATGTTTTTGGCTAGTTGTAGCATAAGTACTCTAGTGTAATGATCTTTCAAGAACTCAAGAACTCAACTGGAATGAATTCCAATAGGTACGATTTGAAAGGGAATATATATAGGAATCTTTAACATCCAATCTTGCTGTCAATATTCAATTGGTTTCGAATTAAATTCTTGCCAACATTGATTTATCATAATCGTCCACCTGTGCTCGCTATTCGTCGAATTGTTGAAAATTTCAGCGTACATTTTTTTTACATAATGATCATGTGCCAATAAGACAAAGAACTGGTTCTCCGATGAGGCTCACTTTCATCTGAGTGGTGCGGTAAATAAAAAAAAACTGTCGATTCTGGTTCGAAGAAAATCCAAAAATTATTCATGAACAACCATTAAATTCACCTAAATTGACAGTTTGGTGTGGTTTTTGGCCTAGTGGAATCATCGGTCCGTACTTCTTTCGAAATGAAGCTGGTAGGTAGCACCGTTACTGTCAATGGAGAGTGATATAGATCGATGATAACCAACTTTTTATGACCATAATTGGAAGAGGTTGATCTTAACAACATCGGGTTCCAACAAGATGGGGCTAAGTGTCACACAGCACGTGCAACAACTGAATTATTGCGGGAAAGGTTTGGAGATTCGATTATTTCAGGAAATTGTGACATTGAATGACCTACAAGAAGTTGCGATTTTACACCATGAGACTACTTCTTTTAGGGTTATTTGAAGTTATTGGTCTTTAGCAATAAACAAGACTGTCTGTTCGAGCTTTAAAAGACAATATTGGACGTGCTATTCTTTACATGCGATTTGAATTAGTGGAAAAAGTGTTCAAAAATCGGGTTCATCGAATTCGTTCCTGCAAAAGGAATCGGGGAGGCCATTTGAAGGATGTTATATTCAGAACTTAATTGTATCGATTGTACTTCATTGGAATTTCTTTAACAATAAATGTTTTTTTTTAAGTAATCATATCACTCTCATTAGAAACCCCTATATATTGAATTATATAGCCCAGAAGTATAGATCATACCAATGAAGGGTATTTTTGATTTTGATATGCTGCGTATTCATAGTGGTTGCAACCAAAAACAATGTACGTTTTGGTGAATCAAAGAAATGACGTTCGACCGACTACTACTTAATCATATTTAAAATTGCATGGTTTACTGTGAATAACCTAAAGGTGACTCATTGCATATCTTTGATTCGAATCCATGCCAACAGTAGAATACTCGATGTAATTGTTTCGTAGGTACTCGACTCTGCAGATTTTTTACTTCCTGCTTGTTGTTAAAAAAATTATGTATATATCAAGATAATACCCAGATTCAAAAAATTAAAAATAAATATCGAATCTGCTACCTATCCTCCGAAAAAATAGCGAAAAATACATTGCATAATACAGGAGCATTTTTATAATGAAATTAAAAAAGAAAAAGAAAAAAAGGTTTATGAGAATCTAGACATCATTTGTTGTTGTAACAACTTTATATGTACATGTGTATATACAAACATATACTTTTGTAAAGATATACACAAATTTATTGGTACTTCACATAAATACAGTTAAAACATGAATAGTACAGTTATTTGCATTACAACACGGCGCTGATACAATTTGTTATGCTATAAAATCATTGTATTTTCATTTCCCAGCAATACGAAACTACCTAAGCTATAATTTTCTATGCAAATTCGCCAAAGTGCCATGTAAATTCAATATGAGCTAACATATTCAATTTAATAAATGTGCTAATAAGCGCGAATGAGTTAGAGGCATTTGTGTATTACCTACTTGTAGTGAGTACAAAGTTCGTTTCACATTGGAAAATTAGTATTTTGAATAAAGATTTCATTTAACACTAAAGAGTATTCAGTTTTAGAAAGATTTTTATCTATGAAACATTTTTTTCGTTGCTCATTTCATATGCAACACAAATTTGTCTACCAAATATTTTTTTCTTAACTTTCCTGGCAAAAAAAGCAATTATCTTTTTTGTATATATACGTATTACATCTATTATATTGAGGAGACCCAGCAATTATGTATTTGCATTTTGATTCTCCTTATATGTATTCGTGTGAATATTTTTTGCCTATCTAGCTAAGGCATCTCTGGCTGAGGTGAATGCAATAAGCCGTTAAATTATTTACATATATTACATGCTACGGCCGCGTTACGTTATACATAAATACAGCTACTGTTATAGACCATCATCATCATATGGTTCGTTACAGTTTTTCACCTAATTTGCAAAAACCGGTATGCAAGTGCAAGTACTTGCTTTGAAACTGCAATATTTCTAAGCTTTGTCACTTATACTGATGGACGAGTATGTATTAATACATATATATATGTAATGCTTGTGATGCTTGCAAAAACTCGTATTAGAAAAGTAGTGCAATAAATTCTGTTGATTTCACACAATACTTTGATGTTTGCTGCTTTGAATTGGTTTTAATGGTTCATTTGGTGACTCTTTTGTGTAGTGCTGGATAAAATTGTTTTTTTTTTTGCATTTATATTTACAGGTGATTTGGAGTATGGTTGTTAAGCTTTTGAATTGATTTAATGCACATAAATAGTTGCTTTTGTGTTTGTACCAATTTCAATTTAAAAGTTGCTGCAATTGAAAATTGACTGCACATAATTTTAATACGCTTTGTGAAGGCAATACCTTCAATCAATCAGTTGTTAAATTTAAATAGTATAAGAGTATATTTTTTAATGTCGAAATGTTATTAGTCCGAATCATCAAAAAAGAAAAAAATTATCCATAATTATTTAACATGAAATTTATATTATTTATAATTTAAAGTGATATTATTTCTACTGAACTTTAGCCTAAATACGACGGTTCTATTCCCGCTGCAAATTTATTGTGAAAAAATATTTTTTAAACACCTGACCTTGACCTTGAAATTCCATACAATATGACACTATTTGTGTAAGAAAATAAAGAGAAAACTTAAATTGTACTAGGAAGAGGATGAGAGAGAGTGTGTAATATGTACGAGTATAGTAGAAGGAGTGAGCTCAGCAAACATGACTTTGGCAGATATAACCTACAGCAATTGAATTGAAATAAATTGAAATGCGGAATTGAGTGATCCTTAGATCCAGTCCTCTTAAAATATCATTCGTTAGGATCTAATATGCCCACTCTAGATTAATTTTCATAACTTAAAAATGCTGCTCTGATTTTTAGTTATGGATGAGGGTTGCAGCAAATAAAGGGTGTTTTTTATAGAGGTATAGAACTTTAAGTTGCAATAAAACAACGATGGATTATTCGATTGACATGAATTTTATTTATCCGAAAGATAATCTTGTGGCATTACATTTTAAATATGATTTCTGGCATAGGGCCGCCACGGCTGGCGCGGATGTAGTCCAATCTGGAAGTCCAATTTTCGATGACTTTTCCAACATTTGTGGCCGTATATCGGCAATAACACGGCGAATGTTGTCTTCCAAATGGTCAAGCGTTTGTGGCTTATCCGCATAGACCAATGACTTTACATAGCCCTACAGAAAGTAGTCTAGCGGTGTTAAATCACAAGATCTTGGAGGCCAATTCACAGGTGAACGTGAAATTATGCGGTCACCAAACATGTCTTTCAATAAATCTATTGTGGCACGATCTGTGTGACATGTTGCGCCGTCTTGTTGAAACCATATCTCCTGGACATCATGGTTATTCAATTCAGGAATGAAAAAGTTAGTAATTTTGGCTCTATACCGATCACCATTGACTGTAACGTTCTGGCCACCATACCATCGTTTTTGAAAAAGTACGGACCAATGATTCCACCAGCCCATAAAGCGCACCAAACAGTCAGTTTTTCTGGATGTAACGGTGTTTCAACATACACTTGAGGATTACCTTAACTCCAAATGCGGCAGTTTTTTTTGTTGACGTAGCCATTCAACCAGAAGTTCGCTTCATCTCTAAACATCGCTAAAATGGACGTAGTGCGCAATACGTTTTCCGCACAGAACCATTATTTTCGAAATAAAATTGCACTATTTGCAAGCGTTGTTCAGGCGTGAGTCTATTCATGATGAATTGCCAAACCAAACTGAGAATAAATAGCTTGACAGCTGTTAAATCGGTCGCCATCTTGAAAAGTAAGGCGAACTTAATGTTCTTTACCCCTATAAAAAACACCCTATACTATATAAGCATTGTCATTTTGAATTCACTTCGACCACACCGAAAATAAAGTATTGGTCCAGTATTTACACTGTATTTTGCCCAGCCTGCACATGCATGACTAGCCAACAACTAACTTTACTAACTTAAGGTAAGTATTTATTCAGTAAATGAACGTAAGTTTACGTGGCCAGTTAATAACCAAGGCCTTTAATGCAACGCTATTCAATGCTGGTGGCTTTGTCGTATAGCCGACTGACCAACTGAATGGTATAGCATATATAAGAAGTATTGTAGCACTCCAGCTGCTCCGGTAATTGTTGGATAAGTGAAAGGTATTGTTCAATGCATACCAATAAATACACACATACACACACACAACTATATGTATATATGAGTTTAATGGAAAAAAATCTTACTCTAGCACAAAATGTGTAAACAAAAGAAAAATTTACTTATCCGCATGAGGTTTTTCTATTTACAACGTTCGTTGGTCTATTGTAAGAAAAAAGAAAAAGAAAAAAATTACAAAAAATAAAAAAAATGCATAGATTACGTATTTTTTGCTTTTAGTCGATAAATGTTGTTTGCCAACTAGTTTTAAAAGCTCTAAATGACCAGTTAATGAAGAAGTTTTACATACTTAGGCACTGACTCCATACACACTAAGCACATACTCAAAGAGTATATTGAAAACAATTACAAGCACATTTTTATAAACGTTTGAGTCATTGATTTTCAATTATCGGCAAATATAATCTTTATGGGAATTCATTGAAGGAGATTCAAATGTTGAGAAATATGTGCGCATATAAATCATTAAAAATAAGTGGATAATTGGGAAAAAATTTAGTACGATATGTGTTACGTGGGTATAATTACATGAAGATTAAAAAAAAAAAAATGTGTATGCTTAAAAAAGATATAAATATAAAATAATTTTTACAATATTATTTAAGAACTAAAAGATCCGGCCCCACATAATTGTACTTTTCTGTATTGTGTTCAATTTAAATTTTATTGTTGCTATTGTATGTTAAAGGAGGCGATGGGTAAAGAATAATGAAAAGTTATAATAAATATTTAATTAATGCAAAATATTAAATTTTCCATTATATTATTAATCTAGTTACGTATTTATATGTACATATGTATTAATGGGCACACAAAATGTGGAGTTTAAATATTACAGCGGCTGAGTAATCCTTTACGCACTCATGGAAGTGCTTCTGAAGTCCTTCCAGGAAAGTTGAAATATGAATATATCGAAGTTCGGCAAATGCCACTACCCCGATGTAACACGTACTTGCGCACAATAACGTTAAGTTTTGTGCATACAACAGGTCAATTGAAAAGCCTCCAGGCTAGTATAGTAAAACACATTTTTTTGGCAAAATTTATTTTTTTTTCAACATAGTTCCCTTCAAGGCTGATACACTGATTATAGCGACACTCGAACTTTTTGATACCATTTTTGTTGTACAATTTGTCCTTTGCTTCAAACTAGGCCTCAGTTTCGGCGGCCACCTCATCAATCGACGAAAATTTCCTCCAAGCGAACATTTTTTTGAGATCTGAGTAAATTAAATAGTCACTGGGGGCCAATTCTGAAGAACATTGTGGATTGGGAAACAATTTGAAGCCTTATTCGTAGATTTTTGCCATCGATTTCACTGACTTGTGGCACGGTGCATTGGCTTGGTGAAACAGCACTTTCTTTTTCTTCATATGCGGACGTGTTTTTGCCGATTTCGTCCTTCAAACGGTCCAATAATACTATGCAATGGTCCTTGTTGATGATACTTCCTTTCTCAAGATAGTCAGTGGAAATGATTTTGCCACTTTTTTTTCATCATGTGCAGTCCACTCGGATGACTGTCGATTGGACTTCGGAAAGAAATGATGGAGCCATGTTTCTTCTTGTCACATATCGACGCAAAAACTCGAGTTTATTATGCTTGAACATCGCCAAACACTGCTCCGAATCATCAACTCGTGGTTGTTTTTGGTCAAAAGTGAGCTCGCGCGGCACCCACTTTGCACACAGATTTTTCATACCCAAATATTCGTGAATGATATGATGTACACGTTCAGTTGATATCTTTACTAACTAAATATAATTTGCTAACCAAAAATGATTTATTTCTAGTAGAGTGATCTATGTGTCAGGACGGGGACTTTTCAATTGACCTGTTAAGCATAGCCTTCAATGGTTATGGATGCAATAGCTCAGTAAAACTCAAAACAATTTTCAGCCTCACCATATTAACATCATACTAATTTTCATCAAGCCGTTCCTCTGGAAGCCCCTTTTTGGAAATAAACTATTCTATATGTTAATCTAGGCAAAAAGCAATCAACGTAGTGTATAATTTAAAGCAAATCGATATTGGTCCGTCCCTGGGAACTAAAGCTATAAACATTTATCTAGACATAAAGATTTCTTCGTCCAAAAATTAAGCCAAATCGAAACATAAACATATTTTCATTTTATGTACATGTATGTAAGCACAAGAAAGAGAAGAGATAGACTTACCAAAATGTATATCGATAGTGTGAGAATGGGGAGCTGAATTGATATTGTCCTCTCTGTCTGTCCGTCTGTTTGAATGCAAACTAAACTTTCAGTTTTTTGAGATATTTCAACCAAACTTGATAGGCAGATGCACTTAAACGCTTAAACGAGCATTTTTCAGATCCGTCAGATCGGAACATTATAGCACATATACAACCGATTTTTCAAATTTGTAAGTTTGGGTCATAAAGAACCTAAGAACATGAAGTCTGGTATGTTACGAATGCATAATGAATTGAATATTGGTTCTGAAAATCATCGAAATCGGACGACTGAATCATATAGCTCCCATGCAACCGATTTTTTCAGATATGAAGTTTTGGGTAAAAAGTCTGCCAAAAAAGGAAATAGGAGCTTGAAATTTGGTATTCTACACAAGTGAATTAAAATTAACATTGGTATTGAAAACCGTCAAATTGAATTTTGAAATTTGCAATAAATTTGCTATGATCATGGAATGTGGCATGGCCGAAGACAGCACTTCTTTCTTGTTAGTAATAGGTTTTTTTCCGGAAAAGTAGTGCTCATATTGAAACAAAACTAAACAGGAAGCACCTTACATACCAAATTTCATATAAATTAAATCATGAATTCAATTTTTTTTCTAATAGATCGTTGTCAGTTATATTCTCGGAAGAAAAATTTCAATATGTTAACTCAGGCAAAGAAGAAGAAGAAGAAAATCGAACCAAAACTACTATTTATTCGAACAGATCGGTCTCTGATCCATTTCCCAGATTCTCCTGTTCAATTCTACTCACCAATTTCAATCCATATTGACACGAAATAATCTCTGCTTTCGAAGAACTCAAAAGATTTATTAATGCAGTTATCTCACGTCTAAAATAGAAATAATCTAAGTGCTTACAGAGGAAAACACTTTATTTTGCATCTTAATGTGTTTCTCACACACAGTGATAACTTAACTTAAGTAAGCACATCTGGGTGACGGCCACTTAACAATAGTCGATGAAAGCCGCAAACAGAAAAAGTGTTTTGCAAAAACTAATATGGAACTTACAAAGAAAGAAAGAAGTAAATAAATAACCGTGGGAAGGTTGGGTTTTTTAAACTTCAAGAAAGCGCGAAAAGTTGATTGTATGCATATATGTATATAAGTGAGGCTAACTTTTTCAAATTTATATTCACGTCCAGCACGTAGTGAAGAAAATATAGCGGCTGTAGCTGAGAGTGTACACGTACACCTTGGAGAGTGGATTCGACGCCGTTCGCAGCAACTCGGACTGACGTATTGACCGACTTGGCGCATTTTACGTCGAGATCCTAAATTGAAAGCGTACAAAATACAGCTTGTGAAAGAACTGAAGCCGCTCGACATTTCCAAGTGACATCACTTCGCTCTAAGGGCTCTTGAAAAGTTCCAAGAAGATCCCCCGTTTTGAAGCCAAATTTTCATTTTCAACATTTCTGGCGAGCAAAATTGCCGCATTTCATCTAGAAAAAATAACAGTTTGATGTGGTTTGTGGGTCGGTGGAATCATCGGTTCATATTTCTTCAAGAATGATGCCGGTGAGAACGTAACCGTCAATGGCGATCGTTATCGCGACATGATAACCGACTATTTGATGCCTGAAATTGAAGCTCGTAATCTCCGCGACATTTGGTTTCAACAAGATGGCGCCACTTTCCACACATCGCATCAATCAATGGATTTATTGAGAGAATACTTCGGTGAGCAGATAATGTCACGTTTTGGGCCGGTCGATGGCCACCAAAATCGTGCGATATCGCAGAGTTAGACTTTTTCATTTGAGGATATATAAAGTCTAAAGTCTATGCGGATAATTCCGAAATGCTTGAACGGGTCATCGAAAATTGGACTCAACGGATGGACCATCTAAGACGTAGCCGCGGCCAACATTTGAAAGAGATAATCTTCAAAAAATAAATGCCAAAGAATTTCTTTAGAATTATAATAAACGTTCCCCATTAAATTTTAAATCCCCGTGTTTTTTTCTTTGAAAAGTAGAGAGCTTCGAAATGGATTACCCCTTATAAATATATATATATATATATATATATATATGTATATATATATATATATATAAATATTTTTTTGACAGTTTTGCGCGAAAATTGTCGGTGTTAACATAGCACTTCATAAATGTAAGCAATAATTCAACCAATTACTATTTGGGGCTTCTAATCTTTTCCAAAGATTATAATATATTAGTATTTACATTATATGATACTTACTTTTTTAGTTTTATTATAATAAGTAGCAGTCGCTAATTTGCTCTTGAAACAGAAAGTCCAAAATATGCGATAATCGAAAGGGGACAAGTTAAATTCAAGTCACACAGAATAAATGTTGCACCTTAGGGACTTAAAGTAAGTATATTGTTTTTTTCTATTCTTGGCCTATTATTATATATAAGTATAAACTAAAGTAACTTAAATAATTTTTTTTATAATAAATTGAAAAAAAAAATATTGCTAAACAAACGTTTAACTGATTATTCATCAGAAACTGTGAGCTCTATTAGAAAATATACCCATGTTATTATATACATATAAAATATATATTTTTATACATATAATATTAAAAAAAATTAAGAAAATCTAAAAATGTACACTGCCAAATTTGTTTGAAGAAATATCAAAATATTTGTTTCAATCGAAAAAATTTTATTCTCAGATCGGAATTTTTTGTTAATTTTTTTTTAAATTTTATTTTCATTTTCATTTCACTCTCTTTCTCACTCTTTCTCTCTCTTTTTCAACACCACATAGAAAAGTATATATACATATAGAAACACAAATATAAATCGATAAATGAATTTAACATTTTCTTATTTACCTTAAGGGCTGTATTCATTGATAAAGGTTCAACGGCAGCAATGGTAATAATACGTGGCATATAAGACTTTGCAAGCATCAAGCAAACCAAATTATACCATTTAATATCGTAAATACTAGCACAAAACGATCATTCTGTAACACGTATAGAAAATTATTTTAAAAGTCAAAAATGCGTTAACATTTATCACAAATTTCCACGCATGTGCCCATAACACAATACATATATACATATATAACCAAATGAAGCAAACTAATATATAGGCATAGGCGCCAGGCCAATCCTTCAGCATGATGATGAGCAAAATAGTCGAAAAGAATATCACATTGTAATTATCATTAAATCTAGAGAGAAATGAGAGTTATAAAATATTTCTTTATAATTTAATTTTCTCTCTTACTGAAGGTAAAATTGATGCCATTGTAAAGGGTGTTTTTTTTACAGAGGTATATAACTTTAAGTTGCAATAAAACAACGACGGATTATTCGATTGACATGAATTTTATTTATCCGAAAGATAATCTTGTGGCATTACATTTTAAATAAGATTTCTGGGATATGACCGCCACGGCTGGCGCGGATGTAGTCCAATCTGGACGTCCAATTTTCGATGACTTTTTCCAACATTTGTGGCCGTATATCGGCAATAACACGGCGAATGTTGTCTTCCAAATGGTCAAGCGTTTGTGGCTTATCCGCATAGACCAACGACTTTACATAGCCCCACAGAAAGTAGTCTAGCGGTGTTAAATCACAAGATCTTGGAGGCCAATTCACAGGTCCAAAACGTGAAATTAGGCGGTCACCAAACGTGTCTTTCAATAAATCTATTGTGGCACGAGCTGTGTGACATGTTGCGCCGTCTTGTTGAAACCACATCTCCTGGACATCATGGTTATTCAATTCAGGAATGAAAAAGTTAGTAATCATGGCTCTATACCGATCACCATTGACTGTAACGTTCTGGCCATAATCGTTTTTGAAAAAGTACGGACCAATGATTCCACCAGCCCATAAAGGGCACCAAACAGTCAGTTTTTCTGGATGTAACGGTGTTTCAACATACACTTGAGGATTACATTAACTCAAAATGCGGCAGTTTTGTTTGTTGACGCAGCCATTCAACCAGAAGTGCGCTTCATCGCTAAACAAAATTCGCCCATTCGACCAATCTACGCCTTACTTGATGATAGTTTGGCTTCAATTCTTGCACGAGTTGTATTTTGTAAGCACGCAAACCAAGATCCTTCCGCAAAATCTTCGGATGGACTCATTCGGGTCTTCCTCAATGCTACGCTCTACAGCAGCAATAGCTTCTTCTGTACGCACTGTACGGCGTCTCTGGGGATGCGAGTTATCAATAAGAGTAAACGTGGTGCGAAAACGTTCCATGGTTAATCGAATTTACTGCTCTGATGGACAATTTTGTCGACGATAAAATGGACGTAGTGCACGATACGTTTTCCGCCCAGAACCATTATTTTCGAAATAAAATTGCACTATTTGCAAGCGGTGTTCAGGCGTGAGTCCATTCATGATGAATTGCCAAACCAAACTGAGAATAAATCACTTGACAGCTGTTAAATCGGTCGCCATCTTGAAAAGTAATGCCAACTTAAAGTTCTATACCTCTATAAAAAACACCCTTTACAATATCATTCACAAAAGTTGCTCTACGTTCATTTCTATCTATCTATCTTGTTCCAAAACTTCATGTAGATCTTAAATTTTTTGCGTAAAAATATCATGAAAGAAAAGTGAATGTGATAAATACAAGAGCAAAAATGAATCGGCTGCCAAAAGTCCGAATGATTCTATGAAGATGCACATGACATTGAAAGTAGTCGTAATGATATACCCACGCGTTGTGGCCGCATCAATGTGTGGCATTTGTAGCAAAAGTATCAAATGGCTTTCACCCTTGAAAATATAAGTTAACAAATAATAAATTACTTACCTTTTTGTCTGCACTACAGTGTAGTGAATTACATACTTACTTACTTTTTGGCAATCGCACCAAAAACTTCACACAGTTAAATTTCGCTGACTCTTAAATTAAAAGTCAATTTCGCAATAAGAATTTCCCACAGGTAAATTCCTATTTGCTAACTAATATTTTACATTTCCTGTTTTGAATTCGAAGTTGCACTAATTCGAAGAATAAGCGCAACAGCTAAATTGATTGACCAAGCAACCAACTGCACGCGCATCCGGCAAAATGCTAAGTGTTGATGTCAACGTCTGCAGTAATTGGTGTAAGCAAGTTGTTGTTGTTCTCATCAACAAGACTTTAGCTAAAAATACTAATTATAAAATTATTAAAATTGCGTTCTGTTTCTGCAGTGGAAAGTTGAGGACTTAAAAGCTTCAAACATTGTATTTTATATAAAACAAGTGGTGTGCTTAACATCAACACTCCCGTTAGAATGTAGACAATAGCAACTGAAGTTATAATTTTTTTCGTTGACTTATTCCATTTGTATAATATGTCCCTATATTTTACACCAATTTTTTCAAATTTTTCATAAGTTTCCTTAATTTCCTCTGCAAACTGGAAATATAATTTTGGATACAAACAACAAAACGGATATTAATTTGACCAAGCCTTGTGTAGTACAGCTGATTGGAGAGAATATATCCAGTAATATAGTCCAATCGGTGACAAAGTCTGTGACGATCAGGTAGACCGAACATAAATAATACCAAATAATGGCAATCACAACACCAGTTGTTGTGTTAAATTTGAAGTTTCTTCCCAATACATCGCAACCAATTAAACGAGCACAAAATCGTATAATCGTAATTAGTCGAGCATGATTTTCGGAGGGTTGCTTTTGCGAAGTTATTTGTCAGTGAATTTTAAAGTGTTTTATCAGATTTTCTTATTTATCCGTGTATTATACGCAGATAACTGAAATATATAATGTATTTATATGCAGTGGAAAGTATTGTACTTTATAATCGCCTAATCGAGACTTTTAAGTCAAAAGACACTTAAATTACTTAATTGCTAAAAACGTAATTATTATTTTTCCATCGACGGATAATTGAGATGTCAGACCAGCATTGAATGCAGTTTTTTTTTGTATTTTCTTTAAAAACATAAAATTTCCCACGTTATTAAATTTTACATTTCAATAACTATACTAATTATATAAATATATAATAACCCCTAAAACAATTTTCGACAGAGCTACTCCTCCAATCTTTGGTGTGGAGAAACTGGAGTTTTATGAGAAACTTTTATATTATGTCAAAAGTGTACTCCGAAGGGTGGCCTTCGAATTGAGCTGCAGAGTAAGAGCTCGGTTGAGCTAAGTTAATTTAGCCATGTTCGTCTGTTCGTCGAAAACTAATATCTCAGTTTTTGACCAAAAAAACTTTGTTGCGCAGCTGTATTTCTTTACTGTATTGATCATTTGTCGGATCGGTCTAGATCGGCCTACTAAAGATATACCAATTTGTCCAGAACTGTGATTTTGAGCTAAAAATCCGTTAAAAAAGCATCCCTGAGCGCGAAATCTAATTCACGTTAATGCACTGAAAATCAGCAATCCTGTTTATATAATGTATAAAGGCTGCGGAAATGCCGAAAACAACATTTCTTTTTTTAATTCGTAAAAACGCTTCTTTTTTTTTAAACTAGGCAATGTCTGGTTAATATTTCAAGAAAAAGCTGGATCTAGAATGCTGTTATTTAGATAACCTTCCATAAAAGTAGTAAGTGTAGCTCTTAGTCTTAACTTCCTCGGGTATTAGCATATTAAAATAAAATATTAAAAAGTTTATGATGTTAAATTTGTAAAAAAAGATTTGATTTATTATTTGTTTAAAAGAAATTTCAATACTACAAAAGCATAAGCTTTTTATTTATATATATAAAATTGATAAATATTCTTTAAACCGTTTGATAAATTCTGTAAGTTTTGTTCGTTTTATGTATTATTCGTTAAACTGCAGTACCATCATAACCAAACTGTAGATTGAACGAGTGATCTAAGCAAGTTAACGGATTTATATTTTAAAACAAATTACCATTTAGTTATTTAGTTTACAAAATGATACTCACCTTAAGTGCCGTACTCACCGACAATGGCTCGACACCCGCAATGGTTATGATGCGTGGCACCTGAGACTCAGTAAGCATAAGACAGATGGTCTTTTGATTTCTCAATTCCAGATCATACCATTTGATATCGTAAATGCTATCGCAGAATTGATCGTTCTGAAAATAGGATAATAAAATGGATTTTCGAAATATATATGACTAATTTAATTATCATTTTTTTTATAATAAAATAACATACACAAATTTCCACGCGTGTGCCCAACATGCAATACATGTATAACCAAATGAAACAGACAAATATATAAGGATATGCGCCAGGCCAATATTTCAGCATAATAATGAGTAAAGTGCTCAAAATGCCCAAAGTCGTACATAGCATGTGTGATGTGATTGGCCAAAAGAATATCAAATTGCAGATATCGTTGAATCTTAGTGCAAGGAAAAATTGAAAAACATTTTATAAATATATATAAAAGTAAAAAATTAATAAAAAAGAACTCACTCACTTTAAATAATATTGATGCCATTTGGCAATATCATTCATTAATGGCAATAGCTGTTTATCTTTATTATTTTCCTGCAAAACTTCATGCAGATCATCAACTTTCATCGCGAAGATGTCGTAGAAGAAAATTGAATGTGTTAAAAAAAGAAAAACATACAAGTCGAAAGCGTACAATCCGAAACTTGCTACGAATACACAAACAATATTATAGCCGATCAAAATGAAATATCCCTCATTGGTAGATCCATCCACATATGGCATTTGACACATAATAATCAAATGTTTTTCACCCTTAAATATATATAGACCGAGTGGCGTTATCAATGCTATCCAAGCTGAGGCGAAATATATTAAACCACCAATAATTAAAATCCGCTTCATATCTCTATTCCACGCCAATAACTTGTTCTCATATTTTTCTCCCATTAATTGATATTTCTCATAGATCTCACCAAGTTCCACGGCCAATTTGCGATATAATTGTGGGTAACATGTCATTGAGAACAGTTTGATTGCACCTTGTGCGGCACAGCTAATCGGTGAGAATACATCTAAAAGTATGGTCCAATCTGTGGTGACATCCTTCCAAATTGTATAACTGGAACAGAAGAAATTCCAACCGATTGCAGCGTATACAAAACCAACTACGAAATTAAATTTATAATTCTCATCGATTATATCCACACCAATGAGTTTTGAACTAAAACGAATTATCCTTAATAATTTGCTGTATTCATCAGATGGACGCGTTGATGTTTGCTGTGGCATTTTACAATATTACAAATTTTTATAAAAAATCAAGAACTGTGGAATTTTTGAAAAAGAAAGCGCCTACAATTTACTTGTGACAATGAAGGTTGTCTACTAAGTGTTAGGAAATATTATAGAAAGGATGCTTAGTTCAAATACTGTAAGTTTTCTCACGCTTGTCTCACTGGCTTTTCTCGACACGTTAATTGAGTCATTAACAAACGCTTGCAATAATTACAAAATAATTACGAGAAAGCTGGAATAAATTGAACCATTAAGAAAATATAAATGGTAAAATGTGTTTTGTACGCAATTCAGAAGAAAATAAGTAAATTTATAGCCAGCACTCAGTTTGAGTCTTCCCATATATACTGAGTCTTTCCTTATATCTTCCCCCTCTTCATTGGCGTAGGCGCACTTACGAATAGCCACTGCTTAATTCACGGAATTATATCAATTTCGTTATTTGTTCATTATCTGAGGAATTCACCCTTGCCAATGCCAAAAGGTCCATAAGTTGTACGTTCACGATATCCGGATTCATCGGATCTCGTCATTATCCATGCCTCTACATCATACAGCAGGACGGGAATGTTGAGCGCTCAGCTCGTAGTTTGGCAAGAGTGATGCCGGAAGCCAAGCGAACAGAGGCATGGATCCCAAGACGCAAGTGCACTGACTGTTAATATGATGGCAGGATATATTTTGTATTGTGCTAGAAGATCTATTTGCTTTGCTTTTTTGTGTAATTTGAAGAAAATGTAACGCTAATTCGCCATCAGCTTTACACTCTTATAGAGGGTTGTACCTTTCCTATTTAGCTCTGCAGTTCCTATTCTTTTCTCCAGCAGCAGATTGAAGAAATTTCACGAAACCTCTTTTGATATCGAATAGCTCGGAAAGGTCTTTTCTGATCCTGGTGGAGCTTAGAGTGTTGCTTAACGCCAGTTCACACAGACGAATAAGTTTTGTGTGGATGTCAAATACAGACACAGTGGCATAGGGTCAGCTCCTTGCCGTGCTGTGAAAGGCCTATATACAATCGCCGGGTTATTTTCAAGATTTGACGCAATGCGAATATCTGGTAAAAATTTAAGTCTTAGGGTTTTTTTTTGGATTGGGAAGGTTCCAATCGTCAGGTATAATTTCGTCCAAACAAATGCTGTATAGAAGCTGCTGCAGTCAGTTCTTCGTCACCATATTTGATTTGAATAGATAGAGTATGCATCTTTTCATAAAATTTTCTTGCAGAACAGCTGAAGACCAGCTTCTAAAGCTCTTTAACTTTCGGTATATCTCCGAGTTGCCGATGAGTGTTTTCAGAGAGCAGGAGTGGAAGAGGAGTAGAAAACCGTTGGGCTGCCTGTTGTGATTGTAGATTTTCTACGTCTATCGAGGTCTATTTAACCTCCGACAATTCTGCGAATGTTGAGCAATATAAAAGGTGATCCAAGTAGAGGTACTTTTTTCAAATAGCCGAACGGGCCATCGAAAATTGTACTCAACAGATGGATAATCTGAGACGCAGCCGCGGCCAACATTTGAAAGAAATAATCTTCAAAAAATAAATGCCAAAGAATGATCTTTCGAATGATAATACAAATTCCCATTAAATTTGAACTTTCTTTGTTTTTTTCATTAGAAAAGTAGGGAGCCTCGAAATGGATCACTCTTAACTTAGAAGCCCTAAAATTCCTTATATAAAAGTATTTATACGTAATTGAAGTAACGATTCCATTAACATGTGACTTTGTGGAAAAGGATTTTATTTTACTTTATTAAAATTCATACTTATAATGAATACTAAAGAGTTTATTATTTTACAAAGTAATATATATATCCACAAATTTAAAGCTCCATTTCAGTAATAGTTTTCATTGACTTTGAAAACGTAACACCATCATTACTATGCTATAAATTGTACGTGTTATCTGTCAAAAAAAAAAAAATAAAAAATAAAAAATATAAACAAGTATGGCATTGCTCAAAATTTTGCCATATGTCTCACCTTAAGAGCCGTGCTCACTGATAACGGTTCTACACCAGCAATGGTTATATTACGTGGTACCTGCGATTTCATTAACATCAAACGAATGATCTTCTGATTCCGCACACTTAAAGCGTACCAGTTGATATTGTAAATGCCAGTGCAAAATTGATCATTCTGTGGAGAATTATACTTGATATATACTCGTACTATAAGAGATCATAACACCATAATTACGCATGTTTCAACTCGTGTGCCCAGTATGCTATACATATATAACCACATAAAGCATACTAAGATATAGGCATATGCGCCAGGCCAATCCTTTAGCATAATTATTAGTAAAGTGCTCAAAATGCCCAAAGTTGTGCACACAACGTGAGCAGAGATAGTCCAAAAGAATAGTAGATTGCAAGTATCATTGAAACTTAAGTAAAAATTTAAGAATTTTTCTTTAATTAAGTCTGTATTAAAATTTGATATTGATATGAAATCACTCTTTCAATGCTCACCCTAAATAATATTGATGCCATTCCACAATATCATCAACCATTTTGTTTAAAAGCTCATCCCTATTATTCTGTCCGATTATTTCATGTAGATCACTTATTTTCAATTCAAGAATATCATAGAAGAATATCGAATGTGTTAAAAATATATATAAATATAGATCGCCACCATATAAACCGAATGCCGCAATGAATACGCAGACAGTGTTGAAACTATTGGTAATCCAATATCCATGAGAGGTTTTCACATCGATACCGGGCATTTCGAGGAGCACTGTCAGATGTCGCTCACCTTTCAATACATACAACATTAATGGCGTAAATATGACCATTAAGCCCGTTACAAAATAAAGTATTGCACAGAATAATAAGATTTTATTCATTTTCTTATTCCATTCTACCAACTTCTCTTCATATTTTTTGCCCATACTTTCATATTTCTCATAAACTTCGCCAATTTCTGCAGCTAGTCGATAATATAGTGGAGAATAAGAAAGTGCCGAAACGAATTTGACCAATCCTTGCGTGGTACAACTGATGGATGTGAAAATGTCTAGCAATATAGTCCAATCTGTTGCAATATATTTGGATACTGTATGAAATGAACAAAAATAATAGGCAGCAAAGGCTGCCATGACGAAGAAGGTTTTCCAATTAATTTTAAAATCTTTAGATATAACATCCACACCAACTAGTCGTGAGCAAAAGCATACAATTGAAACCATTTTGAAATAACCTTCCGAAGGTGTTTCTCTTTTGTTTTTCTTTTGAATTTTCATCTTGAGCGAATCCTTTTTTTACGTGGGAATACAATTCTTGTTTCTTTGACTGAATTTGGAGCATTGGTTCTGTTTTTATATAAAAATCGGAGGGCAGTTCCTTCGATTACTTATTGTTTCCGCTCTCACACTTGTCTAATCAAGTATGATTTTCTGTGGCAATCTAATAATAGAGTTATTTGCACTCAATTAAGATATTATTTATTCAAAGGTATTAATTAGCTGTCATGAAATGTGGTGTGTGTAGAATGATTTTAAGGTATGAGTTGACTCCAGCAAAGCTCTTTGCTATTGGCACTATTTTTTACTCAATGAAAAAGTACACATTTTGTTGCCATTAAATAATATTATTTTTATAAAAGTCATGATACAATATGGAAAGGTAATTTAAAGTAGGAACAGCTCGTTTTCTAGCTGCCTTGGAGCGACATTGTATATTGGAAAAACAGGAAAAATGGGAGGGAATAATGGTTGCTTGGAGCGAAAATTTCGTATATTTAGTTCTAATGTTATTTCGATTACAAGCAAATTTTAAAGTAAATAAGGCAGAAAATATATCATATATCCAGAACTTTTGAGTTGTGAGATTAATTAATACTAATTGCATAATTTCTAATGTTTTAGTTCTTATTAGGATATTTTTGCGGAAAAGCATACGAAATTTAAAAACTATACTTCAGAATTATAAGAAAGTTTATCACGAATAATATTAGGGCATTTTCTATATTTCATAATTGATAATAAATTCATATATGTATGTGTAAAATAAATATTTATCTATTTCATTAGTAGTAGTAATATGCATTTATTGAGGTATGAAAATGTATAAAAATTGTACAATAATTCTAAAAATATAAACTTAACAGAGATGGTAGCTAAGTACCTTACTACTGGAATATGTACATTAAAGGGGAAAAAGTATTAATTAGTAAATATAAATATATAGAAGGAAAAAACATACCAATAGAAAAAACCTTCTTTGAATAACTTAACCTAAATTGTATTTTTAGTGACTAGAATTTCTTAAATCTAACTAATTTGCAAAAAGTACAGAAATAATTTGGTTGTCGGACATTCCACATAGTAGCTGAAATTTGGCAGTTATTACTGAGATACGATTTTCGATATGGCTAACTTTTGAAATTTCGTGAAGCTTTTTGGTTGAAAACCACCATGGAAGCTTCAGCATCATTTTCAAAAGTTTACTTTGACAGACTTGTAATTTTTTAATATGGGTTTTGGCGCAAATTCCCCATGCAGGACAGGCATAGAGCATTATTGCATGAAATATTACTTTTAGTATTATTATTTTATTGTCAGGACTTAGATCGGACTTTCTATTGATTAAAGGGTATAACATTTTTATTGCGATGTTAACTTTATTAATAATATTTTTAATATGTACCTCAAAGGTCAATCTACGATCCAAATAGACTCCAAGATACTTAACATTATCACACCAGGGAATTTCTTCTCCATTAATAGATAATTTGGAAGCTGGTAAAAGCAAGGACTCCTTTTTCTCGTGAAAAAGATAGCTTGAGTTTTTCCAGTATTAATTTTGATTTTCCACTTGTGGAAAAAGGTTACGATACTGTGGAGCGAAATCTGCAGCTCATTCATAATATTTTGGGCAAATACATGTGAGAGCAGTAAATGGCGGTATCATCTGCATAGAATGCATAGCTGCAAGTACTTGTTTTAGGTATATCAGCACAGTAAATGATATACAAAATTGGAGCAATTTTTGATCTTTAAGGTACTCCGGCTGGAATTCGTTAAAGATCTGAAAAACCATTTTTAATATCGACACAAAAATAGCGGTCCGAAATGTAACTTTTAATTATTTTAATAAGAAATTTGGGACAATTGAAGTTGATTAATTTAGAAATCAGGCCGTCATGCCAAACCGTATCGAATGCCTTATCAATGTCCGTGCCAGTGGATTTCTTAGAATGAAAATTACTTTTAACATGGTTATGTATGCACTTTACGTGATGTGTAGTGCTGTGGAATTTCCTGAAACCAAACTGCTCGTCGGTAATCTCATCATTTTCATTAGTGAAACGCCACAATTTGTCCTTTAGTATTTGCTCCAAGATTTTACTCAAACTCCTAAGTAGGCTTATGGGACGATAGCTGCTACAAACATTATTAGGTTTACCTGGTTTTTGAATTGGTATTACCCGCGCTAATTTCCACGCACTGGGAAAATACTGATGCTTTAAACAAGAATTTAATATAAATGTTAGAAAATTTATTGCAAATTTGGGAAATTCTTTGAGCATTGCATTTGTTAGGAGATCAAGCCCGACAGCTTTTTTTGTACAAAGCTTCTGGATTTGCTCCTTCAAATATTCTGAAGTAATATAATCCGAATCCACGGTTTGAATGGACATTGAATCGAACTCTATAACGGCAGAGCTGACCGTAGCTTCATGAGTTATCGAGCTTAGATTATCTGAAACCGTGTGCTGTTTAAGAAATTCGCTAGCAAATGCGTTAGCTTTATCCACATTGGAATATAGTGTATCGTTGTTGAATTTTATCGGGGGAATCAGTTTTGCTTTGTTTTTCACAATCTTGGTTATATTCCAGAAGGAGTTTGAGCATTTTTCTAGTTTGGAAAGTTTTTTATTCCAGTTTCTGTTTTTAAAATTGAAGATTTCATTTCGAATTTGTACATTAACGGCTAAAGTCATAAATTGATTTATCTAACTGACAAGCATTTGCTTTGAGACTAAACTTAATGGGAAGATGATCAGAACTAAGCTCGTTCAACGTCATTGGGTGATTAATGTGCGAAGAAACATTTGATGTAATTAAATCCAGAATTGACGGATTTGCTGAGACAGTTTTCGGGATGTAAGTTGGTGTAGTTGTATGGGAGATGGTAAAAGGGGAAAGGGCTGAAAAATCGGATAGTATATTTCCCCATGCATTCGCGCGTAAGCACCCCCAATCGCTATGTCTGCTATTTAGATCGCCACATATAATAAATTTTCCGTTGAAATTTGTTAATTTACGCAGGTCGCTTTTGTAATTATTTCGAGTGGTGGTTGTACTTCGACCACCGGGGAAATGAACGCTATATATTTTAAGCCTGACAATTTCATTCATACTTATTTCGATTCCGACGTTTTCAATTACATTAGTATTAAGTTTTGGCAGTTCAATAAAATGTAAGCTTTTTTTGATCAAAATTGCAACTCCACCTCCCACTGTGTCTTCTCGGTCGAGCCGTACACAATGATAAACCGGGTGGGATACTAAATATGATTGTTAAGCCATGTCTCTGAGAGCAAACATATATCTATGTTCTCTCTTGTAAGCAGAGAGAATAGTTCTACATATTTACTACGGATACTTCTACAGTTCAAAAATATTATGTTAAGAGAAGCTACAGCCATTACTTAGAATACAAATATTTAATAGCTAATTGAGCTATGACATTAAATTGTTGCTCTTTAGAGCTGCATTCGCTTAATCTAGTTAACATTTTCATCGTTAGTTTCGCAAAAACATCTTCGGAGAATAATGAAGAGCTATGTTGATTGGTAGTTGCATGTGTACCTGGTGAGTTGGAATTATTGCTTTTGATAGTGCTTTGTTGTTCCTGTGTCGGCCAAGCACGAGCGTGAGTGGTGTTAATAGTGGAGTTATATGGGTTTACATTTGATGCTCTTATTGACAAAGACGGAACGATCTCTTCAGAGAGCTTTGATGACGTGGTGTTTTGTTTAGTTTCTTTTTAATTTTTAAAAAAGCAGCTCTGCTTGGACATGCAGAATCTGATGATTTGTGATTACCGTTGCAATTTGCACAGCGAATTGTATCAAGTGATTGGCAGTCATTTGTTTTGTGTTTACCAGCACAATTCATACATTTTGTTGTTATCTTACAACCGCGTTCGCCGTGTCCATACTGTGGCGAAAATGCGAAGCGAATGACAGATGAAAGAGAGGAGCCGACAACTGACACGTTCTAGAATTGTGAATTAAACTCGTGGAGATTACATTGCAGTAAAGTAATAAAAACAGTACATTGTGAAAGTTGTATACAAGTGATTGTAAATAGTAACATAAATTGTAATTGAATTGTGAATTACCGAATAATTAAAAGGACATTAATTAAGTCTTTATAAATAAAGAGACTGCAAACTAAGTTGGCGATTTTATTTAACAATCCAGAGGTCGTACCCGAAAGATTAAGAAAATCATCGAGGTTAATCAGCAAGATCGTAACAATACATTTGGCAATTTCTGCACTGTACAAGTTTGGACTTTAGCCTTTTTTGGTATTCCCATTTAATAATTGTACGAAACATGCACTTCACATTTTTTCGAAGGTCATTAAGTCTTACAGAGCCAGTTTCGAAACTTACAATTTAGAGATAGTCTATAAAGTTTCCATATTTTCTTGATACAACTTTAACTTCTTTGCATTTTAGCCCGGGGTTTTGTTATCGAGTCCCAGCAACACTACTTTAAACACGCGGTCTTCTTTTTGATCGTGTGTATAGAATTGACAATTGCTTTTAGTGAGAATCACCTTTATAGCATTAAAAGTTTCCATGTCTTCGCAGACTCTTTTAGTTCTAATTGAATTTTTTTTTTAACACAATATCGATTTATCGCCTTTTTGGCAAGAATTTCATGAATTAAATCGCAACTTTTAGCTAGAACTTTTATTAGTGATATAATCACTTTTTTACTAGTTTTTTCACTTTCCATGGCTACTTCTGAATCGGAGCCATCGTTATCGGCAAGCACCTGGAGAGGTGTCCAGTAATTGCGGTGGTTTTCCGCACCAGTTTTACGAGTTTTTGATGTGGACATTGTGTCTACATCTTCGATAGGCGCGGGGCGTTTAAGAATTTTGTTGCTTTCGCTATTACTAGTGAGGCTTTAAATTTTTGTCACTGCGAGAGGATAGAGTACGTGATACGCGATCGGCTATCAACAGACAATTTCATTAAAAATAGTTTATTTACATTATTAATTGCTTCCAGTTGATTTATTTTATCTAAAAGCTCCCTATTCTTCACTTAGTTTTCGCTTTCAAGCTTGCTTAGATTAATATATATGTATGTGTAGAATACCAAATTTTATTATTTTAGAAGTTATTTTGAAGTACTTATGACTTAAAATCACTTATCGGGTGCAGGGGAGCTGTATGATATAGTCGACCGATCTGGCCAGTTCTGACAAATGATCAATAAATTTCAAAAAATACAACAACATACTAAGCTTCGTTCAAATATTTAAAAAATTGAGAGACTAAACGGACATAAAGACAAATTGACAAACCGATAGATGTATATGGCTAAATCCGCTGATCTTTCTGATTATATTGGTATAAATTTTGATGGGTTTATCTACTCTCTTTTCTGATATTTATTTACTTCTGGCAAAAGTCTATTTTCATGATATGAAATAAAAAGTTCCCCATAAAAATCCATCGGCCGTTTGGAGGCGGCTTAGTATAAGCTGTAGATATCTCCATTTGTTAGAAAAACATCAAGATGCACAACAGAAAATAGAAAAGGAGCTCGTCTAAAAAAGCTTAAAAGGTTAACAAGTCCAATTATATATATTTTCAAATGTATGTATAAAGAACAGAATCTCTAACTCTCTATCTCAAAGAAGCTTTCGTAAAAAAATCCCGTTTCTTTTTATGACACTAGCTCCTTTTCGGAAAATTCAAGTTTTGGCATAAAATATTGTGTACGAAAAATTGGTTGAAATATGGATGATAATTTTTAGATGGCTTATGAAGAATAAGAGTGCCCAAAACCGCTCGCTATGCTAACTAGAAAGATCATAGACCAGCCTTTACATTGAAATAGATTTCGGTTTTATGTGAGCTCATTTTTTTGGATGGAGATGAAACAGTTAATAGCAGATTGATATATATACATATATATACATAAGTTTTGAGTTCTAGAGTTTACCTTACACTACGGTTTTGAGTTCTAGATACTCGGAAAACGAGCAATGCGAACACCTCGAAGTTTGTTAATTGTTGAACTGCTCTAAGATTAGTTTAAAGTTTTCGCGCTATTGAATACTTCGATCTGCAGAAGAAATATTTTCAATTAAATTTGTCAAGAATTTCAACGAGTAAAAAATATTGAAAAGGTGCATTTAGCTTTTGTCGTTGAAATGCTCGGGCCTTTGAAAATGTTCCGAATTCATATTGAACTCTATTATATACGTGATAGGTGATCGTAAGTAGTTTGGAAGCTGCAAAAATATGGTCGTAGGACTTACCAATTTATTATTGGGCTTAGGTAAATGACAGTTATATGCAAACTTTAGACCTTCCCGAATCAGTTTCACATTTTCTTCCGATACCGATTATCAATATATATACCATTCAATGAAGTGGGACATGCTACAAAAGATTTTCCAGAAATAAATAATGACAAACAAAATCATTCCAACAAACAGACTTCAAAATTGTGCTAGAATTGAGATTAATTTGCAAAGATAGTCAAACAGGCAAAATTAGAGCGAGAAGCTGCCCACATTTGTCCGTTTCCTTATTGCATTTTGTTTTTACAACAGGTTTCGACTTCATTTCATATCAAATTAAAAACCAAATTAATAATTTTACGAATCATTTTCCAAAATTTTAGCGAAAACCCAATAGATAGTTGTTTATAAAATTTCCATTTTTGTTAATTTTCCTTTTTTTAAAATGTCAAAGAAATTTCTTTATTAATTCAGTTTAATCATAACTTATATAATCTTAATAACTAGTAAATTCCAGATTTAGTTTATTAATTGTTTTGGATGACAAGTAAAACAAGCTCTTCAAACTACTGGCAGATCGTTTTCTGGAAAGCATGTTCGGAATCTTTCCGAAACTTGCTACGAATACACAAACAATATTATAGCCGATTTAAAGGAAATATCCTAATCGGTGAGAATACATCTAAAAGTATGGTCCAATCTGTGGTGACATCCTTCCAAATTGTATAACTGGAACAGAAGAAATTCCAACCGATTGCAGCGTATACAAAACCAACTACGAAATTAAATTTATAATTCTCATCGATTATATCCACACCAATGAGTTTTGAACTAAAACGAATTATCCTTAATAATTTGCTGTATTCATCAGATGGACGCGTTGATGTTTGCTGTGGCATTTTACAATATTACAAATTTTTATAAAAAATCAAGAACTGTGGAATTTTTGAAAAAGAAAGCGCCTACAATTTACTTGTGACAATGAAGGTTGTCTACTAAGTGTTAGGAAATATTCTAGAAAGGATGCTTAGTTCGTATGTTGTGAGGTTTCTCACGCTTGTCTCATTGGCATTTCTCGACACGTTAATTGAGTCATTAACAAACGCTTGCCATAATTACAAAATAATTACGAGAAAACTTGAATGAATTGAACCATTAAGAAAATATAAATGGTAAAATGTGTTTTGTATGCAATTCAGAAGAAAATAAGTAAATTTATAACCAGCGCTAAGCCTACGTACTGATTTTTTCCATACATCTTCCCCCTCATTGGCGTAGGCACATTTACGAGTAGCCGCTGTCTCTTAATTCACTGCATTATATCAATTTTGTCCTATATCTCATACAGTTCATATGTTCATCATATGAGATATTTACTGTTGCCAATGCTCAAACGTTTGGATTTCAAGGCTGACATTGTTGAGGTTGTTAATGCTGGTTCCTCCTAGATAAACGAAATTATCTACGACTTCGAAGTTACGACTGTCAAAAGGGACGTGGGAGCCGAATCATGAATGCGGAGATTGTTTATTTGATGACAGGAGATATAACGTCTTGCAGACTTATCGTATTGTCGAATTAAGCTTTAAAATCGGTGTGCATCGATTCTTTTCTCTCTGGTCTTCTCTAAGCTTTGTCGCATGGTGAACATCTTTTCAGTCTAAAGCCGCAATGGGAGGTTCAATTATTTTGTTGATGGTGGACTTTGGTCTTAAACGTAGTATGCTCGATAGGACCTTATATGCGATATTGAGGAAGATACCACGATAATTGGCGCAGGCTTAAGGGCCCAGGATTGGGCAGAGCATACTTAGGTTTCATTCGTCAGGCATGCTTTCGTCCGGCCATATTTTGCAAAGAATATGATGGCTGCAGATGATTAAAATTGTGTATTAAAATATGGGTTTCGAACAAAAGGTATTTGCGAGGAGATAAACTCAAACCAATTTTTTAAATTATTAACTCTCTTTAAAAACGTTTAAAAATTCCATTATTATTTATACAGCAAGAGTTTTTTGACATATTTCATATAAATCTCATTTGAAATTCGTTAATAAATAGCTAATTCACAACAAAAACGAGCTTCAAACATAACAATTAAAAATCTATCATATCAAGAAGTTGTGTTTTATTTATTATCTGCTTGCTTTTCATTTAGTGCAATTAAGAACCACACACAAATACATACGAGTAGATTGAAGTTAACAAGTATTGATAACACTGGTGAATTTTATATTTCCAATCGTTCCTATACAATTGCATCACAATTGTTTTATATTGAAAATGTAAACATAGATAGTCATAATTCTGTCACTCATCATCATCATTGCCATCGAATGAATCATTCATTGAATAGTCGGGGTAATAAGGGACAGTATCATCAATATTGTTTGTGTGACCTTGAAACTTGAAAAAGTAATACAAATATGTTTGTATCTACAAATTTAAAGCTCCATTTCCGAAATAGTTTTCATTGACTTTGAAAACGTAACACCATCATTACTATGCTATAAATTGTACGTGTTATCTGTCAAAAAAAAAAAAATATATATATATATATATATATAAATATGGGATTGCTCAAAATTTTGCCATATGTCTCACCTTAAGAGCCGTATTCACTGTTAATGGTTCCACACCAGCAATGGTTATATTACGTGGTACCTGCGATTTCATTAACATCAAACGAATGATCTTCTGATTCCGCACACTTAAAGCGTACCAGTTGATATTGTAAATGCCAGTGCAAAATTGATCATTCTGTGGAGAATTATACTTGATATATACTCGTACTATAAGAGATCATAACACCATAATTACGCATGTTTCAACTCGTGTGCCCAGTATGCTATACATATATAACCACATAAAGCATACTAAGATATAGGCATATGCGCCAGGCCAATCCTTTAGCATAATTATTAGTAAAGTGCTCAAAATGCCCAAAGTTGTGCACACAACGTGAGCAGATATAGTCCAAAAGAATAGTAGATTGCAAGTATCATTGAAGCTGAAAAGGTTCAAAGAAACATACAAATAAATTAAGAATTATTTAAATTTGTATTAAAATTTGCTTTTTTTTTGAGATTGCTCTTTCAATACTCACTCTAAATAATATTGATGCCATTCAACAATATCATCAACCATTTTGTTTAAACGTTTATCCGTTTCATTTCGTTCGATTATTTCATGTAGGTCACTTATTTTCAATTCAAGAATATCATAGAAGAATATCGAATGTGTTAAAAATATAAATAAATATAGATCGCCACCATATAAACCGAATGCCGCGATGAGCACGCAGACAGTATTGAAACCATTGGTTACCCAATAGCCATGAGATGTTTTCACATCGAAACCGGGGACTTCGCAGAGCAATGTCAGATGTCGCTCACCTTTCAATACATACAATATCAGTGGTGTACATATGACCATTAACGCAGTTAGAAAATAAAGTATTCCACAAAATAGTAATATTTTCTTCATTTTCTTATTCCATTCCACCAACTTTTCTTCATATTTTTTTCCCATACTTTCATATTTCTCATAAACTTCACCGATTTCCGCAGCTAGTCGATAATATAGTGGAGAATACGAAAGTGCCGAAATGAATTTGACCAATCCTTGCGTGGTACAACTGACGGGCGAGAAAATGTCAAGCAACACAGTCCAATCGGTTGCAATATATTTTAATACTGTATGAAATGAACAAAAATAATAGGCAGCAAAGGCTGCCATGACGAAGAAGGTTTTCCAATTAATTTTAAAATCTTTAGATATAACATCCACACCAATTAGTCGTGAGCAAAAGCATACAATCGAAGCTATTTTGAAATAACCTTCCGAAGGTGTTTCTCTTTTTTTTATTAGACATTTCATACTGAGCGAATAATCTTTTGGTTACTTGGGAATGCAATTCTTGTTTCTTTGACTGAATTTGGAGCATTTCTGTTCAGTTTTTATATAAATATCGGAGGGCAGTTCCTTCGATTACTTATTGTTTCCACTCTCACACTTGTCAAGTATGATTTTCTGTGGCAATCTAATAATAGAGTTATTTGTACTCAATTAAGATATTATTTATTCAAAGGTATTAATTAGCTGTCATAAAATTTTGCAAAATGAAGTTTGAGGAATCATGCTAAGGTATGTCTTGATTTCAGCACAGTTCACATTTTGTTTTACTCAATGAAAAAGCACTTAACTCAAATATAATGTACGAGTGGAAATAATGAAATAGGTTTTTTTTTAGTTTGATTTCAGCTCTGCTAATAGATACTCAAGATTATATGCTCAAATTAGGAAAAAATTAGTTCGCCTCAATTCTTTCTCCTTTACAGCATTTTATATAACTAATTTAAAGGGGAACAAAAATTTAAAATTTGTTTGAAATCTTAGAGTAGTTAGTGGAATTGTAAATGAGATTTTTCAATAAATTTTAGCCAGTAAATAATATTATTATATAAAAATAATTTCATTATTCATCATATACATTTTATTACTATTTGTGCTAAGCCATTTTTAAAAAAAGGTGCCTTTGCGGTAACCAGAACAACTCCTTGGACTTCCATTTAAAAGCAATCAGTTAACAAAAATTTTATAATAATTTTTCTCCAAATTTTCGGGAAAATGTTGAAATTTAAAAAATATTTCTACGATTAGGCACCAGTTTCTTATGTTTCTTCAAAGCTGTTCGAATTAAAAGAATGCTTCTTCCTCTGTAGGATAATAAATGTATTATTATTTTCCATTTAATAAATTAATCAATAATGAAATAAATATGGTAATTTTTTAAATGTCGAATACAACATTCGTGCTCATTCGAAGTGAAAGAACATATATGAAAAGACATTATTATTTTTGTTTTTTTTTTGACTAAGCGGTGCTTAAGTTGATTGCGGCCAATAGGTCGTTTTCAAGATGAAAAAAAAACACACAGACATTTGTTTGCGACAAAAACAGAAGTCACTTTCAAGGAAGCACTGATTTCAGCGAAGCTTTGAGTAATATTTCAATATAACTAGTCTTTAATATTATTTCATTCCATAAATATTTCGTAGTTTATTTCTTAAATTAGTGTTTCAGAAAGAAAACTAATTATTAAACTGTAGAAAAATGGCGAAAGTTTCCGAAAAATAGGACAAACTATTGGAAAAACGCATTCCTCCGCCCAGCGCGTAGTAAATAATTTCAAGCAAACCGGTATTTTAAGGTCGAAACCACGATCTGGCAGTACGTGAAGAACGCAAAATAATAAATCTGGTGAAAGTTAATCCGCGAATTATGTCAACAAATATACTTGAAAATGTAAATACACGTTTAAAAAAATAATTTGTGCAGAAATTGCTACAAAATTTTACGGAAAGCTGGATGACATGGTAGAGTCGCTCGAAAAAAACCTCATATCTCATTTGTCAAGAGACGAAAGCGCATTGAATTTGCTCATAACAAGGGTGTTTTTTTATAGAGGTATAGAACTTTAAGTTGCAATAAAACAACGACGGATTATTCGATTGACATGAATTTTATTTATTCGAAAGATAATCTTGTGGCATTACATTTTAAATATGATTTAAAATAGTCCAATCTGGACGTCCAATTTTCGATGACTTTTTCCAACATTTGTGGCCGTATATCAGCAATAACACGGCGAATGTTGTCTTCCAAATGGTCAAGCGTTTGTGGCTTATCCGCATAGACCAATGACTTTACATAGCCCCACAGCAAGTAGTCTAGCGGTGTTAAATCACAAGATCTTGAAGGCCAATTCACAGGTCCAAAACGTGAAATTATGCGGTCACCAAACGTGTCTTTCAATAAATCTATTGTGGTACGAGCTGTGTGACATGTTGCGCCGTCTTGTTGAAACCACATCTCCTGGACATCATGGTTATTCAATTCAGGAATGAAAAGTTAGTAATCATAGCTCTATACCGATCACCATTGACTGTAACGTTCTGGCCACCATCGTTTTTGAAAAAGTACGGACAAATGATTCCACCAGCCCCTAAAGCGCACCAAACAGTCAGTTTTTCTGGATGTAACGGTGTTTCAACATACACTTGAGGATTATCTTCACTCCAAATGCGGCAGTTTTGTTTGTTGACGTAGCCATTCAACCAGAAGTGCGCTTCATCGCTAAACATCGCTAAAATGGACGTAGTGTACGATACGTTTTCCGCACAGAACCATTATTTTCGAAATAAAATTGCACTATTTGCAAGCGTTGTTCAGGCGTGAGTCTATTCATGATGAATTGCCAAACCAAACTGAGAATAAATCACTTGACAGCTGTTAAATCGGTGGCCATCTTGAAAAGTAATGCCAACTTAAAGTTCTATACCTCTATAAAAAACACCCTTTAAATTTATAAATAAGTCTCCGGAATTCTGGAAACAAGTCATTTTTTTTCGAATGCGAGCAAATTTTGCATATTTGGCATATAAGTTCGCCGTTCGCCAAATTGTGCGGCGCAAATCAGGAACTGCCCTTGAAAAATAAAATCTTGTTGGTACAGTGAAACATGGTAGTGGTGGAATTATGATGTGGGGGTGCATGGTGGCTAATGGTGTGGGTCAGCTTCAATTTATCGAATCGACAATAGATAAGTGCAGAGAATTTAGGTTTATCTTCAACATTTTGGCTTCAACAGGATATCGATCCAAAGCATACTACTCAAATAGTCAGGCTTTGGCTCTTGTGCAATGCCGCTAGACAGCTTAAAACGCCTCCTCAGTCACCCGTCCTCAATCCTATTGAGCACATTTGGGATATATTAAAAGAAGGAATTCGTCAGCATATAATGACAAGTAAAGAGGTTTTGCGAAGAGTTAAGCTGGCAGAAAGATCACGAATTACAGCTGAGCAAACATATAAGTTAGTAATTTCAATGCCAAACCTATTGAGTGAGGTATTAAAACAACGTGGTTATCCAACAAAATAATAAATTTAATTTTCTTTTATAATTTTTAATTTTAACTGAATTAACTATTTCAATTGTGTTTGTACTTTACTTTAAAAAATGAATTGGGTGAACGCAAACTTAGTGGTCTATGTGTATGTAAAAATAAAGAATTCAATTAAATCAGAATAGGCTTACCAATGACAAATAAGGTTTGTTTCAACGCAATTCGCAGTTCTTGAACTTTTCCTATTTTCTTCCGAATTATAATGCAGAAACATCATAAATTTTACTTCCGTTTGTCTTGCTTTCCGCAAATTGATAAAACGATAGTACATTGGTTAAAACAGCTTTTTTGAAGTTGTTATTTGGCACGTTTTTTCTCTCACTGACAACTCCAACTCCATCGCCGATGGGAGTTGTGAATGACCAGCAAAAATTTGATTCCATTTATATGTACATTGAATTTGTTTAATAATGATATTCGCGCTTATCAAACTACTTATATATGAATATGTTTAAATAAAGTGCATCTTACATTTGAGAAAAGTTCTTACATTTTTCAATTTCGATTAAAGGGTCTAAAATCAAATGAAAACAACGAGTTTATTATGCTTAAGTTTTTCACTTATAATCACAAACGACTGCGAAACGAGTAGAAGCGTCAGCGAATAATGTATTTTATGTAATCAAAGCAAAACATGCAAAAGAAATATTTAAAAAAAAAACGTTTAAACTTCTTTGAATATTACGAAATGTGTTATAAATAAATGTAATATTTTTACAGAGTGCTTTTCGGGCTATAGTTGTAACTAGTACATAGATTAGGCTTGGGAGGAATAATCAAAAATATTATTGTTTCTTACTTTTCATAGATAAAAACTTTAAATTAAATTAAGTAAAATAAAATGTAATATAAAGTCTCAAATGAGTATTTATTTGGGTCTCGAAAACAGACGAAATCAAATTTTTTTCTCACCGCGGGTCATGAAAAATAAGAGAAATATTTCTATTTTGTTAAAAAAACCTAATACCAGCTGGGAAGAATTTTATTAACTGCAGGATCAATTTTAAAATCAATTGAAAATTATTAACTTCACTTAAAGGGCGATTTTGCACATTTTTTTTATCAATTTAGGAGACTGTTTGAAATGGCTTTTAAACTTCACCCACTATAACATATATACGTTCGATTTTTCAAATTTGAAATAATGGGTCACAAATCCATCAAAAAAGTACCTAAGAACGTGAATTTTAGTGTACTAAACATAAATAGTGAGCTGCATATTGCTTCTGAAAATAATCGAAATCGCAGGAATATAACATATAGCTCCCACACACCGATTTGTGCAGAAGTGAGGCTTTGGACAAAACTCAGTCAAAAAACTATATAAGAGCATGAAATTTGGTATTCTACACAAGCAAATTAAAATAAACATTCGTACTGAAAATCATCAAAATCATAATACCATATCATATAGCCCCCGCCGCAATAACCGAGTTGTTAGCAATGCGTACTACGCTGCATTTGAGTCCAGGTTCAAAAATATAGAAAATTAATTTTTCTAATTATGGTCGCCCCTCGGCAGGGCATGTCAAACCCTCCGAGTGTATATCTGTTGTATTTCATAAAAATCCATCGGCCGTTCGGAGGTGATTTAGAATAAACTGTAGGTCCCTCCATGTGTTGGTAAAAACATCAAGACGCAAACCACAAATTGGAGGAGGAGCTCGGCCAAAAATCGCTTCAGTGGTTACAAAGCGCCAAATATATCTATATATATAGCGTCTATACAACCGATATGAAGTTTTGTGTAAAAAATCCGCTAAAAACGCATCGAGGAGCGTGAAATATGATTTTCTACAGAAATAAATTCAAGTTATATTAGAACAATTTGCAAGTTAGCCATAAATTTGAGGTGTACATGAAAGGTATAAAGACTTCGGCATGGCCAACCCTTCATTCTTGTTTTGAATCACTTTATTATTTCCAAGGATTGTATTAAAACCCATTAAAATTTGTAAATAATTTAGTTTAGTAATAATTCATAGTAAGAGTGTGAAATTAAAAACAGATCATAAAATTGGCTGGAATGGATGGTAAGTAATTATAATTCAGAGTTATCACATTCTTGGCATTCAACTAGAAAAAAAAATCGGAAGTTCAAAAGTTGTCTAATGCGCCATCAAAAGAATAGCTTCAGCAGACATTCTGGTATGTCTTTTAATTGTGACAGCGATTACATTTTTTTTTTCGCAGTGAAAAATTTCGATCACGGAGCTCTAAAAATTTATTGTGGTAAAATTGCGATGAGGGGAGTAAGCAAACGATTAAGCACCTAAAAATTTTAAGCTAGCGTTCTTTTGATCCTCTTTTGATATCTGTTACTTTCCAGCTCGTCCTTATACATAATAAAATATTATTATCATATTAGAAATTGTAATTTATAAATCCAATTATTTACTTTACTTAAAATTACCTAAGCAATCCTTGACCTCTTCCAATATACAAAAGAAACATGATAAATTGATAGTTGTATTACATATGTTGGAAGGGTTACTCCTCAACAGGCGGTCACTCGGAGGTGTGTGCGTGCGTGTGAATTCCATATATACATATGTATGTACATTCTGTTACGCCTTTTTCTCATTTCAATAATACATTGAACTGCGGTATTTGTTGTTAATTAGTTGTTACCATGCGAAACACTTCCGGCAGTATTAATAGTATTTAATAAATGCACTTATGTGATGTGTTCAATGCGAGTATATTATGTTTCAATTGGCTACTCATATGTCGGTCTACTAGTACACGTGTATGTATGTATGTTATAAATGTATGATTTATGAATTATTTTCGCATAAAATCGCTTACTTCTGGTCTTCTTGGTTCAATGAAACTCACTTTGTTACTTCATTCGTTTCTTTTTCCATAAAGTGTTGGAAAAAAAGATTAATGATAACTGTTATTAAATTACTATGAATAATATATGTTATGTATATGAATAATATATTCTCGATAAACACGTTTTGCACTAATGGTTCGAGTAAGTCATATATCTATTTCCATAATCTATAGTCAATAACCGTCTTACTTATTTACTTCTTTTAGCTGGAAGGCTTCCTAGTCGCCGTTGTGGTCTTTCAACATTTATCAGATGTATTTATTTAGAGACTTTAATGTGGCTACTAATAATCAGATTTGATGCGTCAATGCCTTTAAAATACTAGTATTTTATATTTATTAATAAGTTATAAATATGCTCATGGGGGGAATACAAAAAATGATTTAGTCCTTACCAATGCACAACGGTTGCTAATCACTTAAGGCTTTGTCGCATTTGATTATTGGAATTCAATTAAATACCACTACTTTTTTTTAGATTCAGATAAAGAAGGTAGCAAAGGTTTATAAATAGGTTCAAAGCAATAAAAAAAAACATATGTAAATCGGTAAGTATGGGTTAGATAAAGAATGAAGACATGCCTTTCATGACCAATATTGTTTATAAAGGGTGATCCAAGTAGAGGTACTTTTTTCAATAACCTTTTGTGAAGAATGTGTTTCACGCGTGAGTCGGTGAAACTATCATGTTATTTTTCTTCAGTATTGTTTGGCATTTCATCATGGAAAGACTTAGGCCTAAACAACGTTGACAAATCATTCAATTTTATTATGAAAATTCACGTTCTGTAAAGAATGTGTTTCACGCGCTTCGCTCAAATTATGGTCAACATAATCGGCCTACTGACCATACTTTTCGCAACACCATCACCTATCTTGCGACCCAGCATTCATTATTGGATAATATTCAACCGAATAGACTAAGTCCAGTACGCAGCGAAGAAAATATAGCGGCCGTAGCTGAGAGAGTCGATTCGGCCGAAGTCGAAGACCGTGGAGAGTCGATTCGTAGCTATTCGCAGCAGCTTGGAACGACTTGACGCATTTTACGTCGATATCTTAAGTTGAAAGCGTATAAAATACAGCTCGTGCAAGAACTGAAGCCACTCGACATTCCCAAGCGACATCTTCGCTTTTGAAAAGTTTCAAGAAAATCCGACGTTTTCGCAAAGCAAAATTGCCACATTTAGGACGAAGAGCAACCTGAAGAGATTCAAGAGCTGCCATTTCATCCAGAAAAAGCAACGGTTTGGTGTGGCTTGTGGGCCGGTGGGATCATCAGTCCATATTTCTTCAAAAATGACGCCGGTGAGAACGTAAATGTCAATGGTGAACGTTATCGCGCCATGGATTTATTGAGAAAACACTTCGGTAGCAGATAATTTCCGGGCCGATCGATCGGCCACCAAGATCGTGTGGTGTCACACCGTTAGACTTTTTCCTGTGGGGATATGTAAAGTCTAAAGTCTATGCGGACAACCCGCTTCGATTCTGTCAGACAGACAGACATATGACGGCTAAATCAACGCGGCTCGTCATTCCGATCATATCGGTGTAAATACTGATAGGCCCGTCGCTACTCTCTCTGGTATTTACATATTTCGTATAAGAAATACGTAAAATTATCGTATTTTTCTACCACAGAAGTGACTCATATTAATAATCTATCTGAGAGGAATTTCCTAATATTTGGGTCTGTGTAATATTTTACGCAGGAAGTTCTAAATGCTTGAATAAGAATAACACTGGGAGAAGTTTTGAGGAAAACACTAAACAGTTAAAATTACTCAGGTTTGTCATTTAAATTATGAGTTATTATTTACGGTACGGAAGCTAAGATTTTAATGAAATATTTTGGTTTTGTTCAAAATAATAAAATAGTTGAATGTGTAACAGTGCGTACTACCATGCGGAAGGTCAGCGCTCGAGTTCTGGTGCGACTAACATCTAAAATTATCAAACATTAACTCAAATAAAAATATTAAGTTAATTTTACTAATTGCTTCAGGAAATGTCAACCCGTACCTCTGAAATGGAATTTAAAATTCCTAATACCAAACCATCAGCCGTTCGGAGGTGGCTTAGAATAAACTCCAGGTACCTAAATTAGTTGGAAAATCTTTAATGTAAACTTAATTATATGTTCACTTAGAAAGAGCGACAACGATTAGTATGAACATATCTCTGTCACAAAAGTTTTTAGAAGTTTTAGTTTCAGTTTTGCCATTATGGCGAGATTTTCCAACTAAACGTTGATTTGCGACCATGGACCGTCTAAACGAAAAGGACGATGTGACCAAATATACTTTTTATGAGAGTCTTTAATGAACATATTTAAGTGTCTCAATAACCGCAAGTTAGTTCTGCCTTCTTGAACGAGGATAAAACGAACTATCACCGGTCATCAAATAAACAGTCAGCGCACTCTCGTCTTGGTTGTTGACAGCGATAACTTTAAATTCGTAGATAATTTTGTCTAACTCGGAATCAGCACCAACACCAACAAGAATGTCTGCCTTGAAATATAACTATTGTCTACATGTGCCATTTTCGACTGAGTGGGTAATTGAAATGTAAGGCGCTCTCTCGACGAATAAAGATGAAGCTCTACCAGTCCCTTTTCATTCGTGTCCTGCTATAAACTGCAAAAGCATGGAAGATGATTCCATCGCCCCAGCTTTCGAGAGAAAAGTGCCATATTTTTCGTATATTGTTTTAAGTTTATTTTAAAAATGATTTTTCAACCACTAGCTTCATCACTGTCATATTACTAACAACAATTCTTCTTCTTTATCTTTTCAGTTACACTTCTCTCTAGTGATAACGCTGCTATATGGCTTAGCCTTCGCACAGGATTATCAAGACTATCAAGAAAACACACCACGACCTGCACCAATAAGACTGCGCCCCAGTGCTGGTATTGCGGAGGCACCACGACCGACACCAGTGCCTATACTCAAGCAAATAAACAAGTATGTCATTTAGAAACTTATATATATGTAAGTAATACTCCAAAATTATGGTTCATGTTAATAGACACAACGAAGATGGTTCCTACACTTATGGCTATGAAGGTGCCGATGGTTCTTTCAAAATCGAAACAAAGCTAGCGACCGGTGAGGTTAAGGGTAAATATGGCTACGTGGATGAGACCGGTAAGGTGCGTGTAGTAGAATATGGCGCAAATCAATATGGATTCCAGCCATCTGGTGAGGGTATCACTGTAGCGCCGCCTACGCTGGTCGACGAAACACTCAAAGAGGAGCCAGAGTACGAGGATGAGCCTATTAGACAGCAGAGACCTTATGTAAGTTAGCTCGTCGGTTATATTCTTTTCACAATATTTATATATATATTGAAAATGGTTATCCATTGAGTGGTTTCGAAAGTGCAGGGCTGTATTTTGACATCTGTCAAACCAAACATGTTTTGTTTTAGTTAAGAGTTATCGCAACAACCCCACAACGCGTTAAAATTGTTGAAATCTGCTACAAAAATCGTGATTCAAACGTGGCCGCGTCTAGTGCTTTAAGAAGAGGTTATGGTGCATATAATCGTCCAACTACTCAAGCAATTGGTTAAACTTTAAACAAATTTGAACAGACTGGACGGTTACAGATATTGTAAAGCCTATACACCGGCGTTTTGCTCGTTCCATCTCAAATATCGCTGCTGTAAGTGTAAGTGTAGCCGAAGATCCGAATCTTTCTATTTCTTTACATTCTCAAAGGCTGGGACTTTCTTAAGGCAAATTAAGGCGTATTTTGAACTTGGACTTACACCTTCATCCGTATAAAGTCCAGCTCACACAACACCTGAATCCAGCTGACCAGTCATAATGCCTGTTAGTTTTGGCTGAGATACCGTCATATTAAGGGCTCCAAGAGTCATCCAGTAATTGAAGAGATACTATTACACCCAATAAACTTACTGTATGGTACGCTCTTTGGTCCGGAGGTGTGATTGCACCTTACTTCTTTGAAAACGATAACGGCGAGACTGTCACTGTCAATTCGGAGCATTATGGTCGTATGATAACTGACTTGTTTTGGCCTGTATTTGGACAATATGTGATTCCAGCAAGATGATGACACATGCCACACAACACGAACGAATATGGCTTTATTGCGAGAGATATTTTCCGGCCTTGTAATTTCTCGCTTTGGCGATGTCAATTGGCCATCGAGACCGTGCGATTTGACACCGTTTTTTATGGGGTTGAACCTTTAACTCTTGAGCCCTTGAAAACCCACATACTCCAGGTATGGCTGAGATACCGTTCAATATCTGCCAAAAAGTGATCGAAAATTACCTCAAGCGAATCGAAGTTTGCAAGAATTCACCGGCGGTCATTTGAATGATTCAGTGTTTCACATTTAATAGTTCAAAAATTTAAACTTTATAATAAACAAGGATTTTCATGGAAAAAATTATTTTAAATGCATTTTATTTACGTTTATTTTGGAAACCTCAAAATGGATAGCCCCATATATATGCATATATATATATATTTTTAATTTCCAGCGTCCACCTCGTCCACAACATGCACGACCGGCGCCAGCACCACGTCCACAGCCACAACCGCAACCGCAGCCACAGTATTTGCAGTATGAAGAGGAGACCGAACAGGAACCGGAGCCACCACGTCGCATACAATATGCGCCACCACCACAAGCCTCTGCGCCACCAGCGCCGCCAAGAATACAAGTGCCTGGCGCGCAACGTACCACGGATGTTTTATACTCACCACTGCAACGTCCAGCGCGTCCCGAACCGGATTACTCACAATCACAGGTAAGCACAGCCTTCATATGGATAACTTTGTTATTCATAAAATTTCTACTTTTGTGTGCAGAACTTTGGCGCGGGCCCATCTAATGTGCGTGTCTCACGTCCCGTCTATGCACCGGCACCAGTTCAACCCGCACCCTCCAGCGCACGTGCCAATAATTTCTTAGGCCCACCATCTGGTGGCCGCCCCATACTCGATCCCGCGCAATTTGGACCCGTACCACAGACTCGTCCGGTGCAACAAGCCGCACCAGCGCCTCTACCTCGCTATCAACCACAAATCAATCATCAACCACAGGCACAGGTACGTGCTGGTGGTGGCGGTAGCAGTTTACTGGATCAACTAGCCCGTGATTATGCTTTGCCTCAGGGCAACGCACAACCTTTACACGATATTTCATTTGGTTACTACTAAGCCGGTTGCAGTCAGCTGTAGTGGATTCTTTTGTTTAGTTGTTTAAATGTATTTGTGTAGTATTTTAATCAGCTCATAAATCGGAGAAAACTCAAAATCTTGCCAATTTCAATATACAATAATTAAAAATTCTGTTAAGTTTATTTTCGATGAAGGTGAAGACAAGTGGATTAAATAAATACAATAAATCGAGTTTCCAAAAAAATTTAATAATTTATTTAATTTTTTAGTACAAAATATTTACAGTTAAGTTTATCCTGTCGCATACGAAGTTCCAAAGCTGAAAATGCAAACCTGTAATTAAAAAAAAAAAAATTAGACCCTGAAGCCATGCTTTCGAGATTTATATTTGAGCGTCGAGATTCAAAAGTCTTTCTTCAATACATAACAACTCTTGAACAAAAAAATACTGTCCAATAATGTTAGCGGTCGCAGCAGCAGCCGAGTGATTAGCGATGAGTGCTTCCGTGTGAAAGGTCGGGCTCTAGATGTAAATCTAATCTAAAATTAGAGAAAGAAAAATGTCAGGCAATTTTTGATGCAAATATTATTTCTGATTTTAGAAAAGAAAAAAAGCGAAATTCAAAACCGCTGGTCTTAGAGACGTGCGACTGGGAGAGTGTATTTTGTGAGGAGAGGATTTTCTCAAATTCTACGCCTAAAGGCGTGAAGAAGAGCAATAAAGTTTGTATAAGAAGACATAATGTAACGACGTTTACGAGCGATACACTCCGAAACTACAACTAAACCGTTTTGTTAAAATTTCATATTCGCCAGAAATTCGGCCTGCCTTAACTGATCCTTTTTTCTGTGAGGTGGGCTAAGGACGGAACTATTCGAAAAATTCGTATTTATGGTTCGATTTGCTTGATATTTGGACTTTAGTTAGCTCTTTGCCTAGGGAAATATATAGAAAACTTATCTTATAACAAAATGAATAACGTAAAAACCAATAAAAAGCTTCCAGCAATTTTTCTTTAAATTTCATGCGGACGAAGTCGCGAAAAAACTAGCCATTACATGAACTTGTTTTCTGCTCCGACTTGTGTTTGGTTTCCAATAAATTTGCGAACTAAAGATTTGAACCGAATCTAAATGACCCCGTAAAAGCTAATATTTTCCACTCAAAAATATATACAACTGAGCTATTACATTCTGGGAGCAAGAATTTCTTCTATGAATTTTTAGAGGTGGTGCTTGTGGCTGTTTTCTAACCTATGGTAAAAACTAAAATGCGAAGAAGCTTCTGCCACTTTTGAACGCATTTTGCGAAATAAAAATCAAACTGAAATATAAAGCTTTACTTAAAATAAAATAATAAACAATCGCGTTATTATGGTCAAACTCCGAAATCGTAAAGGCGCGGTTCGAAAAGCCATTGATCAGCTGAAATATGATATGTTTTTAACCACACTTGTCAAATTTAGGAGTATAGCCAAAGCGGTATGCTACGCCATGCTGCAATCGAAGATAAGCCTGCTGTTATCGGCATTTGTGTTTGCAAACCTCAAGACATAGCCACCAATTCACTCTGTGACTATTCGACCACAATTCAATTAATTAAAAATAGTCCACTTGCGTGCCACAATCAGCTATAAGGAAAAGCCTCCGATCTTCATTTCGAATACGTAAACAACTTGAAGTTTCTATACGCTGGCAGCGCACACTAAGTTATTCGCTTATGACATCAAAGAGGCATTTAGAGCAGCATTATTCCGCTTCGTGGGCAAGCGACGATGTCCTGCCGAGATGATGGGCGATAAAGGAAAAACATTGATCGCATTACAGATAGCAACTGAACGTGAACCGTTGCATCTAACAAATTTATATTCTATTCTTAACTCTCTCGGCCCCTCTTGGCATTATCAGTAGAGTCAACTGATTTCACAATACTTCGCGTCGCACCGTTATTGGCCACCCCGAGTCGAATGCCGGTACTAACCTAAAATTCAGAATCTCAAAGAAGTACAATTTCATATTCGCACACAAAACGGGAATAACACTCTTTCCTTATCAATAAAACTGTGCTTCAATCCAATCTGGTAAGCTTTGTGTGAAGCGTAATAATAAATAGAAACTCTTCTCGTAATCACACCAAGGATAACAATGGCAAAGAGCAAGGCAGATATCCTATACTGTCTATCCTGCTTTACGCAATTGCTCTGCCTATTGGGCTATGCTACCATAGCAGCACAGCGCTCAAGGTCTGGCGCTTACTTACATCACAGAAGAGCGCAACTCCCAGTGCAGATTTCAACATATTACGCCGCAGTAGTTCAAGCTAACGAAAAATTAATATGCTTGCGCGCCGTTTTCTTCTCTCGGTTTTTTCACTCCGAATCTAGTCAGCCGATTTTGTTCAAATTTCCAGGATGACTTCATTAAAGCCCGGAGAGTGTTTCTGTTATTTTCGGGGAAGTGAACCCTGGGCCGATCTATTCAAAAAAATCTTATTTATTGTTTGATTTACTTGAAATTCCGTGCATAAGTGTATTTTTTTTACCACAACTAACACAGTGAACACTGTTTTTTCCCGGAAGTAGGTTTAGAACCGGTTCAAAAATTTGAAGCTTATGGTTGAATTAACTGGAAATGAATTTTTGTATAATACTTTTTTTTTGTTGACTCCGATAAAAATACATATCGTTCTAGATCGCTGCGTCATGTTAGTATAAAGTCTGTTTTGAGTTTTACGATTCGGCTATATCCATATGGTTGCGACCTTAGTTTAGTTGTCAAATCTTGTTGTAGTAGTAGTGTCGTTTTATTTTCTTCCATTCATTCATATTTAAATTTTCGTAGAAGTCCTTGAGTGGTGACTAACCTCTGACTATCTATAATAACATATATGTAGGTCAATAATATAATAATAATTTTAATATTTTGGATGAATTGCATCATTTTTAACGATATCATTTATAATATATAAATTCAACAATATGGGAAGGAGTCACATCAACGTATGGCTGGGCATTGCTAGATAACAATAATAGAGAGGCTGCTTCGATTTAGATGGTGTAGGTCAAGAAATTTTGGTATTATTTTCCTTGGTGATATATCCAAGATGGTAGACAGGATGTTAAATGACTAAAGGAGTATCATTCGGGAATCGCAGTGATAGGCAATAAGCCTAGCCCCTGCGTTGATAGCCATTTTTACTAAATGTATGCTTTTTTTATCCAGGAAAACCATTCGACTGTGTTGATATCATATATGTACGATGGCTGTTTCATATGTCAGTAATTTTTTGAATTTGCCGCGCAGTTATTGTTAATACAACACTGCTAACGTCAACTTTTATCGATTAATAGACATCTCTAAAATTTTGAGCAAGCTGTGCCATTAAGTATACGTTTGACAGCTTTAAGCAGGCAACCTCATTAATTTTAACGAAAATCGCCATCACCGAAAAACCAAGAGAATATTCGATAAATACTATGAGGACTCTGCGCCATCAATTTCAATGGTTAAGAAGTGGTTTACTGAGCTTCGTTTTGGTCGTATCAGTACAAGTGACGCGAAACGTTCAGGTCTCCCAAAAAGGGTGTTACGCCGGAAATCGTCGATAATATTTATGGAATGATATTCGACAATCGGAGAATAAAAGTACGTAGGGTGGCTGATGCTGTAGGCATCTCTGATGCGGGTACATCACATTTTACATAAATATTTGGACATGAAAAAGCTATACGCGCGATGGTTGCCCTCACAATGACCATTTGTGCAACCGTGGAACCACTTCAAAGGAGTATGTTGCGTTGTTCAACCGCAGTCTAAATGAATTTTTGGTTACCCTAGACTAAACGCGGATCCACCACACCATACCAAAGACCAAAGTGTAATCAAGATGGTGGGTTTCTCTGGGCGAACGTGCACCAAAGAAGGCCAAGGTGGATCGGTTGGCCAACAAGGTCATGGCCATAGGCTTTTTTGATCACGAGGTTTCATTCACATCGATTATCTTGAAAAGAGTAAAACGAACACCGTTCCATCAGGACAATGCACGGGTGCACACGTGAGTAGTCACCATGGCGTTTTTCATAAATTAGTGTACCCGCTGGTGGTGGAAGCAGAGGAACGAGCGACATGGTTCCGCTTGGTATTTCCAATTGGAGTCAAATAGCGAAGAGAGGGAACGAGTGGCGAGTCGGCTATAATCGCGTAAGCGGTGCCTATGCTAAAGAAGAAGAAACTTTCGCTAAACAAGCAATGAAGCACGAAGCTCAAAATGTGTAACAACTGAAACTTTTCTGGCCTCAAAGTTACATTTATATCATTTGAAACTGTGAGGTTGATAATCTTGCATGAATTTGTAACTTAGGTCCGATGTTGAAGAACAAAAAATAGATAAGAGCTTCATATTCATGTTAAGTTTAGTTTTTATTTGGTGAGGTTTGCGTAATCTCAACTAAAACTGAGAAAGGCTGTGTCCGAGAGAAAAAGAATGAAAGAGATTTCAAGGTTTTTTTTGGAAGAGAGTCAAACGAGGACAGTCAAGGAGACTACTTGTTTTTTTTAATTGGAGACCGCAGTCTTTGGATCTTGTTCGACCACTACTTTTGGAGATTGCCTGGAAGCAAAGAAGCAAGTATAAATACTTTCTTTAGGAAAATGGGGGCATAGCTGTATAAGGTACAGAAAAGTAGCATCGTGCTTAAGTAGACTAATAGACTACGTTATCGCGCGCCAGAATTCCTGCATTCTGCAGTTAACTACCTGATAAATTTACTAAAAAGTTTGTCCTGTTAGAAAAACCCGCAACAGTGGATTTACCAGTCCCATTCAGAGTGCTGGTTGTCATTAGGCGAACTGACTTTGGAAACTAGCAAAGGGCTATCGAGTTTTTACTAGTGAAAACGAGGCCAGCGTCAAGATTTTTTTTTAGAAATATTTCCTATTAAATTTAGCTCTGTTAGAAAACAAGCCTTGTAGGAAATGAAGTGTATGGGTGCAAACTATGAACCTCTTAATCTGTGAATGTCCAGCTATCGGGAGACAAAGGCTATGCTTAGTTGGCGCATGAAAGCGACAGAACTTTTAATCAAAGATTTATAAAAGGCCAAAATGACCGCTTCGGTTTTAGAAGAGAAGAGCAATGTTCTCCAAACCCAATAAAGGGTGTAGCAGTACAGCTTTGGTCATATGTATGTATTGTACTTGGTAATATTAGCAATATGTAAATGAAACTCGTTGGAGTCAACCAGTTCAACATAACCTAATCTAGGACAGCCGACTTTTTCGAGTTTGAAAACTTTTGGTTGCAAACTTGCTTAATTAGTACAGCTTGGTCTAAAACGAAGAATGAAGGCTTCAGGTCTTACGTTATTTGGTGCAACTTAGTTTTAGTCACGTTTTTGTCTGCTCTTCGATTTTTGAATTTTGAATGAAATGGATTAAAGAACATGTATTAAATTTTGCGTTAAAAATGGAATAAAGTGCTCCAAGACACTTGAAATGTTGACTGCGGCATTCGGTGAGACAACTTTTTCTCAAAAAAGTGTCTATAAGTGGCACAAGCCATTTACAGAAGGCCGAGAAATTTTGATGACGATCAGCGTCCTGGAGGTGCGACCACGTCAACAAACGAAGAAAACATCGAAACAGTGAAAAATAATGTTCTTGAAAATCTTCGAATCACGAACAGGGAAGTTGCGGAGGATGTTGGCATATCAATCGACTAATGCCATTCAATTTTCTAGAATATTTTTGGCATGAAAGTGTGGCGCGAAGCTTGTTACGGATTTGCTAAATTTTGAGCAAAAGCAAATGTCGCATTAATATCGCTCAGGAGTTGTTGAATGACGTCAACAACGATCCGGGTTTGCTCAAACGGGTTATAACTGGTGACGAAACGTGGGTATATGGTTATGATGTCGAAACCAAGGCCCAATCATCTCAATGGATGGTGGTACCAGATGAGTCAAGACCGAAAAACGCACGCCAAGTTCGATCAAATGTGAAGGTTTTGCTCACAGTTTTCTTTGATTACAATGGTGTGGTGCATCATGAGTTCTTGCCATAATTCATAAAGTCTACTACGAACCGATACCCCATCTAGTATATTCTTCAGAATTAGCCCCCTGCGACTATTTATTGCTTCCAAATCTAAAGGAATGACTGGGCGGTAAGAGATTTGGGTCAAATGAAGAGATCATCAGAGAAACAAACACTTATTTTGAGGGTGCTGAAAAAAGCTATTATTTTGAAGGAATAAAAAAATTAGAAAAACGTTTGACTAAATGTAGATAGAGCCAAAAGAAGACTATGTGGGGAAATAAATGCTTATTTGCCGAAAAATATATATATATTATTTAAAAAGTGACTGACCTATTAAACCACCCTCGCACAAACTATGTTCAGTCAATAACGTCAAAGGTTTTTATATCTATTTTGAACGGATTGTTATCAAAAAGTTAATTTAATAGATTAATTTTGTTTATTTATTTTCCCCAAAAAACGTTTAATATCGTCTACAATCTTAGTTTTACCGTTGAACTTAAGCCACTGCCTCTGCATTACACCTTTTCTTTTTCGCTTTCTCTATATAAATATGAAAACTTATTTCAAGTAAGGAGCAATGAAGTGAGAGAAATGCATTCGAAAGATGTGTTCAGTGGCAGACAGCGCGCGTTTGAGTGTACATGTATGCCACTGAATCAAAAACATATTTAAAATAAAGAAAATATGAGTAATATATTTTTATTTGGAAAGGTATCCAAATTTGTATTGAGCACAAAAAAAAAGTATCCTTCAAATTTTCGGCGAAAAAGGTCAATCCTCATTGGGTTTGAATGGATCACAATGGCAACACTGATTGTGATACACAAACTACTGCGGCTCTCAAACATTTTCATCACTTTTAAATGGTACAGCACTGTAGCACACGTCATAAAATGCTTGTCTACTTTTAGGCTACAAAAAGAAAAAAAATAGAGAAATTAAAACACCAGCTTTATGGTTTTTCATACAAATTATAATATTTATTGTATTTACGAACAGTTATGTAACCAAATAGCAATAAACATGTGCACTCTCTTTTTACAACAGAGCAACAAAATATTAAAATAATAAATACTTAAATCATATATGTGTGTAACGTGTATGAAACGGAGAAAAAACCAGCTCTACAAAAAGAAAACAAATAATAATAAAGAAATAAAGATACAAAGTGTAAGAATGAGCTCCAAATTACATAAGTGTAGGAGTATTTATAGAGCCGGAGACAGAGCATTAAGGAACTTAAAATTATTGAAGAGCTCCAAATTAAATACGTGCCACATATCCTTGTATAATCCATGAAGCAACCAAATTTGTTAAGAAATATTTCACACGGTTTTCTTTAATATTTTTTTTTTATGCACATGCGTGGCTAGCGGACTACTGGTAGTATATCTCTGTAAAAAATGACATTTGGATTAAAATTTTTAAAACATTTTTTTTGAATATAAACATATATATTGTTTGGAAATAACTACTTAGGTAGTTTTACGTGGTAAGGAAGTAACGCATTAACTGAAACCAGTGCGGAGAGGAGTGAAAAAGTTATTAAGTGTGAGTAATCATTGTGGAGGTGGGTAGAAATGAAACACTAACCTTTATAATAAATATTATTAAATAAATAAATAAATAAATAAATAAATAAATAAAGTAAATAATTAAATTAACAAATAAATAGTAATTCGTGCGAAAGTTTTATTTTCCATTTTTTTCAATTTTGTATTCAAAAACACATATGTATGTTATTTAGGTTTTTTAAATTTTTTATATTTCACTGTTTTTTTTTGTTGTCGAGAACTTAAAACTAATGACTGACTATTTGTGTGACTATAAATTTAATAAATATTTAACACAATTTCTATTAATTTTCACAAATTTCATCGCCATACATTACACGAATTAAAGAGCCTAAAAGTATGCAGCGAGCCACTCTTTCTTTTTATGAGTTTAAAAAAATCGCGAAATATCTATATATTTCTGTGGATATAACTTTAGACAAAACAGCACTCAAAATAGTGATTCAGTTGTTTTTGTGAGCGCCGGCTGAATAGAGTAATTTTTCTCATTTTTATTTATTAGATTTACTTAAAATACTAAATAATAATATTAAGTGGAAATAAATATTATAAATAAAAAATTTCTCTCTTCGAGCTTTCGTTGCAATTTCGTTGCAAAAACGTTTACCCCTTTCATGTTCAGAACGATAACATACGATTGAACATGAGTGGATCCTGTATTTCATAGTCGTGAGGCTTGAAGTAGGGCATCGTCTTGGATTGCACCTTTAAAGCGGTAATCGAAGTGTTTGGCACTTCGCGCCGCACTTTGTACGCGGAAGATGAGACAGCTGGTACATGCTGACTCGACTGAGATGACGAATACTGTGAGATATATGAAGGATTCTGTTGGCCGCCATAGCCGTGAGTTGCCACCTGAGCCAACTGTGCCTGTGTTTTTGGTGGTGGTGGTGGTGGTGGTGCGGCCTTTGTTAACGCTACTGCCGATGGTGGTAGCGGTGCTGGCGATACATATTGTGGATGGTACTCGGTATCCGCTTTATTCTGTGCCGGATCAAAGTAGATGTGCTTGGTCTTATGCACCGAGGGTGGTGAATATTTGAATTGATTATTTGATTTCGATGTTGATTGTGGCGCTGCCACCTTATACACACTCTTCTCAACGGTAAAATGTTTGGTCACTTCATTTTGTTGTTTTGAACCACGTCGCTTCGCCACCTCTAAGGCGGCTATGATGGGTGTTAGATCTTTTAGTGCACTATTTGTTGCATGATAATTGTTGTACTTGTAACCACCTGCACCACCAACTTGATTGTAAGCATTATCAGCGCCAGTTGGTGTGGGGCTCGTGGGCCGATAGTCGTAACCCTCGTCGGGGTGTTTCTGTATGTAAATCTCTTCGGCTGTTTGTTTCTTAGCCATTTGTCGATATATATCGGAAGGATTCGTCGGCCGCTGTGCATATGCTGCTGTTATGGTTTCGGTGTGTGACAGCGACTCAAGCGGGCCCAAATCATTCGGCAGACCATATGTATGCAAATCAACGCTCTCATTATTCAACTCAGCGCCCGGACCTGTATGTGCAGCGCCACCATGATTGTGTGTGTCCAGCACAACTGTTTTCGAGGCGGTGAATTCCGTTTTGCCAGTCGGCAGGAGGCTGAGTATTTCCTGTAGTTGTGCGGCCGCCTTACGCGCGTCTGTGTCGCTAAGTTTCTGATGGCGTCCGTAAATGTTGAAATCATCATGTCCTGTTTATGTGTAGATGAGTGTGTATATGTATTGCATAAGTATATTTTGTATTTTTGCAGAAACGTGGTGTTGTGGTTGTGTTGGTTGGTTGATGGTCGTTTGTTTGTTTGTTCGTTTGTGTGATGATATGGAAAATGATGTAAAAATTATTAATTTCATATTCAAATGTATGTATAAATGTATGTTTTTTTTTTTAAATTTTTATGAATGTAAGTTACGTATGTATGTATTAATGTGTATGTACAATGCAATTGATTGGTGTAATTTTAATGGTTGGTTTCGAATTTTTTTGTTAACTCTGTACAACGATATAAGATTAATTACATTATGTGACAAGTATTATACGAGTGTATGTATGTACATAACGAAAATGTGTTGAAAAGTCTTGTGTTTGTTTTGTACATGTGTGTATGTGTGTTTCTGTTAAAAATTAATTACTTCTGGTTGGTCGTACAAGTCGATTTTATTTACAAAAATGAACTTTTTTTTACAAGTTTGCTGTAAAGCTATGAACGGCGGATGGTTGCACATGGAAAAAAACTCAAATTTACAAAAATACATATTCACGTTTGATATAACAGCTCTGATGTTTCCATAAAATTGGGTTAAATTACATGGGAACTTAATAAAGCGTCAATTCTTAATTAATTTTACTATTAAATAGATGCAGTTATTACTAAAAGAATTAAAATAAATATATTTACAAATATTTAAAAAAGGAAAATTTGGGTAAAGTCTGAAATACACTTGAGATCATAACTGATCTTAAAATTAAGATCAAACTATTAGGTTTTTTTTAATAAATAATTCTTTCTGTTGAGCGAATAGCAAAGTATACAACCATAAGTGGTCCTATACACCGCACTTTTGCAAAAAAATAATTTCAGGGTTATAAAACAACAAATAATATTATTTAAAATATATACAATGAGCGAATCTTATTAACTTTAAACGAAATTGAATTTCAAAATTACTAAAAAATAAATTCAGCATGTACAGAATTATGTTCAATTTAGACATTTTTACAATAAGATGAAAATTGTGAAATCAAATAATATTGATTTTGGTATTTTTCATTTTAGAAATAAAAATTAAAAACTGTGAGACGGTTTGATTGGTTCTTATTACAGCATTTTGAGTGAAGCAACTTTTGTTATTGTGAAAAAAATGGGTAAAAAGGAAAAAGGAATTTCGCGTGTTGATAAAATATTGCTTTTTGAAGCGAAAAAATAGAGTTAAAGCAAAAACTTGGCTTAATGGCGAGTTTCTGGATACTATCCACTACCCCAGGAAAATAAACCATCAAGGATTGGTATGCTAAGTTTAGACGTAGTGAAATGAAGACGGTGAACTCAGTGGACGCCCAAAAGAGCTGCATACCGACGAAAACATCAAAAAAATCCACAAAATGATTTTGAATGGACGTAAATTGAAAATGAATGAAATAGCTGGCAGTCTAAAGATATCAACTGAACATGTACATCGCATCATTCACGAATATTTTGGTATGAGAAAGCTCTGTGCAAAGTGGGTGCCGCGCGAGCTCACTTTTCAACAAAATCAACGACGTGTAGATGATTCGGAGCAGTGTTTGGAGATATTTAAGCATAATAAACCAGAGTTTTTGCATCGCTATGTGACAATGGATGAAACATGGCTCCACCATTTCATTCCGAAGTTCAATTGACAGTCATTCGAGTGGACTACACACGATAAACCCGGTCCGAAGCTTGGAAAAACGCAACAGTCGGCTGATAAGTTTATGGCGTCTGTACTTTGGAATGCGCATGGAATAATTTTCCTTGACTATCTTGAAAAAAGATGGACCATCAACAGTGACTATTGCATAGCATTATTGGGCCCTTTGAGGGACAAAATCATCGAAAAACGGCCGCATTTGAAGAAAAATAAAGTGCTGTTTCACCAAGGCAATGCACCTTGTCTGAAGTCAGTGAAATCGATCGCAAAAATCAACGAAGTGGGCTTCGAATTACTTCCGTATCCACCGTATTCTCTAAATCTGGCTCCCAGCAACTATTTGCTGTACTCAGATGTCAAAAGATTGCTCGCTGGGAAGAAATTTTCGTCGAATGAAGAGGTGATCGCCGAAATTCAGGTTTATTTCTAAGCTAAGGACAAATCAAACTAAAAAAATAATATCGAAAAGTTGGAGGGTCGCTATAATCTTTGTCTCACCCTTGAAGAAAACAATGTTAGATAAAAAAAGGAATTTCCTCAAAAAAATGTATCTTACTATAGTAGCGCGGGGACTTTTAAATTGACCAGTTACTTAAACAAAATTAAATTATGAGAATTTGGATTTTCTAAAAATATTTCTAACTGATAAATCTTTAATTTAGGTCAATCGCTTTACAGTGTGTTGGAAAAATATTTTATTCTTGATGCTGCGAAAATTTTTATTCATTCAGAAACGGTAATAAATACTGATATGAACACCACCAAAGTACCTTATTGAAATAAACTATTCCTGAAGTGATGAATGTGATACCCTATTGGAGCTTTTTGGTCTTTGAGGAAATCCTTCTGATATTTTTAAAGGATTTAATTTTTAATTTTATTTAAAAAAAAGTTTGTTTTAATTGGGATTGTCTTATACATATCGGGATTAGAGATCAAAAACAAATATTAATCATCGAAAATCGCTATATTGTTTTTAAAAAATATTCTCCATTTAACACACTTTTGCATGCGTTTGAACTAATTGTCGAAGCACTTTTCTCACTCTGATTGAGATATCTCCAAAACATGCGTTCTAAAAACATCAGCCGAATCTTCAGGTGTCGAAAAACGTTGACATTTTAGTTTATTTTTTACGTACGAAATTAAAAAGAAGTCACTCGGTGCCAAGTCAGAACTATACGGGGGATAAGCCCCATCAAACTGATGTTTTGATTGCTCAAAAATGCAGCTTTTTCAGTCAATGTGTGATAGCTCAAATTGTCATTGTGAAGAGTGATTCATCTTCGGCGGTTGGGTTTTCTGATTTCTTGAAAGACAACTGGCAAACAAATGGTTGTATACTACTCAGAATTTACTATTCCGCATTGTTCTAGTAGTAAGTTTGCGATATGTCCAGTTTAAAAAAAAAAAGCAACCATTTGCTTGGAAGTGCTTCGTGCGCGAACAACTTTTCTTGGACTCGGCTCATCGTGAAACATTCATACTGTCGACTGCTGTGTTCTTTCGGGCGCTTACTAGTAAATCCACGATTAATCATCTGTCATAATGTTATAGGTGTATTTTGAAGCTCACGTATTTTTTAACATTTCTATCGACTAATCGACACGAGCATTATTTTGAGCGATTGAAAAATTGTTTTTGAGCGATTGCTCAAATGATATTGGTGTATCAATATCCGCACAGCATCAATACTTTCTGAAAAAAACAACGTTTTTGGGACGAGCTTCACGAGATTCATTTTGGAATAATCTACCACCACGATTGAATTCACCACTTCATAGATAAACCCTGGTTCTTGATGGAGCATCAACGCCAAAAATTTGTGTTCATGTAGTTGAGATAATCTACGCCAAAAGTTGTAAAAGATAATCGCGCGAAAATTTTCGAGATTTAATTCCATTTTTGGCGGAGATGAATATTTCAGCTACTGAAAACAACGAAAATAGCGCTCGTATGAGTATGCATAAAATCAAAAATGTCAGACTTTACGATGCAGTTATCAGCTACCAGATTGCAAAACTAGAGTTGCCAAATTCCGATATGTATAAGGCAGACTACATTTTAAGGAATAATATATGTAGATACTGATATTTGAAAATAAAATATATATTTTTGACGTAAAAGCTACAGCTGTGGTACTCAGTGGAGCGATTTTGATTTGTTAAACTATTGATTATAAGTAGTTTTTTCTGACCGATATTTTTTTCCATTCAACTGCTACCCTTAAAATAATTCTTATATAATTAGTTGCCAGTAACGGATACACTTTAAGTTTTTGAAATCTATTTACTTTCGTCAAAAACTGTTACTAAAAGCTGAATTGCACCAGGGGAGCTTGGTAATAATAATAACAAAACAAAGGCTCATCAGTCTAAAGTTCAGCTGGTCTAATAATAACAAAACAAAGGTTCATCCCACTAGATGGTGTTGATACTTTTATTTCGGGCAAAATTGTTGATTTGATTGATTGTATTAAACAAACACGTGTTTGAAAGCTAACATTTCTAGAGATTGTAGAGATTGTTCTATAAATTCTTATTAGTGTAAAAGATATTTTTATTTGCATATGAGTGGAGCTTCCGAAGAAGTATATTATGTTATGCTTGGTTAGGAAGTTTTGATACATCCACTATATAGGCTGGACCTTGTACCATCTGACTACCATTTGGCTGACTGAAGAGCAGCTGAAAATCATTTGGTCAAGCTCTTGATCAGTGGACACAGATGTAATTATGAAGCCATTCAAAAATTGCAAAAGGTCATATTATCTGTGGTCAATATGTAGTTGATTTAAATTATTTTTCAAAAAAAAAAAATTTTTTTTCGCAAATATATACAAGAAAAACGCAGAGCCTTCTTCTGTTATGACGAACGAAAAAACATGTCACTTGATTATGTGTAGGATTAATCGATGAAACGTAGATTAATTTTCAGAGTGACGATTATTCAAAATTAAATTAATTTTTAAGCAATATTTACAATTTACAATGGAAAGCAACAAGTTGAACAAAATGGCAACTAAAAATTAATATTGAATATGAACCAAGGTCTCTTTTTAGATATTTTTATATTAGTTAGTTTTTTTTCTTTGCCTTTAAATGCAATTATTTTAGTTCAAAAAAAAAAAAAGTTAAATTTTTATTTCACTAAATTAATGCACTTCTTCAGCATAAGTCCTGCCAGTCTTAGAAAACAACATATTATATTAATTTATTATATTAAATAGGTAATTAATGAACTGGGTAGTCTTTTCTCTGCGATGAATAGAAAAGGTAGTGGTAAAGTTTTTACAATATATTAGGTACAAATAAAAGAACTTATATTGATATTCAAAATTTTAGTTAAAATCTTAGAAAACATATATACATGACAAAGAGATGAGAAATAACTTTTTACTGCTTAATAAGCAAAAAACATATAGTTTTCTGGTAAATTGAAAATTTGCTCTTACCTAAATTTATGGGATTGTCGAAATTAAAAAAATTTTTACTTTTACACATTAAAGACATTAAAAATTATTATACAAAAAGTACATAAAAAAGCGTGCAAAAAGGAAAATAATTTAAAAGGCTTAACAAGCATTAAATATATGTAGATTGAGAAGTATATAAATATCTTACAATAGATAAAATTGAAGAATTCTTCCATTCTACAAACCAATACCCATCATAAATATTAGTAAAGGCAAATCTAAACATTTTTTTCGATTTCTAAGGCATAAGTAATGTGAATATATATTATTAAAAACAGCAGTACATAGATTGTGGAATTAAGTTTTATGAAAACTCAGATGGACTTATTATGAGGGGTCAATTCATGCTTTTTATAACTAAATATTATTATACGTTTCATGTTCATGAAATGGTATGATTAACTTTGATTCGAAGTTTGTAAGTACCAGAAGGAGAAGAGATGGACCCACCGAAATTTATACCGATTGTACGAGTATCAGAACGAGGAGCTAAGTTGATTTACTGAAGTCCGTCTGCCCGTCTGTCAGACGACAATTTTTCAGATATTTGAAAGCATAGTATGCGGGTGTATTTTTGTAATGTATTGATTATTTGTCGTAGCCGGCCAGACCGGTTGACTATAATATATAGCTACTATACAAACGATTTGATTATATATGTGAATTTAGTTCATAAATTCTTTAATAAAGCATTTAAGTACATGGAAATATGTATTCCATACACATATAGTGTAGTAAATATTAGTACTGAAAATCAGTGAAATCGCAAAAAATTATCTCAAAAATCAAAGCATTTAAGAGCGTCAAATTCGGTATTATATAGACGTGAATTCACGTTAGTATTAACATTGAAAATCATCGGAATCGAGATTTGAAAAATTTGATGTGTTCATGAAAGGTATACAGATTTGGACATGGCCGAAGATAGCCCTTCTTCCTTTTTCTATTTTCTGTTTAAGTTTGCTAATAATTTTTTATTCCAGATTTTCTAAATTTATCCCTATTTATTAATGTTTAAATAGAATTTATTTGTTTATAGCTATTAAAAATTAACTATATCAAAGGATTGAAATGAAAAAAAAAATTATTTATTATAGAAGGAGTTAATAAATCGGAGTAATAGAGGGCGGCCGCAATAGCGGAGTGGTTAGCATTGCGTATAATTGTAATTCGGAAGACCTGGGATCGAGTCCAGGTTCGGGCAATACCCAAGAAACTAGAAAATTAATTTTTCTAATTACGGTCGCCCCTTGAAAGGGAATCTCAATCTCTGTCCAAGTGTATTTCTGACATGAAATAAAAAATAAAGATGCATCGGCTGTTCGGAATCGGTTTAGTTTTAAAAACTGTAGGTCACTCCATTTGTAGGTAAAAACATCAAGGCATAAAACCAGAAATTGGAGGAGGAGCTTGGACGAAAATCGCGGTAGTAGGGGCACTTTTTTCATTAGCTCTTTTTTTGATAGATGACGCTTGAGTCGTGTCAAGCTAACATATTATTTTTGTACAGTACTGTTTGACATTTCATCATTGAAAAACTCAGGCCTGAACAACATTTACAAATCATTCAACTTTATTACGAAAATTCACGTTCTGTAAATAATGTGTTTCGCGCGCTTCGCTCAACCTATGATCAACATAATCGGCCTACTGAGCGTATTATTCGCAACACTATCACCCATCTTGACACTCAGCATTCATTATTGGATAATATTCGACCGAATAGACCACGTCCAGCCTACAGTGAAGAAAATATAGCGGCCGTTGCTAAGAGTGTACACGCAGACCGTGGAGAGTCGATTCGGTGCCGTTCGAAGCAACTCGGACTGATGTATGTAACGACTTGACGCATTTTACGTAGGGATCATAAATTGAAAGCGTACAAAATACAAAATATAGCAACATCGCTTCGCTCCAATTGCCGCATTTGGGACGAAGAGCATTCTGAAGACATTCAAGAGCTGTCATTTCATCCAGAAAAAACAACGGTTTGATGTGGTTTGTAGGCCGGTGGAATCATCAGTCCATATTTCTTAAAAAATGATGCCGGTGAGAATATAACCGTCAATGGCGATCACTATCGCGCCATCTTAACCGACAATTTGATGCCTGAAATTGAAGCTACTGATCTCCACGACATTTGGTTTTAACAAGACGGCGCCACTTCCCGCACATCGCATCTATCAATACATTTATTGAGAGAGCACTTCTGTTAGCAGATAATTTCACATTTTGGGCTAGTCGATTGGCCACCAAGATCGTGTGATATCACACCGTTGGACTTTTTCCTGTGAGGATATGTAAAGTACAAAGTCTATGCGGACAATCCCGATTCGGTTCAAGTCTTGAAGAAAAACATAACGCGTGTCATTCGTCAGTTATCAGTCGAAATGCTCGAACGAGTCATCGAAAATTGAACTCAACGGATGGACCATCTGAGACGTAGCCGTGGGCAACATTTGAAATAGATAATCTTCAAAAAATAAATGCCAAAGAATATTCTTTCGAATGATAATAAACATTCCCCATTAAATTTAATTTTCTGTGTTTTTTCTTTAGAAAAGTAGGGAACCTCAAAATGGTTCATGATTTATATATATATATATATATATATATATATTTATATAGGAGGCTCAAAAAATTTAAAACAATTTTATTATTTAATTCAAAGCCATTTTATGGAATGCGTTAATCATAAAAATTATTTTTTTTTAATTTCAAAATTGCTTTTAAAGTTTTTCATATATTTAATTTATGAATTCCAAGCATTTACTTTTCATTAGCCATTTCAATAAAACTTTTTAAATTTTATTATTCATTTATTTGTATTTTAATTTACATTTTATGTAGCCAATAAAATTTTATAAATTTCAACGCATTATTTACTTTAACGAGCCCAAGGTGGGTGTGATGAATAAAAGCAATAAAAAATGCAATTGGTTTTTAACAAATATGTAATGAAGATGATAAATTTTTTTACAAAAAAAAAACATTAATTTACATATGCGTGTATATGCAATTTTTTTTAGCCACAAAACGCAAAGCCTACACAACGACCGGTTGTTTGAATAACCGCTGAACGCAGCCGAAGATCACTTCCTGCCACACGGAAGTGTCAATCAACTTGGTAAATGTGCGTGTTGTTGTGTATACATAGCAGCTGCAATATTTACCGTTATGCGCGCCATGAAATTTACATACATCTACATACATATATGGTTGACAAGTTTTGCACAAATTTTTTTTATAAATAACTTATAAAGGCGGTGCTGCATATTGGCTCAGTGAAGGCCGCTACAATTACTAGTTGATGAAAAAATAATAACTACATATGTATGTATTGGTTGTACGGGGCGTATGATTAACAGTTGCATTTTAGTTGTTATATAAATTATTTATATATATATATATATTTTTTTTTTTATTGCTCACTGCTATATATATATATATATATATATATATATATATATATATATATATATATATATATGCAAATAAATAAAATTAATAGAGAGTTAGTAGTTTGATATTTGATGATGAAAACTTCCGTTTGCTGGAAAATCCCATTGACCACTTAAATTACCAACACCAACATCCATACATATACAAGTTATTTATATATATGTTCATGTGTACAAGCTCTGAAAGCAAGAGCTTTGTTGTTGAAGCATACTACACATTGTGCGACAGACTGTTGCAGCATATCTTGTTTACATCGCTTTACTTTAGTAATATTTTTCAATATACGAGGTGTGTTCAAAAGGAAAAGGTGAAGGTTTTGCTAACTGTTTTCATTGATTACAATGGTTTGGTACACCATGAGTTCCTGCCAAAAGGTCATAAAGTTAATAAGGAATACAACGAGGAAGTTATGCAACGTTGGCGTGAAGTAATACGGCTCAAGCGATTGGAATTGTGGAAAAATAAATCGTGGATTCTGCATCACGATAATGCAACAGCTCACACATCGTGATATTCGTGTTATTCGTGATTTTTTTGACGAAAAAAAAACCAAACACCCTAATCATGCCTCAACCACCGTATTCACCAGATTTGGCTCCTTGCGAAATTTTCCTGTTCCCAAAACTAAAGAAACCAACCAAAAGAAAGCGTTCTGCCACAATTGATGAGATAAAGTCAGAATCGATGATTGGAAAAAGCGTTGGCACAAGTGTATTATATCCGAGGGGATTACTTTGAGGGGTACAAAATAGATTTTGATGAACAAATAAGTATTTTAAAAAAAAATTCAAAATTCATCTTTTCCTTTGAACACACCTCGTATAGGTTATGTACATATGTGCATTTTTTTCTTCTATATACATAATTATTTACATATTATATTTTATTTCTTTACTACGCACCATCATTGTAATAGCCGGTTGGCAGGTAATTGCTGACGGGTGCCTCAAATGCCGCATGTCCACTGCTAAATGGCGCCCCACCGCCGGTGTAACCGCCCGCCGCTGGCGGTAAGTATTGATGCGTAGCTGAGCTATAGGTTGGTGGCTTTGAGGGCGGACCATAGTTGCTATGACCAGGTGGAATTTCATATGTAGTGATGGCTGCAATAGTGGATAGTGGAAAATGATGATAATAAGACGAAATAAGAAATGTGATGAAAATCAAGATGCATTATACATATGTAATATGTAAAATATGCTATTAAGTTGTCAGTGAATATTAATAAATGAATAAATAAAAATTATTATAAAAATAGCTTTCGCATCACCGTGAGTGCATTGAGTATGCATTTAAGTTGTTTGTGCAATATAGAGTGTGCATTCATTATGCAACTATCGATAAGTCGCAATAGCATCACGATTTGTCAAGTATAACTTGAATAAAAAGTTGAATTTTTAGTATTTTTTTGATTGATTTGTAAATTTTTACAATGCAGTTGTTAAATTTCAGATTGAGACAGTTTAACAGAAGTTAATGACGCTGTTGTATTCAATTGCATTTAATGTTCACCACTATGCCATTGTAACCGCTGAAATGACTCTCATTACTTCCATAAATTTATGCAATTAAAAAACTACATATGTCGTCTATAAATGACCTAACATCCGCTACTTTATGGTCTTTTTTATGGAATTTTTTCTTGATTTATTAAATTCACTTCGTTATATTATTATTATTATTTTTTTAGTAATAATTTATGACCAATTTGTATCGTGAGAGAGTATGTTTTTTATTTACCGATAAAATCAATTTAAATTAAATAATAAATTAAATAATAAATTGATTTATATCTGTGAAACTAAAATTTAAATATATAAAAACTCTTTTTGGTCATATGCTAAGACATTACGTCGTCCGACCCAGCGTAAAAGGAAAAAGAAACTTATTTATGTGTCAATTTGCTTGAAATGGCTGTCACAGACTAAGTCAGCAAGGAAAAAAGCTGACTACATAAAAATAAGTTTGACAATCGTACTCTCCAGAACTAAAGATTTAAGAATTGTCCTTATTTTTTGAGCATATCAAGTAGGTTTTAGGCCCTTACAGTTATATGTGACATACATAAATCTTCGCATTTGGCAGATGACAACAATTATGTGTTAAGGAAAATAAAATCTTTATTTTGTTTCACAAGCGCAACTTAGCGGAGCCTTCGCCTTCAAAAATGTAAATTTTCGATGTAAAATCCAAAATTTTAAGTTATGTTTTTGACTTGTGAATCAAAGTTTCATATAAAACTCAATTAGAAGGACAATCCCTTCACATCAAACGCCAATATATATGTAACGATTTTGTATGAATATATAAGGGAATAATGAAAATGCTTATTAATATGTTAGACGAACTGCAGGCTAATCTAGGGTAGAGAAAAAATATGATGAACTTTGTTGCTTCGTCTGCTAAGCCATTTTATTCATAAGTAATGTATCATATATATGTAAATGTATCATATATATGACTTTGACAACCCCTACGGTAAAAGCAGCAACAACACAAAGTACACGACAGTTGTTGTATTTGTTCCTGCTCTCTCCTTCATGAATTCGCCTTGACATAACATGTATTGAATTTTCAATTTTATTAAAATTGAAAAATTTAAACACGAATATTTCGGAAAAAATTTAATAGAATTGAAATATAAATAAATATATTTTTGTAGCAATGAAAAGGTGTCTTATGGTCTTTTTAAAATTTTATTCGCGAATATTTTAGAAATTTTTGAATATTTGATATCACCATCATTTATCATTTATTTTCAGTTCTATACCTTTTGGCAAATATTACGTGAAATATTGTTTATTATAATTAATTCTTAAAATCAGAAATTGTAAAAAATATTTTTCGATGCGTGTAATCGTAATTATACGCACCAACTACACAACCACACGAAAAAAGTGGTCTGACCTGGGGACCGGAATACACTTTTCCGAAATTTTTTGATGGAACGCGAATCTGAAGTCCATTTGACTCAATAATTTACAGATATTCTTCTAACCTCAAAAAAATATTGCGGCTTTAAATTCAACAGATTTACTTGAAAATAGATTTCTATTGGTTTTTGGAGTCTCCAGTAACGATTTTGGAGTCAAATTTTCAAAATTCAAAATGCAGGATCCAATAAAATTAAATTGCTAAGAAAATTGATATAGGACGGTTTTTGATTATGAATTCAATATGACGGATAACATCATGAGAATTGTAGAATCTTTAGGCAAGTCCAAATCTCGAACAAGATCGTCACATTCTGACTTTGTAATCAAAGATGGATTTTTCAATGTTTCAGTATATGGAGTATATGGAATTTCTGTAATGGGAGGAAACTCGTTAGTCTCAGATTCGAATTCCTCAACTTCCATTTTTGTTGTATCTTCAGAAACTGTGACTTCTATGAAATCAGTTTCATTCTTGTTTGAAGCTAAAATTGAGGCTGTAACTGCTGCAAAGGTGGCATAAATCATTGTGTATTTACTTTTGACACTAGAATATTTTATTTCATTCATACAATAGTGACAATCTTCTTTACATATAGGAGCTTTCGAAACAACTGGATAAGAAAAATTGATGTATTTCGGATTCTTAATTTTTACAAGGAGAAAAACGAATTTTGCAAATTTTACAAATGATATTTAGAGCGCAGTTGGTACGTTTATCAATTTTGAAACCGAAAATTTCTTTATATTTTTTACATACTTAGTTATCAATTTCTTTTCGCTAACTACTCACCTCGAATCTGCTGTAAGATAACAAGCCAATTTTAATTTTTTTCTTGTGCGCTGAATAACCACATGTAGAATTTCTTGTGCTACAGTCATGTCAGTCACCAACCCATGTAGAGCAGCAGTCGTGTGATGCTGACGCTTGCGGTTGCACTTGATTCACAATTGGCATACAATATACTCTATCTCATTCAAGAAATATGATCAAAATACATTTTTCGTCATGTTTCGACCGCCATATTGGATCCGCCATTTTGAGTTTTCAAAATTTGACTCTAAAATCGTTACCAGTGACTCTAAAAACCTCTAGAAAATTAAAAAAAAAATGTGCTCCCTACTAAGTCCTCAATATATTTTGAAGTTAGAAAAAAATCATGACGTGATTGAGCCAAACGGACTTCAGATTCGCATTCATCGCATCAAAATAGGTCGGAAAAGTGCATTCTTGTCTCCAGGTCAGACCACTTTTTTCTTTGTGTTACTAATAAGTTAGCTAGTAACCTGTACGTGCGTACATACATACTTATATATGTGTGCATAGGTAGCCCACGTTTATTATAATATACATTATTATTTCTGTCAATATTTTGCAGCATTTTATGATATCCGATAATAAATAAAAATTGATTGACGTAAATTTTAACCAAATTGACATATCCACAGACATACATATGTATTAAAATATTGAATTCTACATGTGGTTATTCAGTGCGCGAATTTTATGAGCGTCAAAAAGTTGTCGGCGAATAATTTAATATTCAATGAAACCAATAATATTGTGCTGTGCTTGTAATGAATTTGTTGAAAATTCAATTATTTACAACTGACAAAATAAGCCTCACAATAATTACTCATACGAATGCAATAACATTTAGCGACATGTGGCGCTGGCAATATATACATATGTATGTAATTGCATTTTTTTTATTCAATTATTTTTTTTTGTGCTTGAAATCCTTATGATGACGCCGCAAGCTGAAATGCGTAACCACAAATGGGCACAGTTAGTTGCTCAGCAGCGCTCAAGAGGCTATTTAGCCATGTGGCTTTGGCGTACAATCCAATTAGGAAACTCGTTGCTCTGGTTTCAATTGTAGATTGCTTTGCTTTTTAATTTTTATTTAAAGAAAAAAAAAATGCTATGCGTTGACTAATTCACACATATATGAGTGCCTTAAGTGCATGCCACCTAACGACACCACAAGCGGTTACCATGAAAATGAAAGTTGTCGGAAGGAATTCAATAAAAAAAAGCACTACAAAGGCAGTTGAAGAATAATAAGAAAAAAATATCAACAATAACAACTCATTCGTGTAGCTAACCAAGCAAGCGCTTAGCGAGTCCACTTGCCATTGTGTTCGTCTCGCCGTCCATATTGGCCATGTTGTGTGCACATGCAGTATTGCTACTCTACATATATGAGTATCTATTGGGTCAATGCACCCCACAAACAATACGCAGTTTCTTTCAATCTGGTTCATTACAGCGCAGTACACCTGTAATGACACTTGGAAAAAATATGAAGTCACAAGAAATATGTTAAAAAACTTATGTAAAGTCACAAACAGAATTTGATCTCAAAAAAAAAAAAAAAAAAAAAAAAAAAAATCGCAATACCAAAATAGATTATTTATAACTAAATTTTCGAACGCAGCCATGCAGAGCCATAGCCTACGGCAAAACATGAGTATGTGTGTCGCAGCAGAGAGACAACGAATTTCAGATCATTTACGGTGGGCGGTCAGCTGGAATAGCTGCCGAAAGGCATAGTTCATTATGTGGCAAGTGTGGCCGGCGCTGATGGCTCAGTTGTTGGTTATGCCCTTTTTTTGGTTTGAATTTTTTTGTTTTTGATAATTTTTTTTTTTGTGTACTTAAATTTCATAAATTTTTGGTTTTGCTCGCTTTTTCTTCACATCTGGTGACGCTCGTGCTGATTTATTGCCTAGCTTAGCTTTTCGGATTTATACTTTGGTTTGGTTTCGTTGACATATCATCTAACTTTATTACGTTTTGGTTAAAGTTAGGTATTTTTTTACACCGCGGTGCTGATGCATTATGTTCCAAATAAGATTTGTGATGCAACTTACAGGGTTATCCATTTTGAGGTTTCCCAAATAAACGTCAATAAAATGCACATAAAACAAAGAATTTTTTTAATGAAATTCCTATTTTATTATAAAGTTTGAACCTTGGCATTATATTTGAAACAACACATCATTCAAATGACCGCCTCATGAGTTGTTGGAAACTTCGATCTGTTTGAAGTAATTTTCGACCACTTTTTGGCACATATTAGACGGCATCTCAGCCACAGCTTGAGAGTTAAAGGTGTTTATACCCATAAACACAATCTTTCGCTTAGAACCACAAAAAAAAGAGGTTCAAAGATGTCAAATCGTACGACTTCGGTGGCCATTCACATCGCCAAGACGAGAGAATACGAGTCCAGAAAATTTCTCTCGAAATAAAGACATATTCACTGGTGTTGTATGGCATGTGGCACCATCTAGTTGGAACCGAGCCGTATTTTTCAATTGCAGACCAAACAAAGTCTCCCCGTTATCGTTTTCGAAGAAACAAGGCCTAATCACACCTAGCGCACCAGGCGGTAGTAAAAATTATACTCCAATGAAAAATCAATAAATGCCTCAGATGTGAGATTTGATGACGATCCCTGCAATAAATTAAAGGTCCCGATTTGAGGGAACGCACCTGGAATGTCCGGTCCCTTAATTGGGAAAGTGCCCCTGCCCAGCTAGTTGATGTCCTCGTAAGACTAAAGACCAAGAAATGCGATGGACGGGAAAAGGACGGAAAAAGTTGGGCCCTTGTGAAATCTAGTACAGCGGCCATTTAAAGGAGCGCAAATTTGGTGTTAGTTTTGTGGTGGGAAAGAGACTCCGTCGCTGAATCCTGGTATTGACACCGTTGGATGAACATCTAACCGCAATTCGCACTAAAGTTTTTCAACATGTCGTTGATTTGTCCCCAAGCCCCGACAAAAGAGAATAATGATATGACCAAAGATGCTTTCTATGACAGCTGCTCCCTCCCGTTGACAAAATTACGCTAGACGATTTCAACGCCAGGGTGTGCAAACTAGGTATTTTTGGAGCAAAAATCGGAAAATTCACCACGAATCATCCCCAAACGAGCTGAGGCTGATTGACTTCGCCGGGGCCCAAAATATGAAGAACTTCGAATAGCGTTGCTCGCTTAGGAAATAACAAAGTGGCGGGAGCCGATAGCTTGAAGGCAGAGCTATTCAAATACGGCGGCGAAAAGAAGGACGAATGCATGCCCGACGAATGGAACCTAAGTGTGCTCTTCCCAAACCAAAAAAAAGGTAGACCCCACGGCCTGCGTCAATTATCATGGGATAAGCCTCCTCAATATCGCATAAGGTCCTATCTAGCATATTGTGTAAAAGATTAAAGCCCACCGTCAATAAACTGATAAACAGGCCCTTATCAGTGTGGTTTTAGACTTGGAAGATCTACCATTGAACAGATATTCACCAAGCGCTAAATCTTGAAGAGGACCTGAGAGAAAAAAATCGATACACACTATCTTTTCATTGATTTTTAAGCTGACTTCAACAGCACGATAATGAATTGCCTCTATGCCGCCATGTCTGAATTTGTTATCCTCTCAAAATTTATATAGCCATGTAAATTGACGCTACTTTGGATTGAGTATGCAATTGAAAAGTAGAGTCCTCTCTCGACGAACCAAAACAAAACTCTAATAATCATTATCGTCCTGACATCTGGTGCTGAAGCCTGGACGATGACGAGATCCGATGAATCGACTTTAGGAGTTTTCGAGATAAAAGTTTTGCGGAAGATTTATGGTTCTTTGCACGTTGGCAACGGCGAATAACGCAGACGAGCTGACGGCGGAACTGACATATTTCAGCGAATCAAGGGACAGCGGTTACAGTGGCTAGGTAATGTCGTCCGAATAGATGAAAGCGTTTCTGCTTTGAAAGTATTCGGTGGAGCACCCGCTGGTGGAAACCTAGGAAGAGGAAGATCTCCACACCATTGGAAGGACGAGGTGGAGAGCGACCTGCTCTCACTTGGTATTTCCAACTGGCACTAAACAGCAAAGAGAAGGAACGAGTGGCGCGCTATTGTTGATGCGGCTATGATCGCGTAAGCGGTGCCACGCCAAAGAAGAAGAAGAAACATGGGGCATTTCAGATAATTTCTTCAAAATTCTTGAGCAAAATTCGTTTTTGAGTAAATATGGAACTGTCTTACAGAGTCACATAAGTAGCAGTGAATTTACCGCTTCCCTCTTAGCAAACACTTTTGTCTGATAAGCACTGTAAATGTCAGGAAGCCCAAATTATATATCATTCGATAGATAGTTCTCAATTCAATATCCCTACAGCAAACCATGTAATTATACTTCAAGCCTCCTGTAAATAAGATTGCTTTCCTTTAATCCACTGACATCGTTTCCTTTGCTCTTTACTTATGAGGGATTTATGGTGGAAAAATAGACATCTTACGCTATTCGGAACTCACTCATCAGTGCAGCAAAATCTAAAGCTGAAAACTACAGAGTGGGAGTGCGATATGCTTCACTTTATATTAAAGTTGAATTTTGTTTGAACTTTCTCTGATTCGCTGTTCGCTTCTTCTCTTCGAAAGCATAATATCTAGCATGCTGTTATTCTGGATTAGTCTTAAAGGGACTAGCCTTGCATCTAATACAATGTCATCGATTTGATTTCCCATTTGAAGACGACTAACTAGCTTGATAAATCCTCTTGCTTTACAGATAAGTAGATCAGCCTCATCTTTTATGTCACAGACCTCTCTCATGCACTGCTTGTTCAATCGCTTTTCTAGATCATTACAAGCAGATGGTAGCTCGGTTAGAATGGAACAACTCGTTTTAAACACTCCCAATTAATCTAAGTTTTTTCTTAAAAGTGACTGTCTCCTTTTGGGCAATCTAAAGTTGATTAAGTGGATAGGTAAATTGGACTAAACCCCATGCCAGTCTCTTAAATTAAAAAGTGGACTCATTTTGTTATAGAACTCTGAATAACTTTCTTCGTTAGTGTAAATCGTGTCGTTTAAGGCTACTTCTAAGAGCTTTAAGAGATGGTGGACACACCACAAAGAGGCAGTAGGAATGAAAATTTGATATCAAATTACAAATTCTCTATCCAATTTAGCACTTAATTTCAATTTAATATTACAAAACCAGAGTTTTAAATATTTATACATCACAAATGTTCCAATACTCAAAAGAAAATTTTTTTTTATAATAAAAACAAATTTAAATCAACAGTTAATACTCACTTTCCGTGTGAACAACTGGTCCTCCCGTATGCTTGCTACCGCTACCACCGCTGCTGCCGCTCGACGATGCACCCGAAAGTGAACTAAATTTCGCGAAGGGATGCACCGAAACGCCACCACCATAGCCCGAATGAGAATTAATTTGCGCTGAATTGATGATTGCCTTGCCAACATCCGTCACCTTATCACCAGAAGAGGCAACCAAATTACCGCTAGCACTCAAAGCATAACCACTACCCTTAATTAGTTGACCTTTAAGCGCCGTCACACCACCAGTGATTGCCTTAACAGCCTGGAAGATGGTGTTCAGCACAGATTTCTTAAATGTCCATGGATTGTAGTCAACGGAATTACCCTAAGGATTTGTAGATAAAGAGAGGAAGAAAATAGTGGAAGATTGAGTAAAATACAATTTTCTTTTTTGTGCTTAAATTACATGAGCCGATTCGTATTTATAGCCATCGCCACCGCCACCGCCACCGCTACTACTACTGCCGCCTGAGCTGCCTGAAGCAATCGACGCGGACGCTTGACCAATGCTCGAGAGTAGACCAGACTTCAAATGTGCCACATAATCGAAGCTACCTGAACGTTTTTGTATTTGTGACTCGCCGCCAGATGCCGCATGATCGTTGTCGGGTAGCTCCACCTCTTCCAGCGAGGCGGATTTCTCCTCACTCTGTGCTGGATAGCTGTGCGCGAGCAGAGGGAGTGTGAGCAGCAGAATGTGGAAAAACTGAAAATTTAAAAAAAAAACAGTTAAATGTTTAAATTTGATTTTTTTTTATGTAAGCTTCTTAAATTATTTAACCTAAAATCAATAAATAATAAAAATAAAAAATTTCTTAAAGAGAGTTAAGTTATTGTTTTTTTTTTCACTCAACGCATTTTCTTGAGAAAACACCCATTACATCACCAAAATTTTTGTGCTGTAATATTGCACAGACATACATATTACATCCATACATTATACAGTTGCTCAGACGTTAAAAAATTGTCACCAACAACGCTTACTTGCTTTTAGTCACAATTATAAGTGCGCATGCGTGCTAAATATAACATTGCCGGCAACATGCCGCATTTCTAATGGCTTTCTTTAAAATGCAGCTACCATTTAGCTAAAAAAAAGAGTAATAATTATCCTACGTTAATAATAATAAAAGCTTAAAAAGGCGTACGCTGCAATTCGCTATTAAAATGCATCACGACACAAATTTTATTAACAAGTTTTTATTATTTCATTGAATTCATCCTCTCGTACATAGCATACATATGCATGGGTTCATAAATATTTTTATTATAAAATTTCATAACACCGCTAGATATTTGGTAATCGGTAGTTACACATGAGTACTTTCTTAACGTTATTACAACTTTTCATTATGCTATTTTTTATTAATATATTTAGTAAATATGAGGAGAGTTATGCATATCTACATACTGAATCATTTGACACCAATTTCACGCTCGATTTAAGCGCAAATATAATTAATCATTCATAACACTGGTCTGTTGAGAAATCCTGCTTCAATTAAAATTTTGTAAGATATATCAAGATTTTAATGCTCTGAATCTATTACCTTTAGCTGATTTTGTATATCACGTTGAAATTTTTCAATATGCCTCAGGGCAATCTCTCGCTGATTATACTGCAATGCTAGCGATAGATGCTCTGCCAAACCTAGAATTTCTGAGACAATGAGCTGAAGCCCAACGAATGATTGTGGAAGTTTATGGTGAATCTGCGCCGACCGATAAGTCAGTGCAGTAAGTCAAAAGTGGTGATTTTGGCGTCGAAAACAAACTCGAAGATGAGGAATTGGAGGCTCTACTGGATCAGTATTCATGCCAAATGCAAACTGAACTCGTTGCCGACTACAACTAATGCGTTTGAGCTGTGCATTGTGTAAAAAAAAAACGGCCAGAAACGACCAAAAGGCATGACAAGATGATTTTGCAACATGACAATGCGATTTTAGCGGTCAAAAACTACCTAGCACTTACTCGACCCGCCGTATTCTCTTGACTTTGTTCCTTCTGAATACTACATTCTTCGACGGATGCAAAACAATTTTGGGGATTGCTGGTTCGGATTTTTTTAAGTAATCGAAAAATGGCTCAATAACTGGATCAAGAACAGAGAGGACTCATTGTTTTAGAAATGGTATTCGAAAATTACCAAAGAGATGAGAGAAAGTGGTGACCCATTTTGAGGTTCCCTACTTTTTAAAGAAAAAAAAAAAAAGGAAATTCAAATTTAATGGGGAATGTTTATTATCATTCAAAAGAACATTACTTGGCATTTATTTCTTGAAGATTATCTCTTTCAAATGTTGGCCGCGGCAAAATCTTAGATGGTTGCGCATTTCGACTGATAACTGGAGAATGACACGCATGATGTTTTGCTCCAAGGCCTGAGTCGAAGCGGGATTGTCCGCATAGACTTTAGACTTTACATATCCCCACAGAAAAGCGTTTAACTTTGTGATATCACACGCTCTTCGTGGCAAGTCGACCAGCCCAAAACGTGAAATTATCTGCTCACCGAATTGTTCTCTCAATAAATCCTTTGATTGATGCGATGTGTGGGAAGTGGCACCGTCTTGTCGAAACCAAATGTCGCGGAGATCACGAGCTTCAATCTAAGGTATCAAATAGTCGGTTATCATGGCGCGATAACAGTCGCTATTGACGGTTATCTTCTCACCGGTATCGCATCAGTTTTGAAGAAAAATGGACCGATGATTCCACCGACCAACTATCCATACCAAACCGTAGTTTTTTTCTGGATAAAATTATAAGTTATTTGAAATTAAAACTACAAACACAGATGTTAAATAAATTTCAATGTGCCTTTTTGATGTGTTTTTTTTTTTAACATTTGGTTTAGATTTTGTTTTACCAATATTGTATTACTGATTCGGCATTATAGCCTATGATTTCATAATATTCTGTCTTTACATAAAATACTCTCCATTACCTTCAGTACACTGGGTAAAAATTAAATATTTTTATTCAATTTTTTTAAATATAAACGAATTGTAAAACATATTTTATGCTAATGAGAAGCATAAAACATAACATAAAAAATGTCATAAATGAGTAATTGGCCACGTTCGGCGAAAGACATTTTACATTGAACACCGGGGCGTACATAAAATATTGAAGAGAATACATACATATGTATGTAACATATTACGGTATTCACTATGCATGCAATTGTGTCAAATGTCTTTATGAGCCGACAAAAGCACTAAACTTGCCGGTAGGTTATGAACAGAACGACCCACGCTACACATCAGTGAGCGAACGAGCGTGCGAGTGAAATATGAAAAGCTTTAGCTTACGTTTGGCTGTTGTTACTTTTTCTATTTCCAATTTTATTGTTTACTTTTTCTTTTAGATATTCGCGTTATTTCTCGCTATTTGTTAATGAAGTAAGAAAATATTGCAACATCGTCAGCTAACACACCCGAAATAAATAAGTGAAAGTGATTTTGTATGACAGACGGTCAGAGCGGGCGGAAATATTTTTAAATGATTACATACATTCATACAGATTTACATATACATATGAATTGTTGTATGTGTGAACTGCGTGAATTAAGCTGACATTTGTAAGCGTTTTATGTTATACTCATACAAAAAATTTTATGTAGCTTAATGTGTGCTTTTTGAGAGAGGATCAAGTATCAATCAAGTTAAGAAAGAAAAAAAAAAGAAAAAAAAATAAAATTACTAAAAAGAATTAGAGTATATGTTTTTATGTTGTGTGTGTGGACTGTATTTACCACGAACAATCAATACCAATTTTTTGGCATTTACATTGAGTGGACGAGATGCTTTAAAGAGTTTTATTCAGATGCATGAAATGAACTAGATTTTTTATAGTTTCTTTAATTTATAGTATTTTCCAAAGACATTTTGACAAAATACATTAACAGTTTGCATTGTATATTGCGAATTTGTAAATTAAATAATAGCAAAAGAGAAATTATGTCACGGCGCGAAAAGCTTTTGGTTTATGATATGTTAAAATATATATTTTTGACCTTGCGAATATTTAGATCTAGTTATCTTCAACTTTTACTCTAAAGGGTTACTGATGAAGATACATGTAAACAATTTTTTTTTAGGTTAATTTGCATGTATTTATTGTAGATATTTATTTTATTATTATTATTTTTATTTTTTTTTATTTTTTATTATTATAAATTTGATTTGATTTTTTTAAATTTTATTTTTTATTTTATAGTGGAGAATGTGGTTTTCTTAAATTTATTATTTCTTGTGCTCCTTTATTTGTTTTATTTTTATTGTCTTATACTAATTTTTATTATGTTACTAATATATTCAAGTATTTGTTTGTTTATTTATTTAATCAGGTTATGTCTTGAAACTCAAATCCTAGTTTATTGCTTTTAAATACAATCTACAATATATTTAAAATTTAAGGTTTTTCAATAATTACATTTGCAGATAATTTATTATAAGATATTGAGAAATAATTTGCTTACATATTTATATAGTCTGAAGCCTGAAAAATAGTAAAATAATTCAATTGTTAACTTTAGTCAGCAATTTTCATGTTAATGATGTAACATCACTTCCTTCTTTTCGCTGCCGCGTCTGGCTTTGCACTAGCCTATTCTGTTCTGCCTGTCGGTCGAAGTTTTCAGAACATTTTCTATAGTATGGGATTTAAAGTCATAAATCGTCACTGGATGGCTAGCACTTATCCTTCATGGCTATCACAAAAAATAGTCAAACAGAGTCAAATCGCAGCTGCGAGCCGACGAGTTGACATCGCCAGTGCGGCTAATTATGCGATTTTCGAACACATTCGATCGATTATAACTTTAGTTGAGTGGCACGTAGCGCCGTCCCATTAAAACCACACAGCGTTCATGTTATTGCCTTAAACTTTGGGAAACAAATAATCTCTGCTTAATGATGCCACCGGTCAATATGATGCACCAAACAGTCACTCGTATAGGGTGCGTTGACTTTTCCATGGTTACGTGTGGATTTTGCTCAGCACCAAATGAAGAAGTTTTGCTTGTTAGCGATCCTCCTCCTCCTCCTGGTAAGCGATCTTCAGTCCATTGCGCGAAGTGATATCGTAACGGTTGGTCATGAGGCTGTAGTTCAAGGACCAATTGAAAACCTTATAGTTTATAACATAAAATTAAAGAAAACGTTCTGTGATATTCAATGTTTTTGTGGACTATAAATAAAATAACTTCTCAAAAATATATTCTTGATATTAGTTGAAGATCTCTAAATATCATTTCTCATTTATTAGACCTTTCCATCTCTCACAAATACTACTAGTCCTCAGTTTTACATATTTTATTAGATGGAATTTAGCATGCTTCACAGCTTACCTTTCCGATAATATTGTTCTTGAGGTCAAAAATCTCTAAGAAATTCAATATTTTTAAATCTTTAACCCTTCGTAATGATGTAGTTGTGTTTTATTGTATATTATATACTTTAAGAAGTATTGGAGGCCAAAATAGCCGAGTGGTTAGAAGTACGTACGGCCATTCGGAAGGCCAGGAGACCAAATCCGACCAACATTCAAAATTATAGAAAACAAATATTTCTAATTGCGATCAGCTTTCGGTAGGGAATGTCTAGCCCTCTGAGTGTATTTCTGTCATGGATGAGAATAAACTGTAAGTTCCTGCAATTGTTAAAAAAAAAAACGTCAGAAAGTGCACCACAAACGTCAGAATATGCTCGGCCGAAAATCGCTTCAGCAATTACAAAGCGCAAAAAAAATTAATATCTAATTATCCAAGCTTTAAATTATGTATCCGTGCTTCACACATACTCAATTAAGTTCAAGTAATTAGCACTTGTCAGTTGTTTTTGTTGTTGTTTTTATTTTTGTGTTCTTTTTTCCAGCATAATGGAGACATTTCAGGTTAAAATAAATTATTTATGGTGTAGAATATAATTGAAGTATGGAAGTTTATTAATCAATATATTGTAGTTTTCGTTGCAAACTAACCGCTTCACTCACAAGCTCACTATATAGTCATATCTCCTGTTCTATATATTCTATATTAGCCTCTCTCTCGTAGATTTCGCTTCGATTATAATGGCTTTATTGCTCAATTATCTAATTGGGTGCATTTAAGAATAACATTTTCAAAATTATAAAATTTCAAAATTATTTTTTTTTTACAAAAATCAATACATTTTTTTTTAATTTTTCACATTTAAAATAATAAAATTTATGAAAGCAACAAAAAATCATTTGAAGAATTAAAAAATAAAATTAATAAAATTATAAACATTTATTAAAAATATCGGCTTTGACTTACCATGTAACAAATTTACAAAATTAATATGTCCATTGAAAATTGAATGAAAAATTAAAAAAATATTTCTAAAATTGTGCCAGAAGAGCTTAAATGCTTAAAAATTCCAATTACGAAAGGTTTGAACGAAACCTCGTTTTTTAAGAATCTTTTCTAGTAAAAGCTTTATTATCACCTTAATATATTTAGCTTTAAGATCAGTCGCTTCACAAGGTGTAGAGAAAAAAAATTTGTTTCTTGATGTTGAGAAAATTTTAATTATTCAGAAACGGTAAGAGATGGTGACCTGAAGTTTAAAGCATCGGAGTATCTCATTTGGTACCAAAATTTACTGAAATTATTTTTTATTACTATATTTTGACCACCATTTTTTATGTACGAAAAAATCAAAGTTTATGGACGCAATGCACAAATGCCTTAATAAAGGATGATCCAAGAAGAGGTATTTTTTCAATAGCCTTTATTTGACAGATCACACCTGAGTCGTGTCAAGTTGCTATGCTATTTGTGTTCAGTATTATTTGGTATTTCATCGTTGAAAGGCTTACGCGTGAACAACGTTTACAAATCATTAAACTTTATTACGAAAATCCACGTTCTCTAATGAATGTGTTTCGCACGCTTCGCTCAACTTATGGTCAACATACTCGGCCTACTGAGCGTACTATTGTACTATTCGCAACACCATCACACATCTCGAGACCCAGCATTCATTATTAGGTAACATTCTATTCAATAGCCCACGTCCGCACGCAGTGGGGAAAATAAAGCGGCCGTAGTTGAGAGTGACACGAAGACCGTGGAGAGTCGATTCGGCGCCGTTCGCAGCAACTGGGACTGACTTATGGAACGACTCGGCGCATTTTACATCGAGATCTTAAGCTGAAAGCGTACAAAATACAGATTGTGCAAGAACTGAAGCCGTTCGACCTTCCCAAGCGACATTGCTTCACTCCAATTTTTGTTCAGCGATGACGGCCATTTCTGTCTCAATGGGTATGTAAACAAGCAAAATTGCCGCATTTGGGACGATTCGGGACGAAGAACAACCTGAAGAGATTCAAGAGCTGCCATTTTATCCAGAAAAAACAACGGTTTGGTGTGGTTTGTGCGCCGGTGGAATCACTGGTCCATATTTGTTCAAAATTGATGCCGTTGAGAACGTAACCGTCAAGGGCGACCGTTATCGCGCCATGATAACCGATTTAATGCCTGGAATTGAAGCTCGTAATCTCCGCTATATTTGGTTTCAACACACATCGTATCGTTCAATGGATTTATTGAGAGAACACTTCGGTGGGTAGATAATTTCACGTTTTGGGTCGGTCGATTGGCCACCAAGATCATGTGATATTACACCATTAGACTATTTTCTGCGGGGATATGTAAAGTCCAAAGTCTATGCGAACAATCTCGCTTCTATTCAGGCCTTGGAGGAAAAACATCATGCGTGTCATTCGCCAGTTACCAGTCGAAATGCTCGAACGTGTCATCGAAAATTGGACTCAACGGATGGACATTTGAAAGAGATAATTTTCAAAAAACAAATGCCAAAGAATATTCTTTCGAATGATAATAAACATTCCTCATTAACTTTGAATTTCCTTTGGTTTGTTTTATTTAAAGTAGGGAACCTCGAAAGGGATCTATGTGCTTATTATGTACATAAATACTCGGTGTAAAATAATATTAAGAGTAAAGCAGTAGACCTAAAATTCATTAAACTGCAAACTTTAAATATTTCTGAGGTTTTCAAATCAATTTTAAAAAAGTTCAATAACATTGGTAAAAATATATTCCCATTTCCACCTCAGTTTTTTCATTTTCATAAATTAAACTCATTTCAATTGAATACAATTAATATTATTCGAATAAACTTAATAAAATGTTGACTCGCTTGTGTGTCAATAACTTCCACCGTAACTATTACAACATAACGAATTTGATTAAAAAGTTAATCGCCGAATTCATTAAACTGTTTTTCGTTTTTTAATTATGTATGTGTGTCTTCAGCAGACGACCGATTCACGCTAGCAAGCAGCAATAGATATCATACAGATACATATATATATATTCGTAATTCAATTGCTATGCGCCAAATTATGTAATAGCCAAGCATGCAACAACACAAAATAAAATAAAAGCAAACAAAATATGACACAACAACGACAATAAACAACTTTCAAATACAAAAAGCGATTAAGATATGAAAAAGGCGGTTGAGATAATGAAATGAAATTAAATAATAATAAAAAGAGTTGGTAAAATGGAAAAAGGTAAATAAACAAAAATAAAAAAGATGACACAACAACAACAACAAATATGGCAGGCGGTAAAACAAGTTTTTTGTCTACAGAAAATGACTGTTGTAGTTGTTGGTAAATTTCATATTTGCAAATTTCTTCTCTCACTCTTTCACTTTTCTCCAAGTTGATGTGCGTAGAAATATAAAAGAGAGAAATGATGACAAACAAAACATACTTCGCAAACGCTACGTATGTATACATGTATATATTTTGTGCTGCATAAATATGCACGCAAAATGCCAGGAAAAGCAGAAGTAATAGAAAAGTTGATAAGAAATTGCATGCAAAAGCGAATGAAGCGAAATGAAATGCATGCAACATGCACTTGAACTTGCTTTTACTATGGCTGTGCGTTGGCTGCACTTGAATGGTTTGTTTGTGCAAGCCGTTCATCTGTTTTTTATCTTTTATTTTATTTCTACTTTGTCTTTTGGTTTTGTTATATGTGATTTTCTGAAACTCCGGTCTTTATTAGCCTTGTCAGCACTTGTTGAATTTTTAATAGATATTGCTTTAATAGCAACAAATTGGAAAATTCGCTTAATTGCAGTTGCGCCATAGAAGGAGAGGCGCCGCTGTGATGATCAAGCTGCTAACCCCGAGAGAGTTAGGCATTTTTAATTTTATTCCAAATGAATTTACTTAGCTTAAATGGGTGAATTTGAACTATTGTTTATTTGGGCTTTGACATCTTCAATGACATTTTCGATGTGCCAGATATTCAGCATAATATTTCAGGTTTACTAAATGGTTAAGTTTACCTCTAAAGGAAATTGGGAAAGATGAAAATTGACTTCCAAATGGTGAATTTGCAACCTCAACTGCAAGAAAATTATGCAAAAAATTCATTCCCCGGATATCGATCACTGCGAGCAGCTTGATGCTCACTCGATACTCGCTCATTGCTCAACTGCCCAGCAGAATAAAAAAATTTAATTTTGCTTGTCAAAAGTCAGTTTCAATTACTTTTACACTTTGCATAAATAAATTTAAAATTAATAAAAAGAAGTTTTGAGAAAAAAGTCAAACTGTTTGTCAAAATACTCGATATACTCGCGCTCGGCTCTAAAAATTTTCGAGTAATGAGCAATGAGCAGGTATGCGAGTGTTCGTTGCTCATATGCTCGCACTGCTCGAAAGTGTTTGAGTAAAATCTGGAGCTTTAATCAATTTGTGCAGCTGGTTCGTTGTAGGTCGAAACAGCTCACGTTCGTGCTCGTTTAGGTTGTTCAGGGGAAAATATCGCTGCAGTAGCTCAAAAGGTGCTCGAACAACCATCGACATCAACTCGACACCGTTCGCAGGAATTAAACATTTCGCATACTTCCTTGCGCATGATTTTCAGTAAGGCTTATAAAGTCTAATTGGTTCAAGAACTGAAGTTTCATGACCATTCGATGCAATTTCACCTCGCCCCATGGGCAAAAGATCGCCTGACAGAAGATGAAAATTTTAGCAAAAAATCGTCTCGGAGGCTTAATTAACAAGCTAAACTCTGAAAACCCATATTTGGACTGGCGGCATCATTGGCTCTTTTTTCTTCAAAAACGAAAAAAGACCGTGCTGAATATTATTCGTTTCCAAATGTTGAAGCGAACGACCATTCGCGCATTGTGTTCGGAAACAGCGATGTCAACTGGCCGCATCACAGCTGCGATTTTTCGATTCGAAAAATTAGGTGAACAGACAGAACAGAATGGGCTACTATAAGGCCAAACAAGGTAGCTATATGAAAGCAATGGTACTCCACCATTGTTTGAGGTATTTCAATAAAGGCAGAATGATTGAACATCTTTATTCGCCTTTTTTATAAAAATTTCGAAATTAATACTTTTTTGTGGTCCATCCGTTTAAATTATATCTGTACAAGAAATAATAATTTTAGATTTTATAATTTTTTTATTGAAATTATGTTATTTTATAATTTTTTTATTGAAATCACAAAAAGTTAAATTCGAAATAGATTAAAACAATTGGTTGGAATCGAAAACAGCTTAGAACTAGTGTTATAACACAAAAGTTATAATTTTAAAGAATAAGCAAATTAATTAGTTTTAATAGGGACTAGTTTGAAGTTAGTTTTATAAAAATTAATACTAAAATTTTGTCAATCATTTTAAAATAAAATTTTGAGTTAGAGCAATATTTAAATTTATTTTATACAAAACTTTTAGCGATGTGTTTTAGAGCTTTTTAGTCCCCAATAAAATATGTTTTTATATTTCATTTCCCCTAAAGAGCTAAACTCAATAATCTATATTGGGATTTTGAAAAATAACTGCATGCTGACCGCAGAGGATTGGACGCTTTCACTACTTTTACAGCTCGCTTGCAAATTTTTTTACTTACAATAAATAAATAAACTGTCTACATATATATATATATATATATATATATACTATATGGGTATATTTAAGCTTAAATATGGAAAAATAATTTTTTATTTTTTTTTTTAACATATTTTTTTTTCAATTATTTACAATATATAAACGTGCTTCATGCGTATGGTAAATAATTTTAACGGCATTTTTAAGCATTTGGACTTTTCTGTTTGCCTGACGCTGCCCCTGTAATTGCTATTTATTCGTACTCGCATATTACATAGCAACTCATGAAAACACTCTCACTTATCTTATGTTAACTCACCTTCATTTTGTTGATATGTTGTAGTTGTAGTTTTTCTTTTTTGTAGTTGAAAAATCAAAAAGGTGTTTCTTCACCAGCAGCCACTATTGAATGTTTCAGCCAAAGTAGGATGAGTCGTAGTTGATCAGCAGAGAAACGAGTTTTTTTTTACAGTTATGTGATATTGCGTGCCAAAATAACGCAAGAAAATATTTAAATTAAAAATCGCAACCAAATGTTTGTATGGTACTTTGTCTGCGCACAGACTGCGTTGACGACGTTGGCGACAATGATGACGTGTGCGTGGCGTTCCGTAACAAAATCACTTTTACTTGCAAACGCGCTCGTACCAATGGATTGAATGTCGACCGAAACTGCCGCACAAAAATTTTTGTAATGCTACGATTTAGTTATTGCTGTTGTTGTTGTGAATTAACGTTTTACTGTATAAATATTTCTTGTGTTTGTGTTGTTTTTGTTGTTGTTGTGTTGTCATTCACTGGAAGTGCGTTTGTTTTTTAATATTCGTTTTTCGTTTCTTCCGCAGCTTTGCTTTTGTGTGGCTCGTTTCACTCAACTTTCTTTCGACAAAACCAAGAAAATAAAAAATAAAATTAAAATACCGTGTATATTGTTGTTATGCTTCTTTTTTGCTACTTTTACACTTTGCAATGGCAACACTGTTTACAAATCAATTTTATTTGTTTAATCATAAGTTTTTTTTTCACCGATTTATTTTACACTCTTCCCGCTGCTTTCTCGAAAATGCAATGCAAACTCCACGCACTGTAAGCTGCACTTGTATATATATGTTTGTATTTTCGTAACACTGCTGCTGCTGCTGCTGTTTTCTTGTCGCTACCCACAGGTCGTTGTTGCCACTTCAACGTTTTCTACCAATCTGTCGTTGGCTTTTGCTGCGTTTCGGTCTTTTAAAGTAAATGCTGCGGCATTAACTTGCCGGCAATGGTTACCCACAAATTGCTCTCTTCAGTTTGGGCACTTCAAGATCTGAAGCTCTACTGCAGTTGTGTTGAGTTCACTCAATGCTCTTGTTTAAGTTAGTGAATGGCTTAGTGCGCTCTCTTATCAGATATCGCTCACTTCGTAGCAGACTTTGCTCGTAATTTTCATTTATTTACTGTTTTTTTTTAAATAGTTTTTCTCTGAAAATTAATTGTTTTTATTTCGGTTTTTTGTATAATTTGACTTGACTTTATTTCCTTGACGCGCCATCACAATTGTGCGCGCGCTGATTATGCGTTGTTGAGGCGCGAATTTGATATCAGAATGTGGCAATAGTTTAATGGTTTAAAATATAATTTTGTTATTGTTATTTTTACGCCTTTTTATTGCAATTGATATATGAAAAGCATTAGATGTAATGCAGCGCGATGGGTTCCATGCGGCGCAATGAAGAAAAATACAAGTATATTACAAAAGACTTAAGCGACGAACTTGCTTGTGTGTTGGCGCTAACCGCATAGCGAATTGAGGAGACTTTTGAAGTATAGCAGCGCAGCTAAAATTTTGTGTCTGCTGCAATTTAATTGTTTCTGGTCAGTGTAGGTGATTGGTAGGTAATTTTTAAAAATGACCATGCACTTTTTCTTCTCGTTGCGCTGAAGTGCACTGGTAAGGGCGCGCATGTTTGTGAAATTGAGGAAGTGTTTTGGGAGTCTGTACAAATCAATATTTTTTTTAACAATATATTTAGCATGGATTTTGGTATATGTGGATTTTTCGTCTACTTTTAAGAAAAGGAGTTTATCATTACAGTTAAAGTGAACGAGTTTCAGTTTTTTCTTAACAGTAGAGGAAATATAACACTCCACACTTAGTAACTCAAGTACACTCTGGAACGAAGCTGCATATCACTGATTCTGCAAAATACCTGGAACTCATTTTGGACAAAAGATTTAACTGGTCACAGAACTCAGAGGAGCGGATGCTGAAAGCATTCATTACTCTCTATACTTGCAAACGACCGATTAAGCTAAAGGGGAGCATTTCATCTAAGTGATGCGTTGGCTGTACTTCTCTATGGAGTAGTGATCTGGTGTCCAGTACTGGAGAAGAAATCAATTACTCTCCATTGACATAGTGATAAGGCTGCATAAATTGTCTGAATGAAAGTTCTTAAATAGCGGTCATATTAATATATTAAGAAGGTTTCGTCCACCAGAATGGACGGACTACTGCATAACTTTTACTGACTTTATTACAGACTATTAGGTGGTTATTCCAGATAGAAACGGATGAGGAAATGGCATCCCAGTATATGCAGACTCGATACGTTTTTACACGGATACAGGATCGGTAGTGGAATCTGCTCAAAGTAATTTGTACTTAGCAAGTCCTTTCGACTGCCGGATCTCTGTAGAGTTTTTAAAGTTGATCTATTGGTCATAAAGGCTATAAAATGTCTACTCGGTGAGGAGTATCTATATTTAATCGGACGATGAGGCAGCACTAAATGACGTTAGAGACGGTAGGGGACTGCCGCATATCCCTAAAAGTAGCATGCCTATCATGAAAGTGCTTGGGCATGACGCTCTCAACCTTTAAGCTCACTAAAGCAGTGTTATTCGTCGCTGATGCTGACTTAAAATGGAAAAGTCTCAATTATTGCAAAGTGACTACGTCTTCTCACAGCACATCCTTTTTTTAGCCAGACAAGCAGAGCAAATGACTGGTGCAGGAGTTTTAGAGAGGATGAAGAACCTGAGGCTTAAGGCACTTCTTTTATGCCAAATTTTAATGGTGATTACATACGTGTCCCCGACTTCGCATTGTCCTGCTGGAATAGAATTTTTTTAGGTTTCTGCTTCAAATAAATATCGATTCTGTCCAAAAGTTCTGAGTAATATTTTACCCTATTCCAGGCAGTCGATGTGAATGACACCTCGTTTTTTTGGTGCACGTTCATACGGAGAAACCCGCTGACTTGATTCTTCTTTGGTCTCTGGTGTGGTGTGGTGGGTCCATGCTTCATCTACGATAACAAAACTGAGTAAAAATTCTTTTGGATTACGATTGAATATCGCCAAGCACTCCTTTGAAGTAATTCCATGGTTGCGCTTATGGTCGTGGTGAGCAATCGCGGCAGCCATCCATGCTTTACCATTGAAATTGGTATTGCAGGGTTCCCATAATATTTGGTCAGTTTTTTCTTGGTCTCAGTTATGATGTTTTAAGCAAAAAATAATGCTTGCATACGAAATTCATTTTTCTTCTGCTTTCAACGTCTGTCAAACACAAACTAAATGGTGAAGCTTGCTCAAAATTTTATAGCAGCGTATTAATCTTATCTGTAAGTTTTGTCTGAAATAATTTTATGATAAAATTTACAGTTTAGCTAAAAATTGGTAAAATCCCGTTTTTATAACTTTTTAACCACGACTGATTTTTTTTTTTAGCAATATTCAGTTCTGTAAAGGGCTTAAAAACTTTTTTGTCAGAGTAATTTGTAAAAAATTTAAATTTAATTATTAACATAGATTTTTTATAGATAAATTTCAAAAAATTTTAAATCACGACACAATTCTGAAGGATGAGAGGAAATATGCACAAGAAAGTACTCAAAACTTTAATCTGACATTTGAATTTTTTCATTGAGAAATTTATTGATAATATATATTTAAATTATATTTTTATATCATTTCTAATTTTTTTATTGTTAATTTTCAAAGCTCATAAGCATATATTCTTCCGCATGCACCTATGTGACCTTATTTACTTCACACTCAAATTCACTTAGTTTCACTATAAGTATTCCCCTTGCTTTTAACATTCCGACATATATACAAATGTGTAGCACGAAAATAGTGTTTACATGAAATTAAAAAAAAAAAAAATTATTAATTTGATTGTTTCGCTTGCACAATTAAACTAATCACTTGAAGTGGCAATTGTCTGCGTACGTGTGTGTATGCATGACATATATTTATGTAAATTCATATATTTTCGAAGCAGCAGACTATTTGTGTAATAAACTCCAAAGTTAAAAAGTTAAGCAGACTTCCAGCAGAGCAGAGCCTGCATCCACCATGGATGGCTAAGACGGGTGCATGCAGTTTACTAATAAATATACTCAAACATATACATACATACATACAAAAAAAAGTGCATACCACATATTATTGTAAAAATTACAAGAAATATTTCATATGCACACACAATATTACATATGCATGTATGTGTATGTATGTGGTTGTACAAATAGATTGCAATCTCGTAGTTTTGGTCGAGTTAACACCCGAGTTTTGTCAAAATAGTTCAAGCAACTTGAGTTGTTGCCATTTTCCACTAAGCCCGTGATTATGCAATCCGCTGCTAAGCCAGAAATTTGCAAAGTTTTTTTATTTTAATTTTAATTTGAATTTAAATTTTTATTTTCCATTTTATAGTGCTTTTATAGTGTCAGCTGCAGATTCACTTTTAACAAGCTATGCGCTAATGCACAGCAACAACACCATTACAGGCGAACGCATGTGCATTGTAGGCCGACGTCAATTTGCATAAGTTGTTTGTTTGCTTTCTTGCTTGCTTGCCTGTTTGCCTGTTTGCCTGTATGTGTAATGTGTGCTTTTGAGCGCCATCATTGGCTTTGCGTCACGCACCGGTTTTCGTTGGTGAATGTTGCAGCCACTCAGTCCAACAGCTGACTTTCGTTTGTGTAATATTTGGTTTTTTGGACAAATGTAGTGCGACTTGTTGCAATTGCACCACTCATATGTCACCAAAATACTTGCCACGCAGGAAATATCGTAAATTCGCTACGTGACATGAACAATTGGCTTTTGACTTTTCAGCTCGTGAGTATTTCATTGTTCCAATTTTTTTCGAAGTGCTAGAGGAGGTTTCACATATGTAGGGGTGTATGCATGTATGTATATATACGCTTTATACATAGCCTTTGTATAGCCTCTGTTGACACAGTGATAATGAACTTTTGTAGTCGTTGAACTTTCCCTCCATTTCATTTCGTTAATGCTTTTTTCGCATATTTTCTTAATTATGTGCATTTAGTTGTTTGTGTTTTTGTTCTGCTAAGCATATTACATAATCCAAATGGGTCATACTTATACGCGCGCATTTGGTTTGACTAATTGAATACATCTCTAATGGTTCATTTAAGCAGCCAGCATTAAAATTAAATGATGTCTCAAGCGCTGTTGGCGGCAAATGAGATTCAGTTTTCACATTAAATATTTTGCTTAAATAGAAATTACAGAGAAACATAGTTAGGAAGTGCTTATGGCAGAGTTCAAGTTTAACCCGTTTCCGTAGAAATATTATGGCGAAAATGCGAAGCGAATGTCAGATGAAAGAGAGAAGCCGATAGCTGGCATGTTCTAAAGCGTAAATCGAGAACATTCGTTATGGAGAATCGATTATTCCAGGCGGTTGGTTGAGAACAACCGAGTGGTATATAAGGGCAACGCACAACTGCAGAGGAGTCAGTAAGTGAATCAGTCGTAAAGTAAACGCGTTGGTTATTACACTATATGGAAGTAATAAAAATAGAACATTGTGCAAGTTGTAATACAAGTCATTGTAGATAGTGGAGTGAATTGTAATTGAATTGTGAATTACTGAGTAATAAAATGATATTAAATAAATTCTTTATAAATAAAGAAACTGCAAATGAAGTTGGCGATTTTTATTTAACAATCCAGATATCGTACCCGAATTATTTGGGAAATCATCGAGGTTGAATCAGCAAGATCGTAACATTATGTTTAATCTTAGATAATAAATTTTAATAAAAGCAAATACGTACTTGGTAGGGACATAAATACTGTTACAACATTAAACACACGCATTTCAATAGAAGAATTGAGCATACCACATAATTTCCATATGATTTATAAAGTATAACCTGTAAAGCGTTAGTCTGTATCGGTAATTCTAAATTGTGTGAGTTTTCAACATGGAATGGTCAGATAATAAAACCGTATCGCTGTTATAGCGCTTTTAAGTGTGAAATGAAAAAAGGTGATATTTTCAAAACACTCCGTCCGCTCGGCATTAGTCGCATGTTCATCTACCGGTGCATAAGACTGTTTGAGGAGACTGGGGATGTTAAAGACCGCCATCGGTCGGGCCGTCCACGCACAGTTTAAACGCCGCAAGTCATCAAAACTGTCAAATCAAGAATTCTGCGAAATCCGCTCCGGAAACAGAAAATCATGGCTCGGGACATGAATGTTTCGCAAAAGTCCATGAGTCGAATTATTAAAAAAGACTTGGGACTTGGGGCTTTCAAACGCCGTACCGGACATTTGTTGACTGCAGCTTTGAAAAAAATAGGGTGGTAAAATTCAAACGTCTTTTGGTGAAGCACGCTGATAACCTGCACAGAAAAATCTTGTTTACCGATGAAAAAATTTTTACCGTGCAGGAAAAATTTAATAAACAAAATGATAGGGTGTATGCACGGTCATCTAAGGAAGCATCTGAACTGATTCCATGGGTCGAAAAAGGTCATTACCCAGCTTCAGTCATGGTTTGATGGGGTAACTGACTTGCATTTTTGCGAACAAGGGGCCAAAACATCCGCCAAAGTTTACCAAGAAACCGTTTTGGAAGTTGTTGTAAGACCACTTAACCATTCCATGTTCCAAAACCAATCATGGACTTTTCAGCAAGATTCTGCGCCGGCCCATAAAGCTAAAACGACCCAGATCTGGCTCCAAAACAATTTACCAGCATTCATTTCCTCTGAAGAGTGGCCCTCTGGTAGTCCTGATTTGAACCCGCTGGATTACAAATTGTGGACAGTTTTAGAGGACATGGTTTGCCACAAAAGATACCCCAACATTGATTCTCTTAAGACAGCTTTGATTCGCGCTGCGACCAATTTCCCAATAGAGGAGGTGCGTGCGGCTATTGATGATTGGTCAGTCCGACTTAAGGCGTGCGTGAAGTTCAAAGCGGGCATTTCGAATGAATACTGCTTTTTTGTATACAAAATATATCAATAAATATGTAAAAAAAATTGGTCCTAAAACATTCATTATTTTTTATTTTATAGCATAAAATGTGTGTAACAGTATTTATGTCCCTCCTAATAATATCTCTCTCATGATATAAGCACAAACTAAGAAGATACTTCTACGTCCTTAAACGCGCTATAATGGCTAAAATACGCGTACAAAACCCAGACCCATATCTCTTATTTTCATATGCCTCTTCATAGGAGAATTCTGAGTCCAACCTTCCTAGCATCTTAGAATATGAACTTAATCCTTAGTGGCTTACACAGCATTCCGATGGCGTGGTGGTGGAAATTTTTTATTTTTCCACTACTGACGATTTGAGAACAAAGAGCGAGTTGGTATAATTGTATCTTTAAAATACATATATACTACAGTACTAAAAATAATAATTTACCAGTAATAGTATACCTGAAGTAAAACTCAAAACAAAACATACAAAAAAAAAAAAAAAACTATGGAATTTTTTTTCAATACTAAAACAAAATGCTTAGCTTTAGAGTTATATTATGACGTATTTTACCCTTAGACTTACACCAACATCTGTATAAATCGCAGTTCACACAACAACGTCGAAGTTACATCGATTGTGTGCTTGAACAGCAAGCAGTGGTCAGCGATTTTTCCAACAAAATTGTCGAATTTGGGGCTCCGAGAGCACTCAAATTATTGTGATTGGACCTTACTTCTGTGAAAATTATAACGGTGGGACTGTCACTGTCAACTCGGAGCGTTATGATCATATGATAACCGAATGCTTTTGACCAGCAATTAAGAACACGATTTGGAAAATATGTGGTTCCTTATCAAGATGATGCCACACAAGCGGATATGGCTTTATTGCGAGAGAGGTTTCTCGGCCGCCTAATACGTCTTGGCGATGTCAAGCAGCTCGGTGGCTGCGAGTCGAGACAACTTGACACCGTTGGACTTTTTTGTGAGGCTCCGCAAAAGACAGTGTTTATGCGGATAAACCTTTGAATCTTGAGCTTTTGAAAACCAACATTCGTTAAGTTAAGGCTGAGATTCCGTCCAATATGCTCCAAAAAGTGGTCGAAAATGACCTCAAACAGATCTAAGTTTGCAAAAATTTACGAGACCGTCATTTGAATGATGTAGTGTTTCACATATAATGTCAAGCCAAGCATACCCCGTATTTATGTCTCCATTTCCGTGATAAGGAGTCATCGTGTTCGAAACCTGGTTTTATATTCATGATATTGACAGAGCTTTGGTGTTATTTACCATGAGTTTACACAGACGTATAAATTTCACGTGGTTACCAAACTCGGACATAACAGCATAGAGATGATTCCTTTTCGGCTGTCGAAAACTGCTTTTAACATCGAGCAAGAGGTGGCTTGTGTCGATCTCTTTATCATAGGTCTTCTCCAAAATTTGACCATGGTCCAATCAGTTTTTGAGATGCTCATTTTCATGGCTTGAGCAGAACACACTTAGGTTCCAATCATCGGGCGGCCTGCTTTCGTATGACTATATACTACAAAGAAGCTGATACATGTAACTTCCTCGCCATCATATTTGAAAATCCTAGCCAGAAAGTCCGCGTGGTTGTTAAGTAAGCAATATCGATTTGGATTAGTTTATAGTGAGTTGAAAGTCTATACCATCGCTATTCAGGCCACAGAAGTGCTCGTTCTTACAGGAAAATTATCTGGTCTTGAAACCTGCTGAAATATGCATAAACTTTCCAAGCATTTCTTCAGTTGGCAAACTCTGCAAGCTCTTCTAATTCACGTCGATTCTTCCCTGTATTTTATGACGTGAGTTCTTAGCTGCATAAAGACGTATGTGTATCTCGGTATCTCGGCTGCAATAATTTAGTGGTCCGAGTTGATGTTAGGACCCCGAAGATAACGCACATATAAGACAAAGGAGATGTATCTTATAATACAAGATTATCAATAATTAAATTAACAACGCTCTAATAGTAGCCGTAAAATTTTATGAGTGGCTTGAATTAGTGTGGTTATTTATACAGCAAATGTATTTGGGTTAACATGGTGCAGACGTAGCTTCGTGGTATAACCTCGTGCTCTATATATTCCAAATTCAAAACATGGATTTCCTCCGATGAGGAAACATGGGGGTTTTCAGAAATTCTATTGCTTAGACTGTTTCCGATTTTTTTCAATTCTCCAAAAAATTAGCTCAGCAAACTAAATAATAAATAATAACTATTTTTTTTTTTGTGAAAACAATAAGTGTTCCTCTGAATGTCGTCGCCGTTCTCAAAAGGTTTCAGTAATTGCATGTCACGCGGTAGTTTGTTGACAAGAAAACCGTCGTTGTCTTAAGTAGTGTCATGCCGCATCCTAAATATTAACTGCTTATAGACTAACCCTCTCTCTCTGACCTATGGTCCGTTGTTCTTTCCACCGTTAGTTCATATAGTTGACACCTTCGACTTTGTGTCGAAGTATTTATGTTCTTTTAGAAGAAGATATAGTGATATAATCAGAATGACGACTTAAGTTGATCTATCCATGTCATTTTGCTCGTCTGTGAAGATGACTAGATATGAAACTTTTTATTTCATAACATATCCGTACACTGACACTGCCGTCGAAAAATAACTTTTTTGGATTTTTAGGTAAATGAAAATACCCATTATCACGAAGAAGAAGTACAACAAATGTCTTTAATTGCAATTTTAGTACAATATTTTATTGAAAAACAATTAAATATTTACTTCTAGCATTAAAAATACAATAATTACCTTCACATTTCCTGCAGAAGTAAAACTTTTTTGAGTTTAAAGCAGAGGATTTCTTTTTCTACATAGTTGTTTTTGAACATCAGCTGACCTGACACTGCTGCCAACATTATAATGTTAGATGGGAATGCTCTCAGCAGCAATGTTAACAAATTTGAGTAAGTTTCTTATCTAGTCGTCTCTGTTGTCTCAGTTTTTGAGATATATACACAAAATCTGGCATGAAAGAGTAGTTTTGCATTTTTTATATATTCATCGGAGCCAGATAAATGGGGAGACTTCATCATAAAACTCCAATACAACTGGTTGTTCAGATATTTCATTTCATTTATCATAATTTACACGATGAGGTCTTTAACTTTGAGGTCGTGGATACTTTCGCTTAAAACATGTAGTTCCATCAGCCGAGTCTTCGGATATCTCATTTCTTAACATAAATCAGACAGTTAAGCAATCAACTGAGTGTATTGAAATAACAAATTAAAATAAATACAAAAACACACAAAATCTCCATTATTATTCCATTTATAAGTTATAAATATTGAAGCCCAGAATGCAATACGTATTCATGAAAGCTATAAAGTCAACACTTTTTCCTTGAATTAATACTACTATAATTACTATAGACAAATTGAATTTTTTATAGACAAATTGAAAAAATATTTCAAGTATGAGCATTAAATTGAAATTAAATACAACAAAGTTATTAATTTTCATGACGTAAACTACTTCCTCAAGTGTTTATTTTCATTAGAGAAAAAACAGTTTTCACATAAATCATATCCGCACAAAGCCTGTACGACAGTTGGACAATCAGTTCGCATTTAAACGATGTTTGCATTTTCCTTGGTCCTCCGGTTTAGTTTTTCTTGTTTGTTTTTGATTTTTTTAATTTTTATAACTTGTGTACGAAAATTTGCAGCTATTCGGCGATTACGCAATTATTGTAACTGCTTGCACACTTTTATAACGGGTGTTCCATTTTGAGGTTCCCTACTTTTTTAAAGAAAAAACACAGAAAATTCAAATTTAATGAGGAATGTTTATTATCATTCGAAAAAACATCCTTTGGCATTTATTTTTTGAAGATTATCTCTTTCAAATGTTGACCGCGGCTACGTCTCAGATGATTCATCCGTTGAGTCCAAATTTCGATGACTCGTTCGAGCATTTCGACTGGTAACTGGCGAATGACACCCATGATGGTTTGCTCCAAGGCCTGAATTGAAGCGGGATTGCCCGCATAGACTTTAGACTTCCGCACAGGAAAAAGTCTAAACAAAACGTGAAATTATCTTCTCACCGAAGTGTTGTCACAAGAAATCCTTTGATTGATGTTATGTGCCTTAAGTGGCATCGTCTTGTTGAAACCAAATGTCGCGAAAATCACGAGCTTCAATTTCAGGCATCAAATAGTCATTTAGCATGGCGCGATATTCGGTCACTATTGAAGGTTACGTTCTCACCGGCTTCATTTTTGAAGAAATATGGACCGATGATACCACCGGCCCACAAACCATACCAAACCGTTAGTTTTTCTGAATGAAATGGCAGCTCTTGAATCTCTTCAGGTTGGTATTCGTCCCTAATGCGGCAAGTTTGCTTGTTTACATACCCATTGAGCCAGAAATGGGTCTCATCGCTGAACAAAATTTTGCTCGAAAAACGTGGGATCTTCTTGGAGCTTTTCAAGAGCCCATAGAGCGAAGCGATGTCGCTTGGGAAGGTCGATCGGCTTTAGTTCTTGCACAAGCTGTATTTTGTACGCTTTCAATTTAAGATCTCGACCTAAAATGTGCCAAGTCGTTCCCTACGTCTGTCTGTGTTGCTGCGAATGGCGCCGAATCGACTCTCAACGGTCTTCGTGTGGACTCTCAGCTACGACCGCTATATTTTCTTCACTTCATGCTGAACGTGGTCTATTCGGTCGAATATTATCCAATAATGAATTCTGGGTCTCAAGATGGGTGATGGTGTTGCGTATAGTACGCTCAGTAGGCCGAGTATGTTGATCATAAGTTGAGCGAAGCGTGCGAAACACATTCATTAGAGAACGTGGATTTTCGTAATAAAGTTGAATTATTTGTAAACGTTGTTCAAGCGTAAGTCTTTCCATGATGAAATGCAAAATAAAATACTGAACAAAAATCACATGACAGCTTGGCACGACATACAAGTGATCTGTCAAAAAAGGCAATTGAAAAAAGAGCCTCTTCTTGAATCACCCTTTACATACATACAAACATATACAAGTATGAGAGTATATTTGTGGTTATGAATTTTCCAAGTTGAACTTCATCCCGACGAAGGCAACCGATGGCATAACTAACATAAGCAATGACATTCAGGCGAGAGGAGTACATGCGGTTGTTTGCGGTAACTGCGTATATCCACAGACACTCGAATATACAAATTTTTTGTTTTTTAAATCTATAGACAAACATCGCAGGCGGGTTATTTCCATTCAAGTGCAAATCCGTGTTGCAAACACTGTTACATAGACAACAAGTTAGGCAAGCACTAAGCCGTGCAACAAGCCAATCAGTCCAATTTTCATTGCTCACATTTTGTTAGCCGTTAACACATACATACATGGATATATATATATATATATATATATATATGTGATTTGATGTCATCGCTGTTGTTGTAATTATATTTTCGTTGCACTTCCCCAATTCGGAAGCTAACTACACAAGTTTTTTGGTCAAATGCAACCAATCGTTTTTATTTTTGATTTTTATTATTATTACTAATCTTTATAATAATTTTTTTTTGTATTTTAATCAACAATATTGCTCTTCCAGTCGTTTGTTTATATTTAGTGCTGTGGCGTGGCCAAGCGGTTGCCTTTATTGTCACTTTGTGGCTGTAACGGAAACCTCTTGACATGCTCCTGTTAATCACAGCGTCGCAATCGGAAGTATTGCGGAAGTATGGAAAATATTATATGTATGTGATGCTGCGCTGGTGTGGAGCTTACGAGTGTAAGTTTAACTCTTTATTTACTCGTTTTGAGGCATGCATTGCATGCACATATGAATGCATGTGTATAAATTAATATTTTTTTTCTAGTTTGTAAGCATTCGTTTAAAAAAATGTTTTTATTTTATTTCTTTTTGTCCTTTGGAATATATTGTAACGGAAAGTGAAAGTCTCTATTTATTTGAATTGCACATTTGAAAAGTGATTGCATATTATTTCTATTTATGGCGTTGGCAAAAATTTTTTTTTAAAGGATAGTAAAGTTTGGTTTATGTTAGCAACAATGCGTTTTAGAAACAAAATAGTTTAGTATCGAGTAGGAGATGAAAAAGTTGACAATTTAAAAAAAAAAAGGGTTGTCTTCGGCCATGCAAAATTCGATTTCAATTACTTTCAGTGTCAATATTAATTTGAATTCATTTCGGTAGAACACCAAATTTCACGCTCCTAGATGGCGCATTTTTGACCAAAAACCTCATATCTGAACAAGTCTGTTTTATGGGGGCTATATGATAGAGTATTCCGATTTCGATGATTTTCAGAGCCAATATGCAATTTATAATGTACGTGCGCAAAAGTTTTATGTTCTTAGGTATTTTTTGATGGATTTATGACACAAAATTTTAAATCTGAAAAATCGATCGTATATATGCCATAATGGTTCCGATAGATGGTCGTTTAAACGTATAAGCACATACGTCTACCAAGTTTGGCTTAAATATCGGAAAAACCGAGAACTAGTTTGTGTTAAAACAAACAGACGGACAGACGGACAGACGGACATCGGTATAAATTTCGGTGGGTATATCTCTTCTCCTTCTGGTACTTACATACTTCTGACCAAAGTTAATATACCATTTCAGTACATGAAAGGAATAATAAATAATAGTTTCTCTGAAGCAACTTGAACAGGTTCTAGAAATTTAGGAGGGCAAGAGGGTCGACCAAAATAGCCGAGTGGTTAGCTCTGCGTACAACCAGGCGGACATCCGAATTGGTATTTGCATTGTGAGAGGTATCTCTATATGTTCGAAACTAACCGAATTTAGGTCAGCATTTTAGAAATCATTAAAGTAATTGTTCTACTCAGAATCTCTGTATTATTTGAGTACTTAAAATATGAATAGGGCACTTACATGCAAATAATCAGTCTTGTATGACATCGCATCTAAAGGGTGTTTTTTTTATAGAGGTATAGAACTTTAAGTTGCAATAAAACAACTGTGGATTATTCGATTGACATGAATTTTATTTATCCGAAAGATAATCTTGTGGCATTACATTTTAAATATGATTTCTGGCATATGACCGCCACGGCTGGCGCGGATGTAGTCCAATCTGGACGTCCAATTTTCGATGACTTTTTCCAACATTTGTGGCCGTATATCGGCAATAACACGGCGAATGTTGTCTTCCAAATGGTCAAGCGTTTGTGGCTTATCCGCATAGACCAAAGACTTTACATAGCCCCACAGAAAGTAGTCTAGCGGTGCTAAATCACAAGATCTTGGAGAACAATTCACAGGTCCAAAACGTGAAATTAGGCGGTCACCAAACGTGTCTTTCAATAAATCTATTGTGGCACGAGCTGTGTGACATGTTGCGCCGTCTTGTTGAAACCACATCTCCTGGACATCATGGTTATTCAATTCAGGAATGAAAAAGTTAGTAATCATGGCTCTATACCGATCACCATTGACTGTAACGTTCTGGCCACCATCGCTTTGGAAAAAGTACTGACCAATGATTCCACCAGACCATAAAGCACACCAAACAGTCAGTTTTTCTGGATGTAACGGTGTTTCAACATACACTTGAGGATTACCTTCACTCCCAATGCGGAAGTTTTGTTTGTTGACGTAGCCATTCAACCAGAAGTGCGCTTCATCGCTAAACATCGCTAAAATGGCCGTAGTGCGCGATACGTTTTCCGCACAGAACCATTATTTTCGAAATAAAATTGCACTATTTGCAAGCGTTGTTCAGGCGTGAGTCTATTCATGATGAATTGCCAAACCAAACTGAGAATAAATCATTTGACAGCTATTAAATCGGTCGCCATCTTGAAAAGTAATGCCAACTTAAAGTTCTATACCTCTATAAAAAAAACACCCTTTAGATGTCGCCTTAGTTGTCCTATTACCGTAAGTTCTTTAAATCCTAAATCAGAATGTTCTGAGATCAACTCTTATTACTTGTGGGATTAATTCCAAGCGAGCTGAATATGTTTTGTTTCTCAAAGCGGCTTTTGAAGTGTGGCAACCTCTTTCTGCTCCTATGGTGCTTCGATGCAGACAACTTAATTAAAAACCGAGAGAAGTAAGACTGCGAGAGAGGTTAGAAGGTGAATTTTTCTATACATAAATGTAACTATAATTGTTAAAAGACAAGCTCTGAAAGAGTTCATTCATTCATTGCATTCAGTCTAAATATCAGTAAGACGTAGCTAGTCCAATTAGTGCTGGAAGAGAATGAATTTTAAGTGATCTGTCTGTAACTCCCACTAAACAGAAACCCGTCATATACACCGAGGTGACTTTTAATAATTAATCAAACCCAAAAATTTTAGACTAAAATTTTCATTTTGTCAGACTAGTCCGCAGGGAATTATTAATCGAAGATTTGCTGCAGTGTATCGCATGATTATTATGCAATGAATGAGAATGGAAACTGCATACCATATTATTTGGTTGAAAGAATTGAAAGAATTAAAATGAATTATCTGCAAAAAATGAATTATCTGCAAACTAATATTTTAGACGGTCCTGTGGAAAACAGATTTCGGATAGGATATGAGGTTATATCAAAAGATTCTACAAGATAGACATTCCATTTTCTAGAATATGTTGAAGATTTTATGAGCTTTGAGAAATTGTCATATTTTTTGGACTCTCTAAAGTGGAGCTGTAAGGAGCACATGTAAGAATTAATTTTATCACGGACTTATCGAAAAATACGATAAATTAAAAAAAAATTAATTTTTTATGTAATTACGATAGTTTTGGTACAACCTTTATATATCTATAATTTTTTTAGGAAATGACCAAGTTTGTTGAGCCAATGAAGCTAAAAAATATGAGGATTTCTGGCATAAAAACAAAATTATATACCAAAAAAGAGAATTTTACACGAGTTAGATTTAAAATTTAAAAATTGTAAATTTTCAACTGAGTAGTTGGTACGCGAAACAACGTAGAGAGCTATGAAGGATTCCAATTTGCCAACATCCAATAATAGTTAAAAAAAATATATATATATATATGCGGCCGACCGCATGATGTAAACATCTACTTATAGAAGTATACCAAATGTTTACAGGCAGCTTAGAATGAACTATAATTTGATTTTTTTCTGTTGGAAAATTGTGAGGACGTGCGCTACGAATCGGAGGAAAAACATAATTGAAATACCACCAGCAGTTATATAATGGTAATTATATATGTGTTTTTGTTATCATAAAGGGTGATCCGTTTCTAGGGAAACTCGAAAGAAAAAAAAACACAGCAAATTCAAATTTAATGAAGAATGTTTATTATCATTCGAAAGAACATTCTTTGGCGTTTATTTGTAAGATTATCTCTTTCATATGTTGGCCGCAGCTACGTCTCAGATGGTCCGTCCGTTGAGTTCAATTTTTGATGACTCGTTCGAGCATTTCGATTGGTAATTGGCGAATGACAAGCATGATGTTTTGCACGAAGGCTTGAATCGAAGCGTGATTATCTGAATAGATTTTAAGCTTTACATATCCCCACAGAAAAAAGTCTAAAGGTGTGATATCACACGATCATGGTGGCGAAGCTACCGGCCAAAAACGTGAAATTATCTGCTTACCGAAGTGTTCTCTCAATAAATCCATTGATTGATGCGATGCGTGGGAATTGGCGCCGTTTTGTTGAAACCAAATATCCCGGAGATCATGAGCTTAAATTTCAGGCATCAAATAGTCGGTTATTATGGTTCGCTGACGGACGCCATTGGCGGTTATGTTCTCACCGGCATCATTTTCGATGAAATATGGACCGATGATTCCACCGGCCCACAAACCACACCAAACTGTTGCTTTTTCTGGATGAAAGGGCAGCTCTTGAATCTCTTCAGATTGCTCTTCGTCCCAAATATGGCAATTTTTCTTGTTTACATACCCATTGAGCTAGAAATGGGCCTCATCGCTGAACAAAATTGGGCCGAAAACGTCGGATCTTCTTGGAACTTTTCAAGAGCCCATAGAGCGAAGCGAAGTTACTTGGGAAGGTCGAGCGGCTTCAGTTCTTGCACATACTGTATTTTGTACGATTTTAATTAAAGATCTCGACGTAAAATGCGCCAAGTAGTTCCCTACGTCAGTCCGAGTTGCTGCCAACGGCGCCGAATCGACTCTCAACGGTCTTCGTGTACACTCTCAGCTACTGCCGCTATATTTTCCTCACTGCGTGCTGAACGTGGTCTATTCTGTCGAATATTATCCAATAATGAATGCTGGGTCTCAATATGGGTGATGGTGTTGCGAATAGTAGGCCGATTATGTTGACCATAGGTTGAGCGAAGCGCGCGAATCACATTCTCTACAGAACATTAATTTTCATAATGAAGTTGAATGATTTGTAAACGTTGTTCAGGCGTAAGTCTTTCAATGATGAAATGCCAAACAATACTGAATAAAAATAACATGACAGCTTGACACAACTCACAGGTGATTTGTCAAAAAGGGCTATTGGAAAAAGTACCTTTACTTGGATCACCCCTTAAATGAATGGACATATGGCCAAGAGGTCCAATGATGGGAATTGATGATCAGATCTTTAGTGATTCATACATTTTTATAAGTGTAATTTTTTTTGTGGAAAAATCTTAGAGAAAGTTTTATGCAATAAAGCGAACTTTAATCAACAATACTCGAAAAAATACAGCTGAATTTATTATCTGAAAAAATTTTGAGCGTCAATAAGGACTAAAATTTATATGTTAGCTTAAAATTGAAAATAATTGAGTTGTGATTTGTTTTGGAATTGGAGTACAATGTAACTTAAACACATTTAAGCCAATATTAAAGTCTATTAATAATAAATAAATACAAAATTGTCTTAAAACTACTTTTATTCCTCTGACAAGTGTAATAGTTAACCATGGCGTATGAGTGATCTGAAAGAATCATGATGTAACTGTGTTCTAAACACGCATATGCAAAATTTGACAGTTTAAGTGAATGAAAATGACTAGTAAATCATTTAAGACCAAAAAACATGCAATTTTCAATTGCCTGTCGATTTTTCCAAGCCAGGAAAATTGCTTGCAAATTAAGTTAATAAAAGCACTCCATCAACTAAATACCAATTATAATAAAAAAAACTTTTATTCAGTAGCTTTTAGCTGTATACTGTGGCGTTTACTATCTATGGCTATTTCCAACATAGTTACAACTTCAAATTTTAGTTCGCCTTTTCGTTCAACAACCCAACACATTTGTGCCTTTCTTAACTAGTTTATTCAACTCAAATTTAAATTTTATTTTTATTTAAACCTTTAAAAATTCATTTGAAAAACTTAAAAATAAAATTGTGTTGACTAATTAGGCCTATGTCATGTACTTGTACATTAAACTATTTATTCACCTGACATTTGTCACTTTCGTATTTTTGTAGTTTTATTTCTACTTCTAAATACCAACCATTATTATGAGATTCATTAAATGTCTGGCACGAAAGTATTACTACCATATTTGTTACTAATTTTATTTCATTAAATTACATTTTTTGGAATTTTTTTTTGCGGACACACATTTGTTGCCTGCGATTTTGGTTCAACGTTTATTGCTTTAGCCATGGCAGTTGACCATTAAGACTTTTGCCAAATATTTAGTGAGTTGTGTGAGTGAGTCATACCCTGCAAACATTTGTGGACCGTGCAGTCCATTGGAGTAACTGCAAATATACTCCTCTGTGTTAACTATTGTACCAATTCATGTTTCTATACCAGCTTAGTACGGCACGACCAGTCTTCGCGTTTTATCGATCACAATCTCTACACGAAGTCACAATTGCGCAATAAATTTTATACTCGTATACCGAAAATGTAATGAAATGAAGCTGAGTCAGTTTTACGTCGAGATCTTATACTGGAGCGTACAAAATACGGCTTGTGCAAGAACTGAAGCCGCTCGACCTTCCCAAGACACATCGCATAGCTCTATAGGCTTTTGAAAAGTTCCAAGAAGATCCGACGTTTTTGAGCGAAATTTTGTTCAGCGATGAGACCGATTTCTGGCTCAATGGGTATGTAAGCAAGCAAAATTTCCGCATTTGGAACGAAGAGCAACCTAAAGGAATTCAAGAGCTGCCATTCTATCCAGGAAAAACAACGGTTTGGTGTGGTTTGTGGGCCGGTGGAATCAGCGGTGCATATTTCTTCAAAACCGATGATGCCGGTGAGAATGTAACTATCAATGGCGATCGTTATCGCGCCATGATAACAGAATATTTGATACCTGAAATTGAAGGGCGTGATCTCCGCGATATTTGGCTTCAACAAAACGGCGCCACTTCCCACACATCGCATCAATCAATGAATTTATTGAGTTAACACTTCGGTGAGCAGATAATTTCACGTTTCGGGCCAGTCAATTGGCCACCGAGATCGTGTGGAAACATACCGTTAGACTTTTTTCTGTGTCTTAATTCTATGCGGACAATCCCGCTTTGAGTCAAGCCTTGGAACGAAACATCACGCTTGTCGTTCGCCAGTTACCAGTCGAAATGCTCGAACGAGTCATCGAAAATTGGACTCAATGGATGAATCATCTGAGACATGGTCGCGGCCAGCATTTGAAAGAGATAATTTTCAAAAAATTAATGTCCGAGAATGTTCTTCCGAATGATAATAAACGTTTCCCAATAAATTTGAGTTTGTCTGTGTTTTTCCTTTAAAAAAAGTAGGGAACATCGAAATGGATCACCCTTTGCTATAAAATATTAATATTATCATAGACTTATACGATAGATAATGTGTTTTAATAGCTTTTTCAAAGCAGATGGTATTCGAAACTAAAAAGTATGTTCGAATTTAATTTTTCGCAATCCCCTGTAGGTACTCCAGCACTAGGATGTGGATTATATGGTCCAGTCTTAGGACATCACAATATAAATTGGACCATATTTTTTGCTTGGATTGTGGCTGGTTTTGGATTACTCTATTGTCCGCGTGGAGTATATATATCACGCGTGCAGGGAGTACTCACGTTGTTTGCATGGTACATGATTAGTATGTGCACTAAATTAATGAGCGCAGGCATGTACTAAATGGAGTATTTACTCGTATATGTGTATGTATATATGTATATTTGTTAAATGCGTATTTATCAAGCACATTTAATTATGACATTTTGCGTGTTTTTGACTGTAAAGTTTGCGACTCGTCATTTTATTGGAGTATATGTGATTTGTTGGATGTGTTTACTTTTTATCTTATTTTTGGTTAAAAACTTTTTTCTGTTAATTTTTAATTTATAACTTTTATTTTGTTTTTATTTTCCAAATGTCACTAATTACTCAATTTTTCATTTCGGTGGTCGGTTTAATGATGTGTTAAATTTGTATTAGTTTTGTTTTGTTTTACGCTTTTTCTTTTTTTGGTTTCATTTCGTTTCACTCATTTTTATTTGAGTCAAGGGCTGATTGTGTGAAGGATGAACTTTTTACACTTGTATTTTGTCTCTTTTATTTTTGCTATGCGTGGGACGGTTTAAGTAATTTTATTTGAGAATTATATTGTTGCAAAATGGCAATTTTATTAAAAGTTCTATTAAAAGAGTAATAATATTTTACAATCATGGTTTTCTACTGGAAAAATTTTCCTGAAAAATACCATTTCTGAGAAAGAGTTATCGTAATGCTTGTTTCTAATTGAAGGGCGAAAGTAACCGAAGAAAATTCGTGTGCTTAAAAAATTCTATATAGATAAAAAAAATTAATTAATTAATTCAGTTCTTAATTTTGGTAGAATCTTCAGACAGCTTAAAAATTAATATTCCAGATTACCCTGTAGAAATTTGTGCACCATGCGGTCATTTGGAATACCTACAAATATGCTCCTCTGTAGTGTACTCTTGGACCAACTCATGTATCTATACCAGCTTAGTGCGGCAAGACTATTTTTCGTATTTGTCCGATTGTAATCACTACAAGATGTTGCAATAAATTCTATATACCGAAAATTTGTGAAAATGGAATTGCATCAGTTTCATTTCGTTGGTGGGCTTTGCTCGTACACAAAAGGTTTGCAGTGGTTGCGCACTACAATTCGGAAGGCCTGGGTTCGAGTCCAGGATCGAGCTACATGCAAAATAATAGAAAATTAATTTTTCTAAATTCGGTCCCCCCACCGCAGGGAATGTCAAGCCCTCCGAGTTTATTTCTGACATGAAGCTTTGTATTTCTCATAAAAATCCATCGACCGTTCGGATGTGGCTTAGCATAAATTCTAGGTCCCTACATTTGTTGGTAAAAACATCAAGACGGAAAACCACAAATTGGAGGAGGAGCTCGACCGAAAATCGCTTCAGCGGTTATAAAGCGCCAAATATATATAAATGGAGTACACTCGTTTTTCGCGGTATATTTAAGGAATATTTTCAATGGAATGTTTCTATATACACGGATTCAAAATATTTTTTATTATTTATTTTTTCGGTTTTTTTTTTAAATTATTTACAACTTATTATTTTTGTATTTATCTACTTTAATTAGTAATTAATTCATAATTTATTCTTATTATTATTAATAATTTATTATTTATATGTTGCTTTTTTTATCTCAAGATTAATTTCATTGAATGATTTAATTGAAATTTATTACCCATGCACACACGCGCAAGGGTTAAAGAGCCCAACTGCAAGCTTTTAAGCGTGTTTTACATGTAGAAATTCGTTTTGTTTCACTGCAACTTTTCTACTAAAAGCTTTTTAATAATGCCTAAAAGTAGGCAGTAAAACTTTCACTTTTCGTTAAACGAATGAAATTCAATTAGAGAGTTAAGCTTTATTACTAAATACGTCAATTTGAAAATGTTTGTAATTTTTAATAGTTTTCACTAAATAGTTTTTGAATATATACACATACATTTATCTGTTAATGTTTTCAAGTTTTGGAAAAAAATGAAACAATATCTACTAAATCGAACTAAATAAATAACTTTAAATAAATAACTAAAAGAAATAATAATAAATTTATTCTTATGGCTTTCCAAGGTATGGCGTAACTTGATTATTGTTGTCATTGTGCGTATTTTTTAGTATATGTATTTTATTAATTTGAAGCGTAAGCAACAATATTTTTTTCTCAAATTATTCGAACTTTTTGCCTGAAAAGTGTTTTTGCTGCGAGTTCTTGTACATTTCTTTAATATGCAGAAAACTGCTGCCGAATGTGATAGAATTGTGATTGGTGATGAATAATAATAATGGATATATTATGATAATTATTAGCGAAAAACTCATACCTAAAGTCTGGCCAACCAGCCAAGTTAACAGCAACATCGAATATACAAGGCGCCAAGGAAATATTCTAAATTTGGTGTCATCAACTAGTCATCAAATTGAAGCGAGCAATTTGAGACCAGACACGAGGCAATAATTTACCATGATGACAATGCTCGGTTACAATATCGCTTAAAACTATTTTGAAAATGGCGACTGAGAGGTTTAGCCTCAACCGCTTTACAGCTCAGAACTTGTCTCTTCTGATTATCGTTTGCTAAGGTCGATGTCGAACACCTTCAATGGAATACTGTTCACATCAGAACAGGGTAACAAAAATTAGCTAGATTCATTCTTGGCCGCCAAGGCGTCGCAGTTCTTTTGTGAAAATATTATAGCTTCAGATGGGCAACACTCTGAATAATTTTATTGTACTTGTTTTTCTCAAAGAAAAGTTCAAATTTGGAAAAAAAAACTGCAGGAATTACCGCAATTACGTGAGATGTCTCTATGTCCGGGTACCCAGCTCACGACTGTGCTGCATTTATGAGACATTATTTATTTTATCGGCACCTTTGCAATAGTGCATTTGCATTGAACATACCTGATGACAGTTTTTGCTGGCAGTGTATATAATAATCATATATTCGACGGCTTCTGTGATTGAAATAAGCTCTGCTTGGAAGATGCCACGAATACAAATTGAGAGCAGCGTTGATCTAATACCACAGCCTATTATTTTATGGAGTTTTGAGGCGGCCGCTAAGATGACTATGCCGCTCTAATTCAAAGTTTTTCATTTCTTCTTTCATTTCTCTTCGGGAGTTTTTTTGCTAAACCGTAAGTCGGAGATGATTTAGTCCAGCTTCTCCGGAAGTTGTGCAAAATACAAAATTTGGGCAGGATATATAGTGCGTTTCCTTCGAGCCTAAGTTGCATTGATTGTAATTGCCTTGCAGTTCGCTACGGGAAGATAATTGAGGAAATTTTCTAGGGCTTTTAAAGAAGCTGCTCTTAGTGCACCCGCAATGAGGACAGCTGCTGATCACAGAATTTTGTCTAGTTTGCTCCTAAAGGTAGGTTTTTCGAATGCTGGCCATCAGACGATGACACCGTTGTATAAATTCAGTGAATAATAGACGGGTGAGACCCTCGTCCTTTCCATCACGTTTTGGCTCCAGTTTAATTTAATATCTAAAGTTATGCCGAGATTTCTTTCTCTTCATTCACTAAAGCAAAAAGAAAATGGAAAAGTATTAATTACTTCACTTTTGATCATAATTATTACAGGCCTTTTGAATTGTAGTACCAAATGCTGACCACTCTGCTATTTTGGCCCTACAGCTAAATATCGTTTTTGAATTATATTTATTCTAATGACAAATAAATAAATACTCAGAATAAATATGAAAAAATTGAGATTAAAATTTTATATTAAAAAAGTAAACGTAAGTTAATTTCAAAATTCTCTTTAATCATACCTCACTTTCACGAATTATACATATGTTTATTTATACAATATATATATATATATATATATATATATATATATATATAGTTATGGGTATAAATAATACATTAAGAAATATTAAGTAATTTACTGGAATCGTGATTAGGCATACAATTTCTCTTATCAGCAATTTGGAAAAATTATTTGTAAAATATGCAAATTTTAATTTACAGTTATTATTATAACATAATATGACAAAATAAGAAAAAACAATAGAATATTAAAAATAAATTAAAAAGTTCTTTATTGTAAAAATAAAATTTTTGTTTTTTTTACATGACGTTGTTTGACAGCTGATATTTGTTGGAAATTTCAATTGAAATATTCAAACTCACGGAATTGCAATTTTAATAACTCAAAGTGACAGAATACGTCTCTTTACATATTCGATATCAATTATTGTTATCACGCATCAAAATTTGAATTATTTGTTGTTGATGTTCAAATAATTTTTCCAAAAATCTAAAATAAATGTATGATATATTAAAATTGAAATTGAATATGGAAATACATTTTCATTTTCATTTCACTCAGAACAATACGAAATCGAATTTAATAATTTTATGTAATTACCTATTGAAATACTGTGTTGTGCGAATAAATCCAAATCAAAGGGGTTTGTATAGCAGGTAATATATATTTTAACATAAAGGGATTTCCAATAGGGATGATATTATTACTAAGTGTCGTTTTGACCATTTTTAATACGCCTTGACCTGCCTTTTTTCATTGTATTCAGTGATGTTCACAATTTCATCATTGCAAGATATACGCAAGAACAATGTCGCTGATTTTGCCTTGGAACAACTTGAAAACGATAACGATTTTTTTAAGAAAATCATCTTCTCCGAAGAGGCGCACTTTCAACAAAACTGTCCATCCGGGCGCGAATAAAATCCACAACCCTTAAATTCACCTAAATGGAGAGTTTGGTGTGATTTTTGGTCTGATGGAATCATCGGTCCGTACTTCTTTCGAAGCGAAGCTGGTATCACCGTTACTGTCAATGGATAGCTGTATAGATCGATGATAACCAACATCTTATGGCCACAATTGGAAGATCTTAACAACATATATTCCAACAAGAGGGGGCAGCACAGCACGTGCAATAACCGTTACACAGCACGTGCAATAACCGAATTATTGCGAGAAACGTTTGGAGATTCGATTATTTCAAGAAATTGTGACATTGAATGGCCTCCAAGGAGTTCTGATTTAACACCATTAGACTACTTCTTGTGCGGTTATTTGAAGTCATTGGTCTTTAGCAATGAACTAGACTCAAGCTTGAAAAGTCAATATTGAATGTGCTATCATGACATACGACTTGATTTAGTCGAAAAATACTCGTGTTTTATTTAGCAATCCACTGATCGGACTCGAAGGATTTGGAAAATCATCGAGGGTAGCTACGAAAAAGTTTAAAACAAATAAAACAATATTATAATTATTAATTATTATTTTTAATTGTCTTCTTTTTATTTCTTAATTTTTTATGATATTAAAATCATTATATCAAAATATTTGATTATTTATACAGCAAATCAAACCAAAAATACTACTACGAGTATTTTGTAATAGATCGTTCCTAGGTTTACTTCCCATAAGAAAAAGTTCTTCACATATTAACCCAGTCAAAGAGTTATGTATCTTCGAAATTTTAAGAAAGACCAAACTTCTTTCACTTCCCGTAAAATAATATCATTTCTATCACATTGATCTTACGTGTACAGAAAATTGATCGAAGGGTCAGCTTCAAGTATATTCACTCAAATATGTGCATTGATCCGTCAGTATAAATAGATAACATTACAATGGCCAATAAATAAAGAAGTATTAAATAATATTTCACAGATATATCGTCAGTTATTCGAAAAAAAAAAAAAAGAATGAGACACAAAGCCATACAGAAATAGAACCGAATTTATCAAAACAGAACAAAATTTACAAGACACGGTCTGTAAAACAATCTCTTGTGAGGATAAAAAAAAAATTTCTGGAAGCAAAAGGAACTTCTTTCGTTTTTTCACGCACAGTATGGATCGATGTTAGTGTATAAATGGATTTAAGTATATCAAGTAAGCTACCATGACCAAATTCGTTTAAAAATAATTGTATGATCGACTCGCGAAAAAAGCTAGTCACTCAATAGGTGATATTTGCCCCCATGAAAATCAATTTTTTAACACGCCTGCACTGTTCTTTCAAGCATTATCGATATTAAAAATCCAATTTCAAAGGTAAAAATCTATGCGAGTTTTACTCAAAAGTACATCCAGATTGCTAAATTTGTCAAAAATCTTTCTATTTTACCACGCGGTTCAACACCAGAACATGAAAATCGTGATCTTAATACAATCGAGAAAATAAATAATGACAAAAATTCAAGATGGAAAACACATCTTTAAAAAATTCGATTGAATTGCGGTCATGAGTACAGGGAGAATGGCACTCTACTCATTTAGATGGACTAGTTGCTTTTATTTCGAGTAAGGGTTACTCCTTAAGGTATTGATCAAGATGTTAATCTCGTAAACAAGAAAAATTAAGAATTCTGACTTTTTGTATTTGTCCAGTGTGTACCACTGTGCATGTGGTACAGACCAATATTCAAAATTATAGAATACTAGCGGACCCCGGAGTGCTTTGTTACACCTATAAAAAATCAAGAAAACTTAATGTAAACTACTAGCTTTGTATGAAGAAATGATAAAATATATCTTTGATCGAAAAAATTTTATTCTTAAATCAGAATTTTTATTTTATTTTTTATTTTTTTATTTTTTTTAATTTTAATTATTTTTTCACTCTTTTTCTCTCTCTTTCAACACGACAAACGATGTGCTGTGCGCGTATTTTGGAGCTTTACATGTATTTGTTGTTGTTGCATGTATTTTGTATGGGTAAGCAACTAATGTTCACTAAAATGGTCATATCTCTGGAACCTTCTCCTAATATCCATTTATAACTCATACAAATTTGGTGCAATTCGATCTGGTGGTTCTCAAGTTATAGGCGTTCAACAAAGTTTGCATTGATTTTTATATATATAGTAGATTAAAAGAATTTTTTTCTATTTCCCGTCGCCGTCGGTAAATAATGTCAAGAAGTTCTGTTATATGGGAGGTTGGTCTATATTTGCATCTGTGTTCTGTTGATTAATTCCTTAAATATTGATCTAGAGTTAAGCGTAGAAAAGAATGTTAAAACTATGATACAAAGGCATAGTTGTTGTCCTATTGCGCATATATTGCAACTCAAACTTCAAACTAGACCATGGAAATTATAAGTGTCACATTTAATCAAATTCTGTCCATTGGTTTCTGAGATACACTTCTTGACTCAAGGGTGAATGGAATCATGCCCACCCGTAACTTGTTTTCACTCCTCACATTGTCCATTTCATGTGATTATTCCTAAAAAATATGACTTCAATTGCATATTTAGTTACTGAATTTTGGCGATTTTTGTACCATTTAAAATTACCATTGTAAGGGAAGAGGACGTGAAATTAGTCTGATTTCATCCATTTGCAAAAGCGTCCGTACCTGTTGTGAACAAAGTTTCATCAAGATATTTCAATTCTTACTTTAGATATTGTGTACACAGACGGTTAGCCAGACAAGGCTGAACCGATTCGTCTCGTCATCCCATTGTTTGCCGCTACATGGAAGCAACCGTTAGCTGAACAAACTTTATTATAATCCGTGTACGCAGCACAGCCGAGTAGAGAAATATCTACCATAGAGTGCTGAAAAAAAATTAAAATGAATTTTCTCAAATTACTAGAAATTACTAGGAAGTAAAAGCAATGAAAATATTCTCCGACTTTTGCAATTTTCGCTGCGTTTTTGAAATATTTCAACCGAAATAATTATCGATATTCTGCAAGAATTTGTATTAATGGTACAGACTTGAGATTTAAAAATATTAAATATAATGTAGTATATAAGTACTTGTTGCTTATGCTATGTCTGAATGCGAATATTCTTGAAAAAAAAAAAAATACAATCAATATAAAAAATTATTTTTAACCAAATGATCATTGCATATGTACTAACTAACTGAAGCGCATATGCAGTGCAGTGAAAGAGCACAAAATGAATTAAATAAACGAAGAAAGAAAGAATGAAAACAAAATAAACAAAAATTAATAATAATCACAAGCAGTGCAGTATATTCAAAGCGATCAGCTGGCGCATCTTATTAGCATGGAGACCGATCAGCCGGTAGTTAGAGAGAGAGTAAGTGTTCCCAAGTACTACAAAGCGCGCTCACACAAGCCTAGATTTGGAGAATATTTTAAGCTCCATTCATGCCACTGTCGCTTTTACTGTGAGTTAGTCTCCAAAATTGAAATTATCGTAATGAAAGAAAGAGAAAACAACAACAACAATAAAAAAGTAACTTTAAAACTCAGAAGCTCAATCAAAGCTATGTTTTAACGCTGGCAGTTGTGCTATTATCAGTCGTGGACACAGCTGAGGCAGTTGTACAAGCAAAAATCGGCAAACGGAGCTCGACACAGAATTGGTTAGCACAACGAAGTGCCGAAGCAAAGAAAATAAATGAATTAATAAAAATTAATAAATATTTGAAAAAAAACAAACGACTTGCGAAGTGAAAAAATATAGACAAGTGAAAAAAGCCAAAAAAATAAATAAATATAAGAATAATAATAATAAAAGATAAAAAACAAAAACCACAAAAGAAAAAATATATATATATATATATAAGACATATATGGCTTATTTGCCTTTTAGTAAAGTAGGAAGTAATAATCTTGTGTGCTTTTTCAGATTTTAATACCTGTATGGTATTGCAAAACTATTGACATATTGTACAAATAATAAACATCCAGTGAAAATAACAGTTTCGAGTGTTAATTTTGGATTTGGATTTTCGCCGCTGTGATGAGCATAGTGCACATGTTGAAATCGTAAATGTGATAAGAACGCACAAAACTAAACGATAAAGAAGAAACAAAGAAGTATATAATAAATTTCGTTGAAATCAATATATAATACGCCAAATTATTCAAAAAATAAAAAATAAATTAAGAAATAAATAAATAAAAAAGAAAAAAAAAGAATATTAAAAATTATAATATTAATAAATAAAAAAAAATCACCGGAAGCGTTCGAAAAAAACTTTAATTCACATAAACATATATGTTAAATTAATTTTTGGCTTTGTTGATTTCGTCACTTGTTTGCCCCACTCTAGTTGATTTCAGTGCGCACGCGAATGGTGTGAGTGAGAAGGGAAGGCGGTTTTTTTTAATTATATTTATTTACTGACGAAGCGTTTTACGCTGATCCAAAAGCTTTAAAATGTTTAAAATGTGCCAAACTTCATCGTCTCTGAGACCGGCATTGCCACTTTTGATGCTGGCTTTTTTCATGCTGGTGAGTGTAAAAACAAGCAATATTGATTTACGCTTATTTTGTTTTGTTTTGTTTTGTTTACCTTTTATCATCTTTATTACATTGCTTTTATTGCTTTACTAATAATTTATTGTTATTATTATTATTATTGTATACAGATTGTTTGTTGCTTATTCATGCTTATTTGTAAATAATGGTTTAATGGAGCTTAATATATGTATATATGTTTGTATGCGAGCATATTTGCTTGTAAATAAATTAATGAATGTATTCTGGAAAGGGTTTGAAAATTAAATATGTAAAATTAAAAATATGTTAAGGTTGGCTACTTTAAGCGGAAATTCATTATTATCATAGCTTAAAATATTAATTATGCCTATATGAATGATAAAGTTGTCTAATGTGGAATAACTTTTAAAGATTTTTTAAAAGTTATTTTCATACGAAAAACTTATTTATTCTTTGAGAAGTTGAGTTTTCTGAATTACCTCAGCGGCCGAAATATAATTATATTTATTCTGATCCAAAGTGGTTATGTCTTAAAAAATTGTTTGAAGGAATTCAGAAAATAAAATTGCTTTATATTTCAAATATTTTATATCAGTTATCCAGATAAAAGTTCACCTTATGCAAATAGATATTATTATTATATGTGTTTAAAAAGTAAATTAAAAAAAAAAAAAAATTATGTCCTCTTCAGAGAGGAATAATGAAAATCCATATTAAGATCATATTTATATGCTATACTCTCGTCAGTTTGTCTTCAGCTAACACAAATAAGCTCAATAATGAAATGATTTCCAGGCAAGAATTAAATATGGAAATCTTCTAAGATAAGATAAGATTGCAACGCAAGACCTCGTTCATAGTTTCAACCAATATAAAAAACTCCATCACCTTTCTATACTCGCCTGCGCTATGTACTTGAAACTTGAATCAAATATTCTTTAGGTCACAAGTACGGTACAAGTACCCAAACTCCATATAATGGTAATTTTGAAAAGTACGAAAATATAGAGAATTCAGTAACTAATAGTGCATAAAAGTCTTGTTCAGACTTATGTATTAGAGAAAAAAAATCGTTTGGACGTAGTACCATCCACTTTTTTATCGGTCAAAAAGTGTATAACAAAAACCAGTGTATATAATTCGATAAAATTTTATACTTATCATTTCCATGGTCTAGTACAAATACGCCTTTGCCTCATAATTTTCACTATCCTCCACCCACTGGCTTCCATATTGAATATACTTGTATAAGGCGTAAAAGCCTATGACAGATATGACTTTATTGCGTTGCGTGACATTTGAAACTTTGCTAGCAAAGCGGAAAACGCTAATTGTACGACACAATGAACACATTTCTATTGAATTATTTTCCATCATAAAGCTAAAAATTTGTCAAATTAAGTTATTATTGAACTTGGTTTGTAGAGTTTTCTTTCTTAATTTTTGGGAGTTCGTTTTAAAATTAAGCAAATAAATTGAAATTAATATCAGGGAATGGTCAACGCACGCAAAAAGATGAAAGATGTCCTTCTGTTGGTATTCAGTTGGCCCCAGCGTTGGTTAAGAGGGTAATTTCGTAGAGTTTCTTGTACAAATATTTTAAAATCAGTCACGCACGTGGAGCAAAAGTCCTATCTGCCATCGGCTTAATTAAAATGCGCTGAATAAAATTTTGTGGGCATAATAATTTTAATAGCAGCTAAAGTCCATGCAAAAATGACTGACTTATCGTGACCGGATATATATCCTCATCCCATATAACAGACCGATCTGCGGGTTTAATATAAATATCAGCGAAGTATCTAATGTTAGGTTCCTCCCAAACTTAATCTTCCTAACTTTTTAACTTTGCTTTCTTCACGGAAGACTATTTACTTGGGTAAACTGTTTGCTTTAGAGCTCTAAATTTATAACAATATTCAACATTTGTTAACTACTCCTTTGTTTACTTAGTTTTGGTTTCTTTGGTTATTTTTTACTGTCTACTGAAATCGATGTGAAATTATACCATTTTGGCCACACCTAAAACATTTTGGACCGATGACTCAGAGCTACACCCACAATTTTTTAACCCAAATTTTACGAAAATCGGATTATAAATATAAATATTGTAAATATAGTGATACGATATAGCCGCCTAGTAATATATTTTTCTTCTACTCCTTTGGCGTAGGCACTGCTTACACGATTATAGCCGCATCAACAATAGCGCGCTACTCGTTTCATTTCTTTGCTGTTTGGCGCAGTTGGAAATGCCAAAAGATACCAGGTCGCTCTCCACCTGATCTTCCTCTTCCTCTGCTTCCACCAACGGGTACTCCATCGATTACTTTCAAAGCTTGAGCGCTTTCTTCCACTCGGACAATATGACTTAGCCAACGTAGCCGCTGTCTCTTTATTCACTGAGCTATGTCAATGACGTCGTATAGTTTGTACAGCTCATCGTTCCATCGTCTACGGTATTCGCCATTACAAACAGGCAAAGGACCATAAATCTTTGGCAAAACTTCTCTTTCCAAAACTCCCAAAGCCGACTCATCGGATGTTGATATCGTCCAAGCTTTTGCACTATATATCAGGATGGGAATGATGAGCGACTTGTAGAGTTTTTTTGGTTCTTCGAGAGAGGACTCTAGACATCAATTGCCTACTCAGTCCAAAGTAGCACCTGTTGGCAAGAGTGATTTTGAGTTGGATTTCAAGGCTGATGCTGGTTCCTAGATAAACGAAATTATATATGACTTCGAAGTTATGACTGTTAACAGTGACGTGGGAGCCCAGTCGCGTATGCTATATCTGTTTATTTGATGACTGAAGATATTTCGTCTTGCCCTCGTTCACTACTAGACCCATTCGCTTCGCTTCTTTGTCTAAAGTGGAGAAATCAGAACTTACGTTACGGTTGTTATGTTTAATGATATCCATATCATTGGTATACGACAACAAATAAATTAATGAATATGTTCTGGAAATGGGTTCAAAATTTAATATGTAAAACAAAATATTTCAAGGTTGGCTACTTTAAGCGGAAATTCATAATTATCGTAGCTTGAAATTTTAGGTATTACTATAACAGTTGTGAAATTGTCTAATGTGGAACAACTTTACAAGTTCTAACGATTTTTTTTAAATTATTTTCATATGAAAAACTTATTTATACTTTGAGAAGTTGAGTTCTCTGAATTTATGAGTACCTCAGCGGCCAAAACGCCTTAATAAGAAGTTGAACATTTTAAAGCATCCTTATTCTGAACTAAAGTGGTTCTATCTCACAAAGTTTTACGAAGGAAATTAGAAAAATAACGATAAAGGGCTTTATTTACGTCTTTGCCTCATAATTTTCACTTTCCTTCACCCACTGGCTTCCAGATCGAATATATAAGGCATTAAAGCCGATGACAGTTATCACTTTACTGCGTTGCGTGACATTTCTAATTTTGCTAGTAGAGCGTAAGACGGTAATTGTACGACACAATGAACATTTTTCTACTCAAATATTTTCCATCAAAAAACTAAATATTTGCAATATTAAGTAATTATTGAAATTATTTTGGAGTTTTCTTCTTTAATTTTTTGGAAATTCTTCTAGAAGATTGTATCTAGTCCATTTACCTAGCGGTATAATGTTAGTTAAATTTCAGATTTTTCGGGCAACGTATATTTGTCTATCGATTCTTTTGTTATCGTACTTACTACACTTTTTATCGAACTTATGTTAACAATTTCACGCATATATTGATGAATATTGTTTGAAAAAAATTAAAAATCAACTCATGTTTTAAATATCTTGTACTTTACAATTCATTCTCATAGTTATAAAATATGTACATATATATATATATATATATATTCTATTTAAAACCGTTTCAGATTGAACTCACACAAATCACAAAGAAAATAAAAAAAAAATTTTTTTCTTCTAATTTTTGATAACAACCAAACCACACAACCGTTTATACTGTAATATTTTTACTTTTTTTATTTTTTTTCGGCCTCTGAGGAGCTGATATGTAATAATCTGAAAAAAAAAAACCAAAAAAAAATAATGATATTAAAATAACTGAAATTTTAATAAAAACTAAATTTATATTATTTTATCAGAAATTTTTTTAACAAAGTTATTCTCGAAATTTGTGTGCGAAAGTAATAATAACATCAACTAGTTTTATTTCTAAAATGTTATTGTTATCTCATTTAATATATTAATTTTTTATACTTCCGTTTATATAATAATTTTTATTATATTTTATTATATTAAAACAGTGTAAATATATTAATCATTTCGTTGAATTCGTTATTAAAATTAAATTAGAGCTGATAATAGAAATGTATATCTGAAAATATATTTTTTTTTATATAATTTTAATTCTTTTTAAATTTATTACTAGCGCATTTTACCTCGTTTAATTTAAGCTGAAGTAGGAAATTTCGACTTGCTGTTGTTGCACTCAATAAAATTCACCAGATATTCATTTGCCTTTAGTATCTGCAATGTTTACTTGCAAACATTCATTTTAAAGTGATAATTGTCATTGTGTATATATACATACATACATACATATGTAAAGGGTAATCCATTTCGAGCTTCTCTACTTTTTTTAAAGTAAAAACACAGAAAATTCAGATTTAATGGGGAATGTTTAATATCATTGGAAAGAACATTCTTTGGAATTTGTTTCTTTGAAGATTATCACTTTCAACTGTTGGCCGCAGCTACCTCGCAGATGGTCCATCTGTTGAGTCTAAATTTCAATGATTCGTTCGAGCATTTCGACTGGTAACTGGTGAATGACACTCATGATGTTTTGCTCCAATCGAATCGGGATTGTCCGCTTAGACTTTAGAGCAAATATATCCCCACAGGAAAAAGTCTAACCATGTGATATCATACTTTCTTGGTGGCCAATAGACCGGCCCAACACGTGAAATTATCTGCTCACCGAATTGTTCTCTCAATAAATACATTGATTGATGCGATGTGTGGGAAGTGGCGCCGTCTTGTTGAAACCAAATGTCGCTGAGATCACGAGTTTAAATTTCAGGCATCAAATAGTCATTTATCATGGCGCGATAAAAATTGCCATTGACGGTTACGTTCTCATCATAATTTTTGAACAAATATGGACCAATGATTCCATCGGCCCACAAACCACATCAAACCGTTGTTTTTCTGGATGAAATGCAGCTCTTGAATCCCTTTAGGTTGATCTTCGTTCCAAATGCGGAAATTTTGCATGTTTACATACCCACTGAGCCGGAAATGGGCCACATCGCTGAACAAAATTTGGCTCGGATCTTCTTGGAACTTTTCAAGAGCCCATAGAAGCGAAGCGATATCGCTTGGGAAGGTCGAGCGGCTTCAGTTCTTGCACAAGCTGTATTTTGTACGCTTTCAATTTAATATCTCGACCTAAAATGCACTAAGTCGTTCTATACGTCAGGCACGAACAGCGCCGAATCGACTTTCCACGGTCTTCGTGTACACTCTCAGCTACGGCCGCTATATTTTCCTCACTGCGTGCTGAACGTGGTCTATTCTGTCGAATATTATCCAATAATGAATTCTGGGTGTCAAGATGGGTGATGGTGTTGCGAATAGTACGCTCAGTAGACCGATTATGTTGACCATAAATTGAGCGAAGTGCGCGAAACACATTCATTACAGAACGTGAAGTTTCGTAATAAAGTTGAATGATTTGTAAACATTGTTCAGGCGTAATTTTCCATGATGAATTGCAAAACATTACTGTTAAAAAATTAATAACAGCTTGACACGACTCACGCGTGATCTGTCAGAAAGGGGCTATTGAAAAAAGTATCTCAATTTGGATCACCCTTTACATACATACATAGTGCGATACATACCCCTCGTATACATGCAGTAAGTTTAGACTTTTGCAATTTTGCATATGCAAATTTTCGTAATCGTGAAGATTTTAAGTCGCATTTTTTTTTTACAACAACAACAAAATAATGAATTATATTTAGCAGTTATGAATAGCTATGGCTAATAATATTGGCTCATCGCTCTGTCGCCTGGCAATATACGTTAGTCAAGTGGCGGTAATAAAGATACGCCTTACATGATGAAGGTGATGAAAAAATCAGCAAATGAAAAAAAACGAAAATAATTAGATATATAAATATAAATACAAACATTAAATAATATTTAGTTAGTTAGGCTCATATGGAAATGTGGATAAATACATATACATGTACGTAGGTAATTGATGGGTTTACTCATTATTGATATAATCGTTTTGTGATATTTATGTCATATTGGTTTTAGTAAATTTGAAATAATATTTTTATATAGAAAATATTGGGAAATTTCCTTTATTTTAAAGTCGATAGACAATTTATAAACTGGCATATAGCAGAAAAAAATTCAATAGCTTTCTATACAGCTGTGAGTGCTAATTATTTGAGAGCGACATTTTTACGATGGGAATTTCTTACAATACTTAAATATCGTACAATTACTTAATATCTCTTTTTGTCTGGCAACAATAAGGTAATTACAATTAGATCTTACACATGTATATTGTTTACGGTACATCCCCTGTTATTTTGTTGCAATTGCAGTCATGAATAATGTGCTGTTTTGCCTTATTTAAACGGCTTACTGTCGGAACATAAATATCGTGAACACAAAGTCACAAACCTCATAAATTAAGAAAAAATAAAAATAAATAAATAAAAATAAATTTAAATTAGAATAGAAAGCTACTAAAGTAGCTGACTGTTTGAGTTTGCTTCAATTGAGCGTTGGTGATCTACATACATTTTCACAGACAAAAATTTTTCCAGAAAGGTGGACATACTTCTGAAGTTTGTTCGTTTTTGTGAAATTGATGGTTCTAACCACACCAGAATGTGTCAAATAAATATTCGAAAATAAATTCCGAATAACTTAAAACACCCATTATGATTTAACAGAATCGAATAAAGTGTTACAATGAAATCGCATATGATAGTTTGAAATGGATAAGAAACAAAAACAAAAGCGATTTATATCAGATGAGTTCTGTTCTTCTGTTCTTAGAATGCAACACGGCACCAGAGTGATGCAGGCTGTAATTTGCGCTGGTTTCGATTTCCGATCTTTGCTAACTATTGAAAATTTAAGTTCATATTAACAACAAAGATCGGCTGTCTTCGGGCATGCCGAAGTCTTTATACCTTTCATAAAAATATAAAATTTATTGTAAATTGCAAAATTCGATTTTAATAAATTTCAATCTGAAGAATATCACGCTCCCAGATGCTTTTGTGGCGGATTTTTCACCCAAAACCTCATATCTGAAGAAATCGGTTGTACGATATAAAGAATGATCCAAGTAGATGCATTTTTTTCAATAGCCTTTTTTTGACAGATCACATGTGAGTCGTGTCAAGCTATCATGCAATTTTTGTTCAATATTGTTTGGCATATGGCTGAACAACGTTTACAAATCATTCAACTTTATAACGAAAATTCACGTTCTGTAAAGAATGTGTTTCGCGCGCTTCGCTCAACTTATGGCCAACATAATTGGCGTACTGAGCTGCTGAGTATGCTATCCGGAAGACCATCACCTATCTTGAGACCCAGCATTCATTATTAGATAATATTCGACCGAATAGGCCTTATTCAGCACGTAGTGAAGAAAAGATAGCGGCCGTAGCTGAGAGTGTACACGAAGACCGTGGAGAGTCGATCAATGGATTTATTGAGAGAACACTTTGGTGAGCAGATTATTTCACCCTTTATAGATAAAACGTACCTCTTTGCTATTCCTTAATAAATAAAAAATTCTCTTAGCCTTTGTATGCCATTTATTTGGTGAACTGTTTTGTGCAATTATAAAAATATTTGTATTCGTTTCATATTTGAATGTGTGCAGAAGTGTTTCTTGTTATTATTTATAATTTTTTTTTAAGTATTTTTTTCTTTTTGTTTATACATATTTTTTCTGTTAACTTTATTTCTAAGCGTACTAAATTTAAAAGTGTGTACGTAGATACGTCAATTTACTTTGGTCTTATGTATTATTTATATTAAATTGGAAAATATTTACCACCCATAATAATGATTGCGCTACTGGAAACTTCAAGTAGAGAGCACTAGAAAAATTTAGGTAAAAAAAGTGTAAGAGTTTGAAAAGAAAAATTTATTAATTTTTTTTTGAAGTGATTAGAGTTAGTGCTTGAAATAAAACGCATTTTTTAACTCTAACCTTAACTCTTCCATCAAGGCATAATTTTTATGAATATTTTACTTTTTTCAAACATATATGTGTTATTTAAAACCTTTTGCCTAATGCTTAATTTGAATTCCAATCAAATGCAAAGATAATCTTTATAATCCGAAAACAGAAAGCTATTTATATATCAGTCTAAGGGGTGAAATTACGTTGAACTGCAAAACGGAAATCATTTACCTGCACCTTTAATATGGCCATTTAGATCCGATTATTTAATTAATGCACTTGACTTTGCTATTTGAGTTCAATTTAGTTGAATATATATACATACAACATACATATACATACATATACATACAAACACGTAAATAGATGCACACAATTAATTACAAAGTTTCAAAATTCAGTTGGACAAAGCCATACCTTGCAAGAGCCATGTAGTTAAAAGGTGGACTAGTATGCAAATATTCTAGTTAAAAACTAGTATGAAATAATATGAAATCATACCAGTTACTGGTTATTTGTATAACAATTCACCAGTTACGGAAATAATAATAGTTTTCAACACCATGCTATTCGCATGTTTTTGTTATTTGTAGAACGGCACGACTGAGTTTCATTTCCTAATAATCTCTGTTGAAGAGCGCAGTTAGTCGTTGATCTTAATACCAGAACGATAGAGGAGTGATTGGAGCTTAACACTGTAGCGCGTGAAGTTCTCAGTATCGCTTCAGGTAGATTTTATTTTATTTTCATTTTATTATTGGTGAATTTAGAAATTCAAATTTAGAAATTCAACACATACTTATATATGACATTTCGTAGGACCTCGCCATGTTAAAAATACCAATTGCTTACATGGGAAATTTATGGAAGATGAAGCAATTAGTATTTTTCTCCTGCTGGGAAGGTATGCAAGTTGATTTATTGAATTACATACATTTGGCTGAGTTACTAAACAAACACCTGGAAGAGTGTCATTGTTGATATTGTTCACATGCAAATATTGTTTATATGTACATATGTATATATGCTTATTGCATTTTTCTGCTAATAATACGTTTAGTTCTAGTTTGTTTTCACATTCTGTGCTAATAAATTAGTTACATGTTTTGTTTTTGTTTTTGCCTTTATTTTTTTATTTTTTCTAACTTCACTGAATGGTTTAAAAAAAAAAACTGGAAAATCCACTATTTTCTCATATTAATTGCAATTTACATTAGAGTTGTTGAATTTGTGGAAAATAATATAAGAAAAAATTTCAATGATGAAAAGGGAAAAACGAATTTAACTTGGTTCAGAAACTATTTTATGCAATATAGCAGTATTCGAAATTATTTCTATGGGAACCAAATATAGAGATTTCCAACAAGAGTGATATGATTTGTTAAAAAAAAAACACTAATTGTTAAGGAAATTCAAATGTATTTTATTTAGTGTGAAGTACATTCGATACAATTATGTTCTGAAAATAACATCATTCAAATGGCCTCCACGACTTCTTTTGCTGGAACGAATTCGATGAACCCAATTTTTTGAGCACCTTTTCCACTAAATGTCATAAACAGCACGTTCAATATTGACTTTTAAAGCTTGAAGAAGTAGTCTAAAGGTGTTAAATCACAACTTCAGGGAGGCCATTCAATGTCACAATTTCTTGAAATAATCGAATCTACAAACCTTTCTTGCAATAATTCGGTTGTTGCACGTGTTGTGTGACGCGTAGACCCGCCTTGTTGGAACCAGATGTTATTAAGATCAATTTCTTCCAATTGTGACCATAAAAGGTTGGTTATCATCGATCTAAAATGCTCTGCATTGACAATAACGGTACTACCAGCTTCATTTCGAAAGAAGTACGGACCGATGATTCCACCAGACCAAAAACCACACCAAACTGTCAATTAAGGTGAATGTAATGGTTGTTAATGAATAATTTGTGGATGTTCTTCGCACCAGAATCGACAGTTTTGTTTATTTATCGCACCACCAAGATAAAAATTAGCCTCTTCGAAGAAGATGATTTTCTTTCTTTCTTTCATCGTTTTCAAGTTGTTCCAATACAAAATCAACAAATTCACCACGTTTATGGTGGTCCATGGATTTAGTTGTAAACATTACTAAATACAATGAAAAAAAAATGGCAGATCACATATTAAAAATGGCCAAAACGACACTTATCACACACAAATCATATCATCCGTATTGGAAAACCCTTTATATAACCCACCCAGTACTATCAGAAAAAAAGTGACTAAAATGAGGAAAAATTTGGCTGTTAATTGAAGTATTCGCACAAATATTTAATTCTCAGTGATATCATGTCTCTGAATATAAAGTTTTTTTATGTTTGAAAGTTCGAAACCAGAATAATATAATAATGAAATCTCTGGCTAAAGAGATTAGTAAATTTCAGAAATTTTGTGTTCAAAAAATAACGAGAATTTTTTAATTTTATTCGTAGGAAAAGATAGACCCACTAAAACTTATTCTGATGGTATCAGAATGATGAGCTCAGTTGGTTTAGTCATGTCCGTCTATTCATCTATTGGTTTGAACCCAAATTAGTCGCTCAGTTTTTGAGATATTTCAACTAAACTTCGTATACTTCGTATATTTTTGTAATATATTGATCATTTGTCAGAACTTACCGGATCGGTCGACCATATAATATAGCTCCCATACAAATGACTTGGCCAGATAAGTGATTTTGAGTCATAAATGCTTTAATAAAGAATATACACATACATTTAAATAAGTATTCACACTGAAAATCGTCTAAATATTTTTTTGAAATTTTGTAATAAATTTGATATGTTCGTGAAAGGTATAAAAGCTTCGGCTTTTCCGAAAACAGCGCTTCTTTGCGCAGCTGCCACTGTAGTATGGTAAAATACTCAACTGTTTTCAATGCTGACTTTCTCTGTGACACTAAGATTAGACTTGTTTTTATGAGCTCAGCGATTTTTGTTTGTCAAAAGAAATTGATAAAAGAATATTTTGTGGAAAAGTGACGCAAAGCGTGCGAAATGATAACAAAGGCCGATAAAGGGTCAGCTGTGAGTAAAGCAATAGTTTATGAGTGGTATAAGCGTTTCCAAAAACTCTCTGAAGACATTGATGATAACGAACGCTCTGGACGCCCTAGCACGTCAACAACCGATTAAAACGTGGAAAAAGTGAAATAGATGGTTATGAATGATCGTCAAATCACATTTGGATAAGTCGCTGCTGATGTTGACATATATTTTGGGTATAAAACGTGTAACAGCCAAATGAATTAAAAAATGTTTGAATTCATGTTTAATCAGAATGTCACAAATATAAGTTTTATGTAATTATCGATTTAATTCATTTAATTTAAAGAAACAGGACAACTATATAAAAGTTAAACAAACCAACAACGCAGCTTAAAATAAAAATTTGAAATCTAGAAGAATCAATAAATATTAGATAGTTCCCAGAGGCAAACAGTATTCAAGTAGTTCACACTTTGTGTTTTTTCGGCAGAAAATAGGCATATAGCAAGATTTCACAGTCATTAGATATTTTTATCTCTCTTTCTTCTCTCTTATGAGTTTCATATAGTTTATTACTTAATCACCTTAATTTTCCAGTTTTAAATACCCTAAATATTGACAATCATCTGCTGTTTCTCTAACATTACACGTTCAAATTACAACAACTAAATAACTGAAAAATAAGATTTTTAGAAGAAAAAACTCATTTGGCGCAAACTTTTATCCATAAGTTTTGATTACACCCCATCATTTGTAATAATTTATGAGAAGAATAACTATGCCAGTACTTACGTACTTCAAATAACACAGGTTTTTGGTATTATGAAAGCTTTGATAAAAAAATATCATTTGAAAGAAAATATTATATTTAAAAAAGAAAAGAAAAACTTAAGTGTAAGCATTTTTGCTAAGAACAACAATTGAATAAATGAAGATCGGAATTTTTTGAATTATCGACCTCAATTTCTGAAAATCCTGAGTTCATTTCGTTAATGATTTGATTTGAACTAAAAAAAATTAAATTGGGTGTATACACAATTGAAGTATAGCTGAAAACCCAGATCCCAATTGATAACAATGAGGCAAAAAATCACGAACCGCAGATTGAGATATTCAAATAGCCCGAGTACTGCGAGAAGCTGTCATGATTGCATAAGTTCTTATTGAAATGGTGATCGCTCTAAAATTATCTACACCGAAAGGAGTTCTGGTATAATCTGCGCACTCCATGTCAAGGATGATCACAAAGGCAGCGAAAATTATAATTAAAATGCGACTCAGGAAACCTAAACTTTTCGATCAGAATCTGAACAATTAATTAGGAGACAAAAAAACCAATTTACTGTTATAGAAGTAATAGATGAGAAAATAACTCACGGAATGCAGAATTATAAAAACTAGTAATCGCACTTCGTCGAAATTCGATCATATTTCTATTTTAAAGAAAAAAGTGAAATAACACTTAGGCCTAAGTACGGTTCCAAATTTTGAGAACATTGGATAACGAACACCGGTTATTAAAAAACAACCAAAAATATTTATAATTTTATTTAAGTAAGCAACTCTTACCAAAAAGGGGGCAAAGTAAACAAAAAAAAAATCGGCTTAAGTATCTTTATTCACAGACCCAGAGCTCAACATACCATTTATTTTCTTTTCATTCATGATATGACATTTCTACTAAAAAAATATTTAAAAGTTTATATTATATTTTTCCATATTTTTAAGTAATTTTATGTTCCATTAACTACTTTACCAAAAATAGCTTAAATTATATTAGCTACATATATACCAAAATTTAGGTAAATTGAAACATAAATTCGGCTTTTCGAAGACGTTACTCCCTGACACACTCCTCGCAAGTATTCATGCTAATCTGATCAAAAAGCTATCTTTGTATCCGTACCAAATTTTGAGTAAATCCATTTATAAATGCTGCTACGATTTTGATAAACTAACCTCGATGATTTTCCAAATCTTTGGAGTTCGATTACTGGCTTGTTAAATAAAAGTCGCCAACTATGCTGCCGGTTTCTTAATTATGAACAATTTACAAAATGTTCATTTATTACTCAATAAATAACAATTTGCTCCACGATCTACTATTTTTACTTTAGTAGTAGGTCGCTAGAAAACTGAATAGTCAGCAGTGTGTGCTTCGCCCTTATATACTACACGAATTGCTCGTATTTGCGCCTAGAAAGATCGAGATATTCTCGATAACGAACATTCTCGTTTCTCACGCTCTAGAACATGCCAGTTATCGGCCTCTCTCCTTCATCTGACATTTGCTTCGAATTTTTTCCACAATACGATTTTAACGAACAGGTCGGTGCCTAGGAAACATGTATCATGAGAATCAGGAAAGATTACCACTGGGAAAAGAGCAGAGCAAACTGCCTTTATTCAACTACCTATTTATACATTTTTGATTCAGAATCAAAAAAAGTTTATTAAATTCTGTTAGAGATAATTATTTCCTCGGGTTTGTGGTTTATAGTGTACGCATTTTTTAATCGTTTACTTTGAATTGGTTTCGTTCGTTCGTCCTTGAATAGAGTTTAGAAAATATCTGATTTTTTACCTTTTTACAAAAACCGTCCACCCTAATGAGCATTTAATTAAAATATGCATTGGTTAAATGAAATTCAGTGTGTGTAGGTGACTTTGTCTCTGATAAAATCTTGGAAGCTGTGAATTTACTCAGCCCGCGATTCCACGGAAACTTATTATAAATGCATTATTTTTGCAAACTTTCAATGCAGTAATTTTTATAAAAGCATTTCCATGAAGTTAAGCTTTAGTTTTTGCTCACTTTTTACTTACTTCTTTTGTTTAAGCTAAACATTGTAATTTTATAATATTTCAGTACACAGTGCCCTCTTGAAAAGAAAATCATTCATTTTGTGACAATTTTGAAGGGTTGAGAGATGGGAATTAGTATTTTATATTCACGGATGTTGAGAGACAAAATTTCCAGAAATCAAGTGTGGTTGCTGTGTTTTCTTTATGCTAGGCTTGAGCTAAAATTATGGTAATTTTATATTTTACACTCAGTCTTAAAAAAAAAATTGAAAAAAAAATTGAAAAAAAAAATTGAAAAAAAAGGAAAAATTGCACGAAATCATGAGTCACACAAGGAATGGTAATTATTTAATTGTATGTGTGTGCTTACTGCTTACATTTCGTACACGCGTATTCCAATCAAACTTTACAATTCATTGATTGTGTCGCCGGTGACGGCAAGCGAACGTTTTAAGAAACCACAAACATCTGTGAAGCGGTAAAAAGTTGCTTAAATAAATTGCCACGCATATGTACGCAATACATGGATAACATGTGATGAGTAAATAAATTTTTTTTTTACTCATATTTGCTTGTAATTTGCTCGTATATACTCGCATACATATTTATGATAATTTTTCCAACAAAATGTTTTCTTTTTGTTATGCATGTGTAGACAAACAAATTTACAACAAATCTTCTTTAACATAATTCATGACTTTTTGATTTATAAGTGACTTCACATGTCAGCTGTCATAAGAGTATACTTATATTATTATAATTATATATGTATGTATGCAAATATGAATATGTGAGTACTTAAAAGAGCATATAAAGTATAGCACAAATCAGCTTGAGCAGTTGAGTGGTTAAGTTTGCGATTACGAAAATCACGTTAACAGTGAAAACCACAAGAAATTCAGCTCCAATTTGTCATTGAAAATAAGTTAATGAGTTGATGGTATTGACGAAACAATGAATGAATGCAAGAAAAGATATTTACAAAGGTGAATCATCAACAGCGAATATCCATAAAACATATGTAAATATAAATACGTGCATACATAAATTTAAATTACCAACTGAGAAAACTTTGAATATATATGTATACATACATAATTGGCACCTTGCAGCCGTTGAAGCGATTTTCCGCCGAGCTCCTCCTCCAATTTGTGGTTTTGCGTCTTGATGTTTTTACCAGCAAATGGAGGGACCTACATTTTATTCTAAGCCGCCTCCGAACTGCAGATGGATTTTTACGAGGAACCCTTATTTCAAGTCAGTAATACACTCAGAGGGCTTGAAATTCCAGCATTCGAACCCTGACCTTCCGAATGGCAGGACACGCTACTAACCACTCGGCTATTGCTGCCGCTTAAAAACCTTTGTATGGTATAAAAAAATCGTGTTGTAATATATTCATACATAATATTGGTAAAATGTAAATCAAGCTTTTAAACAGGTTTCTTGGCCTTAATTTCAATTTTACAAGGTCGTTTATCTTTTTTTTTACACTTTTGATATATAAAAAAGAAAGAAATACTGTCTGTGGCCATGACGAAGTCTTTATACCTTTCATGAATTTCATGAACATATCAGACTAATTGAAAAATATAAAATTCGATTTCTATAATTTTCAGTTTCAACATTTATTGAATTTACGTGGGTGAATACCAAATTTCATCCTATTGGTTACTTTTTTGATCCAAAACCTCATATCTAATCAAATAAATTTTATGTGTGCTATATGATAAAGACGGCCGATTTGGTCGTCAAATATCATAAAAACTGAGACACTAGTTTTCGTTGGACGGCTAGACGGGGAGACGAATAGTATTAAATCAATTTAGATCATCATTCTGAACATATAGTATAAACTTTGATGGGTATATCTCTTCTGCTTCTGGTACTTACATACTTCGGACCACAGTTAATATACCGTTTCATATGCATGAAATGTATGAAAAAGAAAATTTGCCGGTTTAAAAGGGTTAGCAAATCAGTTGGAGTCAAATGATTTGAAATATAAATAAAATATCACAATATGATTATCAAATTAATACTTTTTAATTAACCGAAAATAAAAAATAATTCCTTTTATTTTTATTTTTTAATGCAAAAATCGGAGAAAAGTTTTTTAGAATATATTTGGGTCCATTTCTTTATTTCGTACATGTTCCGGCCGTGATTTAAAAAATGTTTGATCGATACCTATATAGAAGTATTAATTTTTATATCTTGATTTTTATAACTTATAAAATATAATTAATTATTTAATTATATCTTTTCGATCAGATATAATTTAAAACAATTTGGTTTTAATTATTATTTTCTAGACGAAGTCTAACAAAAAATCTATAAAAAATGTTAAAAGTCATAAAACATACAGTTGTCGTACTGAGCATTACCAAATCTCTCTTTCTTCAGCACCTAGAACCCTCCGATCACAAGTAAATAAATCGAATTAATAAGTAGAAAACGACGTAAGGTGTTCGTTTCGCTATTTAAGATACTATAAATAATAGTCACGGCCGTAATAGCTGAATGGATTGCAGTTCGTGGTACCGTTCAGACCAACATCAACATTGTAGAAAATTAATTAATTTTCTAATTGAGGTCGACCCTCGGCAGGTAATGTTAATCCTGTCGAGTGAATTTCTAACATGATATAAAAGCTGAGTATTTTTGAATATTTTTTACACTCTCATTCGTTGGGCTTTTCCACGAATTAGTACTAAAGAAATGCGGAAGTTATGCAAGAATATTTTCGATAAAGGCTGTCCTTTTTCAAAAATTATTAATCGAAAATTTGTGTACTTTGAAAATCAAATAAATTCATACCGAAAATTTGCCAGCAAGTCTGGAGTGGTTTCATATGTACCATACGTTCAAATATTAGATGTATTTATCCTTTAAAATTGCCATTCGTTTCTTCAATTCGAAGTTCCAAGACAACTGGAGCCAACAAGTCTCCGCCTGATCTTTCCAACACAGTGGAAGTCTTCCCCTTCTTTATGTCATTGTTTGTGGTTTTTGTTGTTGCCAAAAGAACCAGTCTGAAAAATAGGAAAACTGCTGTCGAAGGCTCATTAAAGATCGTAGAGTCAGTAGTGTATGTTATGTTCAAATATAACAAATTGTCATTCCTAGGTTCATATGCTACAATCGTTAAACCATCAATTCTGTCCGGAATCACAACAATCGGTTGGAAAAGCACAACAATCGGTTGGAAAGGTTATGGTTATCAGTATTCAGGAATATCGACTAACGAAATTGGAAAAAAGCGATCGCTTATCACAAAGAAAAAAATTTTTTTTTCATCAAGACACAAGTTAATTAATCTTCGAAATGGCTTCCAAGTAAAACGTAATCACCAGTTTTGTCTGTCAGTGACTGCTGGCCGTTCGCAGACGACTCGCCGATAAGAAATTTCGCTTTAATGAAGAGCTAATCGCTGAAACGGAGGTCTATTTTAAACCGAAAGACAAATCGTTCAACAAAAGTGGAATTGAAATGTGAGAGCGGAACTGAAATAGTCGTGTGACTCTTGAACTTTATTAGGTTTGGAACGTTTTCGTCTATGTGTTAGATCCGCAAACCTAGGAGACATATCCAGTAATATTTTATTACGAGTTTCTTCTGTGTCATTAAGATTTTATATAAAACATCCTCAAAATTTCAAGAAATAAGTAAAACTAATATAAGTTACTAAGTTCTTGAAGAGCCAAACATTAGATACTTTGCTAATATTTATAATATGTCCAAAGATGGGTCAAGAGTAGAATATCTGTTATTTGGGACTTGTGTCAGAAATTTTCGCAAAACTTTAGTCCCTAATAACTTAAATATTCAATTATGAGTTAAAGTGGGGGTACATTCTATTTACAATAGCATCCTCATGAGGGACATTATAAATGTAAGTGTGAATCACGTTTCATCAAAAAATTTTATTATATATTTGAGTTATCGCAAATATAGACAGCCTCAACCTAATTTAATCTGTGTACATAGTAGAGACCGGTAATAAATATTAAGCTTCAGAAAAAAAATCAATTTGAGTAATAAATTTAAGGACAAACTCTACAAATATATAAAATATAATGAAAACAAAACGTTATGTATTAGTAAGGAAAGTGTGAAATTAACCTTATTCCTTATCTAAACACAAATGGTTATCCATTTAGTGCTTTCAAAAGTGTTGGGTGGTATTCTGACATCTGTCAAACATAACTGTCAAAGCATTTTGTTTTAGCTAAAAGTTAGGCATTTATGAAAATGGCGTGCTTAACAACCACACAACGCGTTAAAATTGTTGAAATCTGCCATAAAAATGGTGATTCAAACACGGCCATGTTTCATGCTATAAGAGGAGATTATGGTACACATAATCGTCCAACAAGTCAACCAATTGGTACAACTTTAAAGAAATTTGAGACTGAATCGGTTACAGATATTGTGAGACCTGTGCATCATAGCTTTGCTAGTTCCATCTCAAAATATCGCTGCTGTAAGTGAAAGTGTAGCCGAAGACCTGAATGTGTCTATTACCCGACGTTCTGAAGAGCTGGGACTTTCTTGCGGCATATAATGGCGTATTTTACATTTCGACTTAAACCAACATCAATATAAAGTCCAGCTTACACAACAACTGAAACATGCTGACCATTCCCAACGTCATAGTTATGTCGAACGGGTGCTTGAATCTGGAACTTCTTTGAAAGCGAACCTGTCAATTCGAAGCGTTATGGTCGCTTGATAATTGAATTTTTTTTTTGACCTGCAATTGAAGAACACGACTTGGACAATATGTGGTTCCAACAAGATTGTGTCACATGCCACTTATCAAGAGCGAATATGGCTTTAATGCGAGTGAAGTTTCTCGCCTGCGTAATCTTCGCCTTGGCAATGTCAATTAGCCTCCCCTTGGATTTTTTTTATGGTGCTACGCAAAAGACTGTGTTTATGAAGATAAACCTTTAATTTTTGTGCACTTGAAAACCAACAACGTCAATGGCTGAGATACGGTTCAATATCCATCAAAAAGCGGTCGAAAATTACCTCAATCGTTTTGAAGTTTGCAAAAATTCACGGGCGATCATTTGAATGATTTAGGGCTTCTCATATAATTCCAATGTTCAAACTTTATAATGAAAAGAGAATTTTATGTAAAAATTATTTTAAATACATTTTATTTACGTTTATTTTGGAAACCGCAAAATTAATAATCTGTTTAATTGGCGATTTTAACCGTTGAAGCGATTTTTGGTCGAGTTCTGTTTCAAATTTGTGGTGTGGGTATAAATTAACAAATATTCCAGGTTTTTGCTTAATAAAGTTTATAATGGTTCTGTCATATTGCTATGATTTCTTTGCTATGTTGCTACTAAAAAACATTAATTTGTGTAGATTCTAGATTTGTTTCTGCCGCTTATAAAAAAATTAATTATCAAAATATTGGTCCATATCTTAGTTCGTGAAGTTTTTTCTTTCAAATTTTCAATGTTTATATAAAAAAGGTAGCAAATTCCGGCCATTTGGTGCCGTAAATATTCGGGTTTGTCGTTGATTTGGCTGGTTGGCTAGGCTTCATATATGACTTTTGGCCTTAGGTCTATCGGAGTGGATCCATTTGTCATCACCAGTCAGCACGATCCCTTGCAAAAACGACTTCTTTTTGCAGCGTTCCAATAGAAAAGACTCACCGTAAAAAAGCATATTCAGGCACAAAGTTCGACATAATTGAGTGAAAAAAATTATTGTTGCTTAGGCTTGAAACGAATGGCATATTCAAGAAAACACGCGGAATATTGGTACGATAGAATAATAATCCAGTTACACCATCTCTTCGCAAACCGCGGGAATTAAGTTATAGACCCAATGTCATTTTCATCACTAATGCTTTCATATAAATCGGTTTTGGAAATCTTTATGTGGATTGTTGTTTTATTTGGTTTAGCTATTTTATACAAAAATTTTGCATTAAAATCTCTTACCTTTTTCTTCGCTGCTTCATATCTGCAATGATTATCCCTGTATCTAACTAAAGCCCGGCCTACCATGCTAAAACACATTATTATACACAGTTTCCTTAAAGGGAGTTACACTGTTTATAGCGACTATCCAACTTTTTGATATCATTTTTTAGTACGATTTGTCCTTTACTTTCAAATAGACCTAAGTTTCGCCGATCACCACTTCATTCGACGAAAATTTCTTCCAGCGAGCATTCTTTTGAGATCTGAGAACAAGATAAACTCAATGGAAAATTCGGTGGATGCGGTAGCGATCCGAATCAAAATTCATGGATTTTTGCCATAGATTTCACTGACTTCTGACACGGTGCATTGTCTTGGTGAAACAGCTCTTTCCTTTTCTTCAAATGCGACCGTTTCTTGGCGATTTCGTTCTTCAAACTGCATAAGGATATGTAATAGCCGCTATGGATAGTTCTTATTTTCAAGATAATCAAAGAAAACCATTCCATACGCATCCCAAAATAAAGACGCCATAACCTTTCCGGCCATCCGTTGCGTTTTTCCACACTTTGGAGTGGGTTCATCGTGTGCAGTCCACTCGGATGATTGTCGATTAGACTTCGGAGTGAGCCATGTTTCACCCGTTGTCACATATCGATGCAAAAACTCGGGTTTATTATGCTTGAGCATCTCCACCAACCCGTCGATAAAAGTTGTTTCACTCAAAATGTTATAATCCACAAACGAATGATATGACTGGTGTCAAACTTATACAAGCATCTTTTGAAGGTAAAGGCTAATTAAAAATTCTAGTTGCGCCATATATGTGTCAGGCAGGGGACTTTTCTATTGACCTGCTATGTATATCTAACTCGATTATTTGTCTATCATTATAGCGTGAAGCAAATTTTTAATAATTGAAAATTCTCGTGAAATTATGTTTACTGTAAATAATGAAGAAAAAAAATTTATTTGCAAAAAAGTGCTTTTTTAATTTGTTTTTATGCCATTGTTCGAGTATAAATACTACAAGAAATATTTTTTTTACAGTGGAAAGGATAAGTATGTATGTAACTAACCCTTTACATGTTGAGTTGAAATTTATAGAATGTTATAAATATAAAATGTAAAGAAAAACATAAGACCTTCAAATCCATAACCATAATCCCTGTAGACCCCTACTACACTACTATATTAGTTTTGATAACAAAAAAAAAAAAAAAAAAAAAAAAAAAAACCAAAAAACAAATAAAAAACTTAATCCCATTTCTAACACTGCAATTGGTATGGTATAATAATTTTTTTTTTCGTTTATTCTAATCCCCAAAAAAACGTGCATGTTGTCTCTTTCAGTCAGTATGCCCCATTGGTGTTAAAACTTATGATCTCCGTACGGCTCGAGAGAAACGTACACCTAACGAGAACGTAGATCGGTATCACTCGCCACACGATGCAAAGGTTAGATAAATTTTAAAATCAACTAAAGAACTAATAGCAAATTAGGGAAAATTTAATGAAAAAAAAAAAATCTATTTCAATTCTGGCAGATGCCGGAGGAAGCAGAGGAATTAGATGCAAAATTGGGAGATATATTCCAAACGGGTAACGGTACGGGACTTGTGCTATTCAATGTAAGTGCTTATAAATGAATTGTGCTTCTTCTTCAACAACAAAGCGTACGCAATATCATCACATCTTAATTAAATGCAATTTCTTCTTGCTTTCTTTCTATCGCTATCTCTACTATCTTATTTTTATTCTATCTATCTATCTAAACGTCAAATTTTCGATTTCTATTCTTGGTTTTGTCTTCTTTTATTTCATTTCCAATTTACTTCATCTTCAGGATACATCGCAATCGCAACATAAAGAAGTTATGTTTAAAGTGCAAAGATCACCCGACGGCAAACTGAACGTGATTTTTAACGATTTTCTCATTTTCCAGACGACAACATCAGCAACACCCACACATAGCCACAAACATAAAACTCAACCGAACTATAATCATAAAAATAATGCGATTATTTTTCCCGATGGTAATTAAAATCAATAATTAATTAATCAGTATAAAACAATTTTTTTAAATTAATTTTCTTATTTGAATTTTACAAGAAAATATAACTAATTTTTACTGCAATGAACGACGTGAGGGTAAACCCTATTGTACGGAGGTACCAAACTATGTAGAATCAGCGGGATTAAACAAAATCAGCCCGGAAATTTTTGAACAATTCAAATCGTATTTTAAAGATGATATGCAACCGATAAACGTAACGCAGCGCATGAACTCGGAAGCATTCGAAGAATACTTGTGTCCAAGCACTTCACGTTTGATATATCCTAAAACGGCTGAAACGAAGGAATCAAATTGGTTAACAGTCGTACAACATGCAGAATATAAGCAGGGCATCCTTGTTGAATTATGCGAGTAAGTTTATTATGTCAACTATTCTTTTCCGAGAGCCAAAACATCCGATTTACATTCCTTATTCTTCTTTGGTGTAGGCACAGCTTACGCGATTATAGCCGAATCAATAATAGCGCGCCACTCGCTCATTCTCTTCGCTGTTTGGCACCAGCTGAAAATACGAAGTGAAAGTAGTGGAGGTGTTCCTTTCCCATTCGCTTGGCTTCCTTGCCTACCCTGGTGCAGTTGTCATGTCATTACCATCGGCATAAGTCAGAAATTGGAGAGTTTTGTAAATTATTGCACCTTGAATATTTACCTCTGCAGCTCGAATTATTTCCTCCGGCATTAAATTGAAAAAATCGCACGAAAAAGAGTCAACCTTTTTGAAACTTCGTTTTGTAGCGAGCGGTCTTTTCCTGTTCTCACGTTGCGTTATTCAGGATCAGTTAACATAGCCGTATGATGTCTGCACGAATATCAAATTTAGACATAGCGGCGTGGGGCAGCCCCTTCTTGTGCTATTAAAAGCAGTTTAAAATCGATAAAATGGTGTATATCGATTCTTCTTTTAGATGTCTTCTCCAAGATTTGGCGCATGACGAATATCTGGTGAATAGTGAATTTACCAGATCTGAAGCCACACACTACATAGAACTTTACATGCAATACTGTGGAGGCTTATCCCACGGTAATTGGCGTAGACTGTGGGATCTCCTCTCTTATAGAGAGGCCTTGCGGCAGCGGCCTTATTTGAATAGTTCGGCCGGTACGGCATCGGCTACTGCAGCTTTGCTGTTTTTTAAGCGGTCAATCGCTATTCGAACCTTATCATAGTAGGGTGATGGAACGTTTATACCATAGTCATAGATTGAAGTTTTGGTTTCGCCATCTCCGGGTGTTTCACTTTCATTGCCATTCAGCAAACTGGAGTAGTGATCCCTCTATATTCTAAGTATGGTCTGCATATCTTTCACCAGATTACCTCCTTGGTTTCTAAATGAGTATGTACCGGCCTTGAAACCTTCTAAGAGTCGCCTTTTTTTCATAGAATTTTCGAACATATGACTTTTGTCGGTCAGCTTCTCAAATTAAACTGCTATTAAAAAACTAATATTCTATAATTTTTAATCTCATTTCGCCTATGTTACGAGCCTATGAACTCCCGCATGTTTCGCTTTTCAGTGCGATGATACACTTGGTAGGAAACTCGCCTCAAAGAGATCGTCAACCACCCTCATACATTTGTAAAACATGCCAGCCCCTGCCTCGAAGGTTTACCCCTTAACTAAAGCTGTTTAAGCCCATCCCTAAAAATAAAAGAGTATAGACAGACAATTGAAAATTTCCTGATAGAGTGGGAGAGGGTGTTTCGCGCAAAATCCTTCATTGAAACTCTCATTAAAGCTACCTGTCTGCATAGGAAGAGGCATCTTCACATTCACTGACAGTCAGCCAGTAAAGAAAGATCTAGGCTTGAGCACGACCAACTCTAAAATCGTGCTGGATTTTTGCAGTTCTCTACAGGAAATAGCTGAACAGCTATATTTCTTTTATGAATGTCTGGTCACAGAAAAAAAGAGGAGTACTACAAAGCAGAAATCACAACTAAGTTGATTATTTCGGGTAAAGAACGCATTGGTATGTCCATAACCACAAACAGACTTATATATAATCTCTGAAAACGAAGGATAGTTCAAAGATAATTGTTATCTTGACGCGACATAACATTATAGACCAGCGAACATTGGGCCCTGCCAAATTATGTGCTACACTGTCTCCGCACATAACGAGTATTTCCCACACTTGATGTAGTTTGTTCTCTATCAAATAAAAGACATCATAATATCAAAATATAATGTCTCGTTTATAGACCTACTAGCTGCCTGGAGTTTGACTTTTAGTTGAAACTATGTAAGTTTCACGTCATAAGTTTTGCGATTGTGGAATATTTGTTCGTTCCTAAAATCTGTCTGCCTGACGAAACACAATCGCTTCTTGTTCGTGCTTCACTTCTCTGAATGGAACTGGTAGGTTTATAGTTCTAACAGAACACACTCTTTAGACAGTTCATCACCTATACTAGCTCTCATTGTATACCGATATGACCTCGCACCCAGTAAATGTGAACCATTCTCTTTCTCAGTCAGTCCTTTACAGTTCAGCTCTTTGTTCCAGTATTCATTTTAATTGTGGCTCACAGTAGCTTCCCGAGATCAGGCGCGGGACTACCAAGTACATTCGTATACTTTAGGATAAAGCTTTCCTGCTTTACCCTTTTGCCTTGCTTTGCAGCTAGTTTTTAAGAATACCCGGTTTTTCGGTACTACGTTTGCTGGTGGTATGCTCAAAATCGCACGAAGTATGACGGATGGTATTGTATTAAAGCTACCTGCCTATTACTAATGCTGATAATTCAAAGTGAAATTGAAGAGCCTCTCCAATCAAACCATATACATATGTTATCTTGTCAGTAGTCTTTCGCCATACTAGAGGGATGTAGAAAAGTATTGGCTTTTATTTTGGAGCAGGTGAAAAACTCCAGGTGCAACCGAACATTCTTTTAAGTATATACTCGTATAGGTATGATGATGCCTTCTTCACTTTCTCCCCCATATTGAGTCTACACGACAACTTGCCGTCCAACAGATTCCTCAAGTACTTATTGGAAAGTTTCTGCTGTAAAGTGTCCTCTCCCAGCTTTGCTCTCATTCTGCTTTTCGTAAAAATAAAGCAGCCGTGCGATCAGCACTTTTTTCGTTTTCCAAAGAAATTCTTTAAATATATCTCTAAAACCAAATAATTGTAAAATTTCGCATGAAAATTGTTGGAAAAAATCAACAAATATTCCTAATTTATTTTTGGTTATAAGTAATGAGCTGTATTCAAAGGCCTATTTTTGTTAGAAACATTATTTTTTTCATTGAATATTGTTATACAACAAAGAAAAAATGGTAGAAGTGACAGCTGTTTCGGAGATCACCACATCTCCTCATCAGATTTCTGTTGCCAGGGATCGAACCGACGGATTCTGGCATCACAGGCGAGTGCTCTACCAACTGAGCCAACGCCTGCCATGTAATCTGTTGTTGTATTATTCAATTTTTTTACTAACCAACAACTATTAAGTGCGCTAATATTTAGCCGCTATTTTTACTTAATGTTGGGTTAGCGAGTATTTTGCAATCCTGCATACATTCAGGCATTAATAGTCTGAGAAATGTATATAAGTAGGATTGCTTGTCGGGCTCGACTTATATATTTATGGGTATTTTTAATGAGGCCTGTATTTGTTTTTGGTTATAGGTAATGAGCTGTATTCATTAAAAATTTATTTTAATCTCGTTTTCTATTCACAGGGATGAGGAAAAGCCTTGCCGTTTTTTTGAAACTTTGCCAAAATCATATCAAACGCGCTGCAAACAGAATTACATATATCGAACTGTTGTTGTGGTAGTGGATAAAAAATTGCGTGAGGAGCAAGTGAAAATGCCGAGCTGCTGTAAATGTGCCTTGCGAAATACACATTTTAATTAAATATGAAATGTACTAATGTAATTACTATGAGTACATGTAAATTTCTGTACAGAAGCATATGCATATTTGAAAGCTCAGGATACAGCGTTGAACGTTTGTTAAGTATAATAATAACAATAAAAGCTTGAAAATGTGAACGCTATTTAAGCATTATTTTTTTCTCAAGATTGTATATTGAAAATTGTGCTAAGTAGAATATGTATATTGTGTTTAAATTTAATTCAAGGTGCCAATACATTCGAAAGTGTTTAAATAAGTAAGTGAAAAATTGTATAAAATTTATTACAATTTATTAATTTAAAAATGTATGCATAAAAGTAATAAAATTTAATTACATATTATTTGCTAATTTTATTTAAAGCAGAAAATAAATTGTATGCATTGTGAAATTGCAGTACTTTTGATAATTGAAATTTTGCATTTTAAATGAAATTTAATGCCAATTAAATTTTTATAAATTTTAAAAGTGTTTTTATATGCTCGCCATTTGAAACGAATAACTTTCTTGAAATACACAATCATAACAAAATTGAGGGTATTGAAAGGGGGGTACTAGTCAGAAAAGAGTCTTTAGGTTAACATGTGTCTAAAATTACACAAAGCAAAAAAAAAAAAAATCTTATATCATCATTGTCACTATCATGGGATAATATTAACACTGTAGTATAGAATGTAGCCCAGAATTTTTATTATATATTTAATGCATTTAACTCATTACTAACGAAGCAAAGTACTTTATTATTATTAAAATTAATAATAATAATAATAATATGAAAGACATCGATCACAAGCATGCCTAATCATGACTTACATGTATGTATGTTTAAAAATATTGAAATAAAAAATGCATTAATTAATACGAGTAAGTTATCTGTTTTTACAGACAATGAAGCTGACATGCACACTTGCCATTCCCACAAACAATAACGACAGCAATAATGGTGATTTAACAAATAAAACGGAAGCAATCAACGGTACGTGAAATATAAATATTTAAAAATAATTTCAATATTATATTTATTGAAAATTACTCAGTACAAATTATGAATTTTTCAGAAGAGAACTCAACTAATACACTCCCCATTCCATTGGATAAAGTTGCTTTGGATAAATTTAAATTGAGTTTCAAAGATGATTATGTTGAAACAAAGGACGAAATACATATTGATGACAAAGAGATAGAGCTTTGTCATTCTGTTACAAAATTGATATATCCAAAAAGCGCACAATCTAAGAACGGAGTTTTTGTAACGGTGGTACAAAGCGGTGAAAACAAGCAAGGATTTTGGGTGGAGGTTTGTGAGTAAGTGCAAGTAGCCGTCATTCAATTGTTGTAATTTCAACTTTATTCAATTTAATTTTACATTATTAACTTCAGCTTAATTTAGATTTTGTTATTCTGTTTGTTCTAATTTGATTATTTCTATTTAATTTCTTTTATTTTATTTCATCTTTTTATTTATTTTAATTTTTTATGTAATTTTATTTAAGTTTTCATATTATTTTATGTGTTGTTTAATTTTATTATATGTTGTTTTTGCTGTCATTTATTTAATTTAATTTTATTCAATTTTATTTTGTTTAATTTATTTAAATTAATTCAAATTAATTTATTTATTTATTTATTCTATATTATACATTTAAATTATATTTTTTTGTAATTTTATTTTAAGTTTTATTGAATATTTCTTTTTATTTTATTAATTTTCCTTTTTTTAAATTTATTTAAATTTCTTTTATTTTATATAATTTTATTTTATTTGATTTATTGCATTTAATTTTATTTTATTTTATTTTATTTTCTCTTATTTAATTTATTAAATTTTCATTATTTTGTTTATTCCATTTTATATTTTATTTATTTATTTTTTTTTATAACATTTTCTTTTATTTTTAATTTTTTTGCTTAAATTTATTTTATTTCATTAAAAGATTTTTATTTTATAATATATATTTTAATTAAAATTTTTGTGTAATTTTTTTTTGTGTTATTTTAATTATTTAATTTTATTTTATTAAATTTCCTTTTCTTTAATTTATTTAAATTTCTTTTATTTTACGTTATTTTATTTGATTTGATTTATTGTGATCTCTTTTGTTTTACTTTATTTTATTTTCTTTTATTTATTTTGTAAATTTTTATTTATTTTGTTTTATTTTCTTTATATTTTACTTATTTATTTTTATTATATAATATTTTCTTTTATTTTTTTATGATATTATTATTTATAATTTTTATTTTATATTATTTATTTTTATTTAATTTTTTATATAATTTTGTTTTATGTCATTTGGTTTACTTGATTTTGTTTTATTAATTTTTTTCTTTAATTTATTAAATTTAGATTTGATAGATAATTTAATTTATATTATTTAATTTTATTTTATTTTAATTTATTTCATTTAATGTTTTTTAAATGAAATTATTTTGTTATTTTGTTCGATTTTTTTTAAATTTATTTCATTTTCTTTTATTGTATATAATATGTTTTTATTTATTTCATTTTATTTTATATTAATTTATTCTAATTTATATTATTAATTTAATTTTACCCAATTTTTTTAATTTCTATTTTATTCTAATTTATTTTATTTCATTTAAATATATTCATTTTGTATTATCTATTTTAATAATACTTTTTTATTTGTTTTTATTTTATTCTGTTTTATGTTATTTATTTTATTTTTAAACAAATGCCTTGTTTGGGTTTTTTGTCTTCCTTACAATTAGGAAAGTTTCGTAAATAGGCAGCGGAAAACTACAATTAGGTATATGTACATATGTAATTATGTATATAGTGTATGTATTTAGATATTTTATGTACTTTTGGTTTTGTACGGGATTTTATTTTTATATTGTTTTTTTTTGCTTTTTGGATTTTTGGCGGCAAAGGAAATTAAAATTGCCGCTTGAATTAGCGGAATTAATTTTAAAGAATATCACAGGAAATGACCCCAGTTATGTATGTATATCCATATGTGTATATAGTTTTTTTTTTTGGAGGGGGGGGGAAGAAAAATAGTCTGCTTTCAGGGAAATATAGGAAAATTAAAAAGTTTGCCTAATATTAAATTTTTTGTTTGTATGTTTTTCACCTCATTCCGTGAGAAGCGGATTACTTTTTCCACTTTTACATTATTTTTTCTTGTTGAGTTGTAAACATTTTTTTAAAAATAATTCCAGTTTTTAGTAGAATGAACGCACGGGCAACGGCGGTTGTGGACGGTATTACGGTATTTAGCTGGTCAATTTTCCTTATCGACAAGGTTGGCTTTTTACCTACTTTAGTTTTTTTTTTCGGTTTATTTGCCGACATTTTTAATATATATATATATATATATATATATATAGTATTATAATTAATTACAATTTTCACAATTTTAATTTATATAATTAAGGATTGAGATAAGTTGTTACCGCGGTAGAAGAAGCCGTGCGCGCGCGTAGGTGGTAAATTTTGGTTAGAATTTTTGTTGGCTCGAACTACCGCAGCTAAGCGATAGTTCGGCTAACGAAGTGGGGTGAAAAGGATTGAAGGCTAGCCGCATGAAGGGAGACAAGGAAGAAAGAGGAAACCAGAAAATGACACCCACGGCTTTTGTGCTATATATGTTCATGAAAGGTATAAAGACTTTGGCATGGCCGAAGACAGTCCTTCTTTCTTGTTTTATTTTGCTTGATGTTTTGTCATTTTACTTTTCCTTATTTTATTTGTTCTAGTTTATTTTAGTATGTTATTAGTTATTTTTAATAATTATTATTAAATAAATTTAATTTTTTTTTGTAATTCAATTTAATTACAATATAAATAATTGTTTTCTTTTATATATTTAATTTTAATTTTTGTAATTAGTTCCACATTCTTTTATTTTGTTCTAATGTATTTGATTTTTCATCTTATTTTATTTTATTTTAAATTTATTAATTGAAATTTTTATTTTGTAGAAATACGAACGAATCTTGTAGATTTGCAGAAGCCTTCCCTCTCGGCTATACTTCCGCTTGTGTTCAGCGTTATATTTATCGGTCTGGCGTCGTACTTGTGAATGGTGAATTGAAAGAAGAATTTTTGAAATTACCATCAAGCTGCAAATGCGTTATTAAGCACAATGGGATTTGATTATTCTACATGATTATTTTGAGCAATTTCGAACAAAAAAAAATATTAAGCTTATATACACGCACTTAAATATTTACATACAATTATAATCAATATTAGTACTAGTTTTACTGCATGCTGAAAAATCAAAAAAAAAATAAATAAATAAATAAATATATATAAAAAAAAATAAAAAAAATAAAAAAATTAAAATTAATAAATAAATAAATAGTATATATATATACTCAAGAAAACGTTCAATATAAATTTTTTTTTAATAAGCATAACTCCTAGATTAACCACCTAGGGCTACATAACCAAGTATGCCCTTCCGCGAGTAAATTCTTGAACCCCTAACCGATAGCGGTTCAATAACACTGTGTACTTCCTGAAGGTTAATGATCGTAAAAACATGATTTGGTTATTCATGCATACAGAGTTGTAGCCAAATAAATCAAAATAAATAAATATGTATTTTCAGTGGATGCATTTGTATGTAATTAGGTATTTATTATTATTCCTTTCCCCAAAAGAAATGCTGGTTTTGAAGGTCATTGCCAGCCATTAATTATTTAATTATAATTTTCCGTTTTAAAGTTATGCGAGTACACCCTTACTATAACGATGCATGTGAGTTGAAAGGTCACATGTGAATCTTAAGTTCTTATAATTAATAAATGAGTTATATGACAATTTCTTCTTGGGAACTAATTATAAATGAGATCATCGTACTTCTAACACATGGGCTATATTTTGTATTTAAATATATTTAAATTTATGTATATTCCGAAATACACAATATATACATATTTCCACTGCATTATTGCTTTCTTCTTTTGCTGGTAGCCCTTAACCATGGACAAGTTAGTATCTGCGAGAAATAAAATTCATATGTACTTATATATATATATATTAACTCTCTTATGAGGGATGGTAATGAAATCAATAAACAATAGTCGTTTTACATCAGCCTACAGTTGATTTTATTATTTATTTACTCACCCAACTACAACTAAACAAATATACATTAATGTATGAATTCATATGCATATCCTCACATTAACACTTAATACTCATTTTGGTTGTTTTTGTAATTGTATAGTAGTACCAATATATTGTACGACAAATAAGTCAACAAAACAAATAGAAATATTGAAAGGAATTTTTGACGTAGCTAATTGTGTAGAAACTAGCACATGTAACAAGTCAATTGAAAAGTCACCGGTCTACCAAAGTAAAACACATTTTTTTTGACAAAAATCATTTTTTTTATTGAACATTTCGGCGATTACCTCTTCATGAGACGAAAATTTCTTCCCTGTTGACCATTCTTCCTTTTTCAAGATAATCAATGAAATTATCCCATGCGCATCCGAAAATAAAGACGCCATAACCTTGCCAGCCATCTGTTGCGTTTTTCCACACTTTGGGATGGGTTCATCGTGTGCAGTCCACTCGGATGACTGTCGATTGGACTTCGGAATGAAATGATGGAGCCATGTTTTATCCATTGTCACATATCGAGGCAAAAACTCGTGTCTCCAAACACTGCTCCCAATCAGCAACTCGTCGTTGTTTCTGCTCAAAAGTGAGGTCGCGCGGCATCCACTTTGCACAGAACTTTCATATACCCGATGAACGTGAATGATATGATGTGCACGTTCAGCTGATATCTTTAGAGTGTCTGCTACTTCATTCAATTTCAATTTACGGTTATTAGACACCATTTGTGGATTTTTTTGGTATTTTCGTCGGTAACCATCTCATTTCACCACTGCTGAAATTAGCATATCCATCTTTGGTGATTGATTTTAATAGGCCAGTGTCCGAAAACTCATCGTCAAGCCAAGTTTTTGCTTCAACTGTATTTTTTCCCTTCAAAAAACAATATTTTATCAACACGCGAAATTCCTTTTTAACAATTTTTTTCACTATAACAAAAGTTGCTTTACTCAAAATGTTATAATTCACAAACTAATAATCTGAGAGCTGTCAAATTTATACAATTTATACACGCGTATTGAGAAGGTTAGAACTAATAGCGTCATCTACGTGTCAGGCTGGGGACTTTCAAATTGACTGTTATGTATGAAAGAGCATGTGAATATGCGCATTAATGTTATTGTAAATTTTTGGGCATTAAATTTATGAAAAAATATTTTATTTGAGCTCTCCCCTAAAAAAATCTGTAAATAATTAATGCAAATTACTGACAATTATTCTCTTTATTACCTTTTACCTTTTTAACATCCAAAAATCAATAATACTAGTTATAGAGAATTTTATAGAATAATTCATGACGATTACTGAGGCGTTGTGTATTATGAATTTCTTCCGCCTGATCATTGTAATACATCGTCTTAATCTACATATGTAGTACTGATTCTTTCAGAATTTCTTGACGAAAATTCGGATCATCTTGTTCCACAACCGCCGTATTCGCAAGATCTGGTGGGATTTCAATAAGCACAAAATCCCGCTCCTGTTAAAACCTTTTGAGATAATTGAGGAGATTCAACGCGAAACGGTAAATTAATTGATATAAATATTAACTTTCATCTAAAAATATATTTAGAGAATATATACCTAAAATCAAGCAATTAATATACTCAACTACTTCATCAAATTATCATAATAATTACATTGGTTAAGGAACCTTTTTAATATTAAAACTACAAGTTATTTAAGGAACGATAATCTTACTAGAGAATATTTTATGGAGAAGGGTGTTCTCAGATTGTTCAAAGAGGGAGAAGAACTGGTTTCACTTGATATTTCGAATTGGCACCAAACAGCTAAAAGAAGAAACAACTGGCGCATCATAACTTAGTCAGCAAGTTTCTTAGGCGTTTATTACCTTAGATCTTCTCTCCGATCGAAAACAAAGTGACGATCACTCCGAAATCCGTTATCAAAAACACAAATATCAATTTATAAAAGACAAAACCTTGAGCATCAAATCAAATTAGCTTACGTTCATTTGAAATGTCTTTGGCAGACAGCGATTGTCTTTGGTGATAATTTAGTTTTCGAATACTTCAAAAATTACCTTAACACAAAATGTGTGAATACCCTCAACACATGTATTTACCTTTAGGTTCACTTATATATATATATGTCAGAAAGCTCCTTTTGTTGCTTGTGTGCAAGTGTTTGTTTATATTTCCTTGTAATTATCATTATTACCGGTCACATTTGCATGCCAACGCGCAGATATGGAATAATGAATGAACTGATTTGTTTCTTTTCCGCGCTCTACAACACCAACGCGCTTAAAAGCGAAACTTATCTATTGCTTGCAGGTGGGTGGTGGAACGACACAAAGCATATACTCCCCCTTCACTTCAACCACATAGCGACAGGTGTTGTACGTGGGCCGCGACCACCGCACCCAGAACTAAAACATAAACATTAGTATCGCCATAATAGCCCCACTCTACTGCCTCTATTTGTTGTTCATAAATACGCCTGACCGACCGGCGTTTCGATTAAATTCGCGCCGTCACTCGTAGGACTCGGCGCGTTGCCAGAACCCTCGGTGAATCTGTTCAATTCAATTGCAGACTGTCTCTAGCCAAATGTATTTAGACGTTGTTTAGTATGTTACTGATTGTCAGCACGACTGTCTACAAGTTCTGGTGTCTCTGTTGTCTAGTGCGCCGCATTTGAATATCACCGAGGACACGAGTGTTGAATGTGTGTGAAGTAACAGTAAACAAACAATAGGCATTGTGCCCCATATAAAGAAAATGGCAAAATCAATAAATATAATAATATTTTATTACTTTCCCTTTAATGTTTTAATGCTCGTCCTGCGACTGGGTTAATAAAAAGTTTAAAAGGAGTTCAAGTGCTTAATATAAAATTATTAAGTGCTATAAATTTTCAATAAAAATAAAAATTAGTAAATTCAAAAATTAAAATTGTTTGAATTCCTTAAATTTTGCTCATAAACGTCTGCTGCACACTAACAATACGTTGTGTAAATGTGTTTATTACGTGTTTAGCCACTTTAGTCTTGTGATTTTTTTGGAGACCAAAAAGTTTTCGTTTTCATTTTCCTTCGTTTAGTCTGAGTGTAGAAGTTCTTCTTTTCTACGTTCTATACCAATGTGCGTGCTACCTGCCAATAACGGCATTTAGCGCCTGAATTCTAGAGCGTGTGAAGAAAAAGTGCTGTGCTTTTGTTTTCCGTTAGTGTGATCCGTGGAAAATGGGCGGCGTTTTTTACATGCACGCAATTTTCAGTTTCTTGCACTGCTTTTGAGTTCTTGATTTGAATATGCCTTTTTGGACTTCGCCATGGATGGAGCGTATGAAAATCATCGTATTTGGACCACAAACAATGGATATATGCGAAATAATGTACGGCCAGCAACAGGTAAGTTTATTTCAAAGAGTTAAGGTTACGTCAGTATGGACGTCTGTTTTCGTATGCACTGAGGGAAGTCTTAAGGAGAATATAAATACATATGTACAATAGAATGGTGTTTAAGAAAGAATGCAAGTGATTTTGATAGTGCAAATTGTCGCCTAATTTCAGTAGAAACCTACATTAAATTTCTTTATAAAAAATTGTATTGAATTTTTATTGCATAATTAGGTGGTCAACAAGGGTTGCTGTCTAAAAAAAAATTAATAAATAAATAATAATAAAAAGAAATTCAAATACTATGAGTAAACATCAAAATATTTCTCGCTACTTTTTATATATAGTAAATCTAAATAGCGGCCGCAACAGCCAAGTGGTTAGCATTGCGTAATACAATTCGGAAGGCCTAGGTTCGAGTCCGGGTTCGAGTCCAGATTCCAGCAACATCCAAAATTATAAAAAATAATTTTTTCTAATTGCGGTCGCCCCTCGGTAGGCAATGTCATAAAAATCCATCGGCCGTTCGGAAGCTGCTTAGAATAAACTGTACATCCTCCACTTGCTGGTAAAAACATCAAGACGCATAACCACAAATTGGAGGTGGAGCTCGGCGGAAGCTCGGAGGAAACCTAGAGATTATGTTCTGTGCATATCGTAGGTGTCCGAAAAGAAAAATTTCTGTATGCGCTAAAGTTTTAAACTACTACAAAGCTGATTTTGATCAAATTTGATTTGGTTCAACTTGAAAAAAATGATACATTTTATCCGGTGAACTTATCTACTGGAAAATTTTTATTTATGCTTAGATTTGCTTGGTATTTGGAACATAAATAGCTCATTGCCTATGCTCATATATGAAATTTCTTTTCATAAACTGAAATGTGAAGAAAACTATCAATTTTTTGCCTATTAGTCAAAAATACAACTTATAACTGACGGTGCGTTGAACAACTTGAACTACGTTTACAAATCATTCATTTTTATTACGAAAATTCACGTTCTGTAATGAATGTGTTTCGCGCGCTTCGCTCAACTTATGGTCAACATAATCGGCATACTGTGCGTACTATTCGCAACACCGTTACCAATTTTGAGACCTAATATTCATTATTGGATATTGTTCGACCGAATAGACCACGTTCAGCATGCAGTGAAGAAAATATGGCGGCCGTAGCTGAGATTGTATACGAAGACGAAGATTGTACACGAAGACGTACAATCTCACTTCGATTCAGGTCTTGGAGCAAAACATCACGCGTGTCATTCGCCAGCTACCAGTCGAAATGCTCGAACGAGTCACCGAAAATTGGACTCATCGGATGGACAATCTGAGACTTAAGCGGAGCCAACATTTGAAGGAGATAATATTCAAAACATAAATGCAAAGAATCTTCTTTTGAATGATAGTAAACATTCCCCAATAATTTTGAATTTTCTGTGTTTTTTTTTCTTAAAAAAGTGGATAACCTTAGTTAGTAGGTTTTCCACTAGAGTTCATAATGAAGTGTCGGCGGACGGCTCGGATAGATATTGTCTAACTTCTGTAAACTCTATCAGAGAAAGGCAGCATTTATCCAGCCCTGGAAAAAAGACCGAGGTCGTGATAGATAGAAGAGCGGGAAATAGTGAGGCGAAAAAAGCTCTATCGCAGGAAAAGACAGCTATAAGTAATAATAATAACTGAATAATATTGTCATGCGTATTTCAGTACTGAAGCCACAAAAAGTCAACAGTGATATTGAACAATTTTAATACATAACTTTACATGGAATTATTTCCTGAAAAAGTAATCAATGTACGTATATAATAAAAATCAATCATCTATTGTACCTATAACTTTGTTAGAAGTATTAGTGCGAAACTAAATCCATATAATCACATCCGCATATCGCTCAATACTAATTACCGTTGAATATTAAATTATGTATATTTTTAGAAATTTCTCTGAAATGAATTTACCACTTAATTTGTAATATCCATTGACGTATGTTTGTACAATATATATGTATGGATGTTGTTTTAAAATATGTCCAAAAAAAATATCTGCCATGTAAGCGAAATAAATGACAAGCAACAACCATATTTAATAAATAAAAAAATGTCAATTATATATTAATGTTAAGCACGCTTAGCATTAGCAAGGAGCATTGAACTTAAAAAAAAGTACTTAGTATGAAATTATAATGGAAGGATATATGTATATTTGTACGATTGTATGTAATGGCTACAGTAGTGGGGAAATAAATGTTTAATTTTTTTTAAGTTACAAATATTTGGAAATTTATTTAAAATAATAATAAAATTATATTAAAAATACTTATTTTTTAATAGCTTCAATAATTAAAATACTAAAAGGTTTTTATTAATATTATTAAGACAATGCACATCGCTCTTATACTCTCTCTTTTGTCCGGAGCAACTTCGCACGCTCAGTTAGCTCAATAGGTGGCTGCTACTTGTTTCGGGTGGTTGATTTGTAGTGCTGCGATATTTTTATCTGATCTTTGATCAGAACTTATGCCAAACTGAAGTAGACGTGACATTCGGTTTATTCCGATTGATTGCACACATTTTTATTAGTTCTTTTGACTAGTGACCAATATTAGAAGAATTAGAAATTGATTTTATTTGGGTTCTCCCTTGCTTGTTTTGAATTATTATACACTTATGAAGAGTTATTATGTAGACAAAACCAAATCAAACAATTAATAATAATTAATAGGTCGATCCCGACAATCAATTCTGCTTATACATTTCTCAGACAATTAATGCTTGAATGTATGCAGGATTGGAAAAAACTCACTAATAGTTCTTGGTTGATAATAATTTGAATATTAATTACAACAGCAGATTACATGGCGGACGTTGGCTCAGTGGTAGAGCACTCGCCAGTGAAGTCAGGATCCGTTGGTTCGATCCCTGGCAAAAGCAGTCTGATGAGGAGATGTGGTGATCTCCGAAACAGTTGTCACTTCTGCCAATTTTTCTTTGTTATATAACAAAATATTCAATTTCAAAAATTCTAACAAAATAGGACTTTTGAATAAAGCTCATTCACATATAACCACAAAATCAAAAATCGTTTGTTAATATATTTTTATGAAGCCAAATTCTGTCTTAATGTGAAACTTGTTTAATTTTTGTTAGTTTTGTCAAACAAAAATAATTTAGTTATTAATCTTCTACAAGGTTGATTTGATATGCCTGTAACTTTTTGAATAAAATATATTGTTTACGTCAAGTACGCGTTTTATTTACCTATCTACCTATATACTTAGTCCATTTTTTGTGTTCTTTCGAAATAATAGGTTTTTTTCAAGGCCTTCGGAATAGGCGTGTGTATCTATAAATATCGCTTTATTAGACTCGAATCTCTTACCGCCCAGCCATTTCTTCAGGTTTGGAAATAATATATAATCGGAGGAGCTAATTCTGGGGTAGCAGTTCGTAGACCAATTTATGAATTTTTGCCATGGTGACTACATCCGTGTGCACCCGTGTATTTTCCTAATGGAACAGTACATTTTCGCCAAATGTTATCGTTTCTGCTTCAAATCAATATTATATTTGTCCAAAAGTTCTAAATAATATTCGCCGGGGATGGTTTTACCCTTCTCAAGGTAATGAATGACACCATGTGCATCCCAAAAAACTGTGACCATGACCTTTTGTCCGACAGACCCATCTTGACCGTTTTTTGGTGCACGTTCACCCGGAGAAACCCACTGTCTTGATTGTTCTTTGATCTCTGATGTGGTGTTGTGAATCTGTTTCGATTACGATAATGAACCGGCGCAAAATTTCGTTGCAAAATGTGATGTATTTGCTGAGTTGAGATGCCGTCAGCCTCAGCCATCTCACGTACTTTTATTCTCCCCGATCGTCTAATATTATTCCATGCTTTCTTTCGTGGTGACTTCTGTTGGGCGACCTTAACACTGAGCGTCACTTGTACTGGTACAATCCACAACGGAACTCAGTAAACCACTTCTTCACTAGTGAAATTGATGTGGCGCAGTCCCTATAGTATGATGGTGTTTTTACGCAAAAAATAATGCTTAATCAGCACACGAAATTCACTTTTTTTGCATTTGCGTTGAAATTCACGAGGTCGTCCATTTTCAATGGTTGTCAAACAAAAACTTAATGGCCCAGCCTTCTCAACATTTTACAGTAATTTCTTAATCGATAACTGTTGACGGGAGCAATGTTGTCAAGTATTTATCTAGTGAATAACCAACGTAAACATGCTGCAATATCAATGAAAATTAATTACTATTAATTCCAAGTATTTTTATGTATTATGATTCCGCATTTACGATTAAAAATTTTTCTGCCAGATGGCGCTAAATGCAAAGTATACCAGAAATCATATTTTTGAAACTATTTTACTAATTATTATCAAAAATATACGTAGGCTATAATCAGGTCCAAAGAATTTGTTTAAAAAAAATTATGTTTGCCTTAACATAGTTAAAGGTTTCAGATGCAAAAAGTGTTTTGGCTGCTGGCAAGTAGTATGTGAATAAAAAAATATAGTTTAATTTGGTGTTTTGGGAAATTAAGAGCTTCATTCAAAAGTCTCAGCCACATGTTTTATAATAACAAATGGACTAGTCGATCGAATTTTTAGTTGGCAAGGTTAAGCTGTTATAACAGTAAAGAAATTCTTCAATAAGCTGTGGTTGAACATAACCATTAACCAGCTGTGCCGAGAAGTCCAAAAATCAATTACTAACATACATATATATTTATTCATCACCACATTCATTTAGCTACAAAGTTGCACATTTTCTGCCTGGTACTGTACAAATTTTTCGCTGCAGGACATTGTACTTTTGACAATACATTAAACACTGTCATATTCATATATATATATATATATATACGTAGTCCAGGGATTAAAGCGTAAAAGCATTTAATGTGTCTGACCGTTGACAGTGTCCCAGAGCTGTGAATGTAATTTGATGGACATACGAAAGAAGTAAGCGGCATCATTACTATCAGTATATAAATACATGCGTGTATGTACACGTACCGGTATGTATAAGTATGTATGTTAGAGGAATATTTTAGCAGGCGTTGACGTAGTGGCAATCGTGTGCATCGTGTAAACAGCGCAACTACTTATTTAATGACAGCAAAAGAGTTGTTGTGCTTCGATTTAATCAAGATGTGAACGAATGAGCAATCATTCACTGACACATACGACGAACATTTAATATGTATATAGATATGAGTGAGCAATTTCTATGCCTCTAATTTTGCTTATAACTGTACTTATATACATAAATATAACAAAAATTTCCATACAAATTCGTTTCTGTTGGGTTGTTTATACACTACTCTCTGCATACTTGGATATGTATATTTGGGAGACAATTGACATGCAAGTGACATGTCCTGTCCTGCCTGTGCGAATGGTCATTAGGCACACGCCTTTTTGCTCAACGGTGAGAGAATTTTTTTATATGTATTGATATACGAAACAAACATACAAATTGTACTTTCATAACTGCATAAAACACACACACACACACACACACACTGTTACTTTTTGTTTGCATACAATTTTATGTATGCATGTAGTTGGTTTACTTGCTCGTGTGAAAATCATGTCGGAACCAATTAAATAGACTTGGCGTTTATTTTTTTTATTTTTCTCTAGAAAAATAGAGAGAGAGGACTCTATACACAGGCAATATACAAAAAAAAAAAAAGCCTATAATTTTTTTAATGATTGACAGTGTTGATAATGCTTTCGAAACTAAGAGTCTCAAATTAATTTACAGGAATTTCAGATTCAAATCGATTTATTACCTTTATTTATTTAATACAGCACAATTTAATTATGATAAATTGATTTTATTCAAAAGGTTGTGGTCATTCTCTCGTGAAAAAATCGCGAATTAATCTCATTATTCTGCGATATTCTGCGAATTCAGTAATTTATACAGTTTATATATTAGTTTTTTAAACTAGCGGGTATATTATACATGAAGAAAATTATAATTTTACACACAAAAAAATAAAAAAAATTAAAAAATGTTAGCATAAGATCATTTCATATTTTCAGATGGAGTCAATGACAGTAATTAACTTATGTTTACACTTTCAAATTATTATGGAAAATAAAAATAAAAATAAATTCAAAAAGTTTTTAATTAAAATATTTTTTTGAACCTCTGAAGAAATTTGCCATAAAATATTTTGAATTGTTGCTTTACTGCTGATATATACATATGTAGCTTTGAGTGCGTTTCTAAATAAAATTTCAAAATTTTCTCCCAAAATTAATGTATTCAGAAATAAATTTGAATTCACCATATTGTTTAACTAAATTAAAAGCCTTAATTAATTTTGTTGTTTTTAAAAGTCGAATATGATACATTTAATAGATATTTTCTTCAATCTAAGGCTAAAAACCATCAAACATGATCTTAGTTCACAACACCGTTCTTCGCGAACTTACTAATTACAAGATCTTCCCCAACGATCCAAAATTTGGATATAATGTGTGAGTGCGTGTTGCACCCGCACACGATTTCCAAACTTCTTCTCCGAATTGTGATGTGCGGCACGCCATATGCTGTTTCGAACTGCAAATAAATCTTCTTGAGAAATTTGATTTTTTTCACCTTCATTTAAAAATATTTATTTATTTTTTAAAGTATTTTTTTCAATTAACTTTCTAAATTATTAAAAGACTTTTTCTAAGTGCTTTGATTTCTGGTCCAGGAACGTCAGCCCATGAAATAACAAAAAAAGTCCTCATAAAAATTCATCAGCCGTTCCGAGTAGTAGTGGATGCTTCTACTTGTTGGTGAAAAAAAACAGCAAAACTCACATCGAAAATTGGAAAAAGATTTCGACCAAAATTCGCGTTACTAGTCAGAAAGCATCTTAGCTCGAAAAAAAATTTTTTTTTCAAACAGTATACAATATTGTATAAAACTAAATAGTCCACATTGTTCACATACTAGACGCACTCGCATCAGCTCGTTATGATTTCAATCAATATTTTGCAAAAATAATGCCGAAAACTTTTTACTAAATTGGTATCCTTAAAAATTAATTTTAATAAAATGAATGTACTGCAATATATATATTTTTTTTCTTTTTCAATTTACGGCGAAATCGTGCCCCTTTTTATAAAATATTTCACGACAGCACAAACATGTTGTTCTTTTTCGTTTTTCTCTTACTTCTGCACAGTTACCATCAGTCAATACAAAATATCAAATAAAATCTGTTTCTTTCTCCCCTAAATCCATGCTTTTGAAAATTGAAAAAAAAAATCGATTTTCTAAGTGATCACACGAAATTACAGTTATACATTTCTAACTATGTATATAAATAAAAATGCATCGTCGAAATGTATTGACCGAATTATTTAATTGATCTTAAAATATTTTTAAAAGTTTAAAGTGTTAGAAAAAGTTTAAGAAACTTTAAATGATTGAAAACATCCGGTAAGTGGACCAAGGCTCTTTGGCTCTATTTTAAAAAAGTCAAACTCGAAAAAGTCATATTTTTTCTTAGATTTCCTTGAAATTCGATATGTAAAGCGACCTACACGTAGTTTAACGTCTAGTATGGCCGCATTAGCCAAGTGATCAGCATCGCGTAATGACATTCGCAAGGCCTGGTTTCGAGTCCAGGTTCGAGCAACATTCAAAACTATAGAACATAAATTTTTCTAGATCAGCCCAAAGATCTTCATAAAAATCCATTGGCCGTTCGGAGGCGGCATAATAGAATAAATTGTAGGTCCCTCAATTTGTTGACGCAAAAAAACACAAATTGGAGGAGGAGCTCGGCCGAAAATCACTTTGGCGGTTACATATATATACATATATATATTAACAGACCCGGCCACATGGCGTAGCTTTTTAAATTTTCTCCAATTTTTATTCTAATTGGTGTTGCAAAGGGTCATTTAATTTTTAATTAAGAAACATCTAATTAAAAATATTTATTTATTTATTATATTTTATTATTGGTCCAGCTATTTATTTTAAAGTGTGTTTCCCTAAATCAGTACTCTATGCTTACATCTAAATTACAATAATTTTTTTTTGAGTTTGTCGGTAAGAAAATTTTTCAAGCAAATTAAATTTATTTCCTGATTATGGTCCATTTCCGGGAACTAAAGTATTCCATTTAGACATATCATCTAATATTTTAACCAAGTCGAAGCATAAATCAATTTTTTCTCTAATAAATCTGTCCTCATTCTGGAAATCATCACACACGTAAATTGAACCATAAATAATATTTCAAATAGCTAACCCATGGTCCACTTCTCGGAAAAAAAATAGTGGTTCCTGCTAATCTAAGCAAAAAGTTACCTAGTTATGTACCTAATTTCAAGTAAATCGAACCATAAATACCATTTTTTCGAAAAAGTCAGTACCTGGTCCACTTCCTTTAATGAAAAATGTATAAAAACGTATTTGAAGACATAGTAAATATATGTACGAAATTTCGTTAAAATCAGTTAAGCCGTTTTGGGGGAGCTCGAGGACAAAAACTATGACAGGAGAATTTTACATAGATAAGATATGTCTGACAATTCCTAATTTGCTCACTCAGTTTCTTAAATCTATTTATTCTCCGAGTTCTCAAGTAAATATTATTGCCGGGTAACACCTACAATATCGTCCGATAATATTTTCCTCTATATAAAGTCCTTAAAAAGGTCATATATTAATAATGGCCTTGTTCAAATACCTTCTTATATAATATATATATATGTGCTGAGTATGCTAGTGAATCCCTGACCCATTTATTCAATTAATCGCTTAAAGTGGGAATTTTTCCTTCTCTATGGAAATAATCCATTGCTATACTCCATCATAAAAATGGAAATAGATGTTTGGTAGAAAATTATCGAGTATAGCTAAACTCTCTGCAATTCCAAAATTATTTGAATCAGCTATCACTTATCATTTTTATTCACATTGCCAACATGGGTTTTTAAAGGAAAATTTACAAATACCAATTTATTTGACTTCGCTTCTCATACCATAAATGCGTTCAGAGAGAACAGAAGCGTTGATGTAACTAATATTTATTTAGATATTTTTTATTTATACTCGTATACTGACTTCAAAAACGCTTTTGACAAAGTATGAAGAAACTGGATTTACTAGGTTTCCAACCAAAATTTTTACCATTGTTCTCTTCATAAAAGTATTATCGAAGAAGAGTGTATGTATATATATATATATATTTGGCGCTTTGTAACCGCTGAAGCGATTTTCGGCCGAGCTCCTCCTCCAATTTGTGGTTTTGCGTCTTGATGTTTTTACCAACAAATGGAGGGACCTACAGTTTATTCTAAGCCACCTCCGAACGGCTGATGGATTTTTATGAGGAGCTTTATTTCATACCAGAAATACACTCGGAGGGCTTGACATTCCCTGCCGAGGGGCGACCGCAATTAGAAAACAAATTTGCTATCATTTTGGATGTTGCTCGAGCCTGGGCTCGAACCGGGCCTTCCGAATGTCAGTACGCAATGCTAACCACTCGGCTATCGCGGCCGCCGAAGAAGAGTGTAGTGTTTAACAATTCCATTTCAGATTCTAGTAAAGTTTATTCAGGAGTACAGCCATATAGGCCCGATTCAGTTTTCACTATTTAAATATGATATTTCTGCTGAGATAAATTTTTTAATGTATGCGAATGATGTAAAATTTTATAAATATTACACTTCGGCGAATGGAGGCGTTTTACTACAAGCAAACCTAAATAAAATAGTTGAATACTGTTAAATAAGTCGAATGCTCCTAAATCTTTAAAAATTTAAAATTATTAATTATGTGTTTCTCGCCAACAGCCATACAGAGAACTACTTGTTCAATAGATACTCTTAGTTTGGAACAGTTTCACCGTTTTGTTGATCTGGATATTACTATGAACCCTACATTAAAGCTTACAAATCACATTAGGGTGATAGTCAACAAATCCAAAGACATCTTGGCTTTTGTACAACGGTGGTCAAAGGAATTCAGTGATTCTTATGTTACAAAAGCTTTGTATATCACGTTAGTAAGACCTATTTAAGGATATGGTTCGGTAATTTGAAATCCGAGGTAACAAATCTACACTCACAGGACAGAATCTATTCAACAACCATTCTTCCTTTTTACCTTAAGAAATTTGCATTGGGTCTTTCAAAAAAGTCTTCTTCCTTATACTAGTCGTCTGAAACTTATTAATCTCTCCACTCTTTCTGCGCGAGGTGGGTAAACTATTGGAAATAATAATAAAATATTAATTTGTATTCATGGAAAGGGGAAATGGAATTGACCGATTCGAAAAAATTATATTTATAGTTCGATTTGCATGAAATTTGAACTATCCGGAAAACGTTATTATCTGTTCGATTTAGGAGTATGATGATTTCCAGAATGTAAACTAATATAATTGAAAATAAAATATTATACAAGTATATATGTAAAGAGTGAACCAAGTAGAGGCTCTTTTTTCAATTGCCTTCTTTTGACAGATCGCGCGTGAGTTGTGTCAAGCTGTCATGTTATTTTTGTTCGGTATTATTTGGCATTTCATTATGGAAAAACTCACGCCTGAGCAACGTTTACAAATCATTCAACTTTATTGCGAAAATTCATGTTCTGTAAAGAATGTGTTTCGCCCGCTTCGCTCAACTTATGATCAACATAATCGGCCAACTGAGCGTACTATTCTCAATACCATCACACATCCTGAGGCCCATCATTCATTATTTGGTAATATTCGACCGAATAGACGACGTTCAGCACGCAGTGAAGAAAATATAGCAGTCGTACCTGAGAGTGTACACGAAAACCGTTGAGAGTCGATTCGGTGCTGTTCGCAGCAACTCGGACTGACGTAGGGAACGACTTGGTGCATTTTGCGTCGAGATCTTAAATTGAAAGCATACAAAATACACCCTGAGCAAGAACTGAAGCCGCTCGACCTTCTCAAGCGACATCGCTTTGCTCTAAGAGTTGTTGAAAAGTTGCAAGAAGATCCGACGTTTTCGAGCCAAATTTTGTTCAGCGATGAGGCCTATTTCTGGCTCAATGAGTATGTAAACAAGTAAAATTCCCACATACGGAAGAGATTCAAGAGCTGCCATTTCATCCGGAAAAAACAACGGTTTGGTGTGGTTTGTGGGTCGGGGGAATCATCGCTAAATATTTCTTCAAAAATGATGCCGGTGAGAATGTAGCCGTCAATGGAGAACGTTATCGCGCCATGATAACCGACTATTTGATACCTTCACATCAATCAATGCATTTATTGAGAAAACATTTCGGTGAGCAGATAGTTTCACGTTTTAGGCCGGTCATTGGCCACCAAGATCGTGTGATATCACACCGTTAGATTTTTCTTGTGGGGATATGTAAAGTCTAAAGTTTATGCGTACAATCTCACTTCGATTCAGGTCTTGGAGCAAACATCACGCGTGTCATTCGCCAGTTACCAGTCAAAACTTTCGAACGAGTCAACGCAAAATTGGACTCAACGGATGGACCATCTGAGGTGTAGCCGCGACCAATATTTGAAAGAGATAATTTTCAAAAAATAAATGCCAAAGAATGTTCTTTCGTATGATAATAGCATTCCCCATTAATTTCGAATTTTGTGTTGTTTTCTTAGAAAAAGTAGGGAACCTCGAAATGGATCACCATTTATTATTTATGCTACGATTTGGTTGAATGGTTTGTCTGAATAGAATACATTTGTTTCCCGGTACTAGAAAATGTTCCAATACAATTGGAAATATAATAAAAAAAGTTTTGAGTAAAAGTCTAAGTGTCAAAATAAATACTCTAAATGCTCGTGCTCGGCTCAAAAATTTTCGAGCAATAATCCGATGTGAGGGTGCTCGTTGCTCAAATGCTCGAACTGCTCGAAAATGCTTGAACAGAATCTGGAGCTCAATTTTCTTCATAATAATGGAGGCCGATTAGGGTTACAGGTAGATGTTATATTAGGGAGTAAACTATGGTGTGTATGGGGTAAATATTCGGTATTGTAATTATTGAAAATAGGTAAGTATACGTATGAGAAAGTCACTAAATAAATTATGACTTCGGAAATGTGAGCAAGTTCTTAGCTACTACTTTCAAAATACCGGGAAACTGCAAGCCGTCACATATTTATAATTTATTCGTAATTTTTTCTTACATACATATATGTATATCCTTTTATTTATTTCGAACTAAGCGTTAGTTCAGTAATCGCTTTGTATACTATGCATCAATATTTGTATATGCATTTAATTTTAATAACTTTATCCATATTGCAGGAAACCTCAGTATTCACAGCACCACCTCTGCTCTAGAGGATACGTCACATTTGCCCGCCATTAATGGCACCAGCACCGCATTGGGCAAACGTCCGCCACATAATTCCACCTTCGTCGGTGTGCAATCAAAGTGAGTAGCAAGAAGACGTTAATTGGGGGGTGGAAAGTTTTTGGGAAATTATTCCCCTTGGTCATGTGCTTTGTCAGCGCATGCAAGCTGGCGAAAAAGAATTGATTGGATTTTAATCGTTGTGACAAATTCCTTTGATTTCTATTTAATTAAAGTCTGTAGTTATTTTGTGATATAGATATTTCTTTTCATATTTTCTCTTTATAGGTTTCGACGGAAATACTACCAGAAGACCCTGATTGGTGTACTCATACTCTTGATAATCATTTTAGTCATAACTATAATAGTTGTATGTATAAGAAGTAAGTATAAATGCCTCGCAAAATATTTTAGTTTTGTATGTATACTTGTAATATAAATTCTTACTCTCCATCTCTCTCTCTCTCTCTCTCATTTCCTCTTTCTGTATACAAAGGTCGCAAACATTCAGAGGTGTGCAGCAGCAAAGAGTGCCTCCGCACAGCGGCTGGCCTCATCTACTCAATGGACGAAGAGACTGATCCCTGTGAGGACTTTTATAAATTCACTTGTGGCCATTGGGCGGACGAGCATCCCAGACCCGATTCGGCTACATCAAATGACTGGTTTCGTGAACGGCAAGCGAAAATTATGCGCATTATCCGCTCCTTTCTTCAATCGAATATCAGCGATGAAGAGCCCGCCGCTGTGGGGAAGACGAAAATTATGTATCGTGCTTGCATGAATACACAGCTGCTGGATAAGCGTGAACTAGAACCATTAATTAAGTTTCTAAGAATTTCTGAGCTGCCACTTTTACCAAGCGGTTTCAATATGTCACTGCCGGCAGCGGTGTTTCGAAAATATGGCGAAGATGAGAAATTCGATTGGATGCGTAGTTTAGTGCTGATTAAAAAGAATTTGGGCATGGACTTGGTGGTGGGTTTCGATATATTTCCTGATCCGGTCAATCGCACAATTAATCGTGTAGCTCTCGGTACACCCGAAACCGATTCAGCGTTGCCATTGTAAGTGTTTGTCGATTTAAGATACGAGGTCTGTTTTAAAAATATTCCAAATTTTATATATCATAAAAGAGTGTTTATTTATTCATGAATATTATATTATCCCCTTCCTTCAAAGTAGACACGCTCATATGTTGTGCACTAATACCAACATTTTTCCCACTCCGAAAAACACAAAGTCATTTCTTTGTGATCTCAACTCCTCCTTCCTTCGTATCGTGAGCAGGGTCGATATCATGAGGCAAAAGCCGATTTTCCTTTTTCGAGAAATCCATGGCGTTTCAGGTGGATTGCTTAGGGCAAATTACGCAGAATTTGCAGGCAATATTCCTTATTGGCCCTTCAATCTTGTGACAAGAACTCATGCTACACGACGGCCCCATAATCGAAGAAAACTGTGTATGTGTGTGTGTATGGCGTGGTACTTTTTGTACAGATCTCAAACTTAAGCGAGCGTGTTATTTTAGCTATAACTGTTTCTGTTACTGTAAGTTATCTACTCATCATCTACTTATATAGCTGCACCCTAGTCTGTTTCGTTACACAAAAAGAAATATTGTAAAGCGAAAATGTTAATTTTTTTATTTTTATTTTTATCTTTATTTTTAAATACTATTATATCAATTATTTTTCCAATTTCATAAATTGTGTCTATTTTTATTTATTTTTTTATCCCAGATATCTTTTTACAATACCAATGCATCCCGCACCTGGTCACAAATTAAAATTTTCAAACATGTGGGCAGGTTGCATAACTCTTCAAATCTGTCTACATTGTTGCCCATATTATATACAAGAAAGTTGAGAATCTATTCAAAAATATTATCACATTTACCCATTCCTAACAGGTTCCCGGCCTGACATATAGATTGCGCTACTAGAATGAAATCTATAAAATTTTTGAATTATTACATTTTGAGTTATCGTGAAAAAAAGGATAAAAAAGAAATTCGAGTGTTGATAAAATGTTGCTTTTTGAAGGCAAAAAATACAATTCAAGCATAAAACTTGGTGTGATGACGAGTTTCCGGACATTACCCCAGGAAAATCGATCATCAAAAATTGGTATGCTAAGTTTAGACGTAGTGAAATGAGCATCGAAAACAGTGCACGCAGTGGACGCCCAAAAGAGGTTGTTACTAACGAAAACATCAAAAAAAATTTACAAAATGATTTTGAATGACCGTAAATTGAAATTTTATGAAAAAACAGACACTCTAAAGATATCAAATGAACATGTACATCATATTGCAACGTTTGGCCGTAATTACCCTCGATAGTATAACACCCAATTGTTCTCCGCTTCACACAGTTTATCCGTTTCTAAAACATACAGCTGTCTGTAATCTGAACGCCACTTCGTTTCCTACTCGTCTCTCCTTGTGATAGCTGCTGCCGCTCTTTTTACACCCAAAACCCAAAAACTCCGTTCATTCGCTCAATAATAGGCTGATTATTCGTTTGCCTGCGATAGCTGCTGCCGCTCCGTTTATACTTATCAATGGTCGAAATATTCCGTTAATACGCTAACTCGTCTGCCTGCTGTAGTTGTTGCCACTCTTCCCGTCTGTCCTTTGTACTGGGGACTTCCATCACACTGCTACTACATTTGTCTGTCATTTGTATTTGAGATTTCCGTCACAATATCATTCACGAATAAGTGGGTATGAGAAAGCTATGTGCAAAGTGGGTGCCGCGCGACCTCACTTTTGAGCAGAAACAACGACGAGTTGATGATTGGGAGCAGTGTTTGGAGATCCCAGTTTTTGCCTCGATATGTGACGATGGATGAAACATGGCTCCATAATTTCACATCGAAGTCCAATCAACAGACATCCGAGAGGACTGCACACAATGAACCCGCTCCAAAGCGTAGACAATGCAATAGTCGGAAGACAAGGTTATGGCGTCTGTATTTTGCGATGCGCATGGAATAATTTTCATTGATTACCTTGAAAAAGGAATGACCATCAACAGCGGCTCATACATAGCGTTATTGGACCGTTTGAAGGACGAAATCGCCGAAAAACGGCGCATTTAAAGAAAAAGAAAATGCTGCTTCACCACGACAAAACACCGTCTCACAAGTGGATGAAATCGAGGGCAAAGATCCATGAATTGGGCTTCGAATTCCTTCCGCATCTACCGTATTCTCCAGATCAAGCTTCCAGCGACTATTTCCTGAACTAAGATCTCAAAAGGGTGCACGCTAAAATTTTTGTCGAATGAAAAGGTTATCGCCGGAATTAAAGCCTATTTTGAAGCAGAGAACAAATCGTACTACAAAAATAGTATCGAAAAGTTGGAGGGTCGCTATAATCAGTGTTTCACCCTTGAAGGGAACTATGTTGATTAAAAAAAATGAATATTGCCAAAAAAAAATGTATTTAAATTTCAAAAATATTTTATTCGTTGTAATTCTTACTTGATGGCCATATTGTAATATTTCATTATTTTAATTTAGTTTTCAAACATAAATTCCAGACAGATGGTAGCTCTGCCAAATGTTAATCTTAATCACTCTCTATTGGATTTGAACACAAATAGACATTTCATCCATAGAGTTCATAAACATAATTACAAAATGCCTTATAAGACAGAAGGCAACTCTGCTCTATTATAAACTTAACTATTCTTGATTTCTCTTGAATATGTACACATAACTTCCTGAATCGTCCTTGAAATTTCGCAGAAATATTTGTATCGATCGTTATGAAAGTTAGAGGTGCCACACTACGTTTTCCACACTCGTGAAAATATAAACCACCTGCATGATAGACGAAATAACCTGTAAAAATCTTGTTGATCTCATTAAGGCCGCTCTTAAGTTATAAGATAACAACGAAAACGCAAACAGTCCTTTTTCGAAATGGCAAACTTCACATAAACCATCTGCATAAGTTAAAATCTAACACGCTTAATCTTATATAAAAAGTCAGAGGTATCACGCTTCCTTTTCCTAACTCGGGATAACTTCTTATAAACCATTTACACGCTAACCCGATATACTGCTTAATTTTGGCTGATTTCGGTCGAGGTAACACCAAGTTTTGCACTTATTTTTATATATGAATTATCGAGAGCTTAATCTTGACATTTATCTATATCTCTATATTTATCTTTATCTATATCTTTGAATATAAATTGAAAATTTTCAGCAATAAAGACGATATGCATAAGCTACTGAATAAAATTAAACGCAAAATCATAGCCAATCATGAGGAGAGTGATGAGGATAGCGAGGAGTTGGAGGATGACATCGAGGAATCTGAGAAACACACTTCTTCGGGTTTGCTCACTTATGTTGCTTACATAAAGAAAATGGTGGAATTATATTTGCTATATTTAAACCCTGACGCTGAGGTGGAAGCGGAAGATGAATCTATAGCCGAAATGGCTATACAGGCTGTGAAATTTGCAAAAAAGTTATACAGAGTGAGTACAGAGGCGGTTTCTTTATAGATACGCGATTAATTGGTAATTAATCGCCTATCTGGCTGCTGAATTAAAGACTGCTTAAATAACTATAGAATGAATTAGTTCAATAATTGATTCACTTAACTTAAAAAAAAAAATTCAAAAAATTCAAATTTAATGTGGAATGATAGGGAAGAACATTCTTTGGCATTTATTTTTTGAAGATTATCTCTTTGAAATGCTGGCCCTGGTTACGTCTCAGATGACCCATCCGTTGAGTACAACTTTCGATGACTCATTCGAGCATTTCGACTGCTTAGACTTTAGACTAGACTGCATAGACTTTAGACTTTGCATTTCCCCACAAGAAAAAGTCTAACTGTGTGATATCACACGATCTTGGTGGCCAATTGAACGGCCCAAAACGTTAAATTATTCGCTGACCTAAGTGTTCTTTCAATAAATCCATTGATTGATGCGCTGTGTGGGAAGTGGCGCCGTCTTGTTGAAACCAAATGTCGCGGAGATCTTGATCTTCAATTTCAGACATGAAATAGTCGGTTATCATGACGCGCTAACTGTCGTTATTGACGGTTACATTCGCACCGGCATCAATTTTGAAGAAATATGGACCGATGATTCCACCGGCACACAAACCACACCAAACCGTTATTTTTTTCTGGATGAAATGGCTGCTCTTGAATGTCTTCAAGTTGCTCTTGGTCCCAAATACGTCAATTTTGCTTCTTTACGTACCCATTGAGTCAGAAATTGGCCTCATCGCTGAAGGAAATTTTGCTCGAAAATGTCAGATCTTCTTGCAACTTTTCAAGAGCCCATAAAGCGAAGCCATGTCACTTGGGAAGCTCGAGTAGCTTCAGTTCTTACACAAGCTGTATGTTGTACGCATCCAATTTAATATCTCGACTCTCCACGGCCTTCGTGTACACACTCAGCTACGACCGCTATATTTTCTTCACTGCATGCTGGACGTGGTCTATTCGGTGGGATATTATCCAATAATTAATGCTGGGTCTCAATATGGGTGTTGCGAAAAGTATGCTCAGTAGGCTGATTATGTTGACCATGATTTGAGCGAAGCGCGCGAAACACATTCTTTACAGTGAATTTTCGTAATAAAGTTGAATGATTTGTAATCGTTCTTCAGGCGTGTAAGTCTTTCCATGATGAAATGCCAAACAATACTGAACAGAAATAACATAACAGCTTGACACGACTCACGCGTGATCTGTCAAAAAAAAGGCTATTGAGAAACTACCTCTTCTTGGATCATCCTTTACATTATTCGATACTTAAAATATTTTTTTAATATTTATTTTTTATATTCATTCAGTTTAAAGATGATGCTGAAAACTTAACGAAATCTCTGACCAATCCCATGGAAGATATCGTTTATATATCCGTTGCTGATTTGCAAAATCTCACGGACAAGCTAATTACACCAAAAGCTGTACTGAACTGGGAGCATTATTTGCAGCTAATGATGAAGGAGGCAAATCACACGCAAAAATTCAATCTCACGGAATTAACAATCATCACCAGCCATGCGGATATCGATTACCTGCAGAATCTCGTCGCCTTCCTGGTTGAAGCACCGCCAACAAACATTGAATTCTACATTTGGCTAAGTGTTGTAGAAGAGTTGGTGTTGCATACTACTAGCGAGATGCGATTGTTGCACTCTGAATATATGCGACTAATTGTGGGTACCGAGGGCAGCTCACCACGCTCGCTATACTGTGCACACGGCGTGAATAGTTTAATGGGTATGGCTGTGAGTTATGTGCTGGCCGATGATGCATTCACACGCCACAAACTTCCCAAGGTGGAGCGTATGTTGAGCGATATAAGACACGCATTCGATATGCTAGTGCGACGCACCTCCTGGATGGATGAGGAGACCAAACGGCAGACACTGCAGAAATCAGCATCCATGCAAAGTTTTATTGGCTTTCCTCAGTGGTTACGCAACGAGACGGCATTGAATGCCCATTATGCTGGTGTCCATGTGAACGAGAGTACACACTTGGAGAATATGATTGGAGTGCTGCGTTGGCAGATGCAGGACAAATTGGATAATCTCTATCGACCGGAACCGTTCGGTTGGGCGACTGCACCTTCGAATGTCAATGCCTTTCACACTTTCCAATCCAATACGATAAGTGAGTGTGTGTGTGTATTTATATACATATGTTATGTATACATATATGTATTGTATATTTGTGTTTATTTCTCAATTACTTTTATTATTCTGTTACCACCTTTTTGTTGTTGGAATTTGCAGCAATACCTATTGCCATATTGCAGTATCCATTCTATGATCTCGGCATGGAGTGAGTAAATATCAAAAAACCAAGTTTACTGCATCATTTGACACATACATACACTCAATGCAATTTAATTTGAGTTTCGAATTTGTTTTTGGTTTTACTTTTGTTTTTCTGTGTATTGTTTTGCTGCATTTTTCATAGTGGAATTTTGCTAAAATTTTTCAATTTAATTTAAGCTGCAAACAGCACAGAGCAACAATTCGTATTTGCTTTGTTTAACAAAAATTTACTTTCCTAAGCAAAATGAATGATTTTACTTCGTCAACACTTATATTTCTACTTGTGATCCAGAAGGAAGGAAAGAAAATTCAAATGTTTTTTTTTTTTGTTTAATGTGAAGTACAAACAATACAATTAAGTTCTGATATTATCAGAACATCATTCAAATTGCCTCCACGATTTCTTTTGCACGAACGAATTCGATGAACCCAATTTTTGAACACTTTTTCCGCAAAATCAAATCGTATGTCATGTATAGCACATTCTATATAGACTTTTAAAGCTTGAATAGAGTCTGGTTTATTGCTAAAGACCAATGACTTCAAATAACCCCACAAGAAGTAGTCTAATGGTGTTAAATCACAACTTTTTGGAGGCCGTTCAATGTCACAATTTCTTGAAGTAATCGAATCTCCAAACCTTTCTCGCAATAACTCGGTTGTTGCACGTGCTGTGTGACACGAGCCCCGTCTTGTTGGAGCCAGATGTTGTTAAGATCAACTTCTTCCAATTGTGGCCATAAAAGGTTGGTTATAATCGATCTATACCGCTCACCATTGACAGTAACAGTGTTACCAGCTTCATTTCGAGAGAAGTACGGACCGATGATTTCACCAGACCAAAAACCACACCAAACTGTCAATTTAGATGAATTTAATGGTTGTTTATGAATAACTTGTTGATTTTCTTCGCACCAGAATCGACAGTTTTGTCTTTTTACCACACCACTCAGATCAAAGTAAGCCTCATCGGAGAAGACGATCGTTATCGTTTTCAAGTTATTCCAATGCAAAATCAGCAAATTCACGACGTTTATGGTGGTCCATGGATGAAATTGTAAACATTACTGAATACAATACACTGACAGATCATGACATATTAAAAATGGCCAAAACGACGCTTAGAAATCATAGCATCCCTATTGGAAAACCCTTTACAACTTGTGCGAAGTTTATAAGCTTTTATTTTATACGAAAAATGTAAATTTATTTTGAAATATTGTATTCAGTTTTTCTTTATCGGAATTTTTTTTTGAAACATTTTCATTTAAACTTGCAATCGGTTTCATGCAAGATATCCATTTTTCTTTGTAAGATATATAAAATAAACACACACAAAAAAAAACGCACTTAGAATACTAAATAAATACCCATCATCACAGTTCTTTTTTAGCTTACTGGCAAAGAAATTGTTTAAATATTTTTATCATGTACACTACTGTAAAAAATGAATAACGAATTGTGCAAAATGATCGTTTGGTGATCGTAAATATAGCAATTTGAAGCGTAAAGATTCTAGTTTTCAGATTTTTTATTTATCAAAAAAATTTTAGGATTGACCGTTGTCGCGAAAATCTAAGAAATAAAACTATTTTCCAATTTCTCGTGTTTTTTATTTCGATAACCAGGTCTTAAAATTTTGTAATTTTTTTCCAATCCTTAATTTTTTTATAATTTTTCTATACCATGATTTGTTCACAGATTGCCCTTTTGTATGCCAAACGATTCTTTTGGCTTTAACCACCAATAACCTCGCTACTAGTTATTATATTATATAACAGTAAATTTCATTCGAGAACACTTTGAAAAACATTTGTTCTTTCAACTTTCATATGCTTATACATGAATTTTCAGATTTGAAATTTTGGGTCATAAATCCGTTAAAAAGATCATAAAATTTGGTATTATTCACATACATAATGAATTGCACATCGGTTCTGAAAATCATCGATATCGGACTACTAAAGGATGATCAATTTCGATGTTTCCTATTTTTAAAGAAAAAACACAGACAATTTAAATCTAATGGGGAATGTTCACTATCATTCGAAAGAACAGTCTGTGGTATTTATTTTTTGAAGATGATCTCTTCCAAATGTTGGCCGCGGCTACGTCTCAGATGGTCGGGTCACCCGTTGAGTACAATTTTCGATGACTCGTTCGAGCATTTCGACTTGTAACTGGCGAATGACATGCGTGATGTTTTGCTCCAATGCCTGAATCGAAGCGAGGCTGTCCGCATAGACTTTAAATATCCTCACAGAAAAAATTCTAACTTTGTAATATCACACTATCTTGGTAGCCAATCAACTGACCCAAAATGTGAGATTATCTGCTCACCGCAGAGTTCTCTCAATAAATCCATCTCACCGGCATCATTTTTGAAGAAATGTGGGTCGATGATTATACCGGCCTACAAACCACACCAAACCGTTGTTTTTTCTGGATGAAATGACAGCTCTTGAATCTTTTCAGGTTGCTCTTCGCCCCAAATCGTCCCAAATGCGACAATTTTGCTTGTTTACATACCCATTGAGACAGAAATGGCCGTCATCGCTGAACAAAAATTGGAGTGAAGCAATGTCGCTTGGGAAGGTCGAGCGGGTTCAGTTCTTGCACAGGCTGTACGCTTTCAGCTTAGGATCTCGACGACTCGATCTCGATCTCCCAAACTTTCTCAAGAGCCCTTAGAGCGCAGCGATGTTGCTTGGGAGGGTGGAGCGGCTTTGGTTCTTGCACAAGCTGTATTTTTTACACTTTCAATTTAAAATCTCGACGTAAAATACACCAAGTCGTTTCATACGTCAGTCCGAGTTGCTGCGAACGGCGCCGAATCGACTCTCCACGGTCTTCGTGTATACTCTCAGCTACGGCCGCTATATTTTCTTCACTGCGTGCTGGACTTGGTCTATTCGGTCCAATATTATCCAATAATGAATGCTGGGTTTCAAGATGGGTGATGATGCTACGAATAGGCCAATTATATTGACCATAAGTTGAGCGAAGCTCGCGAAACACGTTCTTTACAGAACGTGAATTTGCGTAATAAAGTTGAATGATTTGTAAACGTTGTTCAGGCGTAAGTCTTTCCATGATGAAATGTCAAACAAAACTGAACAAAAATAACATGACAGCTTGATACGACTCCCGGGTGATCTGCCAAAAAAAAGCTATTGAAAAAGTACCTCTACTTGGATCAACCCTTATTTATATGATATAGCCCCCATACAAAAAATTTGCTCAGATATAAGGTTTTTGTGTCCTAAGTCCGTCGAAATTTATATAAGGGCGTGAAGTTTAGTTTTGTACAGAATTAGATTCAAGTTGATATTGACACAGAAAATCATCGAAATCGAGTTTTGCAATTTACAATAAATTTTGATATGTTCTTCCTAATGTTTGTTAAAATTCCGCTATATTTTTTGAGAATATTCATGGGTACTCTAATGTCTTAACGAAATATTATACCCCTGTATGTCTCGAAGTGCCCTGCAAATCCACAGTTCAATAGATCCAATAGTTATCCTAATCCGTTTGATCAACATTTCGGAAAAAATAAGGGTGCGAAGTTTGCAATCGCTAATGGAATATTCTGTACTTTTTAAACTTGCTTCACTATTAAATATTTTTATCCGTGGAAATCTTTCCGCCGTTTTACTAAAAATTTTTTTGACGCAGTCTCGACGCCGATTCTGTTTCTGCATTCTTAAATCTGTCTCAGTATTATTAATACTTATTGGCCTTATAAGGTCAAGTAATTCTCAGAGTAATAAAATTTTAAGTTCTATCATGCCCTAAAGTTGCAATTCTGTATGTAAGGAGAGATTTAATATATTTTTAAAAAGTACTTAGTGAGTGTAAAGCTTATTGTTAAATCTTATTTTTATCACAATTTTGTGCACTCTGCAACAGCTTCAGGCACCAATTCAAGGCACAAAATTAAAAAAAATCCAATGCAAATAAAAATAATTTTTTTTTTAAATCAAAAATATTCACGAATTGAAAAACAGAGCACTCAATTATGGCTCCGTGGGCACAATATTGGGACATGAACTGACACATGGGTTCGATGACAGTGGACGTATGTTCGATAAGAACGGCAACATGTTGCAGTGGTGGTCGAATGAAACCATTAAAGAATATATAAATCGCACAGATTGTTTTGTAGATCAATACAGTCATTACCATCTGCCCGACGTTGATGAATATGTGAGTAGTGATACATACAAATGGTTGATGAATATGTGAGTAGTGATACATACAAATGGTTCGAGCTCATTTTCGGGGAAAAATATTACAGGAAAATGAAAAGTTATATTTTTCTCGGACGGGAAAAAATTTATTTAAATTAAGTGTTGAGCCATTCAATTTTTTTTGAAGATTTTCTACTTTAAAAATCCTGAAAATAAGTACAGACATTTTTAATATACAAAAAAATACTCAAGTATGTTCTTGGATTTATTTGCTCTCCTAAATATGTACATTTTACGACTTTTGCTCCATTTTTGTGATACCGGTTTAGAAAAATATTAATATGTAATTTCCCAAGGTGAAAAGAGTAAATAAATATAGATAATGGCAAGGCGAATTCATTAAAGGTGGATGTATTAGCGAATTAGGCGAATGTTGGCGTTCCTGGATGTCATATAAAAAGCATTAAGATAAAAACAGTAACTTTGACTGAACAAAGTTTGAGGAAATTCATAAATATAAATATCTTGTTAAAATATTATGTTCAAAATGTATTAACTATTTTGTGACCTCACATTTCACTCTATGTTTTGCTTGACATTCTGGAAATCCAGCAGTCGATAGAAGAAGAAAGTAGCTCACCTACGAGCTTCACCTTATCTGAATTCGCCTTGGAAAATCGAAAATTATTTATTTTAAACCACAAAATTAGGAAAAATAAAACAAAAATATTTCCAACCATTTAAAATCTTCTTTTATGAAATATTATGGAAATAAAATAATTTTGAGGTGCCTTCGCATTTTCTATGAAAGAAAAAAATTTAAAATTTGTAGTGTCTTTAAGATAAAATCAAATTTTCAAAAAATCGTTAAGTTGTGCTCAGATTATTTGAGTGAAACTTCGTTGGTTTTTTGTATCATGATATTTACTTTAAAATGTATTATGCTCTAAGAAGTGTATTCAGTATCAAAAATTTTAAAAGTCCTTTAAAAAAATTCTAAATCATAATTGAAAGCTATTTTGATTAAAACATAGGTTTAGAACTTTGTTACTAGTTATTCATACTAAATTTCGAGGTACTAAATTTAACTTTAATTATTCCACAGATCGATGGCGAGCTGACACTGGGCGAAAATATTGCCGACAATGGTGGTATGCGTGAAGCATTTCACGCCTATCGCATGTATGTGAAAGAAATGGGCGCTGAACACATTAAATTACCCGGACTGGAGAAATACTCCAACGAGCAGTTGTTCTTTATATCATTTGGTAATTTATGGTGTGAAACATATACGCCGGCGGCATCACGTTATGCCCTCGAAGACTCTCACTGTCCGGGAAAGATACGTTTGAAGGGTGTGCTTTCGAATTCTGAGGAATTTGCGGAAACTTTTAAATGTAAACGTGGCACGGGTATGAATCCGGAGGAAAAGAAGTGTCGCATTTGGTGAATGAATGGGAAGATAGAGAGAGAGAGAGAGAGAGAGAGAGAGAGAGAGAGAGTGAGAGAGTTAAAAAAACAAAAGGAAATTAGTTAGAAATAAATTTTGAAATTAGTTTTAATAAAAGAAGAATTGATTATAGGAAAAATACTTATAGAACATCCGAAAATGCCTTCAGCAGTGGCAAAGCTCCAAATATATATATTTATACATATATATATTTACAAAACGATATAAATTTATAAAGATAATAAAGAAGAAGAATAAATTACAGTGAATATTCATCCATTCAATATTAAAACTGCACTCATAAATGTGATTAAAAAATAAATAAAAAATACAAGCAATTTTTATTATCAAATCATAGTAAATTTCTAAACTCAAAAATTTCCAATATTAAAAATATATGTACTTATGAACTTAGAAAAAGAAATTGCATTCTTATGTATTATATATTAAAAAGTTTGTAAACTCGTACTGATTAAATGGTTGAAGCAAAGCAAGAGCGCAGTTGAATTTAGTCTCAAAATAAATAACCCAGTAGCTAAATATTGTATATTTTATATTCTATATTGTGAATAAAATAAAATATTTTTCAATCTCCTAAATATTCAAAATATTACTTATTGAATAGAGTTAAGATGTTTATATATTTTTAAGTTAAATTTTATTGTTCTGCCATTGTAGGCAACATTTCGTAAGTTTTGTGAAAATTACCAGTCGTACCCTGGTATAATTCACTACACCAAAATATACACATAGACCATAAAGTCTGCGTTCACCCAACAAATGCTTTTAAGAAAAGTACAAACACAATATAATAGTTAATTCAGTTAAAAAATTTTATATGCATTTATTCATTATATTTCTCAGTTCAAAATGCAAAAACGGTATCTAAGCGCAGCAACAAGCAAATATAGGCACCACAAAGTCTGCGTTCACTGTGCTTGATTTGAGAATACCGTTACTTTTCATGAATATGTTTCTTCCTTTTCCACATATTCTAATGCCTTTTATTCTAATTAATCATTTAAAGAGTTTTGGACGTGTTTTAATATAAGTTTGAAAAAAAAAATGGAAACCAAAGGGGAACAAATTAGTTTATCGTTGAAAGAAAAATAATTATTAAACTGTGGAAAAATGGCGAAAGTTTCCGAAATATTGGACAAACTATTGTAAGAACGAATTCCCCAATCCAGCATACTTTGTGGTAAATAATTTCAAGCACACCGGTATTTTAACCTCAAAACCCCGATGTGGCCGTCCAAAAATGTTATCAGTACGGGAAGAGCGCAAAATAATAAATCAGGTAAAAGTTTACCCGCGAATTACGTCAACAAATATAGTTGAAAACGTAAATAAAGTACTTAAAAAACCAATTTGTACAGAAACTACTAGAAAAATTTTACGTAAAGCTGGATATCATGGTAGAGTCGCTCGAAAAAACCCTTATATCTCAGAACAGAATAGACGAAAGCGCATTGAATTTTCTCATAATTATATAAATAAGTCTCCGGAATTCTAAAAACAATTTTTTTTTTTCGAATGAGAGCAAATTTTGCATATTCGGCATTAAAGGATGCCAAATTGTGTGGCGCAAATCAGGAACTGCCCTTTAAAAACAAAATCTTGTTGATACAGTGAGGCGTGGTGGTGGTGGAATTATGGTGTGGTGGTGTGGGGCGGCTAATGGTGTGGGTCAGCTTGAATTTATCGACAATGGATAAATGGGGTTATTTAAACATTAAAAAAAAAGAACTTAAAACAAAATGCAGAGAATCTAGGCTTATCTTCGACGTATTGGTTTCAACAGGATATCGATCCAAAGCATACTGCTCAAATAGTCAGGCTTTGGCTCTTGTGCAATGCCCCTAGACAGCTTAAAACACTTCCTCAGTCACCCGTCCTCAATCCTATTGAGCACCTTTGGGGTATATTAGAGAAAGGAATTCGTCAGCATATAATGACAAGTAAAGAGGTTTTGCGAAGAGTTATGCTGGCAGAAAGATCACGAATTACAGCTGAGCAAACATATAAGTTAGTAAATTCAATGCCAAACCTATTAAGTGAGGTATTAAAACAACGTGGTTATCCAACAAAATAATAAATTAAATTTTCTTTTATAATTTTTAATGCTTTTGCAAATAATTATAAACCTGAACGCAGACTTTGTGTTGCCTATGTTTACTTGTTGGTACCGTTATAACGAAAATGAAAATGGAACTATAAATTTTTGCTTTTGCATTTTAAACTTAAAAATATAATGAATAAATCCATGCAAAATATTTTAACTGAATTAACTATTTCAGCTGTGTTTGTGCATTACTTAAAAACATGTGTTGGGTGAACGCAGACTGTGTCTGCCTGTGTGTATATTGAAAAAAACGAAAACTCCTAACCATCAAGAATTCTCGAACAATTGCGTTTCATCGCAAGCAATAAATGCTGTTTTTGAATTTTTTGCATCTGTATTTTGGAAACTTCACATTCGTATTCGTAGTGCTTCCAACGGGTCGCAAATTAAAATGTTCAAACATATGGCAGGAATAATAAAAAATATGCTTCACTGAGAAACATCAAGAGACATATGAAAGTTCCATAAATCTATGAATATGCTTTTCATTGAGATACATATATGTATATGTAAAACAAAAATATCATTCTGAACAAAAAAAAAATAAAAAAAATTAAGGGAGAATGACATATGTTAACCCTTAAGTTAAAGAAATACTTTATTTTCCTATATCGATCCAAAGCATATTTGCTAAATCAGTGGCTTTCTGAAATTGCAAATATAGCACTGATCCCGTCAACTGTTATCCATTAATAGACTGCTGAAAAATTTTGAGCAAATTGCGCCATTTAGTTTGTGTTCGACAGCCATTGAAAGCAGATTACTTCGTGAATTTTAAAGAAAATGGAAATTAGTGAACTTTATGTGCTGATTAAGCACATTTTTTACATAAAAAACGAAGGACATGATAAATACTTTGGAGACTCTGCTCCATCGATTTCAAAGGTTAAGAAGTGGTTTACTGAGTTTCGCTGTTGACGTACCTGTACAAGTGACGCCGAACATTCAGGTCGCCCAAAAACAATCGTCAAGCCAGAATTCGTCGATAAAATCCATGGGATGATATTCGACGATCGCAGAATAAAAGTGTGTGAGGTTGCTAAGGCTGCAGGTATCTTAACTATTTTACATGAATATTTGGACATGAAAAAGTTATCCGCGCGATTGCTCTCACACGACCATAAATGCAGCCTTGTAACCACTGCAACAGAATGTTTGGCGATGTTCGACCGCAATCCAAATGAGTTTTTGCACCGTTTCGTTATCGTAGATGAAAAATTGACCCACCACACCACACCAGATATCAAGGCAGTCGGTTTCTCCGGGTAAACGTGCATCAAAGAAGGAAAAGTCTGTCGGCCAACAAGGCCGTGGTCACAGCTTTTGGGATGCATGTGCTGTTATTCACATCGGTTACATTGAAAAGGCTAAATCAATCACGGCTGAATATTCTTCTTCCGAGAGAGAAACGAATGAATTTTTTTTTTACTTCGTAATTGTTCAAATTTGATAATTTGTTGCTGAAAAGTGAATTTCGACTTTCGTTTTAAATTTTTTTATGACCTTAGATAAAATTTAAATTTCTTCCATAATCATTTTTATAAATTTTCTTTAAATCAGTAATATTTATGTTATGGACATAAGATCCCATAATATGAAAAAAAGAATGTTTTAGTTGCCAAAACTACAACACTGTTATCCAAATCTTGAATTATGTAAAATGTAAAAGGTCATGAAAGACAGATTTTTATACCTTTCAAGTGCATGAAATAGTATATTAACTTTGGTCCGAATCACGAGCTGAATTGTTGCTGAAAATTGTCAAAATCGAATTTTGCAATTTACAAAAAAATTGATATGTCCATGAAAGCTATAAAGACTTCGGCCGAAAGCAGCCATATTTTCTTGTTATTTATTAAAGGATGTTCCATTTCGAGGTTCCAAACTTTTTTCAAGTAAAAACAGAGAAAGTTCAAATTTAATGGGAAATGTTTATTATCATTCGAAAGACCATTCTTTGGCATTTATTTTTTGAAAATTATCTATCCATTATAATTATCCGTTGAGTCCAAATTTCGATGATTCGTTTGAGCATTTCGACTGGTAACTGACGAAAGACGCCCGTGATGTTTTGCTCCAAGGTCTGAATGGAAGCTGGATTGTCCGCATAGACTTTAGACTTTACATATCCCCACAGGAAAAAGTCTAACGGTGTGATATCAAACGATCTTGGTGGCCAATCGACCGGCCCAAAACGTGAAATTATCTACTCACCGAAGTGTTCTCTCAATAAATCAATTCATTGATGCGATGTGTGGGAAGTGGTGCCGTCTTGTTGAAATCAAATGTCGCGGAGTTCACGAGCTTTAATTTCAGGAAACAATAAGTCAGTTAATATCGCGCGATAACGGTCGCCATTGACGGTTACGTTCTCAGCGGCATCATTTTTGAAGAAATATATGCCGAAGATTCCAATAGCCTACAAACCACACCAAACCGTTATTTTTTCTAGATCAAATGTAAGCTCTTTAATCTCTTCAGGTTGATCTTCGCCCAAAATGTGGCAATTTTACTTGTTTACATACCCATTGAGCCAGAAATGGGCCTCACTGCGGAACAAAGTTTGGCTCGAAAACGTCGGATATTCTGGGAAATTTTATAGGGCTCATAGAGTGTATTTTGTACGCTTTCAACATAAAATGCGCCAAGTCGTTCCATACGTCAGTCCGAGTTGCTGCGAACGGCGCAAAGCGACCCTCCACGGTCTTCGTGCACACTCTCAGGTATGGCCGCTATATTTTCTTCACTGCGTGCTGAACGTCGTCTATTCGGTCGAATATTATCCAATAATGAATGCTGGGTCTTAAGATGGCTGATGGTGTTGCGAATAGTAAACTCAGTATGCCGATTATGTTGACCATAAGTTGAGCGAAGCGTGCGAAACACATTCTTTGCGTGTATTTTCGTAATAAAGTTGAATGATTTGTAAGCGTTGTTCAGACGTAAGGCTTTCCATGATGAAATGCCAAACAATACTGAATGAAAATAACATGATAGCTTGACACGACTCACGTGTGATCTGTCAAAAAAAGGCGATTGAAAAAGGTATATATATTTGGATCACTCTTTATATATTGGCTAAAAGCAAAGCAAGGCGAACAGTGTTATTCTTCTATTACTTTCTTAGAAAATGTCTGTTACTTTTCTTTGTGAGGTCACTTTAAGCAGAGGAGGGAACAATTTGTTGCCAAACTACGAGGTACTGCTTAGAATCGATGAAAGCAATAAGTTATGTTCGGAGCAAATGCAAATTTAAAGTGAGAATATCCAATTTTAAAGTTCAAAAATATATGTATATGTCATATTTTACTTTATGCGTATCTCGTTGTTTCGATCCAAAAGCAGATTCAAATGGAGCAACAAACCAAAAGAGAACCTCATCTGCCCTCTTTCTTAGTGATGTTTAATATTGTAACATAATTTTTTAAAGTTGTAGGTTAAGCGGGAAATGACAAGATTTAATGTAGGAAATATATATGTATGTGCCGCAGCAGATGCATAAATTCTACCAATTTTTTGGCTCTTTTTATATTCTCGTTCTGCTTGAGATATCCAAAGACTTGTAAATTAAAATAATAACTACTTTCCTTTTCATTTCAGTTCACATTTATTTAAGAATATTCAAAATTTACTAAGCTAGTATTTTTGTAATATTTTTTGTTTGTTTTGTTTTTTGAGTAATTTTAATTGTCGGCGTATTGCACTCACATAAATAACTCTTGTTTTTACATACAAATTAATTTTTGTTTTTTCAAAATTTATTTTTCGTATACAAGTACATATATGCTTAAACTGGCATATGTACATACATACATATGTATACATAAAATCACATATACTTACAGAAATTCAATTACGATTATTTAATGCTTATGCTACATACATACATGTTCTTTGGTATACATAGGACTAGCAATAATATCAGCCAATAAAGAAGGTTTTAAAACGCAAAAAAGAAAACTTTACTCTGAAAGCCGTAAAGTATAAATAATAAATCATACAGCATATACATACATTTATTTATATTGTTCCATATATACATACATATACTACATATGTGTAACAGAAGTAATTAATTTATTTGTTTTTGTTCGTTAAATTTTTTTTTTTACAAAAAGCACAAATACCTTGCGGCTATTCTTTGATAAATTTTCATACTTAACTTAACAGTAACAGAGTTGTTCGCAAGTGAAAAGTTATATGTTATGTTTTGCTTTGGTTTTTTTTTTTGGACTTAAAAATACCTACATATTTTTGGAATTCTTTTTTTTCATAAATTTTTAAAATTGTTTCCTGCTTGCATTTCACTCTATTTACAAATGTACTTATTGCAAGTAGGTAAGTAAGTATTTGTGTGTGAATCAATTTTACAAAGTACACAGAGGCTTACAAATACATATTTATAACAATAAAAGTGTGTTTTTGTTATTTTTGTTGCATTATAAACTGTAAATCTGCTTAAAATACTCCATATGCCGATTAAATCGACAACAGCCAGCAGTTTCTGCTTCACATTTGTTTGCCTGCATATAAGTATTTGTATAAGTAGACATACACACACCCACACACACATATATATATATATCCAATGCTAAGTGAAATCGATCTTTTGTGCGCCTTTTCTGGGCGGTTAAATCTGCGTTGCATTGGGCGGTGTGATAGATTGGCGCTGACTACATTTATGGGGTTGGCACTACCGCAGCACTGTGGCCTCCGCACATGAAAATTGACTCTGCAAACGAGATGAAGAAAGAAGAGAGAAGGAGAAAAAAATGAGTGCTTAAACTTCAAAAACATGTCAAAAAGTTATTTCGATGAGTTAAAACTTAAAATGAATATTCAAAATGGGAAAGGAATCTATGTTTTATATACAGGGTTATCCATTTTTCGGTTTTCAAAAATAAATGTAAAAAAAATGCAATTGAAATAATTTTTTTTCATAAAATTCCTTTTTAATTTTTTGAACTTTGACATTATATGTGAAACACTACATCATTCAAAGGACCTCATCTTGAATTTTTGCAAAACTTCGATCCGTTTGATATAAATTTCGACCACTTTTTGGCCCATATTGGGCGGTATCTCAGCGATAACTTGACGAATGTCGATTTTCAAGCGTTCAAGAGTTAAGGCTTATCCCCATAAACACCGTCTTATATGTAGCCCCACTAAAAAAGTTCGGCGTCGAACTGCATGATCTCGGTAGCCACATCGATAAGACGAGAAATCACGCTGCCAGGATTTTTCTCTCGCAATAAAGCCATATTTGCTCCTGTTCTGTGACTTGTTGGAACCATCTTGATGGAACCACATATTTACCAAGTCGTGTTTTTGAGGTTTTCGAAGTCCCAAATGTGACCATTTTGCTTATTTACATATCCGCCGAGTGAGAAATGTGCTAATCGACCTAACTACGACGTTGTGAATGGTCAGCTGGCTTCAATTGTTTTGTGAGCTGAACTTTATACGGATGTAGTTGTAAGTCTAAGTGTAGAATATGTCATAATGTGCCATAAGATAGTCCCAGCTCTTGAGAATGCCCAGATATAGACACATTCGGGTCTTCGGCTACACTTTCATTTACAGCAGCGATATTTGAGGTAGATCGCAGAAAAATGACGATGCAATGTCTGTAACCGACTTCTTCAAATTTCTTTAAAACTTTACAAATTGCTTGAGTAGTTGGACGATTATGAGCATCATAATCTCCTCTTAAGGCACGAAACGTAGACACGTTTGAATCATCATTTTTATGGTAGGTTTCAACAATTTGGACGCGTTGTGCGATTGTTAAACGATTCATTTTCATAAATTTCTGCGTAGTTTGACAGATGTCAAAACACTGCTCAGCACTTTCGCAACCATTAAATGAATAACCCTTTATATCTGAATGCCGATGTGTATCGAAATTAAATGTTTCAATTCTCGTCGCACACATTAAGTCTCGTTTATATATATATATATATGAGTATGTATGAACCTGTGCTGAAAGCCCAAGCGCTTGTGAAATGAACAGTTTACTGTCATTGCTTTACAGTTATTTTATAACTGCTTGAGTCTCATCGCTTTGCTGTCGTTCAGTTTATTACTGCCAGTGTTTTGCTGAAAATAGCTGACAGTGCATACTTTCAGGCGCAGCTGTGCATATCAAATATTTTCTAATACCCTGTAGGAATTGCGGGGTAGTGAAAATAGTATTAAAATGTGTAATAAGTGAAAGTTTTTACATTTTTTGCATCATGTTGAACAAATAATTCAAAATTAAACTCCAATGCAAATAAAAATTATTTAATTATTGATTACTATTAAGACTTTGTTGTTTTTTGTTCAATATATAATTCATTATGCATCTCGATAGAATGACTCTTCATCATCAACCGAAAGTCTTTTCTAAGCTTTACATTTGAGCAATAATTTTTTTTTTTTTACAATGACTACCATGCTATGACTTCTTTTTGACTAGGCGAGTAGCTTTTGAATATGTGGGCACCTGCGGAGCATATGTTTCAGCAAAGCTATAGAAAATCTTATTTTTCGTTTACTTTTGTTGGATTTATCGAAGAAGATATCACCCAAAATTCAACGCGGTTGAGCGAGAGACTTCATTTTCATTCTACGATTTAACTGGACTCATTATAATAGCACGCACCACCGCTCTGAAAAAAGGGTATTCATACGATACTTAAGACTGATGCTACTCTCTGATATATTTTGGATTACTAAATACAGGTTTGAAGGTTACAGCTGTTGCAAAAAGCTAAAGAGCATACCACTTCTTCAATATTTTGTCAGGTGTATCCGCTTAACTTCATAAAACTGATTGGGTCAGCTTTTATTAGAATTTAGGCAAATTTTGTTATTTCTTTTCTATGGGTACTCCCGCTGGCGAACCTCATTTCGACAATGACATTTGCGTGCTTCATATGAGTTTGAAGATTTATAGAAATTTCACTTATTTTTTCACGACAAACTAAAATTTTTTAGCAACGGTTTATTCGGTTGTTCCTGAAGTTACTTAAATCAGGTAACTCCAGTCTATAAGTTCAAAGATGAGAGAGAATCGTCTAAATGTCGGCAAATTCTAAGCACACAGTCTCCAGAGGAATCAATTCAAAATTTAACCGACAGTTTTCGAAGTGGATCAAACCAATTTTAGTTTAAAAAAATAATGCAGCTCTATATTTTTCCATTCATTAGTAGGAGAGGTTCATGCGTCTTATTATGTGAAATTTATAGAGAGTAAATTTTCAAATTTGCTAAATTCAAACAGGTGATCAGCTAATTACTTATGTAGATCGGGCCATCCCGATCGATTAGCTTACTGCGGAAATGCCTGCGGTCTGAATATTTTAGTATGGTAAAAATCTTTTCAAATTATCAAAATTCGATTTCAATTATGAACAACACTCGGTTAGTTTTCAGACACTGTTATGTATGCCTCTCTGCTCGCCCAATTAATATACTTAATTAGCAAACCTGTTGAAAGCAGAGAAGCATTTGTATAATTCTAATCCTAGACGGCGTACGCTCCCTGAAAACGAGTTTTTCGTATTACCTTTGGCCAAATATGCGCCTCAGAGGAGAAATCAAAAAAATTTTTGTATGCATAAAATGCGCGAAGTGACCAAAGATTCTAAAAAAGAATTGAGAAATCAACTTTTATGCACGAAGATCACATCCAAATCTAGCACTCGTTCAATATAATATTTTGGAGAAAATTCCAAATAGGAACGTTAGATGAAACGACGAGATCGATAATTAATTGTTTTAGATTTTGTGTACGTATATCTTTTCAAGAACATTTCGCACAGAACTTAACAGATATGTATGCGAGTAAGTGACGGTTATATGAGTTCGAAGACTCACAGTTTGGAGCTTGACATTCGTAAGAGAATTATTGAGTAATAAGTAAAAATAGAGTAAATTCGTTACAACTCGATGAATTTTATTTAATCCCGTACTTGAACCAAATGGATTTGGGTAATCATCGTAGTTTATTAACAAAGTGTTTTCCAATAGGAATGATATTATTTCTAGTGTCGTTTTGGCCATATTTAATATGCCATGATCTGTCTTTTTTTATTGTAATCAGTAATGTTTATAACTTCACCATGGAAAGATTTACGCTAGAACAACGTTTACAAATTATTCATTATTATTGTCAAAATAATCGTTCTGCATTTAAGACTTTTTTAAGAAAATCATGTTTCCCGATGAGGCTCACTTCTCATCTGAGTGGTGCAGTAAATAAACGAAACTATCGATTCTGGTGTGAAGAAGAGCCAAAAATTATTCATGAACAACAATTACATTCACCTAAATTGACAGTTTGGTGTGGTTTTTGATCCGGTGGATCATCGGTACGTACTTCTTTCGAAATGAAGCTGGTAGCACCGTTACTGTCAATGGAAATCGGTATAGAACGATGATAACCAACTTTTTATGGTCACGATTGGAAGAAGTTGATCTTAACAACATCTGGTTCCAACAAGGCGAGGCTACGTGTGGCACAGTACGTGCAACAACCGAATTATTGCGTGAAAGGCTCGGAGATTCGATTATTTCAAGAAATTGTGACATTGAGTGGCCACCAAGAAATTGTGATTTAACACCATTAGACTACTTCTTGTGAGGTTATTTGAAGTCATTGGTCTTTAGCAATAAACCAGACTCTCTTCAAACTTTAAAGTCAATATTGAACGTTCTATTCATGACATACGACTTGATTTAGTGGAAAAAGTACTCAAAAATTGGGTTCATCGTATTCGTTCCTGCAAATGAAGTCATGGAGGCCATTTGAATGATGTTACATTCAGAACTTAATTGTATCGAATGTACTTCACATTAAATAAAAAACATTTAAATTTTCTTAACAATTAGTGTGTGGTTTTTTTTTTAAAGAAATCATATCACTCTTATTGAAAAACCCTATAGATGAAAGATTGGTGTTCATACTTTAATACATTTAATAATTTCTTACTTTTGTGATAGACTTACCATTTGTACAGAACTCGTTCGGAGTTTTCTGCGTGTGCTGATGTACGTGGTGGACGTGTTCATGCGCTGCAGGTGGAATGCGTCGTCCGTTCCTTGTTTTATTGGAAGCATAAATAAAAAAATAAAAATTATAATAAACATTAGTAAAACAAATATACGATATTTTATGATTTTTATAAACTAAACAAAATTATTGCTGAATTTAGTAACTTTTCAGACATGCACATAATTACGTACAAATAAACATATTTATGGAATAGGAGTATGTGAAAGTGTTCATAACAATGTATTTGGTATTTAAAATTTTAATAATAATAATAATAATTCTGAATACCTTAAACAAAATTGGTGGAGGTTGGGGGAAAGCATGTACATATGTTGTGTGAGCTACATATATATGAGTTATGTTATATTGTTAAATCATTAGTTGAAAGCACAATAGATAGGCAAATGAATTCTATTTGAATTTCATATGACTACGGCTTCTTTTGAACTAACATAACAATTAGATAATTTTTCATTTAAGGTCGGTATGCAGCTCTAACGAAAAAAAGACTCATATAAGTAGTGTAAGAAAAAATGTAGTTGACACGAAAATTTGACAGATTGATTATCTATCGTGAACAGCTATTTTGGTAGGAAGAAGATATGCAAACGTAAATAAACAAAGCGAGAAACATGAGCAGAGCGCGGAAAATACTTGTCGCTGATTATGTACACCAATTTAAAAAATAAAAAATAAATAAAAAAGGTGTGGAAATTGATGAAAAAACTAAAAATATTACATAACTTGCTTATAAGCTTGCTTTAATAAGTTTGAAATTTAGGCTTCTTCTTGTTTTACGCTCGGAAATCTCTGCCGTGCTTTCGTATTTGTTTAAAAACTTTAGAAATAGGCAGTAGAAAATGGTTTTCTTCGTTTGAGGTGCGTACTGCTTCTAAAAAAATTTTCAACGTACTTTTTTTGTGCACTTTTTTATATGGAGTTTTTGGTTTTCGTTTGAGGTGTATACCGACCTTTTAATCAAAATTTAGCTTTAATTTTATTTCCAAACTAAAATATGATTTCATATACTTTTCTTTGAAGGGATTTGAAATTTTTGCTGTAGTATTTTCATTATTAAATTTCTACGGAATCTAATTAATTAATTAAAATTTAATGAACAATTCAAATTTATTATGTTTTGTAAGAGTATGTATGATATTTAAATACTATTTGAGGCTTATTTTGTAATAACAAAAAAGAGTGGTTGTCTTCGGCTATGGCGAAGTCTTTATACCTGCAAACTGCAAATTGCAAAATTAAATTTTTATGATTTACAGTGTCATTATCAATTTGAATTTATGTCTGTAGAATACCAAATTTCAAGCTTCTAGACGCTTTTTGACAGGTTTTTGACTCAAAAATTTATTCCTTATTCAACCTTATAATTTTAAGTACTTTCTTTGCTATAATTTGATGCGATTAATTTCTCTGAAATTCATATAATTAATAAAATATCTTCCTAAGACCGTTGAAGCAGTACATTTTTTAAAATAACAGCAGTTTTTACACCTTCTGTCTATTTGAACGCAAACCAGTCCCTCAGTTTTTGATATATTTCAAAAAAATTTGGTAAGCAGATGGATGTATCAATTTTCGGTACAGGCCGGATCGGACCACTATATCATAATTATAAATTGGATATACTACACACGCATAATGAATTGCATATTGGTACTGAAAATCATCGAAATCGGAATACTATCTCATATAGCCCCTATAGAACCGATATGAGCTTTTGTGTCAAAAATTCCATCAAAAAAGGATCTAAGATCGAGAAATTTGGTATCTACTGCGTATATTTAAGTTCAAATTGACACTGAAAGTTATCAAAATCGAATTTTGCGATATGTAGCAATCAGAATCTATTGCTATAAGTTTTTTTAATTTTCTCAGTCTACAAAAAAAAATACATGCACTTTCGTAGGCAAACTGCTTTCAAATATTATTATAAGTACTTCTTACAAATCTTTATACATAATTTAAATAATTGATACAAAAATTCATTCGTTTCTTGTCTAATTTTGATTCAATCATTTTCCATCAAGACAATCAAGACAAGCAGTTCCGATTATAAGTATAAACACACTTAGAGCTTACCATAATTATAAAAAAGAAAAAAAAAATGCATTTAGATTCATTGGGAACACACAAAGAGTAACAGATTTCCAAATGCAAAATAAAATAAAAACGAAATTCAAAAAACAAATAAAACATGCAACTTATTTTAGCCTAAATGTACACATTTCATATACAACAAAAATTCTAGCCAACAACCAAAAAAGCGATATTAAAAAAAGATGTAAATTTTGAAAAAAAAAAAATTAAAATTTAGAAATAGAAAACAGTAAAGATGAAATTTGAAGACAGAAAGTACAGAAAAGAACAAATGAAAAATAGACTAAAAACAGGTGGCACCTAATGTGGATTTTAGGTTTCCTCAATAGACCTCCACCATTATCAGCATTGAATTTGAAGGTCATCTCACCGGTTGCATCGAAATTTCTGTCGCCACGATAGCGTCTGAGACAGCAACTTCGTCGAAGAAATGGTATACGATATGTAATCTGCAGGAAACCACCGCGAAACCGTGCATTCATATAACAATAGATGATGGGATTGTAGCAGCTATGCGACATGGACAGCCAATGGAATGCAAACCAAATGTACGGTAGTGGTTCCCACTCCCTATATGCATCGTCGTTGATAAGAATCTGAAAGAAAAAAATATGAATGAGTGTGTCAGATTTCTTTATTGAGTAAATGTGTGAACATATATAAAGCGTGATCCATTTCCAGGTTCCTTATTTTTAAAGAAAAAAACAGAGAAAATTCAAATTTAGTGGGGAATGTTTATTTATTTATTCATTCGAAAGAACATTCTTTGGCACTTATTTTTTGAAGATTATCTTTTTCAAATGTTGTCCGCGACTACGTCTCAGATAGTCCATCCGATGAGTCCAATTTTCGATAACTCGTTCGAGCATTTCAACTGGTAATTGGCAAATGACACGCGTAATATCTTTTCCCCACAGGAGGAAGTCTAACGGTGTGATATTACACGATTCTGATGGCCAATCGACCGGCCATCTGAAATTATCTGCTCACCGAAGTGTTCTCTCAATAAATCCATTGATTGATGCGATGTGTGGGAAGTGGCGCCGTCTTGTTGAAACCAAATGTCGCGGAGATCACGAGCTTCAATTTCAGGCATCAAAGAGTCGGTTATAATGGCTCGATAACGGTCTCTATTGACGGTTGCGTTCTCACCGGCATTACTTTTATAAGAAATATAGACCGATGGTTCCACCGGTCCACAAGCCACATCAGACCATTGTTTTTTTCTGGATGAAATGGCAGCTCTTGAATCTCTTCAGGTTGCCCTCTGTCCCGAATGTGGCAATTTTGCAGGTTTACATACCCATTGAGCCAGAAATGGGCCCCATCGCTGAACAAAATTTGTCTTGAAAACGTTGGATCTTCTTGGAAATTTTCAAGAACCCATAGAGCGTAGCGATGTCGCTTGGTCAGTTCTTGTACAAGCTGTGTTTTATACGCTTTAAATTAAAGATTTCGATGTAAAATGCACCAAGTCGTTCCATACGCCAGACCGAGTTGCTGCGAACGGCATCGAGTCGACTCTCCACGGTCTTCGTGTACACTCTCAGCTACAGCCGCTATATTTTCTTCACAGCGTGCTGTACGTGGTCTATTCGGTCGAATATTATCGAATAATGAATGCTGGGTCTCAAGACCGGTGATGGTGTTGCGAATACTACGCTCAGTAGGCCGATAATGTTGGCCATAAGTTGAGCGAATAGCTAAAAAATACTGAACAAAAATAAAATGACAAGTGGACACGACTCATGCGTGATATGCCAAAAAAGGGCTATTGAAAAAAGTACCCCTACTTGGATCACCCTTCATAACTGTTTCTCTTACATACCACAAGCACATTGAAAGGCAGCCAACACATGGTGAATACAATAACAACCGTTACCATCATTTTAATCATCTGAAAATAATTAAAAGAATGTAAACCAAATTTTGGTGATTAGTGAATTCGTGCGTGTGTGTGTTTTGTATATCAAATAATTAATTGCTTAAATACTTTCGTAAATGTTATATGTATAGTACAAACATATGTATGCTTAAGTAATTACTTTGTATAATATATTATGTGTCAAATATATACGTAGTTAGGCAAATTCTTAATCTACTTTGCGTGATGTCAACGTAGCTCAAATAGATCTTAACATTCATAATTAATTGACGTCAACAAAAGTGACACCCCTGCGATTGAATAAGTCTTAAATGCTTTTTACTGCATTCAACTCTGCTTTTAGAAACAATGGAACTTAATCTTTTAGAAATTTCATTTGAGAAATAAAAGGATCAGTTGATGGATTATCTCTACTATGGAAAATAGGAAAGGTTTGCAAACTTTGTGGGAGTATTAGAGTGTTTGTTGAATTGAGATATGAATAGAACTTTTCTAATTTTACTTTCATAATAGCGAATACAAAAATCAATATAAGAAATCCTCATTAATTCATTGCAATAATTTATAAATGAGCCAAATGACAGTTAATAATCGCAAAAATCTCATATCGTATTACGTTAGAAAATGTTCTTCAAGCAGATATGGTGGCTGCAGTAAATCAGCTGCTGCATCTGTCAAAAGTGCTACCTGGATGGCTTACGAACCGATACAGGAAAAGTGTAAAGTCGCTAAAAACAATACTCAATGAAATTACAGAGAGGACTGGACGGCGGCACAGGGAGAGATGGATTACCTTAACGGCTTGCAAGATCGTCGAAATCATGTGGAATAGCAACGAAGGAGAACACAACCAATTTCTGCTCACGAGGAAACGAAAGGACTACCTACAGAACGACTGTTCACCTAACGACAGGCCGCAATCTACTGGTATAACAGGCGAGCATAATGTGCATTAGTAACAGTGACACACATGTAGGAAGTGAATATATGAAGCCATCTGTGAGGCACTGGAACACCTCCTCTACTCCTGTCCGGCTCTTTCTAAAACTTGGTTAGATATCTAAGAGCTTTGCAGTTCCAGTTGAAGTATCAAAACTTGATTCAAGATTGTCTTATATATCGACGGGGTATGTTCAAAAGAGAAGGTGAAAGTTTTACTCACTGTTTTCTTTGATTACAATGGTGTGATGCATCATGAGTTCCTTCCAAAATGTCGAACAGCAACGTACAAGCAACGTTTGCGTGAAGCAATACGGCTTAAACGTATCATGCACCAGCGATAATGCACCAACTCACACATCAATGCTTATTCGTGACTTTTTTGGCCAAAAACAAAACCGTAATTATCCCCAAACACAGTATTCACCATATTTGGCTCCCTGTGACTTTTTTCTATTTCCAAAACTAAAGAAACCGATGAAAGGAAATTGTTTTGCCACAATTGATGAGATCAAGTCAGAATCGAAAAAAGAGCTGATGGCCATACCGAAAAGCCCATTTCAGAAATGCTTCGAAAATTGGAAAAGCCGTTGGCACAAGTGTATTATATCTGAGGTGGATTACTTGGAAGGGCACAAAATAGATATTGTTGAATAAATAAGTACTTTTCAAATAAAATTCAAAATTCACCTTTTCCTTTGAGCACACCTCGTATATACATTTGCTCCTCGAGCTCCTCCTCCAATTTTGTGGTTTTGCGTCTTAATGTTTTTTACCAACAAATGGAGAGACCTACAGTTTATTCGAAGCCGCCTCCAAACGGCCGATAGATTTTTATGAGTAGCATTTATTTCAAGTCAGAAATACACTCGCCCTACCGTGGGACGATCGCGAAAAGTTAATTTTCTATTATTTTGAATGTTGCTCGAACCTGGACTCGAACCCGAACATTCCGAATCGTAGTACTCAATGCTAACCAAACCACTCCGCTATCACGACCGCGAAGGCCAAGGCTGTCTTAAACTTCTCAAAAAGCGTTAAGCCTCCAACAGGCACTAGAAAAGACCAGCGTGTCTACGTAAAGCACAACAGCCGGCTAGTATAACCTAATCTAACCTATTTAAATACGAGGGCTGTAAAAAATATATAGTGAATTTTTGAATTTATCCAACAACAAAATTATTTATTCATACATTTCAAAGAACTTCGGATGAATACGTTATTATTTTTTAAAGGCTGGTGCCCAAAGCACTATAGAAAATTTGGCTTAGTTGGCTGAAGACCTCTTTGCCGAATCTGCATTCTGTCAATTCTAAATCACCCATCTTGTGGAGATGATGTCGCAAGAATAGATGCCCCGCCAAAACAATATCAAAGATTTTAAGCCTCATACGCATTTTCACTACCTTTTACATTCGTTTGACCTTGGACCCAGATATACAATGTGTTTTCTCTTGATAGTCTATTTAATGCCCCTTTGCATGTTCTCATACATTTAGCGTTTATGTTGGCACCTTTAATTGCTGTCTAAGCTGCTAGGCTGTTAACAATAAATCAAATAGATTCACCTATTAAAGCGGTTGGTTATTTGTCACCTATAGGAATGCCTACAATCTCTGCTTAGAAGATAGAGTTATGGTCATTGAGTTTGAGGCTACTTTCACCATGTAGGCGGTTACCGTAGAACACTGTCCTATATCATTTAGAGCTATCAGTATTTACTATGAACGAAATCCTTGCCTTCTGCTCATTCTTCACTGCAGAGGGAGAAGTAACATAACAGTAGTGGGCGTTTTTTCGAAAAGCTTGTAGTAAGCTGATTAAGCGTTGATAGTAGAGCTTAAAATTGCACGCTTCGCCAGGTTGTAGCAGCTCATGATGGGCAATTTCCTTCCAATTAACCCTTACAAGAGGCTTCTTTTTAAATAATTCCAAACTATTATGAGAGTGATGAATAATGCCTCCGCTATCTCCCAACAGTTTGCAAGCCGGTCTTGCTCTATCAGTTGCAGAATTTAGTGGGGGTTTTTGAGTGACTAGCCACCCAAAATGGTGTGCATTTTTGAAATCAAAATTTCACAAGTTTCTAGGTAAAATTCACACATTTTGAAATCAAAATAACTATTTTTATGAAAAATATTGCTTATGAATTGTCAGCCTTCAAACACGTGCTAGGTTGAACAAATCGGATTGGTGTTGCCCGAAATAAGAGTATCTACACAATTCAGCAACAAAAACCGCGCAGGTTTTATTATATATAATTGGCGCTCCAAAAACGCATGAATAGGGAGATCTACAAATTTTTCTAACCCACCTCCGAACGGCTGATAGAATTTTTATAAGAGATTTTATGAGTTTTTTTGTTTGTTTAATGTCAGAAACATACTCGAAGGGACTTACATTATCCTTTAAAGTACTATTCAGGATTAATTTTTTAACTTTTATTTCACTGTAAGAAATTCTTTTTCAACAAATGTAACAGAGCTGGTACTAAAAAAGGTTTGTGGTAGCCCGTTAATATCATGCAAATAATCTAAAATCAAACTCATATTTCCGGAAGATGTGTGGTTCCACTTAATTAAGGAGGTACTGGCATGTCCGTCTGTTTGAAAGCAGACTAGTCTCTAAATTTTTGTGGATATTTCAACGAAACCTAGTATGCGATTGTAGTTTTCTAATGTAATGATCATTTGTCGGAACCGGGCAGATCGGTCGACTATACCATACAAAGCTCCCATACAACCGATTTCATTAGGTACGTGATTTTGGATGGATGATTTTAAGAACATAAAATTTTATATCTACACATGAATATTCTAATAAATATTGACATAGAAACTGAACGAAATCGAATGAATATATTGCATAGCCGTTTGTTGACACATGAGGTTTTGGTTCAAAATAAAAATAAAAAAATGTCGCCAGAAAAACTTGTAAGGGTATGAAAAATGGCATGCTACTCAAGTTAATTCAAATAACGAATGACACTGAAAATATTCAAAATCGAATTCTGCACTTTGCAATAAATTTAAAATATATATAAAAGGCATAAAGTCTTCGGCGTGTTCGAGGACAGTACTTCTTTCCTGTTTTAGTTAGATTAGATTTAGTTAGATAGAGTTGAAAATTTGATTTAACGGTCTCTTCGGGCATTCCGAATTTGATACCTCTAGGTCATGATTCAAATTCAATAAAATCTGTATTACTCATTTTTTTTTGAAATTGTAACAGAAAAATTCTTTTTAACCTTCTTTTACTAAAAGCCAAGCAAACAAAATCATATGACGCACACATTTTGGCAGTTTTTCAATTTTATTGATTTTCTTACAACACAATAAGCTCTCAAACCAACCACAACTTTATCATATACATATGTATATATGTGATATTGCAAAAGTTGGTAAATTATATATATAAATTCTTTTGATACGCACCAACCAACTAAATAAGTTTTCTTTATTGTCGAAGAGAAACAGTTCCCTTGCTGGCATTATTGGAAAATTTCATTATTACAATCATTCCTGCTATCTCGCGGCACATAGAAAGTAAAGCTACATACATATAAATGAAAAAAAAAAATACGAAAAATAAGGTTCACTTTGTGAATGCTGGCATTTGTTAATTACATTATTGAAATTTAAATTTTTTTAAAAAGGCTTTGTCATATGAATGATATACCACTCAGCTGAAGTAGCATAAGTTAAATTATAACAAATGAATTAAATCTTTTTTTTTTAATATTTGATTTATTGTCCCAAACTGCAAGCTGCAAGTATAAATAAGCTTTAAAGTTAAAACGTTTATTTTTAAAAATAACACTATTCTAAAAACGTTATTCTGACTTAAGCTGCTTAAGCTACTGGAAGCAAAGCCGCGCAAATAGAATTTAATTCTTTAGCAGATATTTTTTGTGGTTGCCTTGTGGTATAAGTAACATATGTATTACATTGTTTGCATGTTACCAGGGGAGTATAAATAATGGTGGGAAATAAACATAAGAAGAATTGGAAAAAAATATTTCTATGTTACATATAAAAACGCATTTAAATAGGAAAGCCATAGCAGAAGCACAAGATTGGTGTGAAGGTGAATAGTGACATTTTTGCAGCACAAAAAGTATGAACAACGGAAAAAAATAAAAACTTTTTTTAAAGGGCTTTCCAATAGGGATGATATGATTTCTAAGTTTCGTTTTGGCCAATTTTAATATGTCATGATCTATCATTTTTTCATTGTATTCAGTAATGTTTACAAATTCATCATGGCAAGATATACGTCAGAACAACGTTTACAAATTATTCAATATTATTATCAAAATAATCGTTCTGAAATTCCAACTTTTTATGCGCTTTTTTGCCTTATATGTTCATAATAATCATCCACCTGTGCTCGCTAGTCGTCTAATTGTTGAAAATTTCGAGCGCACATTTCCTTTACATAATGTTTAAGTGCCAAAAAGGCAAAGAACCGGCCGAAGTAATAAAAGTATTGCTGCCGTTCAGGCAAGTGTTGCTGAAGAACGCAATTGGTCGATTCCAAGACTTTCTCAAGAATTGGGACTGCCTCAAACCACAACCTGGCGGATTTTGAGACTTGGGCTAACGTCCGTATAAAATTGTTCTTACACAAGAACTGAAGCCATTGAACCACCATAAACGTCGTGAATTTGCTGATTTTGTCTTGGAACAACTTGAAAACGATAACGATTTTTTTGAAGAAAATCATCTTCTCCGATGAGAATTACTTTCATCAGAGTGGTGCGGTAAACAAAGCTGTCGATTCTGATGCGAAGAAAATCCACAAATTACACTGGCCTACACTCATTTTGGTGCCTAAGATTTTAGACCTGATTTTGGGTATATTTTGTGAGCTGATACGAGAAAACTAGTCACATTTTTCATATCAGCTCTTGTTTTTTTTTTAATTTCAATACCAAAGTATGCAGAATACAAGCGAATTACCGTGTCATTAATCGGTTTCCGTTGATCTTTCATTATATACTCACCACATATGTAACAAAACATATCAGGATCGTTAATGCAACATCTCGACTTACTTGCCATACTAAATTTATACGATTAATGTCATAAAAGTCGCTATAACATTGACTGATTTCGAATAAAACCGGAAAAGAGTTAAACCAGAGCTGTCAGCTGACATCTAGTAGCAGCAATGTATACTACCTACCTTACCGACCACAGATGTGAACAGAGCTGCACCAAACCAAAAAAAAATTTTTTTGAGGCCAGTGTTATTTATGAAAAACCATTACATACACCTTAATTGACAGTTTGGTGTGGTTTTTGGTCTGGTGGTATCATCGGTTCGTACTTCTTTCGAAATTAAGCTGGTAGCACCGTTACTTTCAATAGAGAGCGGTATAGTTCGATGATAACCAACTTTTTGTGGCCACAATTGGAAGAAGTTAATCTTAACAACATCTGGTTTCAACTAGATGGGGCTACGTATCACACAGCACGTGCAACAAACGAATTATTGCGAGAAAGGTTTGGAGATTCGATTATTTCAAGAAATTGTGACATTAAATGGCCTCCAAGAAGTTGTGATTCAACACCATTAGACTACTTCTTGTGGGGTTATTTGAAGTCATTGGTCTTTAGCAATAAATCAGACTCTATTCAAACTTTAAAATCAATATTGAACGTGCTATTCACGACATACGACTTGATTTAATGGAAGAAGTGCTCAAAAATTGGGTTCATCGAATTCGTTTCTGCAAAAGAAGTCGTGAAGGCCATTTGAATGATGTTATATTCAGAACTTAATTATATTGATTGCACTTCACACTGAATAAAATACATTTGAATTTCCTTAACAATTAGTGTGTGTTTTTGTTTTAAGAAGTCATATAACTTTTATTGGAAAACCCTGTATTCACTTCTAGATGGGAAATCAGATAATACACACTAAACGAACATGGTTTCGTATTAAATTGGAAATAATCATTAATTTTTATTTATTTATAAGCCACAATTATTCTCAAATGCGTAAAAGAGAAACTCAACAGCTGTTATTCCTACCTAGTCTGTTGTTACTCATTTATTCTGATAATCTATATATTCTATTCTATTTATAAAAAAGATTAAACATATAAAAAAAGAAGAAAAATTGTTTTCTTAAGACAAATGAACCACATTGTGGTGTACCTTTTTGTAAAAAGTAAAAAAGAAAACGAAAGAAAATGAATAATTATAACATCTCCACTTTTTTTTATAAATACAATATATATATTCGAACAAAAAAGAAGCTGACGATAAGACTTCGTCTTACATTAATATATGTACAGGAAATGTGTTTATTTGTTCTAAATTCATTAATTATTTAGATAAAAAAATTTAAATACTTTTTCTCGCTTTTCTAGTAATGTCTCAGCACACCTTTTGATAATAGTGGTCTGCAAGAAAAATGGTGTTTGCATGTTTTCAACTGAATTCTACGCATTTAGGTATTTGGAATACTTAAGAAAAATGCTCAAAAAAATCCATATTCATTCCATTCCTCATGGAAGCAAAATGCCAGCACCATCTTGGAATAGATTTTGAGTTCTGAGGAAAATACCTGAACCCGCTGACATATCATGTTTTAAATTTCAAGATGGCAGCAGTACGAAATTGTTTTCCTAATAAAAATAAAATAAAATATTTGATAAGAGACCCGAATTTTCTATGCTCTGAGTTGCTTTGATCAAAAAGAAGAAATTTACATTTATTTACTATTCTGATTTTATTTGGTACTAATATGCAAGATTTAATGGCATTTTTTCATGGATTCTTCAAAAATAAATCTTAAAGCAGTTCTGCTTCACAACGGTGATTTATATGCTTCCATATTTGTTGGTCATTCCATACAGCTCAAGAAAAATCACAAGAACCAAGAATTGGTACTTTACACATTAAAAACTGCACCAAGACCACAGTAGGCAAGTGTATGGTGATTTAAAAATGCTGGCCCCGCTGCCGAATCAATAAAATGATTTACCAAATTATTTTAGTTTTTGTACGTACTGGATGATACAGACCGGAAAAAGCGCTGGACCAAAAATGCTTAGTGCCGATGGAGTTTAAGGTTCTACATGAAACTCTGTTACCTCTACAAAAGGCACTTCTACAGCGCTTCATATAAAGCCCGAGCTAATGAAACCTTCTGTAAAATCACTTCCAAGAGATGGGAATTCAACTAGCAAAGTTTGCAGGCCTCTCCGAGGTAAAGGACAATTATTATACGGCTTATGGTTGATCCATAACTCAACAAAACCTCGACACATCCTTAAAGAGAAGGGAAACTTGCCTTTGAAGAGCTCCTGAAGAAATTATGAAGCAATAACTAAAAAACATAACCAAAAACATAGCGTTCGAAGAATGCTGAAAATTGTCTCAACCTTTAGGTTGCCTAATGGGTTTAAAGTAAATTTTTCTCATTCTCATCGCGATCACTTTCCCGATAAATTATGAGTTGTGAGTGGATGACTTCACCAAGTTATTAAGGAGATATTAGAAAAGATACCAGGACAGCTAGAGTCTCAATGAAAGCAAACAACTTTGGAACACATCAGAAAGGCCTTTCAGTTTCAAAAATGTGACAAAAAAAAAACAACTCTGACTGGAGAAAATAAATATGTTTAGTGCGCATAATGAATGAATCTCCAATATATTCGAATATTGCTTTCAGGCAAGGTGGTTTTCTTTCATGCGATATCTGACTGATAAGATGGCGAAACTTCTGGCATCTACCAGCGCTATTCACAGCTCTCTGCAGAATTACATGAAGAAGCGAGACGAATGGGTATGATGGTGAACGAGGACAAGGCGAGTAATCAACCAAAGAGTCATCGCGTTCGAGTCTTGCCTCCCACATCACTGTTGAAACTCATAACTTTGAAGTCGTAGATAGTCTATCCTAAAAAAAAGCTTAACCGCCAATAACAATGTCAACTTTGAAATCCAACGCAGATTTATTCTTGCCAACAGGTGCTATTTTGGACTGAGTAGGCAAGTGGAACGTTAAATCTCGCACGACGAGCAAAGACCAAACCATGATGAGTTGGCTTTATGCGACGATGGAACGATGAGCTATACGGAATGTACAACGATATTGATAGTTTAGCGAATTTGGAGAAGCAGATACCGTGGCTAGTCATGTCGACGGTATAAGCGCCAACATTCCAGCTTCGAAAGTTTTCGAGGTAGTATCCGAGTCGCTCTATAAGGATAATGCCAGATTGCATCTTTTTCAGTAACATCTTTAAAAATGAACCTAGTTTAGATTAGGTTAGATTACACTGGCCTATTTATGCGCCTTGCACATACCTGATGGTCCTTTCGCAGTGACAGATGAAGACGAGTGTTAGTTAAGGCCGGATGGAAACATAAGAGGTGTTCTAATGTATCACTTATGCCTTTCTCCCTGGATTTCCTACATGTGTCGCGGCTGCTAAAGTCCATTCTGCTTGCATGAGATGACAGCTTGTTTTTCGCTAAACCTTTCTTCCGGGTATATAAAATTCCAAATTAGAGCTTTAACAAATTACAGGCTTAAATTAAATATTAAAGTTTTCTGCTAGAAATTTTAGTTAATACACATTCACATGCACAACGCATCTGGACATTTTTGCATTTTTGCATTTAAGATTTTATGTAAGCCCTACTGTAATGACCGACGCCAACGCTGGTATTAGGCAATTTAGTTATTATAATTTTATGACATCAACTATGAAGGAGAAGACGATGTTGGACTGAGGTTTTCTACAAAACATTTTTTTGTTCTTTATTGTAACGCAGTCACGAAAAGCTCTACCATGGGAGTGTAGTAAAATTTAATGTACCTTAACATACAACCAAAAAGAAAACCGTACTGGCACTATAAATGGTCGAAAACTGAAGCAAGTTCATAAAAATATAAACAGCACTCTTTGTAATACATATACATATACATACACGTTTGTACTATAAAAATTGCTCAATTATTAATCAACTATGTTTGGTAGACTTGTTATTGTAATCTTCATAAAAAATTATTGTAATCATTTTGTATACGACTAAGCTTTTCTACATCTATATAGTACGAGTATATGTATATAGAATAGCCATACCTACCATGCAGTGAAACAAACTAGTTGTTAACTAGAATCTTACTAGTTCGAAATTTTGCATGAATTAGTTCATCTTCCATATATTTCGCATGTAAGCAACTGGTATTTTTAACACGACGAAGCCCTACGAACTGTCATATATAAGTATGTGTTAAATTTCTAATTCACCAAAAATAAAATGAAAATAAAATAAACTTTGACTGCAGCGAGAATCGAAGCGCGAACCTCACGCGGCACAGTGCTAATCTCTAACCACTCGGATGTCGTCGTGATATAACGGGTGATCCATTTCAAGACTCTCTAATTTTTTAAAGAAAAAAAATCAAAATTTTTAAATTTAACGGGGAATGTTTATTATCATTCGAAAGAACATTCTTTGGCATTTATTTTTTGAAGATTATCTCTTTCAAATGTTGGCCGCGGCTACGTCTCAGATGGTCCGTCCCTTGAGGTCAATTTGTGGATGGCTCGTTCAAGCGATTGACACGAGTGATGTTTTGCTACAAAACCTACATAGACTTTAGATTTTACATATCCCCACAGGAAACGGTGTGATATCACACGATCTTGCTAGCCAATCGACCGGGCCAACACGTGAAATTATCTGCTCACCGAAGTGCTATCTCAATAAATCCATTGATTGATGCGATGTGTGGGAAGTGGTGGTTACGTTCTCTCCGGCATAATTTTTGAAGAAATATGGACCAATGATAACACCGGCCCACATACCACACAAAATCGTTATTTTTTCTAGATGAAATGACAATTCTTGAATCTCTTCAGGTTGCTCTTCATACCAAAAGCGGAAAATTTCGCTTGTTTACATACCCATTGAGTCAGAAATTGGCCTCATCGCTGCAAAAAATTTGGCTCGAAAACGTCGGATCTTCTTGGAACTTTTCAAGAGCCCATAGAGCGAAGTGATGTCGCTTGGGAAGGTCGAGCGACTTCAGTTCTTGCTCAGGGTGTATTTTGTACGCTTTCAATTTAAGATCTTAACGAAAAATGCGCCAAGTCGTTCCACACGCCAGTCCGTATTCGGTCGAATATTATCCAATAATGAATTCTGGGTCTCAGGATTGATGATGGTGTTGCGAATAGTACGCTCAGTAGACCGATTATGTTGACCATAAGTTGAGCGATGCGCGAGAATCACATTCTTTACAGAACGTGAATTTTCGTTATAAAGTTGAATAATTTGTAAACGTTGTTCAGCCGTAAGTTTTCCACGATGAAATGCCAAACAACACTGAACAAAAAATAACATGACTCACGTGTGATCTCTACTTGGATGACGCTTTAAAGGGCACTTTCGCAGAGCTTATTACGAAATCAAATCCAGTCGTTGCGTTCTGGGAATAACAACAAACACGAATGGTGTGGTGGTGAAAATTATTATTCCCGCAATTATGCAAACTAGTAGGATTCTAGTTAACAACTGGTATCTTTCCCTGCAGGGTCGTAACTGTAATAATATTCGTAGCAATAAAAATATTTTTTTTTTGTTTTGCCTTTTCATTTGCTAGAAAAACTTTATAGACGAATCAAATGTGTACAAATTTATTCTGCCAATGTAACAGATTGGCTTTGATGTTTCATTTTTGCGAAGCGCTTTTAATACAATTTAATTTTCTTATTCGAACGCAACTTGCCACGTAGACGCTACGAAACGAGTCTATAAATAATTTGATTACTTTGTTATGGCACAAAATCTCATTAAAGTAAGAATGCAAATAACATGTAAATAAGTTGCTGTGATTAGCGAAAAGAGTATAAAATGTTATAAAAATGCATATATACTCGAAGGTAAATGTATGTATGTATTATTTAATTATACCCAGTAAGCCAATTTTAGTAAATAAATTATTGCCAAAATTAAAAATAACTTTTTCGTTCCAAATACTTAAATTATCTGAAAATGTTGTAGACCTGCCGCAATTTTGCTTAGTCAAGAACTTTAGTCTTTAAATTCCTGCCTGAATTTGTAGAAATCTCTGCGGGAAATGTCTTATTCTGAATATCAGCTGCTGATTTGCGTTCACACTCCGACTGAAGAGAAGAACGATGTGACCAAGATTTGCTTTTTATGAGCGAACGGGATCCAAAGATACCCAGCGGCCTTTGTGCAGCAAAGAATGGCCCACAACAAACAGAAGCAAGATTCAACGTTGGTAAACTACAATCACAACAGACAGAAAGACGCTTTTGCACTTTTTTTCGCACTCATCATCATTAGAGAAGTACCGGAGTTGAAGGGGGAAGCGAGACGAATTTGTAAACAAAAAGCAAGTGATCGAAATGCGTGACTTTGGAAATACCTACGATATTTATGAAGTACGTATAGCGGTTGTCTTCTCAACAAATAACAAAGCATGTCTGACAATCGGAATATAAATGTGCTCCACGCGATCTATAAAAGGATGTATTCCTAACTCAATGTTATCAATAAAGTCTTATGTAGTGTCTTTTGCCGGAAACGAACTGATCGAACCTTATCACTGCAGCTCTACAACTTCTAAAACCAGTATTAATCAGATATTCAAATTTCGTCAAATCATGAATTGACACACACCGTTTATTTAATCGACTTTAAAATTGTCTTCACCAGCACCGAATTATGTATCCATACAAAAAGCGCAGTCAGAATTTAGAAAACTCTCTTTGAGCCTAAACTCTACAAGCCGCTCATCGTTTCCATCCGTTATAAAGTGCAGAAGCGTGAACGATGTCGATATCCGAAGTCTTCCGAAATAAAGGTTTTGCGAAAGAGTATAGCCGACGGCGAAAACCGCAGACGATAGAACAATGAGCTGTACGAAGAGCGAATAAAAAAACAGCTACTACGCTTGCTAGGGTCGTCCGAATGGATGGAAATACTCCATCTTTAACAGTGTGCTATGCAGTAAACGCTGGTGAAAGTAGAGGAAGATGAACACCACCACTCCGTTGGAATTATCAGCTGGCGAAAGACCTGGCTGCACTTAGTATTTAAAATTGGCGTCAAGCAGCAAAAAAAGTAACAAATGGCGCTTTTGCTCAACGTAAAATTTACAAACTTTTAGAAACATTGTTTACTGGGTGTATGAAAAAATAAAAATAAAAAAATAAACAATAAACTTGTCATATTTATATAACGAAATATACATAAGATACAGACTTACGAAATAAAATCTTTGCCTTTACCATTTCAATGAAAAAATCTGCATATATTTTTTGTGACCCCAACTTTTAACTTCTTGTTGCTCTCCATATGTTTTTTCAATTTTTTGTTGTTGCCGAAACAATTTGCATTTTATTTGAATGTCAGTAGCAATAGAAGACCAATAAGTTCAATACATATTTACTTTTTTAGTGACGTAAGAAAATTCTGAGAAAAATTTAAAAGAATAAAATAACCAATAAAACGATGTAACATACATACATATAAGAATCTAATTAAGTAATCGCGAGAGCCAAAAACGAAATAATAATCTAAAAAAAATGTTTTGGCCAAGTAACAACTGCTATTATTTGTTTGTTGCAATTTTTCACAACACTAATTCCAACATGTAATCGAAAATCAATAAAACTGAATTTTTTATTGTCTTTATTCTTTTTTTTCGTTTTTTTGTTCTCAAAATTACGCAAATTGTGTAACGATATTTGGTAACATTTGTTGTTCTCATACATATATACACTAAGAAGTATGTATATCTGAATAACTTTTTACGATCGAACGTGATTGCCCTTGATACATGATGTCTACTGTCCCGGCGCAACAAGCACGCATGCAGCAACATATAAACACGTATTATCCGTATATGTATACTTGTATATTCGAATGTCCCAAATGGCTAATACTTACAGATGTTTAGATAATGGCGAGAAATAATGGGAAATTTTATAGATAAATACTCGTGTTGGTCTAAAAATGTAAGGGTTCGATGAGAATAAACTTTTTTCGTACTAGATGGAGGATAATTGGCTATTGGCGAAACAGTACATGAGTTAAATACAAATTTAAAACTTTTGAGAAATATTATGCTATAGACACCCCTCCAAAGACCAAACATTTCCATTATGAGCAAGTAAAAAGGGCGGGTAAAAATTTTCTAATTGCCGCATGGGGGACGAAGAGCAGAAAAAAACAACGGTTTGGTGTGGTTTGTGGGCCGGTGAAATCATCGGTCCATACTTCTTCAAAACTGAAGCCGGTGAGAACGTAACCGTCAATGGCGACCGATATCACGCCATGATAATCGACTATTTGCCTGACTATGCCTGAAATTGAAGCTCGTGCTCTCCGAGACATTTGGTTTCAACTAGGTGGCGCCACTTCCCACACACTGCATCAGTCAATGGATTTATTGAGAGAACTCTTTGGTGAGCAGATAGTTTCTCGTTTTGGGCCTGTCGATTTGCCACCAAGATCGTGTGATATCACACCGTTAGACTTTTTCCTGTGGGGCTATGTAAAGTCTATGCGTACAACCCCGCTTCAATTCAGGCCTTGGTGCAAAACATCACGCGTGTCCTTCGCCAGTTACCAGTCGAAAGAATATTCCTTCGAATGATAATGTATATTCCCCACTAAATTTGAATTTTCTGTATTTTTTTCTTATAAAGTAGGGAACCTCGAAATAGATCACCCTTTATTTCTGCCACGCTCCAATCGTAATAAATTTTTAAAACCGACCCGGAACAAAAGAATCTGATATATATAAGCATATGTATACTTATGTGTCAATTCAATAAAATACCAGTAGCAGCAATAAAATATTTTAACAGAAAACTCGTTGCTTACCCGCCTCCGATCCGATTGTGGGCGCATTTCAACAACGTCAAAGCATTTTCCTCAAGCTCGTTAAAAACATTTAAACAAATTCCCAAAGTCATTGAAGTGCACGCACATTTTTGGCCAATAAAGTGTACAAAAGTGGCAGGTCAAATTGTATGGTCAAAGCTTTGAGCCAAAGGCAACGAATTTAATAGGCAAAAGAAACGAGAAATATAGGAGAAAAATCGGGAAAAGTTTCACAATAGCAAAGAAAAAAGAAAAAAATGTACAACAAATGACGTTGCGGCAAAATAAACAAAAGCGATAAGCTAATGTGTTGATGTGGCTTTGAGTCAAAGGAAGACGGCAGCGTGAATTGGTATGTCTACACGTTGAACAGCGTGTTAAATTGTATTTATTGCACAGCATAATTGCATGAAAGAAACAGCAAATAGTTAAAAACTTTCTGTATTTTACTCATATATTCACCGCTGGCGGTGCAAAAGTTAGAAAAGACAAAAATTAATTTGATTTGAAATAAAAAATAATAAAATTAAATAATAAAAAAATCAAATAAATAAAAAAGCGAAATAAAATAAATTAATATAAAATTCAAAAAAATTAAAAAATTTTATAAAATATCCGAAATATAAACTAAAAAAAATAAACTAAAATAAATATAAATAAAAATAATAAAATATAGTAACTAAAAATAAAATACAATAAAAATACATAAATTTTATAAAATTATAAAGCTAATATAAAATAAAAAATAAAAAAATAAAATAAATTATATCAAAAAGTAAAATAATTTAAAAAGCAGTTAAATAAAATACATTATTAAAAATAAAATAAAATAACATAAATTAAAATAAACTAAATACCAAAAAAATTAATAAAATAAATTGAAATTAAACTAAATTGAAATAAGAGAAAACTAAAAACAATAAAACGGAGTAAAATAAAAAAATAAAATAATATATAATAAAATGAAATGAATGAAAGAAATAAAATAAAATATAATAAACTAAAATAAAATTAAAAAAAATTTAAGTAAAATAAATAAAAGTAAAATAATAAAACTAAAATTAATTAAAATAAAATACAATAAGTAAATTGATTAAAATCGATAAAAACATAATAAAATTACGTAAAAAAAATGAATAAAAGGAGAGAATAAAAAACAAAAGAATAAAATTAAATTAAATTAAATGAAATAAAATAAAATATGAAAGAAATTAAATTAAATATAGAAGATATACATATACTCAATTAAAACAAAACTAAAAATGAAAAATAAAATAAAAAATTTAATTATAAAAAAACAAAATAAAAGAATATAAAGTAAGCTTAAATAAATTAAAACACAATTAAATAAAAATCATATCTAAGCAAAATTTATTTTTGCAATTGCTCTTTGCTTTTGCAGATGTTGACTTCGTGCAGACATTTCCGCACTGTTCGAGTTGTTGACTTTTAGCACCCAACTGAAGCTGGTGGCTTGGCTTGCCTCTGCTTCCCATTTCCCACATTTTACATTTCTTAAATACACATACATATGCACATATATATATATATATATATTGTAATTGTTTTCATGTAAGCATGCTTTGGTTATAAACGCAGCGTGAGGCTCTTTAACGCCACGAATAAATAAGAGTAAATCTATACATACATACTTATGCATACAAGTGTTACACGCTTACGTTATAGCCATTGTTGAAGTATGCATAAGTGTATTGAAAATGGTAACGGCTGCGCATTAACGTGCACTTAACGATGTCATTAACAAGCGCGTGTAAACAGCGAATTTTTTACTTCTTCACTTTTATTTATTTAGTTTTTCTTTTTGCTATTAACGGTTCATTTTTATGTAACTTCTGTCAAACATTTTTTACACAAATTTTACATGCGTTTTTATATAATTTTTTATATATTTTTCAATGCGTAATATCTGTGGTTGGGTGTGTATGCAAGTCAAAATGAATGGTTCATTATTTAAATGTCTTAAAATTTTTAGGGTTTTGAGGTTTCTAGCTCTTTTCACATTTTTAATATAATTTTTAAGATTTTTTACAATGAGAAAATCACGTCAAACGCATTAAAGTTGCATCAAAAATATTTGGGATATTGCCTACTTGAAATATTTATGTAAAAACTTCCTCACATTTAGAGTTATATTTATAAACGTTAATGCTAATACTCTAATCCTCTCCTGCTTTAGTACAACTTTTATACTTTATTAATGGCAAATTTTGTACACCAACTTCGTCGGTAAAGGAAATCAATGAAAATGCATGAAGTGAGTATACTGATACGAAAAAGCGATTCGCGCGATTGATGCATTTACCGTGATTTTTACGCAGTTTCGTTACCGCAGGTGATAGATGGGTTCATCACACCACACCAGAAACTACCAAAGAATCATGATAGTGGGATTCACGGAGAAAAAGTGCATAAAAGAAGGCCAATGTTTGAGACCATTCCCCCATAAACAAAAAACAGCTCCAACGAGGAAGTCTTACATCATTGCCATATAGGATATACGATGGAAGGAACGAGAACGGAAGAAGGTAGGTTATAGTGTATTTTATTACTGCGCTCATGCAAAGGGGCGTAAGCTTGGAGTTGTGGTGACAAAGAGACTTAGTTATTAGACTAGTCGAAATATGCTTCAAAATGTTTAATTTAACGCTGATCTAAACCAAGGGGAGTGAAGTACTATGTAACCAAGGATTCTCTCAAACGAGTGCTTAAAACACACACTTTCTTGCTATCAAACGATATCAAACTCTAACTTGACTACAGAAAATTCAAAAGAGAATTCATAGCTATGACTGTATTTGATTCCAGAAGATGTATTTAAACTTTTGTTTGATTACTGCATTATTTGATGCAATAAATTTGAAAGAATAAAATTTTTTGTGGTATTTTTCTGACAGAGCATTTATTGCATATGTATATTTATAACTTAAATTCAATTGAACTAGAAAACGAGTATTTTGCATTTCAAATATCTTTTATATTCTCTTAAATCGCTGACTTTTTAAAGTCTTCCTGTCATATTAACTACTTAAGCATATTCAATCTCTTCTATCAAGTTATTGTTGAAAAAAGACGCCAATAATACCAACATAAAGAGATTTGTTAATTTGTTAATTGAAATTGAGATATTTGTTTCTACAATAAGCCTAAATTAAATAATTTAATAAATTGTTTATAGAAGTCAAACGCTCAGCTCTACTAAAAGAAACTAATTGAAAAAACTTAATACGACTTACGACATGCTGCGCCGCAAAGTCCGCGACTGGAAGCAGATATTTAATAAACCAAAGAACAAGGAGATATCCACAGTCGTTGTATATGAGCAGAGTCCTACAATTCCGATGTGTCTAACTATAGCATTGATTTAACAGACTTTGCAGAGTTTGGGGAAGTTGCAGCAGAATCATACAATCAGCTGCGCAACCAGCAGCTTCACACAATGAGAAAGCAGGACAGGCAATAGAAGAAATAGAGTTAGCAACAGTTCCTGCCAAGAACAGTATATGTTAAATGAACTTAAAGAATATCCGAAAAAAATAGAAAATTTTTCATTAACGAATTGAAATAGAACAAGAAAAGTTAAAGTTGAAAAAACTAAAGCTAGAATTGGATATGGAAAAATTAAAGAACGAGATTGAAATAACAAAAATGCACCGAAATGTATGCTAGCAATAATTGAATTAAAATATAAACACAATAAAGCAGAAGATTTTATTTAAAAGCCTGGTAGCTCAAAGCGATACTTTTAAGTTAAAATACAAAATATTAGTTTCAGGTTGGTTGGTTTCAATTTTTTTTACAACGAAATGCGTGAATGAAATAAAGATTGACTGAAAATTGTCGGTACAGTAATTTTGGCTACTTCTATTTCGAATTAAAGTTTTTAAGGCTAAAAAATGCTCTTTTGATAAGCCGTAACAGTGTTCAATCCTAACGCGGTATCTGCTATGCTGCTTGCTGAATGGATTTTTTTTTTTTTTTGAAGTTCAAATTGTAGAGAGTTGCTGCAATTAATCTTTACTGAAAAGAATTTTGGCTGATATTTGTATAGTGAACAATTTTTAAAAAATTTTGCATTTTAAGTGCAGCCATTGTAGCCAACGAACTCTTTTGAGTTTTAATTGCATAAAATTCTTCATGATTTTCATTGACAGTTCAGCAAGTTTTATTTCAATGTCATCCGCATAAACTATACAAAATGGTATCTCTTTGAACGTTTCTTACATATTTCTGAACATTCGGCATGATCTTTTTTATTATATTAAACGTATCAGTATCAAATACTCCGCAAGTAATTTTGGTCAATCCAAGAGGTTGATATAATTTCCCCTATGGATGCACTTTCTATATATATATAGAATTATATATATTTATGTAGAGCGACAGCTAAATAGCTGTATATTGCTGAATATGTCTTAAAAGCATTTTAAAGTTTTTTTCCATGCTTCCTTGCACACTCATTTTAAGTACTTACCAGTAATAGATTTGATTTTCTTCACAGAATTTTTATCTAAATTTTTGACAATTTTTAATATTGAACTTTCTCGAGGCATTTTTACTCTTTAATAAAATTTTGTCAGTAATTTTGAAACAAAACTTCGCACATTACTGAGGTAGAACAAAATGTGTTTTCGCACTAGAGTACGAAAAACTCGCTCACATCAGGTCGCTCGATCGCGATCGGCTGATAATGAGTTCACTTTGAAATTCGATCGCCATCGAAGTAGTTGCTTAACAGTGGCCGATTGCGATCGAACCAAAAATTATACAATTTGGCAAAAAAAAAAAATAAACCAAAAAAAAAATCGCACGCGATTTTCTGAACAAATATATTTGGCTCTTTAAACATAAAAAATTTTGTGGTCTGTGCTTTAATTTTGGCGACAATTTAAAATATACACATACTAGTATGAATAGAAAAATAAAAGTTTCCCTTATCTCAGTTGCTTTGAATTTTGTTAATAGAAATATATATATATATATATATATATATATATGTACGCATAGCAGGCCAACATACATGCTTTCATAACATAACGTTAAAAAACAACAAAAACACACCAGTAAATCGATCGCGATTAGCATTTACGGTGGATCGATCATTTGAGCGAACGGTCGTGAACTTATTTTAGCTCGAGCGATCAAGATCGAGTCATAAATGTTGCTTGCCTGATTGTGATTGTGATCGAAACCAAAAGGACTGCTTCGATCGTTCGCGATTGTGGTATCTGTCAGACTCGATCGCGTACGAAGAAAACGAGCGATTGTTGCATTATGACCGATTGCGATCCGGGTTTTCCTTACTCTGGTTTACAGTTAAACGATTTAACAATGTACCAAGTAAGGCATTAACGGGTGTGAATACCCCTATAATTTTCAATGAACTTCAAACAGACAAACGTTTCATTGAGCGACCAAAGCAGACGTTCAAAGTAATTTACGTTAAAAAATCCACAAAGGATGTATGGTATAAATCAATGCGGAAATGGAAAGAAGTTTAAAATATAATTTTTTATAATCTTTTCCAAGTTCGTAGATGAAAAAAGTCTCTCAGAATTTAAGTGTTATCCTCCAAAAAGTTGTAAAAACGTTTATTACTATATTTTTCCAATAAAATTATTATGTGTAGGAAATTTCGCATATACTCGTGTTGGATAATATATAAATAAGCTTTAAATATAAGACAATAAACGGCAAGATATGACAAACGTTTTTAATTCGTTTTAGCTGAACTGCTTTTGTCTACACTTATATATATATATATATATATATATATATATATATATATGTATGTATATTTTACATCAGAGCCATCGCAAGTGAAAGTCACTTCAGGATTAACTGGTTGCCAATGATGATTGGGTTGATGATTATTGTTTCAGCTGCAAAACGAAATATTTAGTCGCTTGGTTCAAGCGCGGTTAGCCGCTTGGTAATTGAACAAAAGCAACTACTTAATTCGATAATGTCGCCAACTGCGCAGTTGACTGTTGACTCGTTGCAATCGGCCAAGATGAGGAATTTTGCCGTCACAAACATTTGTATTTCCATTACAAAGCTATTATATTTACTTATACATATATCTGCCAGAAGATGCCTTATCAATACCACAGAATAATGGAAATGTGCACTTTGGAGTAAAATATTTGTTCAGCGACAAGTAATCGAAGCGGGAGGAAGCACTTGCCTTCAGCAACCAAATACCGATATTTATGTATTACATAAATGATGCTGATGGTGGCCAAACACTTGTGGCATCACACCGCTTCGAGTCAAGTGAGGCTAAGCGTGAGGTCGCTGGCGTCGAGGAAGCATGCAAGCCATTCTGCCGGCAAGGCGACCGGGTGAGGCTGGTTTGAGCGTCTGGAGCTTACTCCAGCCAAATGTGCAGGCAGGCGAGCAGGGACTAATGCCGCGAGCAACATAATTTTCAAACGGCAAAGACATAAGGCAACTGTTGTCATTAGTGTTTTTGTTTGTGTTGGAATGTGGTTGCAACTCGCGCGCGATTCACCTTTTGAACTTTAGCTACTTTTGTTGCATTTAATTCATCGTTTTGCTTTTTTATTTTTTTTGGTCAATGTTACGCGATCGCCGAGTGTATTAGCAACTGCCATGCCGTGCACTTAACGTCCGGGTGGGTAAGAGTTGCCAGATGGGGCGAGTAAATAACAGTAGTGTGTTCGTAAGAAATCCACGTGGCGCAAAATTTGGCTTGAAGGTGTGAGCTTTCCATTTCATTGCCTGATCGCTCGCGCACATGCATATGTACTTCATACATATGCATACTTATATATATATATGTAGAAGAGTCTGTCTCTTCAAAACAAAATGTTAATATTTTTCTCTAGACGTCAATACGCTACTTAGATATATATGTATATATATGTATGTATATTAAGCAATTTTTTTTTACCGCTATGAAGTAAGATTCGCGTGCCAGCTTCATTACTGCATTGCTTCTTAAGTACCGTTAATGAGAAAAAGTATATATTATGGACTTAGGTAGTATATTGATGAATTAAAGATTTCTTTTCCAAATGTAATCCTAGTTAATTGCAACAACAATAATACAGGAAGAAAAAAAGTTAAATTTTCACTGAAATGCCTAAACGCACACACACACATTCGTACAAGCACATGTATTTAGACATCGGCAAACACTCAAATAATTTTAATAGTTTGAACAGTTGAAAAAATACTTGCTTTAACCGTTAAGTTATGTGATAAATTTACAGGGTGCTCTGGCAAACGCTTGAAGAAAAACAGAAAATTGTCATATAGTAAATTAAAAAAAAAATTGAATTAAAAAAAATATAATTATAAACCTTAAACTACGAATGTTGTTGTTTATGTGTTGAGAAAAAATGTGTTGAAAAAAAAAAACAATTTTAATGGAAATTTTCAAATTGAATATCAATAGATACATATTTATCTACACTTGCGCGAACTAAAATTGGAAGAAAAAGTTGTGTCTCATTGCACATATAACCACTTTTGCTCATCAAAAACCAAACTTTGCTTATTTACGAGGGTGATTTGATAAGTCAGTGATTTTTGGAATAAAGCATATTTTTTTCCGGCAAATAAGCGCTTCATTTCTCAACATAGTCTCCTTTCAGCTCAATACATTTAGTCCAATATTTTTCCAATGTTTTGTATTCCTTCCCAATAATATGTTTTCCAAGACCCACTTACCGCCCAGCCATTTCTTCAGGCTTGAAAACAAGAAATAGACGCAGGAGGTTAAATCTGGAGAATGTGTTTGGAGGCGTATCAGTTCTTTCTTTATGAATTTGTGATTTGGTGACTATACTCGTGTGTACCCGTGCATTGTCCTGACGGAACAGCGCTCTTTTTAGGCAAATACGGTCGTTTCTGCTTCAAATCAATATAGAGCCTGTCCAAAAATTCTTGATAATATTGACCGTTTTTTCCTTTTCAAGATAATCGATGTGAATAACACCTCGTGGATCCAAAAAAAAGTGCGCTCCTAACCTTGCTGGTCCACAAACTCACTTTAGCCTTCTTTCATTCACGTTCACCTGGATAAAACCACTCTATAGATTGTTTTTTGGTCTCTGCTGTGGTATGGTGGATTCATTTTCATCCACTGTAACCGAGCCATGCAAGAAATCGTTTGAATATCGACAATTGTCAAATACGGGTATCATTACATTTATTTTATCGATGATTTCTGGCGTGACGTCACTAACTCAAAATTTTATGGCAGTCGCGAGAATTCAAAAAGTCATTGACTTATCAAACATTCCTCGTACATATATTTGATCGTTTGGTGTGACGCTCCAACTTCTAAGACGGACGTACTAAATCTGCAATATTTCGTAACGTTAAAATATAATAAAAATTATTAAGTTATTTATAGAACATAACAATGCCAGTTATGTTCTATAAATTTGTTTGATTTCATCTTCAAAATAACCCGCAGCCTTTACCACTGAATAATTGTTTGATATCTATCTGCTTTTATCGGTTATTAATTCACTATTAATGTTCTTAATTAGTGTCTGATTCTGGCACTGATAGTTGTGATCTGCGAAAGCAGAAACGATAGAATAAACTTATGCCCTTAAAACTCTGGTAGGACACATCGTTCCACATTGGTCACCATTGAAATGATGGTGATGATGATAAGCGCTGGTTGAGAAGTGACAGTCTGTTTTTGCATTTGTCGCCTCTGACCGCATATCTTCAAATCTCGCCTTGTCCTATTTCCCAGACAATCTTGAAGCTATATAAAGTAACTACATAGTCCGAGTTATATAAAGACTTCAAGAGAGAACCCTTTTGAAATGAACGAATAAAGAACTACATTGTCCGAGTTATAAACTGGCTTCAATTGAGAGCCCTTTTGAAATGAACAAATGATTAAACCACCAATTTCAACAATTCATTTCTTCATCTGACTATATCCCAGTGGAAATTTTGAACCCGATATCGGCAAAAGAATTTACGGACGATGAAAAATGACTGATTCGTCTGTTCCGTGATCGTACAACTCGTTACGTAAATTTTGTGTTTTTTGTATGATGACATCCGTGAAAGAATGTCTGATCGTACGCTTGTTACGAACTGTCATACGAGCGCAATAAAACAATCGTATGCATACGAAAAATGAAGCAAGTCCCATTTACTTCATTTGTGAAACGTGCACGGATCAGACGATCTATATATTAGTATATATAGTTGGCGCTTTATAACTTCTTAAGGTTTTCGGCTGAGCTACTCTAATTTGTGAAGTACATCTTGATGTGTTTTCCAACAAATGTAGGACCTAAAATGTTTTCTAAGTCGCCTTTGAATGGCTGATGAATTCTTGTCAGGAGCCAAGTCAGAAATACACTCGGAGGGGTTGAAATTAACGGCCGAGGGGCGATGTAATTAGAAATATTCTTTTTTTTGAATTATTAAAATATGAAATTATTATTATATTATTAAATTTTCTATGATTTTGAATGTTGGTCTGTCCTGGAATCAAGCACAATGCTAACCACTGTGCTACAGCAGCCGCGTCATATTTGGAAGACACAAAAGAGCATTCTCTCGATTTAATAGGACTCTCCGGTCGACAGTATCTAGCATTAGCACCACCCATTATACTTTTGGTTGAACGTGAGTATGCACAAACATAAGGTATTAAATAAACAAGTAAAGCGTTTTTTTTTTTTTGTTTTACCAACCACCACTCGAACCACAAAACCATTATAATAATCATCCATAACTTAAGTTGCAAGTGCCGCTGAATGTTACCGCATCACTTGATTAGCGTTGAGTTGGTTAAGTTGAGAGGTGAAAATACCGTCAAAGTGTTTTTCAATTTCCTCTTATTACTCATAAATTTACGCGCATAAACCGATTGATTTTTGTTGGCTTTTTTATTTTTTATTTTTTTATTTTTTGAAAGAAAAAGTTAAATTGACTGCTAGAAAAAAAATTTAGTAAATTTTTTACACAAGACACTGTTGCTTGAATGCCTGCGTCTATAGTGTATGTTTGAAAAATTATAAGCGAGCCTTAATTACTGATAAGCAAGCCATTTGGATTGGTTAATGATTCAAACTAATTGCCGATATTTGTGTTAAAATACGGGTTATTAATGTATATGTGTATTAGTGGCTACGAATACTAAGCACTAATAACTTACTAAATTAGGTGGCTTATTCTATATACCTATATATATATATATGTATTTCTTATAAAAGCCTGCAACTTCAGGATGTAAGTTGTGATATTAAATGTATAAACTTATTAAAACCCGAGAGAAAGGAATCGATATACACCACATTTCCATCGATTTTAAAGCAGTTTCCGACAGAACGACAAGGTCTTGCCTCTACACCGTTATGTCTGAATCTACGCAAAACTTAATTGGCTATATAAACTGACGCTAAGCTCCATCCAATCGAGAAGGACCTCTCTGAGCCGTTCGATACCAAAAAGGTTAAGAATACAGTTATACAACTATGAATCTAATATATGTTATTAGTGCAGTTAGCCATTGTCGGTTAGGGGAAATATTATAGTCAGAGCTTGATTTGTTTGCGTTGGGAAATAAAAATAAAAAGGCTTGGCATGCTTAGTTGAAAACTTTGAGCCGAAAACAATCGGATATTTAATTCAAGAATAATATATACATATATTTTTAAATTTAATATTCAAATACATATCGACTATTATTACCTATGACATTTTTCGAATAGCTTTACAATTCCATCAGAGTGGAACTGCTGTGGTTTATCGTTAAGAACTTGATAAAATGATTTTCAATGGCTCTTCGGTTGGATAATTTTGTTTACTTAACAGAGAGTTTTGCAGAGACCGAAACAAATAATGGTCAGATGTTGCAAGGTCCGGTTTATATGGTGCGAGCATCAAAATTTCCGTACCCAAGCTCTTTCTGTGTTTGTCTTGATGAAACACAACACATTTTCCATTGACACCTTCCGACACTTTTCTTTGAAGAGCTTATTGTAAGCTGGTTAATCGTCGACAGTAGAGCTCATAACTGAAGTTGTAGCCAAGTTGTAGCAGCTCATAATGGACAATTCCCTTCCACTTCCCACTCCAGTACACTCAGCATCACCTTGTTAGCCGTCAATTTATACTTTGAAGGATCACCGTCCTGTGATCATAAGTTTCTCCTATTAAAATTATTGTGTTGACCCATTTTGCAACACCCTTGTTGAGTCGCTTCAGAAATGTTTTGATTTTGTCGAGTGTCCAAAGCCTGTCTAATTTTTAGGCAAGCAATAATTTTTTTTTTGCGTTAAATCATGTTGCATTCAAACATCCTTTTTTAATGATTCTAGATAGTCATGTGAGTGATGCTTAATAACTGCGCTATCTCTTGTGACAGCTTGCATGTATATCTTTTTCCGATAGTTGTGGAATTTTATAGGATTTTTAAGTTTAAACTATCATTTGTCGACTATAGCAAATATAGGACAGATTTTTCAGATATGAAATTTTGGGTCATAAATCCATCAGAAAAGTATCTAAGAACGTGAAAGTTAGTTAACTACACAAATATAACGAATTGCGAATACTATAACACATAGCTTCCATATAAAAATTTGTTCGGATGTGAGGTTTTGGTCAAGACTCAGTCAAAAAAGCATCTGGGTGCATTAAATTTGGTATTTCTACATATATTATGAATTTCATATTCGTAGAGAAAATCAACGAAATCGGATTACTATATAATATGGCCCTCTACATCTGATTTGTTCAGGTATGAGCTTTGAAATTTGATGTTCTACAGACGTAAATTAAAATTTTTATTGACACTGAAAATCATCGAAATCGAATTTTGCTGTTTGCAATAAATTCGATATGTTCGTGACTTAAGTTAGATTGAAGGTTCGAAAATTAATAGATTCCAGACTACTCAGCTTCGCTATTAAACCCCTTTGATTTTTATGCAGAGATTGGCCCAGTCAATCACAATTTTTTAGTTTAACGTAAGTGAGCTCAGCGCTTTTATAACTGCCTGCCAGTGACTGAAAATGAAGGTAAATTTGACTTCAACTTGCTTTGCTGACTTCGTAACAGGGGAGATATCTGCTTAAGAAACATTACAATAGTACTACTTCTCTTCCGTGTGAAGACACTAACACCGACTATCTCACTGTCAACAGCGGGGTGGTAGTTTTAGGTCCATTCTGTGGTGAGGGGATCCGTATGCTAAAGTTGTTTACAGTAAGTAATAATAAAACACAATGGTATGTGTAGCTTGATATTATTTAGATAATAAGTAATAATTAATAAAAAAATTGTATTTCGTGATAATACAAAGTTGAAATAATAAACTTTTTTATTTTTATTTTTATTTAAGTCCAAAAAAAAATAAACATTTTTAAACAAAATACTTAAAATTGCAAATTTATAATCATTTCCCGTTTGCTTTTCTATGAATAACCTCAAGCAAAAAAAAAAAAAAAAGTAAAGTAAAACGCGCGCATACGCCCCAGCGGCTGTGAACTGTTTTAGTGATTGGTCAATATATTTATACATACATTTGTACAAGTACATATATACATAGATGGTTCAGTTGGTAGCATTTAATGGTCTTTGGCCGTTTACAAATTTACCTATGTATGTATGCATACATATGTATGAGTCTGTTGATTTAAATTTTTAACGGGGAATCTCAAACATTGTTTCTGTAAATTTTTTTCTAAATTTTTTTTTTACATTCCTTTTTTTTTATTTGCACTAACTTTTATTAACCGTATTGAGGCGGATGTTTAAGTATCGTTACTGTTGTGTCGGTCGCTGGCGCTTGATTAAACAGCTACTGTTTGTGTGTGTGAGCCGTGCCGTGACAATAACTCCTACCATTTCAGCCACTTTTATCATACGCAGTATTTTTGCTGCTTTTACGTTTTTATTGCTTTTTTTTTTTTGGACACTGCTATGAGGCGAAGAATGATTACCAGCCAGACAACGACACCGGCAAAAAGGGGTAATAATGTCAGTGACAGCAAAATTGAAAAACACCAACAAAATAGGCAATAAACAAAATGACAACAACAACCATAACAATAGCAATAACAGTAACAATTGTTATGAAAGCAATTCACCTGCAAAGAAAATGTTTGCAAACCCGGCAATTAAGTTACACACACACATACGTAAGTGGGTACAACACGTATTCCGATGGCAAAACAAAAAAAACATAAAAACATTGCTTCACACTTGTTTATATTTGCTGTAAACATATGTATAGACATGCAAGTGCTAATTTGTGTGAGTTGTTACAGTGACCTACAACAAGCTGTCGTTTGAGCATGGTTAAATGAGTTCAATGGAAGCGCGTGCTTACCACAGTCAATGAGATAATGCGCATTTCGCTTACGCTTATGGCAAGTCATTTATATTCATATGCATAAAACTAACCGGAATTTGAGGAGAGCTTTCGAGTACCGAATATATCTCGAAAAAAAAAACCGACATCACTAATAAATACGGAAAATAATGAAGCGCCAAAAATGCTCTCCTGAGTAAAAGCAAGTCCTTCATTCTCAATAAAGGAAAATATTTTTGTAGAGATAAGAACCCAACCAAGGAATCAGCAGAATATTGTGTGAAGCTTTAGAAAAATAATTTTTGCCAACCAGGTGTAAAAGATGAGATCAAATAATGAAAAAAACACCGCAATATAACGGCCACATACAAAGTAATGCTGGTGTGGGTCTAAACTGCGTTTAATGTCCAAAAAATGAGCGAACTTAGGATATGTTTATGGAAAGCCAATGGTTTTAATCAACATAAGTTTCCGCTCAAATTATTTCTTCAGAGTAATGAAATTCATGTTATGCTTACATCGGACACTCACCTCACCAATAATTATAATTTTTAATATCACTGGATTCAAGATGTACAGTATTTTAATCACTTTTCGAAGTCCTCGGAGACAGATTTTAGGCTAGAGGAAATTATAATGCAAAATAGACTCACTGGGGTGCCCGACTAATAAACTCAAAAGGTCGACAGTTATATAACACGGTCATTCGCACCAAAAATATATTCGATCTCACCAATACAACTAACTTATTGGCCAACACATCTAAGGAAACTACCAGATCTGATTGCTTTTGCATACACCAAAAACTTAGATAGGAATTTAGTATCTGCTGAAATCATTATCTATTTCGTTTTAAGATATCCGGAACTAATTGGATGAAATATAAAAAATACATAAGCACTCACATGAAGATTAATCCCGAAATAGAGAGCGAGACTGTCGTTGATAACGAAGTAAATCGAATTGCTTGTTAAAAAACAATCGGCACTTGCGTCGTGAATGCCAAACGCAAAGCTAGTCCGATGCAAAAGTTCGACCTTAAGGTGACAGAGGAAAAGTTAAAAATGATATTAAGACACGACGAAAAAAAATCTCCTATCAACTTTGACTCCAAACGTTTTTTTTTTTAGAAAACTAGTAAAAGTCTTAGGCCACCAGTAAATATTGAAGCGCCATTGAGACTACGTCGGTCAGAACTAAAAAAAGGCAAAATATTTTTCAGAGCGCCTCAGTATGGTATTCCAGCCAAACACCGTTACAGATAATTCACCTCTGCCACTAAATCATACTGTTCCAAGATACAATGTTTCTTGCGGAACATCTGTTTCAGAGCTAAAAAAAAGATGATTGCCGTCCTGGCTCCAAAGTCTTCGCAACAAAGATACTAAAAGATATGGCAAGCGTTGCTCTCGTTTTTCTAGCAAAGCCTTCCAGTGTCATATTAAAGCTACAATATTGTCCAGAGACATGGAAAAAGTCGAGGATAATTATCACGACTAAACCAAGTGAAGTCGCAACCATGCCGTCATCAAAGAGATCTATCAGTCTGCTGCCTTGCCTTTCCAAACTTTTTTAAAAAGTCCTGCTATAAAAAATTTGTCCTTTTCTCTATGAAAATTACATAGCCCCTATTGATCTTCCCCACTGGCTCATGGTATATATAGATATACTTATATATTTGGCGTTTTGTAACCGCTGAAGCGATTACCGGCCGAGCTTTTCCTACATTTTGTGGCTTTGCGTCTTTATTTTTTTTTAAATCCAAAAACATGCCCTTCTGTCAAGCTTAACTATGTAACTATTCCGCGAGCTAACAAAATTACATACCTCGAAATTCACTTAGACAGACGCTTAACCTGGAGATGATATAACTCGGCTAAAAAACTATAGCTTAGACCTAAATATATCAGTCTGCTTTGGCTTATAAGAAATAAATATGCGCTCAGTCTGGGCAACAAAGTCCTCCTCTATAAATCGATCACAAAGTCGATGTGGATGTATGGAACCCACTTATGAGGCTCACTTGCGCGACAAATATTGTTATTTTATAAAGATTCGAGTCTAAAATTCTAAAAATTATAACGAGCGCACCATGATACATGCGTAATAAAAACATATTCAAAGACCTAGACTTACGCACCATTAAAAAGAAAAAGTAGAAATCATTAAAAAAAAAAATACCTAAAAAAAAACTGTGTAATCCTCCGAACTCTTTGGCTAACACTTTAGCATCCGCAACAAGTAGTTTATTTATACGATTTTACTTATTGTGAGGCTTCAGTTGTGGAAGCAGATTCAGTAAATAAATAAAATGGAATTGGAGAGTTTAGACATTGGTCTGTTATTTCTTACACTATATTTATTGCCTGCATGCCTGCATGATTTGAAGATTGACATAATAGACGCGAGTTTCCGGCGATCAATGAGCACACATGTGGAGAGTGAGAGATTTTCAAGATAAAAGGTAAAAGCCTTCTCAGTGAGGATTGGAGAGCACAGATGCCAGTCATGATGTCTATCTCAAGCACATACATTGATCCAATATCCACAGATCGAGAGATGCCAATGTAATAGGACGAATTTGAAAAAAAAGAAGAAACAAAATTTTATTTGAAAAAATCGGGTCAAATCGAGTTACAGACTCAAATAAAGAAATTTGAAGCGGCTGGATCGGTTACAGAAATTGTAAGGTCTGTGCATCATCGTTTTGCTCGTTTCACCTCAAATATAGCTGATTTAAGAGACAGTGCAGGCGAAGACCCCAATGTGTCTATTTTTCGATGTTCTCTAGAGCTGGAATTTTTATACGACACATTATGGCGTATTGTGGACTTGAACTTACACCTATTTTCATATAAAGTCCAGCCACACAACAATTGAAGTCAGCTGATCATTCGCAACGCCTGAGTTACGTCGATTGCTTGAATAAGAAGCAGTGGACCGCACTTTTTCTAACAAAATTTTCTACAGCGACAAGGTAAATTTCTCACTCGGCGGATACGTAAATAAACCAAATTGTCGAATTTGGGGCTTCGAGAATCCTCAAATAATTGAAGGCACACCAAAAAAACTTACTGTCTGGTGCGCTCTTCGGTCCTGGGGTGTGATTGGATTTCACTTCTTTCAAAATGATAACGACGAGACTGTCACTGTCAATTCGGAGCAATATGGTTGTATGATAATCGACTTTTTTTTTGGCCTGCTATCGAAGAACATGGCTCGGACAATATGTGTTTCCAACAATATGGTGCCACATGCCAGACAATACTAGTGAATATTGCGAGAGAAAATTCCCGTCCGAGTAATCTCTTGTCTTGGTCATTCACTGCACGGATCGGAAAACTTTGCATGCATTTCCTAGACATAGGGCATCCCCCTAATATATATGAGAGGAATAATGTGAACTCAGTAGATTTTCGTAGTGTCATTTAAGAGACAATAAATTCATATACATAGTGTAATCTCAATTACACCGTGATCGAACTCACTTCTCTTCACAAATCCATCTACATATGTACATATATGTATATGCATGTTAGGTATCTAATATTTGTTCGTTGATTTATTACTCAGCCGTAACTCAAGTGAAGACGTGACTTGCATGAAGAATTCGCATGTTAATTTGGCTAATGTTAGGAAGTTAAAGGAAAGTGTATAAAAGTATATATATATATGTTACGATATGTATATCTACTTGGATATCTGCATGCTTGTTAATGGCATATTTGGTAACGGCGATTAACAAGTAGTTAACAGATAAATGTGTGTGAGGTATAGGAAAATGGGAAATATAGGATTTCACACTTATTCCGAAAAAGTATATAACAAACCATTATAAAAAAAGGTGTTACCAAATCAATTTTAAAATAAATTCCAAAGCCTCCGAGGCGAATTTATGTCAACAAAGAAAAATAAATTGATAAATGAGGTTCAAACATAGTTGGTTTCAATAAGTTGAACGCGCGGTGCGGTTGTTAGGCGATCTAGCTTCATAAATGTCTGACTTTTAAGTAAAAAAAACATTTTTGGTTTAACAGTTAAGTTTGACAGGTATCAAAATACAGGTACAGCGCTGCACTTTCAAAATCACTGAATGTATTACCCTTCATATACCTAAGTAAAATTATTGGCTACTGAGATCAATAACCATTTGTTAATGTGACATTTATTGCTCTTTACAGACGTGTATACCTCGTCGTAGCTGCAGCGCTGCTAAACAAATTAGTTGATGGCTATTATTCCGCGTTTTCTAAAGGAGTTTTCACTATTTTTTCTTTATATGTACAATCATATATTTTATTCAAACAATTCACCATATAAAAGATAAATATTTAAACAGTATTTTTTGGAATTTTTATTGAAAAATTCCGAAAACTCAGCCGTTGATACGTCATCTTCCTTGACGTCTCAAAAGGAAATGCTCTCGCCGTGGACAGCATAACTCATTATTGGTTCATCTAAAATCAAAAAACCAAAAATATTGCGTTAGCACATGAATAAATCTCGTTATTGGATGAAGGAAAAAACAAAAAAATTAAAATTTGATTTTTTGATAGACTTTGAACAAAAAAAAAACGCATATTTTTGATCAAATTTTCACCATGCATTGGCTGGAAAAAATTAGTTGTAATAAAAAAAAAAAAGAAAATCCTTAGTCAATTAATAGATAGTGTTATTACAAAGATTTGTGCCAAATTTGAACAAAATCGCTTTGTAACTATCTCTTCGAATTTTACTCCGATCGACTTGAAATTTTAAGATATTACACTTTATAAACCGTCGGGCATTAAATGCACTGCAACCTTGCTTAATAAAGATTTAATAAATTTTTTTGTAGAGATCGAAGTTTTTCATTGAACATTTTCTCCGGGTTACAGAAAAACGAAAAATAATTCTAAAATTATTTTTTTCCAAATTTCCATAACAATAATTTGTTTAAGAGGCAATGGTCATGCCTGAAAAGCCTACAAAAGTATAAACATCAATAAATACAATTTACGTAAAAAATTTTCAAACTTACTAAAAATACTTTGTTTTACTTGTTTCAGGGTCGGAAAAAAAAAAACAAAAAACAATAAAACAATAAAAGAATGAACATATCAAGTTTATTGCAAAATACTAAATTCGATTTTGGTGATTTTCAGTGTCAATTGGAATTTACATAAGTAGCATACGAAGTATAACACTTTTATGTTGTTATTGTTGTTGTAGCGGCAATAAAACTTTTAGAAGCTTTTGTGGTGAATTTTTGATACAAATGCTTATATCTGAAAAAAAAAAAACGGTTGCATGGGGGATATATGATATTGTCGGCCGATCCCGACAAATTTTTAATCGCTGAAGCGATTTTTGATTTTCAAGTTTCGCTGAAATATCTCAAATTCAGAGAGTCTAGTTTGCATTCATACAGACACAGCTAAACCAACGCTCATCATTCTGATCCGATTGGTATAAATTTTGGCGGATCTGTCTTTTCTTTTTCTGCTATTTAAATACTTCTGATATCTCATGTAGATGAAAGGTATAAAAATAGTGTGATTGTTGTATTTTGTTCACCAGCTATATACATATATATATTTAGCGCTTTGTAACCGCTGAAGCGATTTTCGGCCGAGCTCCTCCTCCAATTTGTGGTTTTGCGTCTTCATGTTTTTACCAACAAATGGAGGGACCTACAGTTTATTCTAAGCCGCCTCCGAACTGCTGATGGATTTTTATGAGGAGCTTTATTTCATGCCAGAAATACACTCGGAGGGCTTGACATTCCCTGCCGAGGTGCGACCGCAATTAGAAAAAAAATTTTTTTTCTATCCTTTTGGATATTGCTCGAACCTGGGCTCGAACCCAGGCCTTCCGAATGTCAGTACGCAATGCTAACCACTCGGCTATCGCGGCCGCCGTTCACCAGCTATAGCCTTATGAATTCGTCTTGCTGGAGACATTTTTAATATCATAGCACACCTATATGGGTGTTCATGGGTGTTCAGTTCTTTCGTCAAATATCGTTTAATTGAAATGTAAACAGAATATTTGCATATTATTGAAGCGCAAATATTAAATTTATTTAAAACAACAACATACATTGCATGGAAAATAATCGCGACATATTTTATATTTTATTTTCTGCATTTCGTAATTAATATGAGAAAATGCATAGTCAATGGCGGGAGGAAATGTAAGTATCCCAAATTAATGAATTATTTTTATGACTTTCTAGAGAAACTAGTTAACAGATTCTGAAATGTCAAATATATATATATATATATATATATACAAAAAAAAATATATATTCAAATATGCAGTTATTATTATTATGATTTTTTAAAGAGCTTTTGTAAAAATTTCCTCGGCGCTACTGCCTGAAACAATATGTGTAATGCTAACAAAAGGTCAGCGTTTCTTTATTTGCAAAACCTTGAAAATATCACATGAGCGAAATTATTCGAAAATGCAGGCTTATAAAAGACATAATACGCGCTTACTGCACTGAGTCTATTGCATATATGCGAGCCGGTAAGGTGAACAAGATCAAATCGCTGTGTATAAAATAATAAGAATAATAAGAGGTACACGGTACTGTTTTCAAAATAACTAATATGACAACATTAGATGTGCTAAACTTTGGTGAGTCCTCGTATCTCTGCATATCAGCTATATTAATGCATAATTTTTGAAAACGCATTAAACAAATAAATTTTCTTTTTTTACTCTTAGTAATTGCCAATATGACTACCTGCAGTCTAACGCTCGGTTGGTATATACCTGTGGGGAATGGAACCACTTATATAACTAGTACAGAATATGAATCTTACCTAATTACTCAACCAGTAGACGAAAAGAGCCTAATTTTTTTACTCTATACAGATGAAAATCCCTATGAAGGTTACCCAATACCTATAAATGATAGCGCGGCACTCGCCGCTAGTCCATTTAAAAGTGATTTCCCAACATTCTTCTTCATACACGGCTGGAAAGGCGATTCCAAAACGAATGAGACTATAACAGCGCGTGATGCCATACTTAAGACCGGCAATAAGAATGTGATTGTGTTTGATTGGGGAGCGGTGGCCGCTAATTTGAATTATGTTGATGTTCGCGCTAAGCTGAAAGAACTTGGTCAAATACTTGCGAGATATCTTAAATTCATTTGTGATTTTCATGCAAAAGCATGCGATTATTTCACATTGGTTGGTCATAGTTTGGGTGCACATATTGCTGGCTATTGTGGAAAGGCATATATAATTATTGGTAAAATAATTCTGAAGATTCTTGGTCTAGATCCAGCGGGTCCACTCTTCGAGTATTGTCACTGCTCGGAACGCTTGTGTGCAACTGATGCACTATATGTTGAGACAATTCATACAAATCGTTACATGAAAGGTGTTAATTATGCCATAGGTCATGCATCATTCTTTCCTAATGACGGCGGTTCTCAACCGGGTTGTGGTATAGAACCGCTTTACGAGTGTTCGCATGCCAGAGCAGTTTTTTATTATACTGAATGTTTAAAATATGACAATTATCTTAGTAGCGAATATGAATCATGTGAAAACGTGGGTGAGAATTGCAGCGCGACATACAGCACGGTGCGTATGGGTTCGATGACGAACTTCAACATTACTGGATGTTATTGTGTGCCGGTTAATAGCCAATCACCCTATGGTGTAGGTCCGATTCGATGAGACTATCAATTTTAGAAAGATTATATGTATTTACTATCATTATGTTAATCTAAATTTACATACATACATATATAGCTTGATTAAGTAAGAGATTTTACAATAAATGAATTTTTTTTCTATCTATTAGTTTTTTTTTTATTTATTACATAATATTAGAGTTGTGCATGCAGGTCGCAATTAGTTAGAATTTTTCGAAAATCTAACCGATTCGTGTGGCGAAACAAAATAAAAAATTTCGTTATATTGTTAAATATTACCTAAATACATTTAACTCTTCTAGGTTTGAAATACACTAGCACATATTAGCACAAAGAAATGAAACAGTGCATCTAGGCCCGATTCTATTTTCACTATTTATAAACGATATATCCTCTCAGATAAAATTTTCAAAACTTTTAATGTATGCGAATGATGTAAAGCTTTATAAAGCTTACACTTCGGCAAATGACATAAACTGCATGGTTGAATGGTGTAAAATAAATCGGATGCCCTTAAATCTTAAGAAATGTAAATTTATGTGTTTCTCCCGAAGATCCACATAGACAATTAATTACACTATAGACAATTACAGTTTGGAGCAGGTTCACAATTTTGTTGACCTGAGGATCACTATGGACCCTAAACTGAACATCACATCGGTGTGATAGTCAACAAAGCCAAAGGCATCTTGGCTTTTGTAAAGCGTTGGTGAAAAGAGTTTAATGATCATTATGTTACTAAAGCTCTGTATATAACATTAGTAAGACCTATTCTTGAATACGGTTCGGTGATTTGGAACCCGAGGTATCAAATCTACTCTGACAGCATAGAATCTATTCTAAAACAATTCTCCCTATTTGCCTTAAGAAATTTACATTGGGACTCTCAGTACAACCTTCCTTCTTATACTGGTCGCCTGAAACTTATCAATCTCCCTTCTCTCGCCAGTCGTCTTGAAATGCTTGGTTAAAATAATAACAGACTCAATTTCCAGCCCCCTTATTCTCTCTGAAATCAAATTTAATGTTCCGTTCAGAATATCCACACATTTCTTCCCTTTGTTTCTGAAAACCTGTAAAACGAATTTTGAATTTCTTGAGCCTTTCCATTGTTTGTGTCTTGATTTCAACTCTCATTCAAGCACATTTGGCATATCTGACTCGCTTTTTCATATTAAGAAAACTATTTTGTCGACTCTGAACTAATCGTTACATAACATTTTATATTTGAAATAATTCTTAGAAATCAGCTGATGAATTTTGTCCTGTAGCTGAACTTTTTTAGTTCTCGACACTAAACAAACCTCTCCTCATCGTGACTCAGCATTGAATTATTCAAAAAAAAAAAAAAAAAAATCGAAACAAAATTATTTTCTCAGTAATTTTTCATTGATTGCCATACCAAGAAGTGAATGAAAGCGGTGGTGACTCCTTGCTAAACTTCATACTAATAAGTAATTTAGATATAGCTAACCGGCGTGAGGAACCAACTTATATGTAGTTTAGGGTAGGTGAATCCCACTATTAATTGGAGGAACTGGTACTTACCAACACTCTAACCAAATCATATTGCCTCGCATGCCCCCCGCTACATGTAAAGCGAGGTTCAAAGCCACATTAGTGGAACAGGGGATGCGGAGCACTCAGAGTAAATGTTAGAGAACTCTTTAAATTGGCCAAATTTACCAAGTTAGCCGCTGACAAAATCTGCTACACAGAATACATAGATGTACTCAAGGAATACAAAAAATAGATTAGCATATGCAAACAGAAGTCATGGAAGTGCTTTTGCGGCGAATTAGAAATTACAACCGAGATAGTCAGCCTTAGAAAATTGCTATCCAAGAAACCGATTACTCCAAGAGAGCAAAAAAAAGAAAATGCAGAGAGTCTGCTGGAAGCAGTGAGGACTCATTGGAAGACCTAGTCAACAAACATTTTCCGGGGTGTACAAACAGCATAGACTTCAAGCCTTTATGTGACCGCGTATAAAATGACCCCCGCCCCCCTCAATCCGCATATTATAACGGAAGTAAGAATAGGGTAGGTAATAGTTGGTTGGCGCAACATGCTTATACGAAGGGTAGATGCACTGAAACTGCACTTCACTAACTAATCGCGACTACAGAATGGACTCTGGAGCATAAAGAATACACCCCAGGGGTCCTTCTGGACATATTAAGGACATTCAGCAATATTTCCAAATGACGCCATCTGGAAGCAGACCGGATACAGCGTTCCATCTTATCACGAAGAAAAGCTGAAATGAGCAGAAGATTAACGTTGAATGAAACGAAACCGAACTGCGCCGAATGTTGCGTAGAAGAACTGCTCAGGTTGACACTGTTCACAAATAAGTACAAAATCTCCGCGTGGAAACCCCCGAGGCTCAACGGGGGGAACTATCAATCAAACATCACACCAGATAAATAACTGTAATGAAGGCTAAATGTAGAGGAAAGGGTGAAGAAGTCAATGGTACCCTTTACGCATGTAAAAATATTTTGGATAGCACATAGAGCTTCTCCTCTGGCCTAATGCAGTAATGCTATACAGCGGTAGTTAAGCCGATACTGATATATGGCCCTCTAGTGTGGCAGGCCGCTGCTAGCAAGATCTTGTATAGAAAATTATTTGATCAATTACAGCACCTCGCGGAACTGTGCCCAACAGGAACATTAAAAATCACTCGAATGGCGGCACTTGAAAGGTTACTCAACCTAGCACCAATCATCGGCTTTAGATGAATTTTCCTATAGAACCTTCGACACAGCTTGATATGCAGGGGGATGAACGACAAAACCAACCACATACCCAACGCTTCATCTGAGAAAGAAGATTTCAAGCAACATTTAAGGAGGGCGGATGGTGCAGGAAAATGCGACCCGCCTTTGGGACGTATAACATCTACACAGATGGTTTAAAAATGGCTATTGGAGTGGGCATCAGAGACTATTGCGCTGAGCTGGACCTAAGGCAACCCTTCAAGCTTCCAAAGTACTGAAGGACGTAAGTCTTTGCTATAGTGAAAGCAGCTAAGATAACAACTAACGCAAGAAACTATATAAAAAGTATTAATATACATATATGTCGATAGTCAGGCGGCAATTATGGTAATAATCTCAAATCGTATTTCGTCAGAAAATGTGCTTAGAAACACATGGCGCGGCCGAGCTAGATATTTACTGGATACCAGCCTGCAAGGGCATTATGACCAACGAAATAGCTGAAGAGTGTCATTCGTCTTGCTAACGAACCAGCACAGAAAATACGAAAATCGCTAAAAACGATCTATAATGAAATTTCAGAAAGAGCTGTGTGCTGCATCGGGGTGAGATGGAACGCATTAGTGACCAAAATCATGTCCAATAGCATTAAAGGAAACACCTCTTTTCTGGCTTAGAAGGTCACGCAAGGAATGCAGGGCTGTGCTCGGCCTACTGACAGACCACAACCTACTGGCATCCTATTCAAGCAGAATAGGCTTCAGTAGCAGCGATATATGTAGGGAGGCAGGCATGAGCGAGATGTTAGAACACCTGCTACATTTCTGTGCGTCCTTAGTTACAACGCCTCTTGGATATCTTAGATATTCCATTTCGCTCTGCAAAGAACCAATAGGTGCTGGAAATTTTCTCCAAAAGATCATTACATCGATAAAGAATTTTTGGTTTATAACTTTAATGTTAAAACCAATCATCACAATGAATATAGGGTCCTGATCAGACATCTTTGCTGGTTTCCTGGGTCTCTTTTTTTTTGCCCAAGCGTTAAATATTACATTTATATATTTTTATATGGAAATTTTTTCCGTTATCTGCCTTGAAAATTATAATTTCAAACCAGATATACTAAGGGCTCACAGTTAAAGCAATTACCAAACGCTTTCTTTTAAAATTATTTATTAACATAATAGAAATTAGAAAATTATTTTCGTCGTCATAATTCAGTGAACAGCTTTATCAATTATACATTATTAATAAGATAAGTTACTTGCCTGGTTTTGCCTTAGGGAGCGTTTATTGACTCAGTTGTTAAGTTCAAAAACCTTTTTGTTGTTTAACTGTTTATGTCTGGAATGTAAAAAGCTTCATATTCTAAGGCTTCGACTTTTAAGAATATGTATTTTTTTAATTTTCATACCAGCGCGTCTCTCAAAGGTAAATAATTGAGAAAAAAAAATTTTGAGAAAAAAAAAACAAAACGAAGTCTTTATACCTTTCATGAATAAATACGGACTAACAGACCGACAGACCGTCAAGGCTACATCAACTCGTCATTCTGATTCAAAGAGAAGCCAGTTTATATATAATATATATAGCTCTGTATAACCATGCAAGCAATTTTCGGCAGAGCTCTTAAAAATTATGACTTTTGGCTCACCCTCAACAGAAGTGCTTTGCTTGTCATCACAAATCTTTGGGAATTCATCTACAGTTAATTGGAAAATGTATTTCTGTTGTTTTTCGAACACTATATGACCGAAAATTTTTCAAATTTTCAAAATAGAATACCTGGAATTTTTTTTCCAGGTTTTCGGGAGAAATCCAACAATTAAATATTTGTAGAAAATCGAAATTCAAAAAAGAAAATCCTTCGCTCTTTTCAATATTTTTCAAATTTTTAATAAACGTATTTAAATTAAAAGTTAATACCAAAAAAAAAAAAAAAAAAAAATCCTGCTACGATGAAAAATCAGTGACTTTTTTTTTAGTCTAGCATTTTTCCAATATTCTTTCCAAATAAAAGGTATTTCAAGGCCCTCAAAATGGGATTTATTTCTGTGATAACCTCTGTTTTCGACCCGAATTTCTTACTATAACTGGTGAATACGCTGGATAGGTTCGCAGTTCGTAGTCGTATTCATAAATTTTTGCCATGGTAACTACACACGTGTGCACCTGTGCATGGTCCTGATAGAACAGCAATTTTTTCGACAAATGTGGTCGTCTCTGCTTCAAATCAATATCGAATCTTCCCAGAAGCTCCAAATAATATATACCGGTAAGGTCAGCATACAAATTCATTTTTTTCTCATTTTCGAAAACACAAACTAAATGTCTCAGCTTGCTAAAAAATTTTATAGCAGTATATTAATCGATAAAAGGTTGCTGACTTATCAAACAGCCCTCATGTGAATCACAAAAAATCAGTTAAATTTTTTATTTTTTATTTTTTTTCAACACTAATTTCTTTGCAAAATATAACAGTTTAAAAAAAAAGCTTCAAAATTACGGTCTTTTTTACTCTATATTTTAATTAATCCCGCTGAACCGAAACAGTATAATACCCTATTATCTTATCAAATTATTGAAATGCCAGCAGACTTTAATAAGTCTACAAAGGTTAATAGCATTCAAACCGAAGCATGGGTAAAACTGCGCCCCTTAGATCGGATGCAAGGCACATACAAATTCATAACCGTGAAAGAATGCACTTTTGTTTATTTTCAATTATTAGTCAAAATAAATTTAAACACCTGGTTTGTTACAGTAAATTGCAACAACAGCTAACCAATGGAGGAAAGAAAAAGGCGAATTTTTAACTTAGGGTTTGTTAAGGGGTATTTTATGGTATTTGAAAGTAAGTCGCGAAAGGTTATTATTATGCTTTTCATGTACACGAAATTGTTTATTAACTTTGATCCGAATTATATATGTAAGTACCAGAAGGAGAAGAGGCAGACCCATCAAAATTTATACATATCGGATCAGAATGACGAGCTGAGTTGAAATAACCATGTCCCTCAGTTTTTTGAAATTTTCCACCAAACTTAGTGTGCAGATAGATGCTACATTTAAATGATGATCTATTTTGAGGTTTCCAACTTTTTTAAATAAAATAAAAAACAGAAACTTCAAATTTAATGGGGAATATTTATTATCCTTCAAAAGCACGTGATTAGGCATTTATTTTTTGAAGATTATCCCTTTAAAATGTTGGCCACATCTACGTCTCAGATGGTCCATCCCTTGAGTCCAATTTTTGATGACTCGTTCGAGCATTTCGACTAGTAACTGGTGAATGACACTCGTGATGTTTTGCTCCAAGGTCTGAATCGAAGCGGCATTGTCTGCATAGGCTTTAGATTTTACATATCCCCACAGGAAAGAGTCCAACGGTGTGATATCACACGATCTTGGTGACCAATCGACCGGTCCAAAACGTGAAATTATCTGCTCACCGAAGTGTTCTCTTAATAAATCCATCGATTAATGCGATGTGTGGGTAGTGGCGCCACCTTGTTGAAACCAAATGTCGCGGAGATCACGAGCTTCAATTTCAGGCATCAAATAGTCGGTTATCATGGCGCGATAACGGCCGCCATTGACGGTTACGTCCGGTCCACAAAGCACACCAAACCGTTTTTTTTTTGTGGATATAGTGGCAGCTCTCGAATCTCTTCAGGTTGCTCTTCGTCCCAAATGCGGCAATTTTGCTTGTCTACATACCCATTGAGCCGGCAATGGGCCTAATGTACTAAATTTGGCTCGAAACGGCGGATCTTCTTGGAACTTTTGAAGAGCCCATAGCGCGAAGCGATGTCACTTGGGGAGGTCGAGCGGCTTCAGTTCTTGCACAAGCTATATTTTGTATGTTTTCAATTATCAAAAGAACCAAATCGTTCCATATGTCTGTCCGAGTTGCTGCGAACGGCGCCGAATCGACTCTACACGGTCTTCGTGTACACTCTCAGCTACGGCCGCTATATTTTCTTCACTGCGTGCTGAACGTGGTCTATTCGGTCGAATATTATCCAACAATGAATGCTGGGTCTCAAGATGGGTAATGGTGTGGCAAATAGTACGCTCAGTAGGCTGATTATGTTGACCATAAGTTGGGCAAAGCGGCCGAAACACATTCTTTACCGAACGTGAATTTTCGTAATAAAGTTGAATGGTTTGTAAACGTTCTTCATGCTGCAATGCAATCAAGTCTTTTCATGATGCAATGCCAAATACTGAACAAAAATAACATGACAGCTTGACACGACTCACGCGTAATCTGTCAAAAAAGCCTATTGAAAAAAATACCTCTACTTGGATCACACTTTATGTGTACATTTGTCGCAAACGGTCAGATCGGATCATTATTACATAGATACGATCGACATTACAGATTTGAAATTGTGGGTCATAAATCCGAGGCTTTGTATTAGGAAATCGTAAAAAAAATCAGCTAAAAACGTTAAATTTAGTATTCTTCACACGTAAATTCTAATATAAATTTTTACGGAAAATCATCAAAATCAGATTTTGCAATTAGCAGTTGTATTGATAGCCCCTTCTTTATTTTGTGTTTCTAAATTTTGTGCACAGTTTTGAAATATTAAGATTGAAACGCCAGGTTAAAACAATGTTCCGCGCCACTGTTGAACAAATATAGACGTAAATATTATTTTAATTTTTACTTTTATTTTTTATTTCATTCAAGAAGTGAATGTTCTTTTGCAATAATTTTGAAATTTCACAAAATCGCCGAGTATAAATAGAAATCGGTTAAAAATTTTTAGTCAAAATGCTGTCATTTATAGACGAGCCAAGGTTCGTAGTTACACAAAGCATAGCCATAAACTAACGGTGTATTTGCAAAAATTAGAATGAAGATATATTTTGCAGCCTTCAATATGGTGCTATTAAGTTTCTTGGGATTAGGTACGTGAAGTAAAGTGACATTCTTTTATTTTACTTAATTAATTATGAAAATTAATACATTTATGCCAATTCCCAGTATTAGGTGTCACCAACAATTGCAGCAGTCCCGATTCATGGTATGTGCCACTTATTGATGGCGTCATTGAGAAGACATATGCGTCGCTGTATGATCCCACTCCAACTCCCGTTGATGATAGTGATGTCGAATTTAATTTGTTCACAAGGCAACAACCCCTCAACGCGACCATATTTACCTTAAACAATTCAAGCGCATTCTTTGATGTATATAAGCCAAAGCCAATGAAATTTATTGTGTCAGGTTGGCGAAATGATAAAACATCATATATGAATACCGCCTTGACCAAAGCATGTCTAAAGAATGAAGATGTAAATGTGATTGTGGTTGATTGGAGTAAAATAGCTATGAATATAAATTATAAATACTCCCGCAATGCAGTAGAGTCTATTGGTAATATCATTGCTAAATTTTTGAAAATATTATGTGCATTCGACAAGCAAACTTGTAATGCAAACGTAATGTACGGCCATAGTCTGGGCGCACATATATGCGGTTTTGCTGGCAAGTTATTTGAGGATGGAAGAATTTTACGTATTTTCGGCATGGATCCAGCGGGACCGTTATTTGATCGCTGCAATCCGAAAGCACGTTTAGCTAAAACAGATGCCACTTATGTTGGGGTTACACACACGAACTATGGCCGGTACGGTATTGATGCAGCCATCGGAGATGCAGATTTTTTTTTGAATGGTGGACGTTCACAACCTGATTGTGAGCTCGATCCATTTCAATTTTGTGATCATATGCAAGTTATTTCTCCTATGGAGAATGTTTTACTTGGTGGCAGTTATCCGGCAATAGCATGTGATAGTGTTGCTGATGCGCTGAACAAGAATTGTGGAACAGTGCCTAGTTCGGTAAGTATGGCATCACCAACAAATATGAACATCAGTGGCATCTATTATGTGACTGCTAATGATGCAGCGCTCTACCCATTAGGAATGGCCTCAAAATTTCTAACGTCTTTAAACATTTTTTAAATTATGTAGATCGTTAGTTTTTCAATTTTAATTAACCTATAAATACATTTGTAATCGAAAATATAATAATACAATATGAATGTTTAGTCAGAAATCTATATCAATAAACAAAAAAATTTAAATAAATATAAATTTTAATATATGGATACACACTTTTTCATTATGTAAACAATATTATATTGTTATGGTCTCTCAAACCGGTTGGCAGATCATAATTTATTTACAAAGTAAATTCCAGGAATGGCGCAGAGATAGAAATAAATGACACTGGCCAACAAAGTTTAAACTATTTTTTGGTCCAATGGAAACTTATATCAAATTTTAAATGTATTGGTCCGAACAATAAAGTAGCTTTATACCTTCTTTATACCTTTAATGTACATAAAAAGTGAATATTAACGTTGGTCCAAAGTATGTAAATACCAGAAGGAGAAGAGATAGACCCACCGAAGTTTATACCGATCGTATCAGAATGACGAGATCCGTTTGAACGCAAACTAGTCCCTCAATATTTGAGACATTTCAACCAAACTTAATCGGAAGATGAATCTATACTAGAAAAGAACTATAGCATAGATAAGACCGATTTGTCAGATTTGAAATTTTGTGTCATAGATTCTTCAAAAAAATACCTCAGAAGGTGAAGTTCGGTATACTGCACATACATAACAAATTACACATTGGTTCTCACATTAATCGAAATCGGACGACTATAACATATAGCTCAAATACACCGATTTGTTTAGCTGTAAGGCTTTCTTGAAATCTCTGTCCAAAAAGCATTTAGGAGCATGAAATTTGAAATTTATTCACACATATTATGAATTGCATATTGGTACTGAAAATCATGTATAAATTTCACAGCTGTCGGATCATTAATTTGTGAATTATAGCATTTTGAGTGAAGCAACTTTTGTTATTGTGAAAAAATGGATAAAAAGGAATTTCGCGTGTTGATAAAATATTGCTTTTTGAAGGGAAAAAATACAGTTGAAGCAAAAACTTGGCTTGATGACGAGTTTTCGGACACTGTCTCAGGAAAATCAGCCATCCAGGATTGGCATTCTAAGCTTAGACGTGGAGAAATGAGCACCAAAGGTCGTGGACACCCAAAAGAGTGTGTTACGGACGAAAACGTCAAAAAAATTTACAAAATGATTTTGAATGGCCTTAAATTGAAATTGTTTTTCATTCGCAGAAACTCTAAACATATTAACTGAACGTGTAAATCATATCATTCACAAATAATTGGGTATGAGAAAGCTCTGCGCAAGTTGGGTGCCGTAATATGTCCAAGTTTTTGCGCCAATATGTGACAATGGATGAAACTCTATAATTCCACTCAGAAGTCGAGTCGGCAATCATCCCTATGGACTGCACACGATAAACCCGCTTCAAGGCGCGGAAAAACGGAACAGGTGTATAGCAATATTATGAAGCCTGAATTTTGGGATGTGCATGTAATAGTTTTCATTGATTACCTTGAAAAAGGAAGAGCCATCAACAGCGACTACTGCATAGCGTTACTGGATCATTTGTAGGACGAAATCGGCGAAAAACGGCCGTATTTAAAGAAAAATGAAGTGCTGTTTCACCAAGGCAATGCACTGTGTTACAAGTCAGTGAAATCGATGGTAAAAAAATCATGAATTGAGATTCAAATTGCTTCCGCATCCACCGTATTCTCCAGTTCGCGCGACCACCTCTTGAGACGGTATCATGACACTTTTCGATCCAGAACTGGTATTTATTTGAAAATTCTTAACGAGCCCTCATAGCTTTGGTTAAGGTACCATGAAAGTATCCCTACGGAATTTATTTTCATTTAGAATTTTAACGATTCTATTCCTAGTTACTTGCAATCCCAAATGAGCTCCTATTTTTCCGCTGTTATCGAATACTACACTGCTAGACATCGAATCTGCCATTTGCACCGATTACCAATACTGGTTTTCCTTTCGCTGTCTCGCGCTGTACCATCGAAATACTGTTTCTATTTCTATGTATTCTATTTCATTACATAATCGGATATTTTGGAACCGCTTTCATGCATTCCTATTAATAATCCTTGCTTCAGGGCCGACAAACTGGTGCTAGGAGGCATTCAAGGCTAATAATTTAAATAAATCCATAAAAATTTGCTGTAATTCATTCATTAAATTTACTTAAAATAATTTTGCAAGCAAATTTTAACGAATTGAGATTTTCCACGGCACATTAATATCAAATATAGAGTTTTCCAATAAGAGTGATATGATTTCTTAAAAAAAAAGTACTAATTGTTAAGGAAATTCAAATGTTTTTTTTATTTAATGTGAAGTACAAGTACAATCCATACAATTAAGTTCTTAATATAACATCATTCAAATGGCCTCCACGACTTCTTTTGCCGAAACGAATTCGATGAACCCAATTTTTGAGCACTTTTCAGACTAAATCAAGTCTTATGTCAACGACGTGCTATTTAGTTCAATATTGACTTTTGAACCTTGAAAAGAGTCTGATTTATTGCTAAAGAACAATGACTTCAAATATCATATCATTCAATGTCACAATTTCTTTAAATAATCGAATCTCAAAAACTTTCTCGGTTGTTGCACGTGCTGTGTGACACGTAGCCCCGTCTTGTTGGGACCAGGTGTTGCTGAGATCAATTTCTTCCAAATGTGACCCTAAAATCTACCGCTATCCATTGACACTAGCGGTGCTACCAGCTTCATTTCGAACGAAGTACGGACCGATGATTCTACCAGAACAAAAACCACATCAAACTGTCAATTTAGGTGAATTTAATGGTTGTTCATGAATAATTTGTGGATTTTCTTCGCACGAGAATCGACAGTTTTGTTTATTTTCAAGTTGTTCCAAGGCAAAATCAGCAATTTCACGACGTTTATGGTGGCCCATTGATGAAATTGTAAACATTACTAAATAGAATGAAAAAAATGCAGATCATGACATATTAAAAATGGCCAAAACGAAACATAGAAATCATATCATCCCTATTGGAAAATCCTTTCGATTAACAGACAGCTGTTAAATTTGTAATAAATTAAAATTTATATTATTTTACAACGTGTTTCTTTTTATTTTATTTCATTTTACATAATATTATTTTATTTTATTTTATTTCATTTTATTTTATGACAATTTTTTTTTAAATTATTTATTTTAATTTTATTTATTTTATTATATTTTATATTATTTTATTTATTTTATTTTATTTTATTTTTAAATTTATTTTATTTTATTCTGTTTTATTATATTTTATTTTATTTTATTTATTTTATATTATTCTTTTTATATTATTTCATTTTGCTTTTTCTATTTTTTTTAATTCTGTTTACTTTATTTTATTTTATTAATTTTTTTTTAATTTTATTTTTATTTTATTTTATTTTTTATCATTTATTTTTTATTATATTTTATTTTATTTTTGTATATTAACTTTATTTAATATCTTTTACTTTTATTTTAATTTTTTTATTTTTTATCTTATTTTATTGTTTTTAATTTTATTTATTTTTTACTGTATTTATTTGTTTTTGTTTTTGTTTCATTTTATTTTATTTTATTTTATTTTTATTTTTTATATTTTATTTTATTTTACTTTTTTTATATATTCAATTATTTTATTTTATTTTAATGGATACTATTTTTTGTGCAATTTTTTATATTATTTTATTTTAATTATTTTTGTTAATTTTTTTTTATTACGTATATATTATTTTATTATATATTATTTTATTTTGTGTTATGTTACTACATTTTAGTTTCATTTTATTTTGTTTAATTCTTATTTAATTATTCTACTTCATTTATTTTATTCTTTATAATTTTTTTTAAATTTTTTTTTTCAATGTTCTTAATTTTCTCGTTTTTTGTTATTATTGCTTTACTTGTTTCTTGTTTTTTTTTTGTTTCATATTATGTTGTTTTATTTTATTAATTTAATTTAATTTTATATTTTATTTAATATATATCAATTTTATTTATTTAATTATCACTCACCAGGATTACAACACAAGTGAGTCTATTGTCTTTCTTTCTGATTTTCTTTGTTTTTCTAAAAAAAAGGAAATATGAGCAACCACAAAAAACTTAGACTAATTTAAAAGACTAATAAATTTTCATCAAAACTAAAAAATAATTGGAAACTCATTACATTCCAATGCCCTTCCTCATATATTTCAAATGAATTTTTTCGGCAAAAAATAAAGCGACGTCAATATATACCTACAATTGCAAATAACAAATAAATTTGTGAACAGTCGCTTCATCAGTAATACATTACATGAACATAAAAAGGAAATAACACAAATTTTTTTCTTTGTAGTCGTGGAGGAAATCGAATTCGCTGTCAGTACAGGTGATGGATTTGGGCAACCAGAGAAGAAATAAATATAAAATTACATAACTATTATTGTTAATAAAAATGTTTTATTTTTTCAATTTAACGAACTAAGTAACTTAGAAAAAAAAACTTTTCAAAAACGATTCAATTCGCAAAATTTCTTATTCATATTTGACGTCAACCAAGTCACTCGAATAATGGCAATAAAAAATTAAATAATAAATAGCATTTGCCATTTTAATGTGATGAAGATTAGAAAAAATTATGGCTGTAGTATTTATGACATTCCATTTGCGGACTAAAATAGTTTTTACAGACATTTGATTAATTAAAATATGTATTAATTGCACTATTATATTTTTTTCTTTTGTCGTGGTGACTAAGCTAAGTTATTTATTTTTTTTTCTAACATATAAATCACCGTTGTAGAATTATTTATTTATTTATTTATTTATTTATTTATTTTTTTATTATTTATTTTTTATTTTTTTATTTATTTATTTATTTATTTTTTCAAATACCATGGAAGACAAAATTTGATGGTAAAATATGCCGTGACCTAAACTTTACTTTAACAGATAATAATAATAAATATTTGTATAAAAGATTTCTTTTTGGTTGTATTTATTCGCATTTTTTTTGGTAAATATTTTCCAAGCCTTCCAACTGGAGGTTTAGATATCTATCAAAAGCAGCTTAAGCAATATTTTTCATCGGATTATCCTATTCCCTGCAAGCAATGAGCATGACACTCGCCAGAGAGATATAAATCGACTGACAACAGACTTGAGTGTGAGTAATGAATGTAATAGCAAAAACAACAATAAAATTGCAAAGAAATGAATGAGCTCAATATGAAATACTCGTTTATTTCTGCTCAATGAAAAAGGGCATTAAATATATATACATACACATACAAACAAGTGGTCATTTTTATAGTAAATATACAATACATATGTACATACATATATAAACTTATATATTTGCAACGAACAAATGTAAGAGCGAAGCAACGAGGAAGCTAACCAAATGCCGTTAAGACGATGTAAATGCTGGTAAGTTGTTTTTGGGAAGATGCAACAACAACAACAACAACAACAACAACAATTGTATGCAAGTGAAAACCAGAAAATAAACGTGTATGAAGTTAAGGGAAGCTCGAACTGAAGTGGAGATGTACGAATGAAAAACATACATGCATACAAACATACAAACATACATACATGCATACCCAAATATAATTTATGTATATGTACGAGTTGATGATCGTATTCACATATAAGTATACATATGCATATACATGTGTACATATCTACTTATATCTATTGCAAATGCATAAGCCAATTTGCGCTGGGAACCACAAAGCAGGAAGATACTCACACAATGCTGCGCAGGCAACAACAACAACAATAACAATGACAAACAATGCATAGAACAACAAAACTGCATTGTTTCTGTTGTTATTGTAGTTATTTTAATACCACCTCCTAAAATCTGGCCTACAGCAAATTCATTGCACTTGGGCTAAGATTCAGCAGCAGCATAACAGCAACAGTGTAGAAAAGTGAAAGTGCCAAAAGGAAGAAGCGCCAACAATAGATTTGTAAACCAACAACAACAGACATGCAACAATAACAAACTGTGTTAGCATAACAATGAATCACAATGAAAGTCCGTCCAACCAGAGAAACATTAAAAAGTTTCGAACAAAAGCGAAGGTGGAGCATTGCAGTCTGTAATGACCACTTGGAGTATTATTGTTGTATTGTACACACATATGTACTTATATATAGAGTTCAAACGGAGTGGAAGATGAGTAAGTTGCAAATGCGACAATAAAAGGCGAAAAATACATACGGTCAAGAGGAAACCAAGTTAGTAGGCTGATGGATAAAAAGTGTTCAAAAAAAAGAATAAAAAGGCGAGATACGAAATCTAAGGTGGAAAAATATTATAAAACGAAATTCCGTTAAGAAAGAGCTAATTTCGCGACGAATTGCCTATATTACACAAGACTGCTGGAAAATTTCAGAGAATTTGGACTAATCCCAACCATTCGTGGTCAATATATTGAAAAGGCTAGAAACTAAATTAAAAGTAAAAAAAAACAGTATTTTTTTAGTATAACTGAACACCTGATGTAATTACAATTTTAAAAATAACTTTTGTTGTCTCGAAATTTAATTTTTTTTGCGATTTGAAAGAATACATTTACATATTAAATTTCTTAAATTTATTTAAACTATTTTTTTATTTTATTTTTAATTGATTTAATATTGAATCTTCTTTTTGGCTTTATTTTCTTTTATTTCATGTTAAGTTATTATATTTTTTATTTTTATTTTTCACTTTTTTACTTCTTTTTATAATTTTTTTTCTTTATTTTACATTATTTTATTTTGCTTTATTTTATTTAAATTTTTTTCAAAATAATTTTAATTTATTTCATTTAATTTAATTTTATTTTATTGTATGTTATTTATTTTTATATTGTTGTATTTTATTTTATTTATTTTTCATTTTTATTATTATTATTATTTTTATTTTATTTTATTTTGTGTTATTTTATTTTATTTATTTTTTATAATATATTTACTTTTATTTTTCATGTTTCATTTTTAATTTTTTATTTTTTTATTTTTATTTTAATTTTAATAATTTTATCTTATTTTATTTTTTTAATGTTATTTTATATTATTTTATTTTTATTTTATTTTATTTTGTGTCATTTTATTTTATTTTATTTTTTATAAAATTTTTACTTTTAATTTTCATGTTAAATTTTTTTATTTTTATTTTTATTTTAATTATTTTATTTTATCTTATATTATTTTATTTTATTTTATTTTATTTTATTTTATTTGTGTTCTTAATTTTATTTTATTCGTTTTATTTTATTTTATCTTTATTTCATTTTATTTTTTTTTAATTTTTTTATTTTATTTTATTTTTATATTATTTTATTTTTATTTTATTTTTCATTTTTCAGTTTTCATTTTTCTTTCATTTTTTAATTTAATTTTTTTATTTTTTACTTTCAATTACTTTAATTTAATTTGCTTAATATTTTTACCTTTATTTTTCTTTTTAAAGTTTTTTAATATTTTTAATTTTCATTTTTTTAATTATTTAATATAATTTAATATTATATTATTTTACTTTACATTATTCTATTTGATTTTATTTTACTTTATTTTATTTTTATTTTTTATTTTTTTAATCTCTATTTATTTTTATATTTTTATTATTTATTTTATCTTTTTATTTATCTCAAAAACTGAGGGACCGGCTGTCGTTCAAACAGACAGACGGACAGACGGAAATGACTAAGTCAACGCAGCTCGTGATTCTGATACTATTGGTTCATATATCGTTGGATCTATATCTTCTCCTTACATACTTCGGACCAAAGTTAATATAAAATATATTATTTAAAGGTATAAAAATATTTAAAGAAATATCTATTTGTCTTCCTTGATTAAGTCAACAAAGGTGTATGCAATAAAAAGCAAACTCTTGCTATTGCAGAAAACCGTTACCTGAACAAAATTAATAGACCGACACTCCCCACATTCTGTTGAAAAAAAATCCCTCAGTTATATTTCTGCCTTATAGAGTCTGCGTAACGCGGTGTTTATTGCAAACTAAAGCGTCCACGTGAAGTATATACTCAATCGTGTGTGCGTGCGTTTGTGTGAGCGCGTGAAATTGAGATGTAAACAGTAGCCACATTTGATACACACCCACAAATCAGAAAGTGCGATAGTACGCGCAGATACTATTATTTCCAATGTGAAGTGCGAATGTAATAACGGTATAGCAGCGATAGCAATCAGTGGCAACAGGTTGAAAATATCAACACTCCAGCTTTGGACTCACTCAATACACGCTTCAGCGCGCATTTATCGTCATCGCTGTTCGCCTTCACCTCCATCGATAACAGTTTTTATAAGTATGTGGAGATGTATGTGTGTATCTATATATCATCAACAAAAACACAACACTACTTCCCATATGAGTCATTAAACATTTTAGCCATTCATCCGAAGATCGAATGCCAAGTAGTGGACAAACCAAGCACTCCATACGTTGGTCGAAAATGCGTAAAGGAACAGTGGTACGAATTTTAAGAAGCATAAATATACCTGTATATATAAATATTTGAAATAGAAAGTATATTATTATAAAAAATTATTTATTGGTAGACAAAAGTTAAAAAATCCATTAATAAAATTTTGCAATTTTAAGAGGTCCTTAATACTTCAGAAATGTGCTAGCCCTGTTAACACCAAAGCCAAATTTCAAAAAAAAAATATATATATATACATATGTAAATAAATATTTACAAATTTCAAAATCAGCGGTCATTTCGTAATTGATAGACTCAAGAATTGGAAAGCAGTCACATAAACTAAATGAAATTTCGAAAGAGTGATTGTATCATTCATAACTATGATAATGGATATATATATGTGTATGCCTCTCTCATAGCGCACTTAATTATAACTCGAATTCAAAAAAAGTTGAAGCACTGTTAGTTTATTTTTGTTTATTTTTTTTCGTGCACTTACATTTCAGTCAAACTATCGCTAGCGCTGCTATCATCTTTTTCAGCCCTTTTGATTCAATAGAGCGAATAAAAAGTCTCAAAGACGCCATTTCCGCACAAAGAAATGAAGGTAAAAACTATTTCGCTCTTGCCAGTATTCATTGCTTTGAGATACATTAAGTGATAGCAGCAGAAGTGTTGTGAAATATGAATGCTGTGTTGAGCTCTTTCTGAATTTGTAAAGTAACGAATGGTTACTCGTATGCAATAACATTGGAAAATTTAGTTCTAATCTTGGTAAATGTGCAATAAAGTAATAGTGAACGAAGTATTTTTTTTTCTCCAGTACATAGATCCCACGAATCTCCAGCGCCTCAAGTATTTATAACACATTTGGCAAAGAATTTGTGCTACCTGGGGCTTGTTCTCCTCTACAATTGGTGACTTTAAGTGCGAGAAACAAACACTTTTTATGAAATGTATTAGAGGTTTCATGAACTCTGTATATTCCCCACAAATGTAACAAAACACATTAGGATTTTTGAGCAAATTCAAAAAACCTGAGGGTAGCCACAAAACTACACGTAGGATAAAAAATTTGGTTTAGTGTTGCCAATAGATATGTATGTTCATAGCTGGCGCTTTGTAACCGCTGAAGCGACTTTTTACCGAGCTCATCCTCCAATTTGTGGTGTGCGTCTTAAAATTTTTACAAAAAAAAAAAAAACAGATGGACCTACAGTTTATTCTAAGTCGCCTCCGAACAGGCGATGGATTTTTATGAAGAGCCTTTTATTTTTTTGTCAGAAATACGCTCGGAGGGCTCGACATTCCCCGCCGAGGGACGACCACAATTAGAAAAATTAATTTCCTATAGTTTTTGATGTTGGTTAAACCAGAACTCGAACCCTGACCTCCGAATCGTAGTGCGCAGTGCTAACCATTCGCTTATTGCGGTTGCCAATAAGAAATAGAAATAATTTTGGATCGAAGAGTTATATATTTCATGAAAATTTTATTTAGAAAAGTTACAAGCTGCTTAACTTCTAGCAAACTAAACTTTACATTAAAATTAACAATCAAAATGAAGGGAAGAGATTTATTACTTTTCTTGTACATCTGTTCTCAATATCCTTATTAACAAAATCCAGTCCAATATTGGGCTATAATTAGGTATACGTGGAGTAACAACATTTGAGGTATTCTGCTTGTCTTAGATCCCTACGCCAGCTACTATGTATCGAAACACGTTATATTTAGGGTAAACCTTACAGTAGTACTACCAACAGGGCATATCCAAAAAGTAAGGATATTGAATTTTTGTGGGTTTTAAATTTTTTTTATTAAAACAAAAAAAAATTATATGCTTCATTTGTACATAAGGTGAGATATACATACATAGACATAGTCGTCATTTCTCCCTATGCAGGTGATGAATCGGGGTATCAATTTCTGTATGCCTTCCTCGATGTAGTTTCCCGCCAATCCCATCTCGCGAACATTTTACGATATCCAAGGGATTTTGTTCTGTGTAGTAGAGATAAGGAGGTTTACGGAACATTTTCTATTTTTTAAACATTTCGTCAGTCAAATTTGAAGGTCTTCCGTTCATCTGCGTTCATCATGCACAGACGTATGATCGTTTTTAAACTCGCGATATCACTTACAGACTCTCAAGCGATTCATAGCTTTATCACCATATGCAGTTTTCACCTCATTATAAATCACAATCGGAGGTTTCCCTTCTAAACGAGGCAATGGATGACGCCGTGTATTTCGCACTTGGTGGGATTGACATTGCTCACGAAACGTGTTGTCGCGTTGACAGTGCTCAATGTATTAGCCTCGAGCCGTCAGGCTGAACTAACGTGTTTCATCAAGAAAAGAAACTCTCTCCAGCCGTGAGATCCACACTTTCTGAATATGCCTCTTGCATTCAGAAATACGCACATTATCTTCAAATACGCTGCCGTTCGTTCCTGTTCCCAAGATTGAAGACACCCAAAAAAAAAAAAAAAGTTTTACGGCGTTTGAGAAAATAAACACCATACCGACGAAAGAGCCCGTGAATATAACAACAAATGCAGATGATTTAAAGAAACACTAAAAAACTCATGGTAAATATTTTTTTTTAGAAAAAATGTAAAATCTTCTCATTTTATGAGTATAACCCATGCTCATAACTCAAGATAGGGGTTCCAAAATAGCTCAAAAGTTTAATGTATTCCATAGTCTAAACTTTTATGTGGGAATCCACTGATAAGTATCATATATGAGTCATGTATCATGGGTCTCTCTTAAGCAGTATACAACGACTCATAAGCTAAGATCATATCTGAACCTATCTGCAATTCTTAGGAATACAAACGTAGTACCAAATGGTTTTAGGCTTTTTACTTCTGGTCAAAATTAAAATAAAATATTGATCGAGATTTCTCTGTGTGAACACTACTTTGGAATGTTTGCGCCCATCCCATAAATTACTATAAAAAAAATTGAAAAAATTTAATTAATTAATTTTTATATTAAAGCTGAAATATTTTTAAGTATATAAAAAATGATAAAAGAATATAAAATGTAATCTTTTATAAGTAATTTGAATATTTTTTTTTTACAGAATAATCGGTTACTAGTTGAATTCATAGAAACCCGGTCCCCTCTGTTGCAACACTACTCATTTTTTCTACATCTTCTTGTAAAAAATAGAACGCACACATTATTGTTGTTGTCTCTACTTATATTACTTTTTAGGACTTCACTAGCACCTTATTGCTGTTATTAGCTTTGGTGAGCTCTTTCCACTCAGTCTCATTGAGTTGACAGCGTGAAAAAATGAAACTTTTGTAGCGGAAGAAGTACAAGAATTACGTGTGCATGCGTGAGAGCGTTTGGCGTTTTTCTCACTCTTTTTTTAAATCTATATACTTTTTTTGCTTTGATAATTTTTTTTCGACAGCCTTTGTTTTATGGTTTTTTTTAACTTCAATTTTTTCATTACATTTCTATTATATCCATCGTCGACGTAATTAGAATCGACATTCTGAAGTTTTTTTAACGGAAACCGGCAATTTTTGTCATTTTCCGCAACTTTTACTTGCGTTAAAACTCGTGCAGAAGACGAAAGTCGTGAGAGGCGCAAACTTGGACGTAAGAGTTTATTCAAGTGAATTCTTGTTATTTCCTTTTTGCTTTCACTTTCAGCTGACCGGTTCAGTTTCTAATTAGTTTAGCAAAAAGGAAATTCATAGAAAAAAGAGAAAATTGTGAGCTTTTAGCACCGATATATACAGTCATGGCCAAATTTATTAGGCATCCTGTCACTTTCTGAATTTTTTTTATATTTCATATGTTTTTAATTTTACCACGCTTTGAATTGATGACAGCAGCGATTCTTGAGGCATGCTGCATAAAAGCTTTATACATGCGGTAGCAGTTTGGCGCTTCATTCTTCTATTGAATCATTTTTCAGCGCTATTTTGAACGACATGCTGTGCTCCCTTATCTCACGTAATAAAATAGTCGATCTAAACCTAAGACACCTAAATTAGTGTCACCGAAAATTAGCATAACATATGTTTTGTTTGCTCTTCGATTTTTGACTTTTGAAAAAAAAAATTGATCAAAGATTATGTATTAAATTTTGCGTTCAAAATAAAATAAAGTGCTCCAAGGTACTAGAAATGTTGAGTGTGTTCGGTGAGTCCACTTTGTCTCAAAAAAGTGTTTAGAATTGGAACAAGCGCTTTAGAGAATGCCGAGAAGATGTTGATGATGATGAGCGTCCTGGTGGTGCGACCACGTCAACAAGCGAAGAAAACATCGAAACAGTGAAAAAAATTGTTCTTGAAAATCGCCGTATCACTATAAGGGAAGTTACAGAGGATTTTGTTGTCCATTTAATTTTCTCGAATGTTTTGGGCATGAAATGTGTGGCAGCGAAGTTTATTAAGAAATTGCTAAATTTTGAGCAAATTTTTGAACAATATCGTTGTTGAATGACGTCAACAACGATCCGGGTTTGCTCAAATGGGTCATAACTGGTGACGAAACGTGAGTATATGATTATGACGTCGAAACCAAGGTCCAATCATACCAATGGAAGCTGCCAGATGAGCCAAAACCGAAAAAGGTACGCCAAGTTCGATCAAAAGTGAAGGTTTTGGTAACTGTTTTCTTTAAATACAATGATGTGGTTAATAAGAAATACTACAAGGAAGTTACGCAACGTTTGCGTGAAGTAATACGGCTCAAGAGATTGGAATTGTGGGAAAACAAATCGCGGTTTCTGCACCACGGTAATGCACCAGCTCAAACATCAATGTTTATTCGTGATTTTTTGGCCAAAAATAAAATCGTAAACATGCCTCAACCACCGTATTTACCAGATTTAGCTCCCTGCGTCTTTTTGCTATTCCCAAAACTAAAGAAACCAATGAAAGGAAAGCATTTTGCCACAATTGATGAGATCAAGTCAGAATCGAAGAAAGATCTTATGGCCATACTGAAAAGCGCATTTCAGAAGTGCTTCGAGGATTGGAAAAAGCGTTGGCACAAGTGTATTATATCCGTGGGGATTATTTTGAGGGGGACAAAATAGATATTGATGAATAGATAAGTACTTATCAAAAAAATTCAAAATTCACCTTTCCCTTTGAACACATCTCGTATCTCTCCAAACCTACGCCTTACAAACTTCACATTTGTTACACCAAATACTTAGCGAAAGAGTGAAGAAGACGACTTAGAAGATTCGGAATATGCAAAATTGATCCATTTTAAAAAGTTATTAGCTTGTCTGGAAGTTATATTCGTTGGAATATAGCATATTCGACCAATATTCTTTGGTAAAATGTTGGTGCTGAAGAGCCCATTAAAAACACGTTTTGCCGGTTTATTCTGAAACTTTTCAATCCAGTTTTTTGAGCTTTTTTTTCTAACTGGTCGAGCACTGAGATATTGCTTCCGAGAGAGGAGAAGTAAGTTTCTGCACACGAAGATTTCTTACAAGAGAGTCGTGGAAAATAATTCGATTTTCCCATTCGTTTGTTAAGCGTTTTCTTCCAATCTTTGATTTCGGATTTTGTTACCACAAATCGATTGATAACACTTTGGACTGCACACCGCGAACATTCGACCTGATTTTTCTTTCCCGCTTAGAATCTTTTTTCTTAAGAAAAGTCAATTTTTTAGGCATTTCGAGATATTTTATTACAATTACCCGCATATTTACTATTAATAAGAAAGTTTCTACCCGCTTTAGTTAAAAAAGCAAAGCTACTAGAAGCGTTTAAGTATTGTTTAAGAAACTACCCTTTTCTGTGTTAAGTGTGTTTTGACATTGTCACTTCTGATTGAACACATCAAGAATACATTTACAAAAGGCGGCGGTCTTCGTTAACTAAATTTAAAATTATTTACATTTAACTAACACTTTTGGCCATGGCTGTAACATATGTATAGTAATGTCTACTAGCGATATTAATGTTTCACAGGAATGGGATAACTTTTTAAGATTAGCTTGCGATTATCATAAGCTTACATAGCAGATCTGAAGCCAAAAAAAAAAAAAAACGAAAAACTAACTTTTTTAAGTTTATTTTAAATTTATAAACTTTTATCGCTTTCTCTTATACACAAATTCGATATTCCACCTACTCACTGTACGGCAATTAGTCTCTCTTTAATTGACTTTCCAACTGTTAAATCTCTTTTATTTTTTCTTGCTATCATGCGAATGGGCAGCGCGCTATTTGATGCTTATATATGATTTTTCGCCAATTAAAAATACATTGACACTACCAAAAAAAGATAATTTTTAACGGTAATTTACGCGAGACATTCGTAGCCTTTTGTAATTCTATGTTTTTTTTTTGCATACTTAATGATGGAGAAAACGCTTTTGCTTACAAATATTTAACAGTATTTTAATTACTTGGCATTTGCAATTGGACTTCGGAGGTGGAGGAAGTGGCGACATGCTGATATAATACATTTATACCTAGAGTTGGTATCGACTTTGACATCTTGAGCGAATCATCAAAGCGGAAGTGCCATTTGCTCTGCTCAAATTATACGGAACGTTGAGTCGAATGTTGAATTTTTGTAATTAATTTAAAAAAAAAAAAACAGGTAAATAAAACATTCGCAAATGGAAGAAAGCTTTGAATTTCAATCTTGCTAGTTTTGCCTAGAAACGAATACTATACTAGTACATATGATAACGATAGCGGAAAAGTTTTTTCTAGAACTTCAAAACTTGAACTGTGCTTTGTTAGATCAAATGGACTCTTTTATTGTCGTCTTAAAAGCGCATCAATTTCGTGATATACAGACCGCTTTTATGATCGGAAAATTAAACCTCCGCAAAGCAGTCGCCGCGAGCCAACTGATTCAGATCGATATATCGCTTGAAGAATAGTCGATTTCTACATCAATTTGCAATACAATGGGTTGACTGGTTTTTGCCTAAAATAAATTCGAGTATTTTACATTATGAACCCGCAAATTGTCTATATATGAGGTAAGTTATTTCTCTACCCTTACAAGGTAGGCCAATAAAAATACAAATTTAGCTCTTCGTTAAAAACTATGAAGAGAATTATTCATAAATTTATAATTTTTCCTTCAATGATCTCATTTTTGCTTGAGCATGACCATTGTTATTTAAGACCTTTCGCCGTTTATCGGTGGCTTATCAGTGAAAAAATAGGTTCAATCATTTTCGGCTCTTCGATCGACCAATTATTTACCACCACTAGAGTTTTGCAGAGATCGAAGCGAACAGTAGTCGGATGGTGCAAAGTTCAGGCTGTGTGGTGAGTGCATTAAAACTTTTCAACCAAGCTCCGTCATTTTTTGGATGATCATCAAAGATTTATGTGATCTGGCATTGTCATGAGGAAACACAACACCTATTTAAAAAAAAAAAATTTTTTTAAGAGATCGTTGTAAGCTGGTTACTTCTTGACAGCAGACACCAGATATTATTGTTTTGTAACAACTCATAATGGACAATTCCCTTCCAATTCCACTCCATTGTTTGACGTCAATTCAGGCTTTGAAGACGTTTGTGGAGGGTCAGCGGCCTGTGACCATAATTTTATTTTTAATTATATTCTCTTATTTAATCCGTTTTCCATCGACTGTGATGAGTCGCTACAGAAATGTTTCGATTTTGTCGCGTTTCAGAAGCGTTTCTCTGATGGTAGGTCGGTCAATGAAATTTCTTAGCAGTAATTCATGTGGCACAACAGCGAGCTTCTTCGAGTAGCCAGCCTTTTTTTAAATTATTCAAAACTTTCAAGTGAGTAACGTCTAATGCCACCGCTATCTTCCGGCAGATTGCATGACGGTATTGCACCACCAGTTGAAGAATTTCAATAATGTTTTGAATCGAGAACACCATTTTTTGGTTCGGCGTTTATTTACAGTTCTCCTAACTTAGGCCACACAAATTTTTCCAAAACGTTTTCAGCACTATTAATTTTTTTATAGTGAAAAAGCATCACATAACGATTTATTTAGTAAATTTCGCTCATTTCCAAATCGCAATACCTTTTCACACGAACGACGATTTATAAAACCATCTAATCGAAATATATTGCTTGAAATATCAGCATTCAAATACAAATTTCAATGCCAATGACTCTTTAATTATTAATATATAACGGTTAAATGTGAATATATTTATATAAAAAAGGAATAATTATTACTAAGCTTATAAGTCAAGAACGCCTGGGCCGATTTCGATGATTCGGTCTCGTACCAAATATAAGTAGAAAGAATCCGAAAATCAAATTTTTGGATAGATTGTCTTAAAATTTGGAACCAGGTAGCTATACGCTAGGTTTAGTACAAACACTATCTTCGTCCTGGAATTAGATCTGGAATCTTTTCTAAAAAATTAGTTATATTTCGATTTACTTACCATAAGTAGTCGTTTGCCAAAATTTACACACGGACTATTTTTTTCCGGGAAGTGGATCTGAGACCGATCTATTCCGAAAATCTTATTTATGATTCGATTTTTCTATCTATATACTATATAAAAAAAGCGATACCAGTTACTATGCTTATAACTCAAGAATGTCTAAACCGATTTCGATGATTCGCACAAATTCAGATTGGTCTTGTTCCAAAGAGGAACAATACGTAAGAAAAACTCGGGAAGTGAATCAGGATTCGGTTGTATTTTTGTTATGATCTTCTTAAAATTCGTACATAGGTAGCTGTTTGCCTAAATTAGCACAGTGAACACTTTTTCTTTCCGCTAGAAGATCTTATAACGATTTATTTCAAAAAACTCAATTTAAGTTCAATTAACCTGAAATTTTGTACGTAAGTGGGGGAAATTTTACGGGAAACCGACTTATTCGAAAAAAAATCGTATTCATTATTCGATTTTCTTGAGATCTTTGATATCTTTCCTTTTTAGGGCTAAACAATTTTTTTTATTTTATTTTTTTTTGTAATTTGTTCGAAAGTTTGGACGAAGGTATCTTTATGTCTAGATAAATGTGTATATCACTTTTATTTCATGGGCATAAATTTTTTTATCCATTTGCTTGGAATTAAGAATGTTAATAGCTTTTTCCCTAGATTAACATATAGAATAATTTATTTCCAAAAAAAGAGATTTCAGATCAAATCGTTTGATGAAACTTAATAGCATGTTTGTATGCTATAGCGGCAGGTTGTTTTGAGTTTTACTGAGCTGTTGCTTCCATAGTGGTTTAAAGCTATGATTATATGTATTTACAAATGTTTAACGTTACGGTAACGTTAGATCAAAGTAGTGGCGATCGCCTTACTTCAAAATATTCATATTCAAACGGCCCTGGAGGACCTTGAGAAGCGAAAAAGCAATTAATACCTGACTATAGCTGTCACGCACCTCCATGTATGGGTTAAAATTAACTCAGCCGTTGTAATATCTAAACGCCAAAATTTTAATGCAAATATAGGGTGTTTTTTATAAAGGTATAGAACTTTAAGTTGGCATTACTTTTCAAGATGGTGACCGATTTAACAGCTGTCAAGTGATTTATTCTCAGTTTGGTTTGGCAATTCATCATGAATAGACTCACGCCTGAACAACGCTTGCAAATAAAGCAATTTTATTTCGAAAATAATGGTTCTGTGCGGAAAACGTATCGCGCACTACGTCCATTTTAGCGATGTTTAGCGATGAAGCGGCTGGTTGAATGGCTACGTCAACAAACAAAACTGCCGCATTTGGAGTGAAGGTAATCCTCAAGCGTATGCTGAAACACCGTTACATCCAGAAAAACTGACTGTTTGGTGCGCTTTATGGGCTGGTGGAATCATTGGTCCGTATCATTGGACGTAGTGCACGATACGTTTTCCGCACAGAACCATTATTTTCGAAATAAAATTACACTATTTGCAAGCGTTGTGCAGGCGTGAGTCTATTCATGATGAATCGCCAAACCAAACTGAGAATAAATCACTTGACAGCTGTTAAATCGGTCGACATCTTGAAAAGTAATGCCAACTTAAAGTTCTATACCTCTATAAAAAGCACCCTTTACATATAAGTTTTTCCAATAAGAGTAAATTAACACACTAATTGTTAAGAATATTCAAATATTTTTTATTTAATGTGAAGTAAATCGATACCATTAAATTCTGAATATAACATCATTCAAATGGCCTCCACGACTTCTTTTGCCGAAACGAATTCGATGAACCCAATTTTTGAGCACTTTTTCCACTAAACCAAGTTGTATGTCATGAATAGCACGTTCAATATTGACTTTTAAAGCTTAAAGAGAGTCTGGTTTATTTCTAAACACCATTGACTTCAAATAACCCCACAAGAAGTAGTCTAATGAAACATCCAAACCTTTCTCGCAATAATTTGGTTGTTGCACGTGCTGTGTGACACGTAGACCCGTCTTGTTGAAACCAGATGTTGTTAAGATCAACTACTTCCAATTGTGGCCATAAAAAGTTGTTTATCATCGATCTATACCGCTCTCCATTGGCAGTAACGGTGTTACCAGCTTCATTTCGAAGGAAGTACGGACCGGTGATTCCACCAGACCAAAAACCACACCAAACTGTCAATTTAGGTGAATGTAATGGTCGTTCATGAATAATTTGTGGATTTTCTTCGCACCAGAATCGCCTTTTTTGTTTATTTACCGCACCACTCAGATGAAAGTAAGCCTCATCGGAGAAGATGTTTTTCTTAAAAAAAACTAAAATGTTGAACGATTATTTTGTTAATAGCATTGAATAATTTGTAAACGTTGCTCTTGCGTATATCATGACATATTAAAAATGGTCAAAATAACACTTAGAAATTATATCTTCCCTATTGTAAACCCTTTATTTCAATACAAGTACGTAGCTAGATCAATAATATAATGGAAAATTTAAAATTTTTGGTTAATTAAAGATTAATTATAACTTTTATTTTTATTTTTTTTACCTATTACAAGACCAACTGTAAAATATAAATTGAACAAAATGCAGAAAGCCGCCATAACGTGTAGCCTGATCTCCTAGTACATACATATATCAATATATGAGCGGCTTTACATATATTTCTCGTTGCTAAGAAAAAAGTTTTCATTTTATTTGAATGCACTTCCATGCCTGACTGAAAATAGCATTTAGCATTTTTTTGCACATTCTTGTGTTTTTGCGTTCCTCTCCGCACATACATACGTACTCACTCAAAGAATTACATACACAACACCTTACATATTAAATTTTATATGAACTCTAGAGTAATGCAAGTTATTATATCAAAGAAAAATATACTAGTTTTTTTTTTTTAGAAATGTCAACAACTTTTTCACACATCTTCACTTTAAAAACCGCTGGTCACCAATATGTAAAAAATTTGTGTAAGTGTGCTCGCTACTAAGCCAATTTTTTCCCCTCAAGGCTTCTTTACATTTTCACATACGCCAACATGACGTTGAATAGAGGACCTTTTTTCCTACCTTTTCCTTTTTCTTTTCCCTCTACACTTCGTTTTACTTTTACTTTCAGTGCTCGGCAAACACTTTGAAAATAAGTATATTATATGAGTAAGTGCATTTTCACCGTCTTCCCTTTCAGCGTGTTTGAGACTTTCACAATTTCTAGGATATTTTTTATGGACACTAAGTGCCATTGAGATTAGTGGGTGCGTTAGGAAGACTTTTGGAGAGAATGGTGCTCATAGACGAAATAATGCTTCAGTTTTTGTGAAAGCGTTGATTTAAGGACTAACTTTAAATTAAGCAAACAAAAGCCCAAAAGTTGAATTCGTGTTGGCTGTTCGGTTATATCATTCAAGTATATTTTCGAAAAAAAAATTGAAAATAGTGAACGGTTGATTTGTTGCTTCATAACTTGATAACGGCCTCACAGAATTCAAGTAAATTTTTACTTGATATTTCGTCTATCTATCATGCAGATACTTTATATTTTCCAGAATTCCAGGTGCATGCCCCAACTTTAAATTTCAAACTGCGTGTTTGTGACTACATTTTTCCTAAACAGGTACGCCGTTAAGCATTGTAAATACGGATCGGAAGTTTCAAATTGTAGATGCTAATAATTCAAAAATGAAACTAATTGTTTGGGGTGAATGCAGTATGGAGCATAAAAAATCGTTCGATGATTTCGGATAGATATTTTCGTAGAAGTTTTCAACCATTCGGTTATGCAGTGATATTGCAAAAAAAAATCACTTCTTTTTATATAGTTTTGGTGTAATGAAATCCACCAGGGTACCGGTAGTGTTATATGAAGTGATTTTAGCTACCGCAGACATATGCGTTAACTAACCATATTACAACTTGGTTGTGAATCATAATAGAAGTATGAATATCTTAAGGGACCTGCAAAAAGAACCTCAATTGTTCATAGAATAAGATGCTGTATTGTGAGCTTCTAAATTCGGGAGAAACCATTACTGAGGTGCCCTACCGACAGCAGTTTATCAAATTGCAGGAAAACCGTATGGTATTTTCGACCAGGCAAAAGGCAACAATTTTCCAGCATGACGACGCTCGGCCTCATATTGCAATCTGAGTTAAAAACTATTTGGAAAACAGCAGCTGGGAAGTTTTGCCTCACCCGCGTTACAGCCCAGATCTTAATGTTTCTGATTGCAGTTTGCTTTGTTCGATATTCTCGCTATCGCTGGAATACGGTTCATATCAGAACAGGGTATCAAAATTGTGTTCATTCATTTTTGGCCGCCACGCCAAATTTCAAAAAAATCACATGAATTAAGTTATAAGCCATAAATGATTTAAATAAATTCACCAAAGAAAATTTAATTGAAATAAATAAATTCAGCAAAAAATATATCGATAGACTACACAATCGTGAAAATAATCCAGTCCTTAGTCCAGTAGAGAACAGTTTAACAGTAAGAAGACTGAAAATATTTCCCCGAAAGACAGAATAGACAAAAGGAAATAACTTTGTATAATATTAGAGTCAATTGTTCAGAGATAGTTCGAAAATAAAAATCCGATAAAAAACAAATAAAATATCACTTTCGTTCCCACGCATATTGGCATATTCTTCATTCTGTTTTTTTCTTCTTCTTCTTATTTTTGTTCTCTGTGCAAGAAGATCTGGTTGAAGTATTTTACAGAGAACCACGTGCGAGCGCCGTTTTAAGGCCCAGTGTTTTATTGACAACTATAAATTTGGCGCTTTAAAACCGCTGACCGGATTTTCAGCCTAGTTCCTCCTTCAATTTGGTGTGTGCATCTTGAAGTTTTTATCAACAAATGGAGGTTCCTACAGCTTATTCTAAACCGCCTCCGAATTTTCGATGGATTTTTATGAGGAGCTTTTATTTCATGTGAGAAATACGCTCGGAACGGTTGACATTTTCTAATGAGCGGAAATATTTTCTTCTAAAAAATGAACTTAAACTTTTCTTACACGCTATTCACAGTCATCCTTACAATTTTGAATATCAATGCGCTGCATATTGCTGAATGTCACTGCTACTATCCACCCATACGCACAACCATGGTGGGCTTATTAAGGGGTTAGGCCACTCTAGAATTTTCGAAATATGGATTTTTTTGTCTTTAGAGTGATACATTCTGGTCTCAAAAATTTTATCATGAAAAATTATCATAGATAAATATTTCTAAATGCCCCATTTTCGTTCTCTAGTTGAAGCGTCTGTTTCAGTCAGTAAGGCATACTCAAAACTTTAAACACGTTTATCTCAAATCAAGTTGGCCGGGAGCATAACTCAAACAATTTACAACCGATTCACTTGAAATTTTAGCAACATTTTCAGAAATACGTTGTCTATAGAAGTACAAAAGACTTTCTTTATCTTGCATAGTTTATTTTTTATTTTTTATTAACAAATTTCGAACAATTTTTTAGGCCAAATTGTTACTTTTTCCATTAAAGACCCGCCATTTTGTCAAAAATGCATATATTGAAAAAACTTACGTACTTCTGTAGTTGTTGCTATTTACAAGCTGAAACCGTTCAACAACTTATTAAAATGAAAAAATTACAGGAGCTGTGTGTCCGACCGTGGTTCCCGAAAAAATGGAGACATCCTAGGGAGAACGCTATATAGCCACCATTTTTAAATAAATTTTTCCTAAAAAATTGTTATAAGCAGCTAATTATATGTGTAATAAATGCCTTTTGTCAAAAAACCGATTTATTTAATAGTTTTCCGAAAAAAATTATCTCACGAAAGGCCTATTTTGTGACCCTCTAGAGTGGCCTAACCCCTTAATATGAGTTGCGGACGGTATGAATGCGACAGTAATGTCAAACTTAAAAATACACGTCATTGGTATGATCCACTTTTCGGAATTGTTTAATTCAATATATTCACAAAGTATTTTGGATAGTAACGACCATCTGAATGTAACCGAACATACACAGGCACAACTTCTTAGCATTCAAATCGTGATACATTTTCGTCCGCTTTACACTTCGGGAAGAAAACCGTCAGAGTGTTAACGACTCATAAATGTAGTTGAGCATGAGTATGAACAGCTGCTTATGCTTCAAATTTGAATATGAGGCTCGACTGCTTGTGTATGAATATGAATGGATATGAATACAAAGATGTTATGGATATCATTCAGCTCTATCTATTTTTTATGTATTCCTTGCAAATCTCTGATACCTACTGAACCGTATTCAATTAATTAGTATCAGTATTAATTAGTTTTTTAAGTCCATCGCCACAGCTTTGTAGCTACAAAATTGCCTTATTTCATGCCCTTAATATTATTGAAAGATTTTTGTAAGATTTTTTTTTTTCAAATTTTGTCACCGTTGTTTTTTTATACTGCGCATAATACAAATACTTAAAAATTAATACATATTTCGCAAGTTAATAATAATCATTATGGGCTTGTGGCTGTCAATATTCGTATTATCATAAACATATATCTCATGCATGTCATACATACATAAGTACAAATTTATATATATTGACAGCGGTTTAAGTGGGTCTACTGAGGGTTATTATTTATCTTAATCAACGCATCGCACTTAAAACTAGCAAATTAATTATTATTATTATTATTTTAATATCATATACATATATATATAATATAATATATTCGCATTTACAACAAAAAGATCAATATACATATACTGTAGAGATATACATGGAAAATGGCTTATATACAAAAGATAACACACACAATTAGCGATATTCTTATAGAACAAGATACAAACACTAATGTAGAGAGAACGGCGTGTTCTTGAGAGGGAGAGAGAGAGAGAGAGAGTCAATGAATGAATGAGTGACTGCATAGTTTGTAGATATGTAGAACGGTAGAGAGTAGAATGTAGAGATGAGTATGATTTCATGATTGCTTGGTTATGTGGATGATGGGCAATGGTGTCAGTTGACCGTTGAACATTTGACATTTCGCGCACAGAACAGCTTCGGAGCTTGCTATCCATTTATCCGTTGGTGTCGAATAACTGCTACGTGCTGACTGTGTCAAAGTCAAGGTCTCTTTATTTTTAGGCAGTTTAGACGCTGCTCTGTCGTCTTATTCACAGCATTTTTCGGCAATTTAATTTAATTTTTTTTTTTTCAATTCCGTTTCTTCGTTTCGTATACATTAGTTTCATTGGTCGTCAAGCTGTCTGTAAGTCAAGTAGAATTTCGAAAGTATCGAAAACAAAAGTTTCTTAAAAAAAAAATAGTAAAAAAAATCAATATGGTAAAGCTATGCTATGGCTTCACAAGACTAGCCAGCAACTTTAGCTTAAATCATTGCGTGCCTGAATCTCCTTCAGCACCATTTCCTGCTTTTTTTCGCAAATTTAGTCGTAGTTTGTGCTTCTACTTTCCTCTTCATTTCCTACAATTTCTTGCTCCACTTGCCCTTTGCTCACGATTTCGCTTAGTATGGTCCTGATTTGCCGGGTGGTCCGTAATTGGAAGATGGTGCAGATATATCACCGCCGCCACCACCACCGCCGGAGTAACCGCCATCACCGCCACCAATGCCGCCACCGCCGAGTCCACCACCCAAACCACCGCCAAGTCCACCACCCAGACCTCCACCGAGTCCACCGCCAATACCACCGCCGCCGCCTCCCAGACCACCACCACCAAGAGCGCCACCACCACCGCCGCCGCCGCCGCCTTCCTTCTGTGTCTTGTACTTGATGAAGTACACCTCAGGTTTGGAGGGTTGTGTGGGTGCTGCTGTGGGTATGACAATATCTTGTTGATCTTCGGGTTTCTTCACCAACACATAGACGAGTGTCTTCTCTTCGTTTTGTGGTTGGACTGGAATGACTGGTGCCTGGTAACTGGGTGGTGATGGTGCCTTAATGAAAATGATCTTGTAGTGTTTCTGCGCTTGACCGATTGGAATGTTTGGACGTGGGCGCACTTCCTCCTGCTCTGGTGGTGGGACATGTACATAAATGTGTTTCTGTACAAGAGTGGTGCCACCACCACCGCCGCCGCCACCGCCACCGAAACCGCCAAGGCCACCTAGTGTACAGAATGAAAGGGAAAATTTGGGTTTTAAAAATTTGCATTTTTTGAACAGAATATGGAAAGCCTGTGTTTGGTAACTCCTTTTGTTTTTAATCCCTTCGAGAAATTTAACTTAAATTTTTATAAAACTGAAATTTTTTTAAATGTTTAAAATTTATTTCAAAAGTAAAAAATTTAAAAAACTCTTTTTTAGTAATATTTTCATAGATTTGAGCCAATTTCTTAAGAAAATAATTAAACTGTAATTTAAAAAAAAAAAATCTTATTAATGATAATTTCGAAAAAGAAATTTTAGAAAATTTGTAAAAAAATATATTAAAACTATGCTAAATAAATATATTTAAAAAAATAAATATAAAATATTTTCTTACTTGTTTAAAGAACAATATTTTAAGGAAAGCGTCATAAATTTCGATTCAATTTATTTTTAAAAATTTTCCAAGAAAGAAAAATTTTGCTCATTAAATAAGGGAAAGAAATAAAATTTAAAGATGTATTAAAAAAAATCCAAAAATTTTTTTTTTTTTTTTTTTTGATGAAAAAGTTACTGGCAACAAGTTCGAGGTTCATAGCTTATTTTTCACGACTTTTGAAACTCAAATTTTAAAATGAGTTATTTTGCAACATTTTTTGATTTTGAAACATTTTGAAAAATTTCAATTCATTAAAAGATATTTCATTCCAAAAATTGTAAAATAATACCTTTTATACAGAATTGAATGTAAGTAAAAACAGGTTTTTAGTTTTACAGCAGAATTTTGTAAAAAAAAAAATTTGATCTATTTTGTTTATGAAAATTTAAAAACATTTTGTTGCGATTTTTTTTTTGAATTTATCACAGTTCAATGATTTTTTGCTCCTAAACTATATAGATTATTTAATTATTTATTTCACAGTATTTTAAGATTTGGGAGTGCTTTTGAGGCACACATTCTTTGTATAATTTTTTTCAAATTTTTTTTCAACACAAAATTTTTTCGAAAAATTTCTTCCAACTTTTTTACATTTCTGAGAACTTTTCAGTACCTTTTTTATGCTTTCAAATTGAAACTTAAACTCTTTACCAAACACACGTTCTTTCCACTTAACATTCTTTTTATGTACTCTCTACTTTACGCACCTCCACCGAAACCGCCACCACCGCCGCCGGCACCGCCACCAAATCCGCCACCGCCAAAACCGCCACCACCACCGCCAGCGCCGCCGCCAAAGCCACCACCAGCGCCGCCACCAAATCCGCCACCTCCACCAAGTCCACCACCTCCACCAAGACCGCCGCCACCACCACCGAAACCGCCTGAACCGCCACCAAATCCACCACTAGCACCACCACCACCGCCAGGTCTGTTATAAGCATAACCAGCTTCTGGCCTAGCTGCGGCCAACGCTACACAGGATAATAAGATGAAGGCTTTCATAGCGAGTACACAACGCACAAACACACACACGAAACGTTAAAAGCGTACTTTGAAACGAAAATCCCAACCGATTATTGTTGCTTTTAATCCTTTAGCGCACACAAATACTTTTCGCTCGTTGTAATCCTTTTTGCTTTGCTGTGCAACGGTTCGTATGAGTGATTTGTATTTTTTTTACACTGGACTTTTAAAAAAAAATTTTTTTTTTTTTGGTTATGTGAAAATATAAAGTGAATGAATAGCGGGGATAGAAGGATGGAAAGTTCTGTATATTTATTTTTTGAGTTTTTTTAGTTTGACTTTCTGTTGCTATTGATGTTGTTTATTAAACTAAATCAAATGCTGGACTGACAATGCAACATTGAGACTTCACCAATTTATACAAAAATTTTCAGAGACGCTACACAACGTACACCGCATCAAGCGGCATCTTCACACAGCAGCCATAAGCGCAAATCCAGTGTTTGTATGTGTGCGTAGATGTGCACAAGTGTGTGCGTGTATGTGTGCTTGCCAGTCGACTAGCGTGTGTTGGACAACGTCGTCGTCGTCGTCGTCATAGGCTATTTGGTGATGCGACAAGCGAACGTCGAAGATTCACAGAGGCGCTGGCGATACGCTGAAGGTAGTTGTAACTGTTACTTGTGTGCTAATGTTGTTGGTATTGTTGCTGTGGCTATGCCTTTACTTTCGAGTCAAGTCAACCCCTGCAACAAGTTGTCGTCTTCGTTAGCAGCAGCTGTATGAGTGTGCAGTTTCTTTATGTCAAGTGGTAGTCATCGGCAACTCACAGTTTTGTTGACAATATTGTTGTTGTTGGTATTGCAAATGGCTGGCAGGTATTTTTGGAGATCGAAAATTCGAAAAATTAAAAAATTTAATGTTGTAGGTGAGATTTAGTTGATTTTTTTTATTTTTTCGCTTGCGGTTAATGCATTGAACTGATGTGAAGGGATATTTTGGGGAACTGCAGTTTTCAGTGTAAGGTTTAGAGTTTTTTGAGTTTACTTGTTTTGATTTGATGAAAATCAGAGCTCGTATTAATTTAGTTTATTTTATTTTATTTTTAAAATTTTTTATTTTTATTTTTTATTATTTTTTATAATTTATTAATTTAATGTAATTTTTTATTTTTTTTAATTCATTTTATTCTAGTTTTTATTATATATTATTATTTTTTCTTTTTTTTTCTTTTTTAATTTTCTTTTTCATTTTGATTATATTAATTTTTATTTTTTCTGGAATTTTATGCCATTATTTTTTAATTTTTATTATTTTTAATTATATTCTATTTCTTTTTTAATTAATTTAATTTTTATTTTTATTTTATTCGACTATCTTTCTCTTATTTTTATTTTTTATTATCTTATTTTATTTTATTTTTATTTTTATTGCTTGTTTTATTTTTTATAACTTTTTAAAATTTTTATATTATTTTATTTAAAATTTTTATTTTTTTATTTTTTCTATTTTTAGTTTTTTCATTTAATTAATTTAGTTTTGTTTAATATTTATTTTTACTTTGTTTGACTTTTTTAATTTATTTATTTTTTCTTTAATTTATAATATATGATTTTATTTTATTTTTACTTTTGTTGCTTGTATTTTTTTCATATCTTTTTAATTTTTTATATATTTTATTTTATTTTAAATACTTTATTTATTATTTTTTCTCCTTTTAGTTTATTTTATTTATTTAATTTAGTTTTATGTAATATTAATTTTTTCTTTATTTGACTTTCTTTTATTTTTTATTTTTTTATTTCTTTTTTATTTCATATAAAAAAATTTTTTTATATAAGTTTTTATATTTTTTATATTTTATTTGTATAATTTTATTTATATTATAATATTATATTTTAAATTTTATTGCTTGTTTTATTTTTTTCATATCCTTTTAATTTTTTATTTTATTTTATTTAAAAAATTTCGTTTAATTTTTTTCTATTTTAGTTTATTTTATTTATTTAATTTAGTTTTACTTAATATTTATTTTTACGTTATTTGACCTTTCTTCCTCTTATTTTTTTTTTTATTTTTTTTTTTTTTTGATTTTGGTTTTTTTATAAAAATTTATTTATTTTATTTTTTTTATTTTATTTTAATTTAATTTATAATATAATATTATGTTTTAATTTTTATTGCTTGTTATATTTTTTTTTCATATCCTTTTAATTTTTTTATTTTATTTTATTTTAAAATTTGTATTTAATTTTTTTCTCTTTTTGGTTTATTTTATTTGTTTAAATTAGTTTTATTTAATATTTATTTTTACTTTATTTGACTTTCTTTCTATTATTTTTTACATTATTTTATTTTATTTTTATTTATTTCTTAGATTTTTATATAATTCTATTTATTTTATTTTTTAAATTTAATTTTTATTTTTTGAATTTAATTTATAATATATTATTTTACATTATTTTTATTTTTATTGTTTGTTTAATTTTTTTGTATATGTTTTTAGTTTTTAAATTTACTTTTATTTTGATTTTTTATTTAATTTTTGTTAGTCTATTTTTAGTTTATTTAATTTGGTTTGAATTAATTTTTCTTTTTGGTTTTTTTAATTATTTATTTTTATATAAAAGAAAAATATTTTTATAAAATTTGTTATATAAATGAATTAAATAAAATAAGAAAATTTAAAATATCTTCAATATTCATCAAATTATCATCAAGAGAAAAACATCAAATACCACTACAACAACAGGCAACAGCTAAAAAAAATAGCCGTTTCACAGCAAAAAAAAAACTAAATCCCGCACTCATCATATAGAAACCGAAAGTAATGACACAAACGAAAGAAAACAATAAAAATCAGCAAAACAAATAAACAGTGAAGTACGTAGGTAAGAAAGACTGCAACTAAAATTACCGCACAATCAAAATATTACGGCACAATGCTTAAAGCACAGAAATGCAACAACAAAAACACCAAATACAAGAAAAGGAGAAAAAATTGAGTGAACACTATACCGTCAACAAAAAGGAGAAAAAGCCAAAGAAATGTACAAAAAAAAGAAAAACAAAAAAACTACAAAATCAAAAGAAAATAGAAAACCAAGATTACAAAGAAACCAAACACACTCACACACACACACAAAAACTTGAGTCACACTACAAGCATAACATTTATTTCCCACTGACGGATATTGTGATGCTCCAACTACTCTAACAAAAATAAAAAATAAAAGTTGAAGAAACATGTCTCAAGAAAAAGACGACTCGATGGCCAAGTCAGCTGGCAGCAGCAGCAAAAAAGCGAAAAAAAACAGCTAAGCCAGGCCAATAGTCAGTCACCGCACAGAGACACTATTACAAGCAGTTTTAATTCGAGAAAAAACCCAACAACACAACAACAAAATAACTGACCATTCATACCACAACAGCAACCAACAACAGCTGCATGAGAGAATGCTGTCGTAGCTGGGAACAAGCAAATAAGCAAGCAGAGCGCTTACCGGCAAACCGATATGACTATGATGGCGCTTAAACAAATAAACAATAAGAAGATATGACATAGTTATGTATATATCTTTGTATATATGTATACGTTTGCATACATCTGCTTCGTTAACTTTCGCGCTTAGCTTGAAAGTGAAATTATTCTTGTTTGCAATACGATATACTTATACATATACTAGTATACACGAGCCTCTCATTTGTAAATAGCTTACGCTCACAAGCCGACTTTGGGGGCCGGATCTTTGGTAAAATCGACGACTAAAACAGTTAGCATTTCTTTTTTGTTTGTTTTGTTTTTGCTTAACTCTTCACATTTACTCTCACTCACACCAATAGTACTATATATTTATGCAGTTATTGTAAGCAGGCTTTGTGATCTCAGTGCTTACTCATTCGCATGCTCAGTGAGCTTTGGCAACGATTGTGTGGCTAATCTGTTGTGCGAACTTTATGGTAAATCAGTTTGGTATGGTGCTCACCGGCTGGGTGGACGTGTTAAGATTTCTAAGTTGGTTAGTTTTACATGCGTTTGCAACAATTTTAGAAATTATGCCACAGAAAAGTGTAGTGCAATTTTTTTTTTTTGGTGAATTGTTAAAAAAAAAAATTAATTGTAAAACAAACAAACAAAAAAAATAGAAATAGTTCAATACAAAATATTATTTTGTTCTTCAGAAAATATAAGAAATAATATGTAAATTTAATATAAATTTTATAAACAAATGTTTCACTATAGTGAAATTTTACATACATACTTGTATGTGTAAATGAAGAGTAAATTAAATTTAGAATTTTAATATTTATAAGAAAAAATTTCTTTTTAATTCACTTAATTTTCACTGAGTGAGGTGAAAATATAGTTTTGAGAACTTCGTGCCAATAAATAAAGGAAAAAATAGAACAAATTATTTAATGTGGTTTTTAATTTTAATTTTTTTTTTTTGAAACTTAATATTTATTAAAAATTTTATACACTGAAATTTTTAGAACATCATTCATATGATGCATGCTAAAAATTGTTTTAAAAAAAAATTGGTTGGGCTGGGTTCATTGAGGTATAAAAAAAATTTGGCAGGTCTTTCCAAAAAAAAAAGTCAATAAATATATCGGTAAAGTTTAATTTTTAGCTTTTCCTTCTAACGTTTGCTTGTGAGTATGTTTTCACTTCAGCATTTTCAGCCCAAATCAAACATAAGTTTTAATAAAAAGGGGAATATAAGAGAAATGGAAAAAAAATCAATAGAACCTAAAACTAAACAAGAAAGCATGACCGTGTTCGGTCATGCCAAAGTCTTTATACCTTCAATGAACATATCAAATTTATTGCAAATTGCAAAATTCGATTTTGATCATTTTCAGTGTCAATATCAACTTGAATTCGAATCTGTAGAATAAAAAATTTCATGCTCCTAGATGCTTTTTTGACGGATTTTTGAACCCCAATTTCATATCTGAACAAATCGGTTGTATGGGGGTAAATGATGAAGCAGTCCGATTTCGATAATTTGCAGAACCAATGTGCACTTCACGTATATATGTATGTATGGAAATCCGAATTTCACGTTCTTAGGTACTTTTTTGACGTATTTATGACCCAAAATTACAAATCTGAAAAATCGATTGCATATATGCTATAGTGGTCCGATCTGACCGCTTCAACGTAGATGCATCCGTCTGAAAAATTTGGATGAAATATCTCAAAAATTGAGGGACTAGTTTGCGTTCAAACAGAGAAACGGAGAAACAGACAGACGGACATATCTAAATCAGTTCAGCGGTATAAATTTCATTATAAATTTCCTCCTTCTGGTGCATACATACTTCGAACTAAATTTCTGTAGTAGTTTGTATGAAGTGCCATATAGGAAGGCTACATCCATGAGCGTAATCTCAGATTTACGAGTGTCTATTATATATACCTACATATTTTTCAGTCAGTTTGACTCATACAATAAAATTGATAATTTTTGCAAAAAAGCAACTCCTTTCTTTTTTCTCCATTTTTACGTTCTTTCTCATATAGTTCCATATAAGTTGCATTTAATTCATTATCCATTATCTTTTATTTTATTTATTTATTTATTTTTTTCTTTTTTTTTGAAAAATACATTTTTTTTCTGGATTTTTCCTAGTGATATATATACCAATAAAAATATCTTTCTCAGATAAATATTGAATTTAGCCAACCTGTTTATTTAACCAAAAAAAATTTTTTTTTCATAATATTATATTATTTCGCCGAAAATATTTTATTCAGACGAAATAATGCACCTTTTGACACCAGCTAAGTAATAAATTACCAAAATAGTTCTCGAATGCTGTTTCTTTAGAATTCTGAGCTTTCTTTATGTAAGCCTGTTCAACTGTTAAAGGCTGAGTCAATTTGGCTCATAGCGGTGAAAAAAAAAATGGGAATACCACATTCGAATATGCTAGATAAAGCCGTAATAAAACTAATATTAATGTGTTAATTCTTTCAATTTTACATGTTACATTACAGTTAGTTTTTAAAAAATCGCCAGTTGCATCATCTGCAAGTGAAATATGAAACAAAAAGGATAAAAATTTCATTTGTTTATAATTCTAAATAAGTAAATTTTTTTAAAACGAATTTAAAATTTTAATGCGATGTGCGCTTCAATGCTTTTTCAAGCTTATCTGTCTAAACTCAGTGCGTATGTAGTCTGCACACAAAACGTGGCATATTAACCTACTTGATCTGTTGCTAGATAAATCCTTCCGGACATGTTTAGTCTTGCATATACAAATGGTAGTTTAAATATTTTCAGACCATCTTATATTTATGCGATATGTGCTTAGGATGAAAAGTTCAGACCCTTGAGCTTATGAGCTTTGAAACCACTCTTGGAATTCCACTTCTGAATTCGACATTTGTTTTAAACATCTGTCTTTGACTTTGATAACCAAAACATTAACAAATTAACAAATTCTTACTTTATACTTTGGACCAATGATACGGACCAATGATTCCACCAGCCCATAAAGCGCACCAAACAGTCAGTTTTTCTGGATGTAACGGTGTTTCAACATACACTTGAGAATTACCTTCACTCCAAATGCGGCACTTTTGTTTGTTGACGTAGCCATTCAACCAGAAGTGCGCTTCATCGCTAAACATCGCTAAAATGGACGTAGTGCGCGATACGTTTTCCGCACAGAACCATTATTTTCGAAATAAAATTGCACTATTTGCAAGCGTTGTTCAGGCGTGGGTCTATTCATGATGAATACTGAGAATAAATCACTTGACAGCTGTTAAATCGGTCGCCATCTTGAAAAGTAATGCCAACTTAAAGTTCTATACCTCCATAAAAAAACACCCTTTATAAGTAGTTTCTCATTCATTTCAAACAAGCAAACGATAGTTCTGCGCTATAGCTTTTTACACCCAAAGTAGTAAATATTCGATATGCGTTCGGAAACTCAGTATAAAAGTCGTTTGAACGCAAAAGTTTCAGAATATCGGAAAGTGTTTCTTGTTTCATCTATTTTCAGTGCAATAAGCATGGAATAAGGACTCGAAATCTGAACAATACAAATTTCTTAAACTTTTATCTTTATTATTCAAGCCATAAAATTAAATGATAATGATTCGAAATTCAGTAAGTAATGTGAAAAAACTATACCGAAAGAACCTGGATATATTTGTAAAACAAACTATAGGTATTCTTTTAATATTAGTTGGTAAGTATAAAAGCCGCGATAGCCGATTGGTTAACACTGTTCGAGCAACATCCAAAATTATAGAAAATGGCAGGGAATATTAAGCCCTCCGAGGGTATTTCTGACATGAAGAAAAGCTCTTCATAAAAATCCATCGGCCGTGCGAAGGCGGCTTAGAATAAACTGTAGGTCCCTCCATTTGTCGGTATAAATATCAAGACGCAAAACCACAAATTGGAGGAGGAGTTCGGCCAAAAATCACTGGGTTCCAGACCAAAAAGGCAAGTGCAGGAAATATAAAAGTTACTAAAAACGAGGAAAAATAAAAATTCCAAATGTACCAAAAAGGCAAGTGCAGAAAATATAAATGTTACTAAAAACGAGGAAAAATAAAAATTCCAAATGGACCGACATACGGATGGCTCGCAATCGCAAACGGTCTCAAAATAATTACAGTACGGTTGCTGGCTTAATAAGAGGTCCAAACTTATTGGCATCATACGGGACCAGAGTAACAGTGACACATATAGGAAGTACAGCAAAGAAAGCATGAATAAAACGCTATAACACCTCATCTACTTCTGTAGAGCTCTTCTCAGTTATAAGATAAAGTATCAAAATTAGGTATCAAGGCTCCTTTAAGCTTCGCAGAAAGCATTGACATCCTATATGACAACTATTTCAGCTCGTAATAATCTGAAATTCCATCTGGCATTACAAAGGACCAACAGGTTTAAGTATGGCATGACATCCAGACTGTTTAACTCAACCTAACCTATCATTCAAAGACTTAATCGGAGGTAAAATACACAAAAGAACCAAAAAAAAATTGATTTTTCAGAATAATTTCTATAGAGCTGAGCTTCTCTCTAAAATAATAAATAAATAAATAAATAACTAAATGAAAATAGAAAATAAATTAAAAAACAGGAAAATATTTGCTGTCTTCGGCCAAGCCAAAGTCTTTATACCTTTCATGAACATATCAAATTTATTGCAAAATGGCAAAAATTGATTTTGTTAATTTTCAGTGTCAATATTAACTTCAACTCAAGTCTGTAGAATACCAAATTTCACGCTATTAGATACTTTTTTGACGGATTTATGACCCAAAGTTTCAAATCAGAAAAATCGGTCATATATATGCTAAATGGTCTGATCTGGCCGGTTCCGACAAATGATCTTTTAATTTTATAGGTGCATTTTTTTACCAAGTTTGGTTGAAATATCTCAAAAATCGAGGGTTCAGTTTGCACTCAAATACACAAACGCACAGACAGACTAATGGACAGACAAACAGACGGACAGACAGACATGGCTAAATCAATTCAGCTCGTGATTCTGATACGATAGGCTTAAATCTCGGTGGGTATATCTCTTCTCCTTCTGCTGCATACATACTTCGGACCAATGTTACTATATCATTTCATGTATATGAAAGGTATAAAAAAAAATTAATAAAACTAAAGATAAAAAAATTAATGAATAAATAAATAAAAATTATATTAAAAAATAATAATAATAAAAAAAAAATTTAAAAAAAAAATTTAAATTAAGAAGTAAATTAAAAATAAAATGAACCAAATTACACTGGCCTACACTCATTTTGGTGCCTAAGATTTTAGACCTGATTTTGGGTATATTTTGTGAGCTGATACGAGAAAACTAGTCACATTTTTCATATCAGCTCTTGTTTTTTTTTTTAATTTCAATACCAAAGTATGCAGAATACAAGCGAATTACCGTGTCATTAATCGGTTTCCGTTGATCTTTCATTATATACTCACCACATATGTAACAAAACATATCAGGATCGTTAATGCAACATCTCGACTTACTTGCCATACTAAATTTATACGATTAATGTCATAAAAGTCGTTATAACATTGACTGATTTCGAATAAAACCGGAAAAAAGTTAAAATAAGAATCGTAGGTAAACCAGAGCTGTCAGCTGACATCTAGTAGCAGCAATGTAGTTCATACTACCTACCTTACCGACCACAGATGTGAACAGAGCTGCACCAAAACAAAATTTTTTTTTGTAGGCCAGTGTTATGAATATGAGTCTACAGTAATTCTTCTGCAGTGAAAACTTTCCAAAGCAGTCATCTTTTTGAGCTGAAATCTAAGCGAAGCACTTAACTAAAGATAATTTTTCAGTTGGTTGTTATTCAAAGTAAAGATTTTGTACGCTTTCCTTCATTGCAAAGCTGACGTAAGCTACACAAGGTAAAACTTTTTAAAATTTTTATTTTCATTTGTATTTCATTCCTTCCTATTTTTTTTTTGCGATTGCTGTTAATTAGCTAACTCTTTCGCACCTTATTTCATTTTCACTATCTTATAATCCGATTGTAAAAAAATTAAAAAAAATTAAATATATAAGTAAATGCATCTACACGTATGTAATGAAGTGTATGCACCAAAAGATGGTTATCGCTTGTATAAGTCATGAATATGCACAGTGACATATAACACACGCACACAAACACGTGCATACGAGTATCTGCTTATATGAGTGTATATTGGAATGCATGCAAACAATGCAACTGCCGCAAACAATTAAATGCCTGGTTTATCAAGTTTTTATGCAATAAACGAAATGCCATTAATTTGCTTGTTGTTTTTTCGTTCGAAATACTCTTAAAAACAGGTTGAATTTCCTGCCATCAACGACCAGCCATTTCACCTTGAAAAATAAAAGGATAATGAATAAGAAGTAGCAGAAGCAGCAGAAGAAACAACAAGAACAAAAGAGCAGCGACTGATTGTGTTGTGTTTTAATGATGATGATCACGAAGGTTACGTAACGCCATTCCATTGAACCAAAACGAACCGATGCGGACCGCAATATGTCAGCGGCGACGCAGTAACGGAGCGCGCAATGGCCAAAGTAATGATGCGGATAGTACATGACCTAAAATATTGCATTCTGAGAAATGCCATAAAACACAAAATAAAATTAACAAAAAAAAAAAAAAAAAGGTTAAACAAAAAGATTAAATGAAGAAAGGGGTTAAAGAAAGAATATCATATCTCAACCGTTAATGGAAAAATAGAAGAAAAATTAATTCTCAAATTAAAATTGAATGTGACATGTGAATGGAGTGTAGCCGTGGCAGATAGCTTGAAGTAGAATTTTTGAAAAGTTGGCAGTTCACCTACTTTTCTTCATACATATATACTCTACAGTTCATTACACGTTGTGTTGTTTATAGAGAACATTAGGTAGCACAAGATATTGAAATAAAGTATTTTAATAAATGAGAATAGAACAGCAGGATAATCGACTTGGCGTTGGTCAGCCATCTAGTGGTTTGGAAGTTGAAAAAACAGGGTAGAATAGATATCAAAGCTAGATACCAACGCGCTCTTAAAATTCGCAAAAAAACACTAATGTTCTTTATAATGATTACTTTACCTAGAATTAAATTGAATCTAAAACTGGCAAAACCACGCAGCCAGTGTAGCACAACCTCACACCTCTCTTTATCTTTCTGGGGTATAAGAACCAAGTGGAAACATTTCATGGCAATTTAAATAATCCATAAACTCTCACACCCTAATACTTAATAATACTGTTGTTTTTCAAAATGTTCTCCACTGAAAACTTCACTTCGAAGCACTTTTGCCACTCTGATTGAGGTATACTCAAAACATGAGATCTGAACGCATCAACCGATTCTTCCTTTAGGTGTCGAAAAATGGTTAACCTCTCAGTTTATTTTTCACGTATTGGAATAAAAAGAAGTCATTCGGTGCCAAGTCTGGACCATACGGCGGATGACTCATCGGATCGATGTTTTAAGTGCTCAAAAATGCAGTTGTTTCAGTCGATGTGTGAGCACTCGCATTGACGTGGTGAAAAGTGATTCGTCTTCGGCGGCTTTTTCCTGATTTCTTGAAAGACAACTGGCAAGCTAATGATTGTATACCACTGTGAATTTACTGTTCTGCGTTGCTTTAGAGGCCACTTAGCCAGTTTTCCCAAAAAAAAAGCAAAAAAAAAACAGGCAACCATCAGCTTGGAAGTGCATCGTGCGCGAACAACTTTTGCTGGATTTGGCTGATCTCGAAACAAACACACAGTCGACTGCTGATCACTTGGCTCATACGCATATTCATCACCTGTCACGATGTCATAGATGTGTGTTGAAGCACCGTTTTGATATTTTTTTTTAACAATTTCCTCAACCAATCGTCACGACCCTTTTTTGAGCGATTGACAAATCGTGTGGGATCTAATGGGAACAAATTTTTTTACAATCAATCAATTTTCGTGCAATATTGAATGTATGCTAATGCCTATATTTGTCTCAAGCTCATGAGTTAATCCACGTAAAAAATTGTAACAAAAAATCGCTGATAAAGTTGACAAGTACCAGATTGCAACGCTAGAATTACAAAATCCCAAAATATAAATCGAAATTCCGTACCAAAACTCAGCATTTGGCTTATTAAGAGGAAACATTATTCATGGTGATTTTTAAGAGATCGAGCTTCCAGGATGGACGAAACTGAAATCATTCACAAGTCAAATGAATTACTCGAATTTCGTTTGTTGTGTCATAGTGAGTCTATTTGTATACCTTCCATATACATAAAATGGTATATTAAATTTCTTGCGAAGTATATACGAGAACGAGCAGATATGTACCCACCAAAATTTATACCGATCATATCAGAATGACGGGTTGAGTTGACTGAGCCATGCCCGTCTGTCCGTTTGTCCTTCTGCCCATCTGTCCGTCTGCCTGTTTGAACGTAAACTAGTCACTAAGTTTTTGAGATATTTCTATCAAACTGGGCAGGCACGTAAACGTTTAAACGATCATTTGTCGGAACCAGCCAGACCGGATCAAATTTGAAACTTTGGGTCATAAATCCATCAAACGAGTACTAAAGAACGTGAAATTTGGTATACTACACTCAGATATTGAATTGCATATTGGTTCTGAAAATCTCCGAAGTCGAAACCGATTGAACGGTCCTGTTTTGCCAGGCGACGCTTTGGGAAAGTGAAGGTTATGAGCAAAGCATATGGTGCCTTACTTAGTTTCGCACCAACAAAAAGTAGGCCAAACTTCGGCTGGAATATTAACGGTGCACTGTCTGCTGGAGTCGCATGTCTTCAATTTAGTTCTGGTAGAGGGCAACAAATGCAGGAAGTGTACGAATGATAGTGGTGCATATAATCCAACGTTCGGCAGGCAGAGGCTAATCCGACGCCGTTAAGAAGAGCTGCAGGACCTTCAATCAGCTATGGATAATTGACTAAAAAAGAACTACTTTATTATGCGAAAAGAACAGCAATATTCGCCTAGCTTAAGACAAGGAATTTAATAGTAAAGCTTTTGTGCTTTTGTGATTGGTAATCTGCTAAGACTATGCGCGTGGTATCATATATTTGAGACTTGCTAAAGTTAACCCGTTCAACTCGAGGTGATCTCCTCGCTTAAATAACCCACTAAAAACATAACATAATTCGATATAGAAAATAATTTTTAATATATTTCCATAGATATAGGTTAGTTTTAATCATTAAAACGGAATAATAATGCGAAATTCAGAAGGCTGGAATCTTTCTGAAAGAGTTATATGCGTTATGTAACTGCCACACTCTGTGGTCAACCAGGCTTAGCTTCTTTCTGAATTATGTGTCTAATGTACGTTTAGATACTCATAAGTAATACAACTCGTAAAACAGTGGTTTGTAGTCGTGACGGAGTAACGCTGATGTGTTCAGAGGAGGACTCGAACTCAAGACACGATAGAACATGCATCTACACACGATTTATGCTTACATACAAATCATTCTTATCAACCTGTATATATGTATGTACATACTTTCTCATTTTCTATGCTTTTTTTTGCTGCATTAACAAAAATATTGAAACATTTGAAAAAACCTAGAACTTTTTAGCTTAGAATGCACGCGAGGACCGTGTAGAGTCGATTCGGCGCCGTTCGCAGCAACTCGGATCGGTGTATGGACCGACTTGGCGCATTTTACGTCGAGATCTTATATTGAATGCGTACAAAATACAGTTTTTACAAGAACTGAAGCCGCTCGACCTTCCCAAGCGACATCGCTTCCCTCAACGATGAAGCCCATTTGTGGCTCAATAGGTATGTAAACAAGCAAAATTGCCGCAATTGGGACGAAGAGCAACCTGAAGAGATTCAAAAGCTGCCATTTCATCCAGAAAAACAACGGTTTGGTGTGGTTTGTGGGCCGGTGGAATCATCGGTAAATATTTCTTCAAAAATGATACCGGTGAGAACATAACCGTCAATGGCGACCGTTATCGCGCTATGATAACCGACTATTTGATGCCGAAAATTGCAGGTCGTATTCTCCGCGACATTTGGTTTCAACAAGACGGCGCCACTTCCCACACATCCCATCAATTAATGGATTTATTGTGAGAACACTTCGCTGAGCAAATAATTTCACTTTTTGGGCCGACCGATTGGCCACCAAAATCGAGTGATATCACACCGTTAGACTTTTTGTTGGGGGCATATGTAAAGTCTAAAGTTTATGCGGACAATCCCGCTTCGATTCCGGTCTTGGAGCAAAAGTGCCATCGAGTCGAAATGCTCAAAAGAACCATCGAAAATTGGATTCAACGGATGGACCATCTTAGACGTAGCCGCGGTCAACATTTGAAAGAGATAATCTTAAGAAAATAAAAGCCAAAGAATGTTCTTTCTAATGATAATAAACATTTCGCATTAAATTGGAATTTTGTGTGTTTTTCTTTAAAAAAGTAGGGAACCTCGAAATGGATTACCCGCTATATGCTTTAAGTGAAAATGCAGCCGCTGCCCCAAATTTGTCTATTTCTCGAGGTTCTCAAGAGCTGGAACTTTCTTACGGAAATTGTCACATTTGTTGCTCCGAGAAAAAACAAAAAAAAAAATTACTGTCTGCTGCGCTCTTTGGTTCGGAGGTGTAATTGGAGCTTACTTCCTTCAAAGTGATAACGGCGAGACTGCCACTGCCTTTTCTCGGCTTGCAATCGATGCACACGGCTTGGACAATATGTGGTTCCGCGTAATCTCTCGCCTTGGCGTTGCCATTTGGCCACCGAGATCGTGCGATTTGAAATCGTTGGACTTATTCGTGATGCTACGCGAAATACCGTGTTTATGCGAAAAAATCTTTAACTTTCAGGCACTTGAAAATGAACATTCGTCAAGTTATGGCTGAGATACCACCCAATAAGCGACAAAAAGTGGTTGAAAATTACCTCAAGCAGTTCGAAGTTTGCAAAAATTCACGAGGCGGTCATTTGAATGGTGTAATGTTTCACAAATAATGCCAGCTTTCAAACTTTATAATAAAAAAGGAATTTCATGAAAAATATTATTGAAAATGCAATTTATTTAGGTTTGTTTTGAAAATCACGACATGGGTAACCCTATATAATGTATAATGTAAAGAGGTGGAGACGCTGCCCAAATATATTCAGTTTGATTTCCTAATTCTAATATTTCATTTTTTTACTAATGTTAAATTTAAATTTCATAACAGGTGGTAACTCTGCGAATTGTAAGATTAAATTATTTTCGAGTACATCCCATCATAATCAAACCTTTCAGCAATTTTGGTGTACACATTTAATTTGAGATCAAACAATTTTAAAAAAGGTGGCAACTCTGATGTATTATAAAATTGACTATTATCGAATTCTTTAGAATTCATACACAATATTCCATCTAAATTGGCACAGCCGTTTAGAAAGGAGTTAGTCACAAACATACATTCAGAATATTTTGGAAATATGGGGAAAACATAAACCAACTGCATGATAGCCGAAACATCTTGTATAAGTTATAAGGTAGCAATGAAAATGTAAACTTATTTCTATATGTAAGATATGATTATGCAATAATAATAGTTCAGTCCAACTTCAAATCCGAAACATTTAAGATCATTCCTGATTTCCACAAGCTTTCGGCGGCAGATTCGCTAAATACCGAACTATAAATTATATATTTCAAACGGCATTAACCTTTTCCCAAATAATATATATTTAATAAACATATTAACACTTTTTAGTTATTTACAAAAACAAATCTTTATCGAATAATTTTTTCATACCAAAATGTACATGACTTTATCCACATGCGTGTGAGAGTGTCACGATGCTATGGGAAAACCATCATTTTCCCATAAAAGCAACAATATAAATACCACAAATATATATGTATGTGTGTAGATGTGTTAAATAAAATATATATTGCAATGGCACGAATATGTTTGCGTCAATTGACATGGAAAAAGCAATTACTTCCGTACAATGTCAGCAGTGCAACGTAAAGAGCTAGCAGTAACAACAACAATGGTAAAGGAGAAAAGGAGGAAAAAAATTTAACTTTTGTTGCTAAGAGCCTGTGTGCATCTGAGCAGTCCATAAATAAATAAATGTATGTATGTATGAATATATATGTACATTAAACAATGTCATCATTTATGTCTAATAGCAGCAGCAATAATAATACAAGCGAAAGCAGTGAGTTATGAGCAGCAAACAGTTGCTACTCTTTAAGTCGAAGACAAATGGTTATGGTGATAACAAATCCTAACAAATAATTGTACAAGCAGAAAAACCAGAGAGAGGCAAACGAGCTGCTAAAGATGCGCGAATATGTGAAATTATAAATATTTTATTACATATATGCCCTGCAGTCAAATATCAGATTGGTACGAACGTACACTAGTTTCGGAATAGAATTTTCTGTATGACATCTCACTAGACTGAAAATTGCCAAAGGGACACTCGTACTAACTACAAAAGCCTTACTTTAAGTTGGATCGATATATTTTATTTTTTTACAATACGACATCGTCAAAAAAAAATTATTATTTACTTAAAGAGAAATATTTTTACTAGAGCTCTAGATGCCCCGGTATCGATCATTACGATCAGCTTGATACTCGCTCGATACTCATTCATAGCTCAACTACTCAGCAGAAAAAAAAATTTGAATTTTGTTTGTCAACATTTCTCTGGCGTTTCAATGATTTTTACTCTTTGTATAAATAAATTTAAAATTAATAAAAGAAAAAGTTTTGAGAAAGAAGTCAAAGTGCATGTCAAAATACTCGTATTACTCGCGCTCGACTAGAAAAATTTTCGAGTAATTAGCAATGAGCAGGTGTGCGAGTGTTCGCTGCTCAAATGCTCGCACTGCTCGAAAATGGTTCAGCAAAATCTGGATCTCTAATTTTAACCTAATAATATTGAGCTTTCATTTCAAGAGTATTCCGAGTAAGTACATGCAATTATTATTTTTATTTATTATTATATTATTTTTAAACACTAATTTTCAACAGTTCAAAACTAAAATAGTAACTTTTTGTGTCATTCGGTACTAGTTAAGGACTGGAATATTTATAACAGCGCGAGGCTAAAAATATTAGTCACCTTTCTGACCAATTGCTTTTGGATTGGTTTAAAACTAGAGAGGCTTATTGCCAGCTATTATGGCTTATGCATACATACATATGTATATATATATTATATATTATTATGACTGACTTTTGGCTAACACCAATATAAAGCGTATCAATCTTCGGCATCACTTGGAAGCAAACAAAAAGTTATTTAAGTAAACATACATATGTACATATATTTACAATATTTATTTTCAGATTTGAAGAAAAGTTCCGCGATAGAGTAATTCCCACTGGTGCTCACATTGACTGTTGCATGGTTTCGTGCAACATTTGATGTATAACAATAGTGTTAAACATATGGGTAAGCATCTTGTTATGTTGTATGTGAGTGTGTGAGTGTGTGTGTGACTTCATCAAATCACGTAAACGTTATAAATGCGTAAACAAATCGATAGCGATGAGGCGTTTAACGATGCTGGTTTGGTATGTAATAACAATGGAGGTAGCATTAAGTGAAAATCATGGTGAAAATAGAGTTCAAAAAGTTGATGTGAAAACGATTTTGAGTCCATAAATTTTGTGTACCGTAGAGGAACTGAAATGATTAATTATATTTTTTCATTTTTTTATTTTATTCTAGTTTGTTTTAAATTATTTTCTTTCATTTCAATTTTTTTATTTCATTGTAATTTATTTAATTTTAAATAATTTATTTTATTTTAATAAATTTGATTATAACTTTCATGTACATGAAATGGTATTTTACATTGGTACGAAAAATCGGAAGAATATATCATATAGTTCCCATACAACCTATTTGTCTAGATATGCGGATTTTAGTCGAAAATCCGTCAAAAGAGTAGCTAAGAGCGTGAAATTTGGTATTCTACACTCAAATATGCAAAAACGATAAATATGAATAACCGACTTTTCAGATATGAAAATATTAATTTTATTTTATTTAAACTTACTTTTTAAATTTATATAATTCTGTTTTATTTAATTTGCTTTTAATTTATGCTTTTTACTTTATATTATATAATTTTATTTATTAATTAATTCTTTGATTAGCTTAATTTAATTTTTATTTATTTAATTTAATTTTATTTATTTTACTAAATTTCATCTTATATTATATTTTTTGATTTCATTTAATTTTATTTTATTACAACTTAGTGTTTTTTTAATTTTTTAAACTTAATTTTATTTAATTAATTTTATTTAATTTTTTTAAATTTATGTGTATAATATATAATTATAATTTAATTTACTTTCGTTGAATTTAATTTTTTTTTCACTTTAGTTTTATTTATATTACTTAGTTCTAATTGAATGTATTTTGATTTGCTTTATCACAGTTTATTTAATTTTAATTTAATTTACTTCAAGCTATTTCAATTTTTTTAAATTTTTTAAATTTCATTTTGATTTTATTAATTGCATTTTTTTGTTTTCATTTAATTCACTTTATTTTAATTTATCATATATATATATATTTTATATTTATTAATTTTTTTTTATTTTTTTTGTTTTTATTTTATTTTTTATTATTTATTATTATTATTTTTTATTTTGTCATTTCATTTTATTTAATTTTGTTTTAATTAATTTTAATGTAGCTTCTTCATTTAATTTTATTTTGTTTAATATTATTTTAATTTATTTTGCAAAGTTCTAATTTAATTTATATATATATATATATATATTTGGCGCTTTGTAACCGCTGAAGCGGTTTTCGGCCGAGCTCCTCCTCCAATTTGTGGTTTTGTGTCTTGATGTTTTTACCAACAAATGGAGGGACCTACAGTTTATTCTAAGCCGCCTCCGAACGGCTGATGGATTTTTATGAGGAGCTTTATTTCATGCCAGAAATACACTCGGAGGGTTTGACATTCCCTGCCGAGGGGCGACCGCGATTAGAAAAAATTTTTTCTATCATTTTGGATGTTGCTCGAACTTGGGCTCGAACCCAGGCCGTCCGAATGTCAGTACGCAATGCTAACCACTCGGCTATCGCGGCCGCCACTAATTTAATTTACTTAGTTTTTTTTATCCTAGTTTACTTTATTTTGGTTTAATTTAATTTACTTCACTTTATAGTAATTTTTTAATTTTATTTTATTTTACTTTATTTTCTTTTCTTTTATTTTATTTTATTTTATTTTATTTTATTTTATTTTATTTTATTTTATTCCATTTTATTTTATTTTATTTTTATTTTTTTATTTTTATTTTTCTTTTATTTTTTTCTTTTAAAGCTCAGCTACAGAACAAAATTCATCAGCTGATTTTTAAGAATTACTTCAAATATAAAATGTTATGTAACGATTAGTTCAGAGTCGACAAAATGGTTTTCTTAATATGAAAAAGCGAATCAGATATGTCAAATGTGCTGAAAGAGAGTTTAAAGCCAGACACAAACAATGCAAAGGCCCGTGGAATTCAAAATTCGTTTTACAAGTTTTCAGAGACAAGGGGCAAAATTGTCTGGACATTCTAAACGTAGCATTAAATTTGATTTCAGAAAGAATAAAGGGACTGGAAATTGGGCCTCTTATTATTTTAACAAAGACAATTGCACCGAGCATTTCCGGACGGCTGGCGAGACCAGGGAGATTGATAAGTTTCAGACGACTAGTAGAAGAAGGAAGATTATACTGAGAGTTCCAATGCAAATTTCTTAAGGCAAATAAGAGGAATTGCTTTTGAATAGACTCTATTCTGTCAGAGTAGATTTGATACCTCGGGTTCCAAATCACCGAACCGTATTCAAGAATAGGTCTTACTAATGTTATATACTGAGCTTTAGTAACATAAGGATCATTAAACTCATTCGAGTACCGTTTTACATAAGCCAAGTTGCCTTTGGCTTTGTTGACTATCACACTAATGTGATGTGTAAAGTTCAATTTAAGATCCATAGTGATCGCCAAGTGAATAAAACTGTGAACCTATACCAAACACATAACTTTACATTTCTTATGATTTAGGGACATCCTTCATTTGCAGAAGTGTAAGATTTATAAAGTTTTACATCATCCGCATACATTAAAATTTTTGAAAATTTTATCTGAGAAGATATATCGTTTACAAATGGTGAAAATAGAATTGGGCCTAGCTGGCTATCCTGAAGTAACCCTGAAGTACTCCTGAAGAAACATTACCGGTATGGAATTTTTAAACAATACGCTTTGAGTTCGATCATACAGATATGTGGAGATCCATTGTAAAAATTTTGGTTGGAAACCCAGTAAGTCAAGTTTCTTGATTAGTAACGAGTGACACATCTTATCGAAAGCTTTGCTAAAGTCATTATATATTACGTCAACGCTGCTGTTCTTTCTGAACGCATCGATGATTTAAGAAGTGAACTCAAGTAAATTGGTATTTTTAGATTTTCCTTTAACAAATCCATGTTGAGAATGTGATATAAATGAAGAGATTGAATGAGTCAAATAATTCGGTAATTTTCTATCAAAGATTTGTTTCCGCTTTTATTTTATTTTATTTTTTATTTAATTTAATTTAATATTTTTTTAATGTTTTTTTTTTATTTCAAACTAATTGTTTTTTATTCGCTTTTTCTATTTTTTCGTTTGTTTCATTTTATTTTATTTTTATTCATTTTATTTAAATATTCTGATTTTAATTTTTTTATTTTTTTTTATTATATTATTGTTATTTTTATAATTTAATTTATAATGTGATATAAATGATGAGATTGAATGAGTAAAATGGTCAGTAATAAGTGATTCAAATAATTTACAAATCGCAGAGAGTTTAGCTATACCTCGGTAATTTTCGATCAAATATCTGTTTCCGTTTTTATTTTATTTTATTTTTCATTTTATTATATTTTTATTAATTCTTAATTTTTTTAAATTTAATTTTATTTTAATTAAATTATATTATTGTTATGGTTTTTTTTTAATTTAGTTTATTTCAGCTCAATTTATTTTATAAAATAAATTTTTTTTCGTTTTACTATTTTTTATTTAATTTATATTATTTAGTTTTTGTATATTACATTATTGTATTTAATATTATATTAAATTTGTATTTTTCTTTCCTTTCTTTTGTTTAATTATTAATGTATTTTCTCTTTTCCACTCACAATTTAAAAAAATATTACAGCTTTTTTTGTACACATCCGTATATGCATCCATGAATTTTCGAGTGCATTAGTTTATCCCAGCGTAGAAGTGTAAATATAACGGTATGCATGTGCGAATCTGTCACCAGTTTTGCGGATGGCTTATCATCGGTGGCAATAGACAGGCAGCTGAGCAAATATGTAACAAGACAATTTGGATTTGTAACATTGCAACCAAATTAAATGTCAGTTGCAACTAACTACAAACGAAGTGGAAAGCACTACAAATATACATGTGAATGGAGTGTAGACCAACAAACAAAGAAGCGGAAAAACAATAGAGTTTATAGGTATTTGTGGTGCGTGCATTTTATAGTTGTCAGAGTGACAGACTGGCCGTGATAGCTAACAACATACGTACATATCATGCGACAACACGCACCCGTCGGTGGTACAGCGAATGTATTTATTTATGAATATACATACAGACATATATATACTGACATATATTTGTCTATATCTGAATATTCGCATATATTTCATAGTAAAAAAAAAGTCTTTTCGTGCCTTATTCTGTCTCGCTTGACCAACAGGAAGGAGGCAAACTCGCGGTGCTCTTGTATCGGTAAAGTGCCGACAGACGACGAAAGAGTAAGACGGGAAGGAAGCTGCGCGTACGCATGCATATGCATGAGTGGCAGTTGTTGAAGATTTCGTTGATATATGCAAGGAGCTTTACCACAGACATATACCCGCGGCACAGTGAAATATATAAATATTTATTATATACACAAATAAATCTGACGGTTTGTGAAAATGCATTTGTTTGCATAAATTTTTGCTTGACTGCGTGTGGCAGTGAATATGATAGTCAGACAGTATCAGCTCAGAGAAGAAAGTGCTGAAAGGAAAATATTGAAGTTCATTTCGCTAGTATGCAACTTACGGACACAGATTTTACTTTTCATATAAATCACAAAGCACTTTGAGTGAAAAGGTATTTTAATATATTCAGAGTTTGTAGATTTCATTTTCTAAAGCTAAAGTACGATAGCCAACTCCAACGTAGAGTTTGGAACTCACCAAAAAAATATACTCCAATGACAAATATAGACAATATAGTAGATCTCAGATGAGAAACCCCTTATTTTTGACGTCTCTGCAAACATTTTAAGGATCACGATGGGCCTACAATGTTCGATCTCTTGAAAGGAAAGGATCCGCTGGCCAACTCCTCGATGGCGTCTTCTGCTCTTACGAGCCATATGGTAGAACGAACAGAACTTTACATTTGAATTGCCTACTCAGTCTAAAGCATCATCTGTTGGTCAGAGTGATTTATTGTTTGATGACAGGGGATATTTCCTCTTGTCCTCATTCCCCTCTAGACCCATCCGCCGCGCTTACTTTTCAAGTCTGGAGAAAACAAAAGCATATGGCACAGTTGTTGAAGACAATGATGCCAATGTCTCGCTATTTAGTTCTCCAACTTGTACTAATTACAACAGCATTAGATGAAAGAATTAACATATATGAGAGCTTGGTATACGAAAGGCTAGGAGATTTCCCCATTTTCCAATACTGACTGAGCTTTTGCTGTTGCTTAGCGTCAGTTAAGTTTTTCGAGGATAAAAAATTCCGATATCGCGACTGTTTGTTCCCTAGCTGTAGTTCTAAAACTTATAAAGAATTCAATCAGTTTGTTGACGATGGGCTTTAGTCTCTCACAAAATACGCTTAGAACCTTGTGCGCAATATTGAGGAAGCTTATTCCATGATAATTCAAGCAGATTGCAGGGTCTGTCTTTTTGTGGATTGGTAAGAGCACAGGTAGGTTACAGTTGACAGGCAGGTACTCATTTAACCATATTCTGAGAAGAAGCTGATGTATGTTTTTCGTTGTTCAGCCGAAGAGCCAATGCTTCCCACCGCTTTGCAATTCCTTAAGCAGGCTATTCGAACTTCGTCACAGCCAAGTAATACAACGTGTATTCCTTGATCACCGATTGGGGAATCAATGTTTCATTTTTACTGCAGTTAAACAGGTTGGAGAAGTGATCCTTCCCTAAACTCAACACAATCTGGGAAAAGATCACCAGATGCTCTTTCTCTTTACTACAATTGTCCCATCAATTGTCTTACATCACAGTTTTAAATTGTTTTCCAAAGTTGGAACTTCGAAGAAGGAAGATAAATTCAAATCTTGGAACACCTGCACCTTGTTATGTACCACAAAATCATTGTGAATGGCTGGGATGGTAGAAGACTAAACAGTTTATTCACATTAAACAAAAAAGAAAAGTTTTCTGGAGGTTGTGTTGGCGAGCATTTAGCACTGAGTACAGAGCATGCGGCATATATAGAGAGCCGTTTAAAAATTAGTATGCTAGAGTAAAATAATATTAGAGTGATGACGTGTGAGCATGAAGATTTCTGGGATGTTTTTTTTATTATATTTTTTATTTGTTGATTTTTTTGTATTTATATTATTTTACTTAATCAGAGTTAAATTTTCCATACTCAAATGATACAATCTTTCTTTGGTTTTCTATTTTAATTATTTCTACATTTGTGTGTCCTATTAAGTTCACTCATTTTGTGGAATTAGTAGGTCCTCGTAAGAATAAAGGCTGTCACCACCGTGACCCTTGAAATGCGATGGACAAGGGCGGAAGAAGGTGGGTCCTTGTGAAATCTAATAAAGCAGCAAATAAGGCAGGGCAAATTTGGTGTTGGGTCTGTGATGAGAGAGAGACTCCGTCGCTGAGTCCTGGCATTCACCCCGGTGGATGAATGTCTACCGCAATTCACATGAAAGCGAAGTTCTTAAACTTGTCATTAATTTGCGCCCACGTTCCGACAGAAAAGAAGGATAAAATGACCAAGGATGCCTTTTATGAGAGCCTAGAACGCACTTATGGGCGCTGCCCCCGCCACGAAGTGAAAATTTCAACGTCAGAGCGGGAAAAGAAGGTATTTTTGACGCAACAATCGGAAAATTCAGCCTCTATAACGAAACGTCCTCAAACGGGCTGAGGCTGATTGATTTCGCCGGAGTCCGAAATATGGTTGTCTGTATTACCAGTATAAGAAAATTCCTCAAGCTATATTTTTGTCGCCAGATCGTAAAACACGCAACCAAATCGATCATATTGTGATACACGGAAGACATGTATCCAGTGTTCTAGATGTGTGTACCTTCCAAGGGCCCAATATCGACTCGGATCAACAAACACAAGAAGATTTGACGTCGAAACGTTGCAATCACAACATACACCCAGCAGGCTTTCTACTCGGCTTGCATACCTGCACGCACTCATTAGCAACTCGATATAAGAGAGCTATGGAATGAAATAGCAAATTCCTGCTTCGGAAACAATCGGTTTTCAACAATACCATAAAAACAGCTGGTACGTAGAGGATTGTCGAACTGCAGTAGAGAGAAAGCAGACTGTCTTCCTCGCAACCTTGTGATCGACTACAACACGTGCATAATAAGGTAGATACCGAGAGCTAAAGTGGAAAGCGAGACGAATTTGCAGACAAAAGAAGAAAGAGGCCGAAACGCGTGAGTATGAAGAGCTTGAGAAGCTGGCCGACAAGGGTAATGGTCGAAAATTATATGTGAAGATGCGGCGACTTACAGAAGGTTTCAAGACCGGAGCAAACTCGTGTAGGCACGAAGGAGATAGTCTAGTGACAGGTATCCACATCATACTTGGTATATTGAGAGAGCACTTCTCCAACCTACTCAATGGCAGTGAAAGTGCAAACCCTGTAGATGGAGAGCCAGAAGCCCCAATCAATGACGATGGTAAAGACGTTCCATTACCCGATTATGAATATGTTCGAATAGCTATCGGCCGCTTAAAAAATTACAAATCGGCGGCAGCCGATGGCTTACCGGCGGAGCTATTCAAATTCGGCGGCAAAGAACTGACAAGGGGCATGCATCAGCTGCTTTGCAGAATAGGGTTGGACGAAAGCATGCCTGACAAATGGAATCTAATTGTGCTCTGCCCAATGCAAAAAAGGGAGACCACAAGGTCTGCACCAATTATATTGGGGCAAGATTCCTAAATATCACCCATAAGGTCATATCCAGCGTATTGTGTGAAAGATTTAAGCCCATCGTCAACAAACCAATCGGACCTTATCAGTGTAGCTTTAGACCTGGCAAATCCACCATTGCCCAACTCATACGGCTATGCCAATTGACCCTGTACACCGATAATTGGTCACAACAACCTCACCATAAGTTCTGTGTTCTCCAGGTTAGACAAAGAAGCGAAACGAATTGGTTTGGTAGGGAAAATTCGCGACTTGGCTTCCACGTCACTGTTGACAGTCATAACTTCAAAATCGTAGATAATTTCATCTATCTAGGAACCAGCATTAACAACACCAACAATGTCAGGTGCTACTTTGGACTGAGTAAGCAATTGAAAAGTAATGTCCACTCTCGACAAACCAAGTTCTCAGAATAACTAGGTTACATAGTGGTAGTGGCAGTTTCTTTTATTTAAATTTTCAAAATACTTAATTTTTCCTTGAAACATTAATATTTCCTTCCTGACACATAAATTGCTGCCTTAAAATCGAAAATTGTGCATAAATTGTTTTCACCAATTCATTCGTGAATAACATTTGCTGACTACTGAGCCTGTCCGAGATGCGTGATGCTTTTTAAAATGTCGGCAACCATTAATCTGTGGGCGAAGCGAGAAATGATTTATGCAAACAAGCATTTTCCATTTACTATCCGCCCAATATTCGCACGCTCCTCAGCCGGTTGTCGTATTAGCTCTTACTGACATACCTACAAATTCAAGCTTAAGACAAACAAACACACACCAGCAACACTCAGCAAAACCACTGACCGTCAGTAATGCCAGGACAGACGCCAACATCTTTGACCCAATCGTAGAGATTGTACACCAACCACTACCGGATGCCAAGAGCTACATATGTATATGAAGTTGCACATGAAATTCAATATGAATGCGTAGTTTGTTTAACTGTAATTTATGTGAATTGCAGTTAGGTGATGAATGTGGCGAAGGTGGCATCTTTCGTTCATCGTTATTCTGTAGATAACAGTGTTGCCAACTATAGTACACGCTCATACGTGTGGCATGTATATAGTGTGTTTGTTATTATGCAAATTCACTTGAGTTCAGACTTCTCCCAGGCTGAATTATGACACATGTATGTAAGTGTGTATGTGTGTGTGCAACACGTTTGCATACCTTGCAACCATTGGTTGAGATTATATAATAGTTGGCATTTGAGAAATATTGAGATAATTAAATTGACCCATAAAGTTTGTGTGCATGTATATACTTGTATACGTGTAAGTGCAATGATCAGTACACAATAGTCGCATACAACTAAATACTAGAAGCTCCTTATTCAACCATAAAATGTGATTAGTGCAGAGGTTGTGCCGCTTGTAGGAGCTGTAAGGCACAATAATGATATGTAAATGCATCAATTTCTGTATCAAATTTCAAATTGAATAATGACACATTCTGTAGTAAACATAAAGATTATGTGTGGTTGTGCACATCCATTAAGCGAAATGGGTTCAATCTCTCCACTGCACGAATTTGGTAACATAAAGTAGAATAAAAGGCTCGATTCCTGGACAAATCAACATTCAATACTATTTAAAAAAATTTTTTTTTTCGCAGATGCAGGCGCTCGTCGGCAGGAAATGCCAACTGCTTTTAGTGTATTTTAACAACAATTAAATAGCTTCTCAAGAAAAAAAAAAAAGTACATCGGTCTTCATAAAAATGTGTGGGTTTTGATGCAAGCGGCTCGCTACACAAATCTATCCGAATTCTCTTTGATTGGGAAGGTGCCTCTGTGTAGTTGCTTGGTGTCCATAATATTAAAGGTTGATATAACCACTGTCAAATATTTGCGATGGACGAGGAAAGGACGAAAACGAGTAGGTCAATGTGTCATGTACTGCAGCGACCATATAAAGGAGCGGTATATGAGAGAGACTCAGTCAACGAGTCCTGGCATTCACGCTACTAAGTGAACGTCTCGCTAAATCCACATCAAAACGAAGTACTTAATCCTGTCACTGATTTGCGTCCACATACTAACGAAGAGAAGGACGATGTGAAGAAGATTATGAAATTATTAGCGCCTGAAACCTACTTATGAGTTCTGTCACCATCACAATGTGAAAATTGTGCTTGTCGATTTTAGCTCCAGGGTAAAAAGCAAAAGAGGAATGGAATTCGCGGGTGCCCTAATTATGATTGTCCAGTACAAGAAATCTTATCAAAAATCGTAACCAAACTGGTGACCGTGCATCAAAGAACTTTTGGCACACGACATAAGAAAGAAGATTCAACGTCGCAAAGCTGCAGTCACAACAGTCAGCCGAACCCGTCTTTCTACTGGACTATCACTACTAATCTGTGAGATCACTCATCCACAACTCGGTACAAGGGAACTGTGGAACGTCATTTCAAGCTCCTTACGTACAACTGCAAACGGAAGATTAAAATAAAATGGTAGCCGGTCGGATGATTGCATGTTTGAATACTGTAACCTAAGTGTGCTCCACCTAATCTGCGCCAATTATACTGAATTAAGCTTACTCAATTTCGCATACAAGATCCTATTTAGCGAACTGTGTAAATCCAACCCTCAACAAACAGACTGGACTTTAAGAGGTCTTGAGTTCTGCGTTCTCCAGGGTGGATAATAAAGCGAGGCAAATTGTTTTGATAGTAACTAAAGATAAGACGAAATATCTCATGTCATCAAACCATCAGTCAGCGAATTGAAGCAAAACCTTAGCTTGATGACAAGTTTCCGGACACTTCGCCAGGAAAATCAAAGGTTGGTATACTAAGTTAAGACATGGTGGAGTGAGCACCGAAGGCGGTGAATGCAGTGTACGCACAAAAGGGTTTGTTACCGACGAAAATGTCAACAAAAAAAAAAAAACCAAAATGATTTTGAATGACCGTAAATTGAAATTGAGTGAAATAGCAGCCACTCTAAAGATATCAACTGGACGTGTACATCATATCATTCACGGATACTGTACAAAGTGGGAGTCTCGCAAGCTCACTTTGACCAAAACCAATGACGAGTTGATGATTCGGAGCAGTATTTGGAGAAGTTCAAGCGTAATAAACCCGAGTTTTTGCGACGATGTGTGACAATAGATGAAACATGGCTCCATCATTTCACTGCGAAGTCCAATCGGCAGCGATCCAAGTGGACTGACTGCACACGATGAACCCGCTACAAAGCGTGGAAAAACGCAAGCCGGCTGGCAAGGTTATGGCGTCGAATAATTTTCATTGAATACCTGCAAAAAGGAGTGATCATCAGCAGCGACTATTTCATACCGTTATTGGACCGTTTAAAGGACAAAATCGCTGAAAACAGCCCGATTGTGAAGGAACAGAAAGTGCTGTTTCACCAAGCCAATGCACCCTGCCACAAGTCAGTGAAATCGATGACAAAAATTCATGAATTGAGCTTCGAATTGCTTCCGCATCCACCACATTCTCCCGTCTGGCCCCCAGCGACTATTTTTAGTGCTCTCAAATCTTAAAATAATGCTCGCTCAGAAGCAATTTTCGTCGAATGAAGGTGCGATCGCCGAAACTGAGGCTTATTTTAAAGCAGAGTATAAATCGTACTACAAAAATGGCATCGAAAAGTTAGAAGGCCATTATAATCAGTGTATCAGTTTTGAAGGGAACTTTTCAATTGACTATAGCTAATGAAAACTGGTTTGCTCGCTTTTTGAAAGCAAAAAAGTAGAGACGTCATATAGAACAGCACAGTCTGATTCCAGCGGATACAAACTCAATGAAAGAAATTTGACAATAGCCCAACTTCTCTCCTCATACTGTAACAGAAATGCATTATATTGGTATATAAATACCAAAATCGTTAAGAGAAGAAGACAACACTCCAACAACGCATGTTTAGTTCCCAACATAGTTGTCTTATAAACGATAGCAGTTTGTTTCAGTTATTTAAAACTATATATAATCAATTGCATTCTAATGCATATCAGCCATTCTATTTTATAAAGAGAAGCATTTTTATATCTACTTATACATATAACAAAACAAAATAAAAAAAAAAATGTAGAAATATCGTATATGCGAAAATGATTTTATTTTGAATAAAAAGTTTTTCTCGGAATTTTGAATGCAAATACAATCAAAGAGTTGAAATTGAAACTTTTTCACTTGAAGATTACTTACATGAACTCATGAAAAGTTGTTCCATTTGCGCTCCTGCTAAAAGAAATTGCAATTTATTTCTATAAAATAACCAAGAAACTCGAAAAATATACAAAATAGTGGATATTGGCAATAGCGGTTTGTGTGACGAAATTCGAATTTCCGTTATTGTGTAAGCATTCCGGCTGTTGACATTGCATTTTAATATTTTATTCCCTTTTCATGACTTTCATAACGCATAACAATGGTAGATTGCTATTGTGTGGTCCGCAGTTATTTCGTTTTTAGTTAGGACTTTTTACTGTTGTCATGTGAAACCGCCTGTAAGACATTATGCTCTGAAAGCACTCGTGGAAAGTTCAAAGCCAGAAGTTTCCACTAATATTGGCAAGCATTGCAATCGCATAAATTGATTATTATATTATGAATATATGTAAGTAAAGTTGTTGCCATAAATTGTCTGCCAGCATTTTTTCTTTAGTTTAAATCAAATAAAAAATAGTTTGCAATCCATTTTCTGTATATTCTTACTGAAATATTCTTTTGAAGCTGGTTTTGATACTATTCCCAACACAAAAACTTTGAATCTGAATAAAATGTGTCAGAGAACTTTGGGTGAGAACTTAATGAAAATTTAAGTTTCGGCTGAAATACTGTGATCATCGTAAATCCCATATTTCCAAAGGCGTTCTGGCGTTACCGGATTATATTTTTACAAAAATAGTTAACTGAATATTGCTAAAAACATACTTAATGTAGAATAGTCAAAATAGTAAAAAAGAAAATGTCTCTTTATCTATTCGTTCTTGCAGCTGCTAAATCTTCTGAAGGAAGATCTAAGCTTTCCAGCATGGTTTTCCCACCAGGTAGTGCTCTATCAAAAGACGGAAGACACATCTCTATAATACTATCTTGTTGCAACCAAGACACGAACATGTGCACAGCAAATAACATGTGCCAACAAAAACAGGGAGAGTTCGACGTCGAAAAGCTGCAATTACAACACACAGCCGAATCGATTTCTACTCGACTTGCACTCCTGCTCTTTGAGAGCCCTCATCAGCAACTCGATATAAGGGAACTGTGTGATGGCATTTCTAGATCACTACGTACAGCTGCAAGCAAAATTATTGGTTTTCGAAAAAGTCAGTGGAAGCGCTGGTACGATGAAGATTGTCGTACCGCAGTGGAGAGACTGTCTATCGCGCAACGTTGCTGTCGAACTTAACCTGAAACGTATGGGAAATATATCAAGACTTGAAAAGGTAAGCGAGACGCTTTTGCAGATAGAAGCGAGGAGCTGAGGCGATGACTAACAGCGGAAATGCTTGAAAATTTTACGAACAGATGAGACCACTTTCACAATGTTTCAAGACCGCAGTTTCATTCCAGGAGGACGATAATAAATGAGAGGTGGTGACTTACGCTCAGAGTATATAAAGCTTATAGAGGGAGCACTTCTCCAGCCGGCTTAAATGCAGTGCTAATAAAACACCCGAACATAGTGAACCCAAAACCCCCATCGATAACGAAGGAACAGATATTCCCTTATCCGGCTATGAAGTTCGAATAGCATTCGAAAGCAAATCGAGCGTGTCTGGTGGTGAATGAAGGCAAGACAAAATACCTCCTGCTATCAAAAGCACAATCACCACATTCGCGTCTTGGCTACCACGTCCCTATTGACAGTCAATACTTTAGAGTTACAGATAATTTCGTCTATTATGGAACCAATGTTAACAACAACAACAATAATGTCAGCTTTGAAGTTCAATGCAGAATCACTCTTGCCAATAGATGCTACTTCGGACTGATTAGGCAATTAAAAGTCCTCTCTCGACGAACCAAAACCAAACTCTTTTAGTCACTGATCAATACCGCCATGATATATGGTGCATAAGCTTTATCGATATAGATATCCGATTAGTCGAGTTTAAGACTTTCGAGAGAATAAAAATGTTTTTCGGAAGATACCGCATGCGGTGGAACGATGAGCGGTATGAGATATTTGACGATACATCTCCTAACCAGCATAGTCGGATAGAGGAAAATAATTCAGCTCTGAAAATATTCGATGTAGTACCAGCTGGTGGAAGCAGAGGGAGACTTCCATTCCGTTGGAAACATCAGCTTGAGAAGGACCTGGCTTCACTTTCCGTCTCCAATTCACGCCAAATGGCTGAAAGAAGAAACCACTGATGCATTATTGTTAAATCGGCAATCATGCCAAAGGAAGATCATAAAAGTGGCCTGTCAAGGTTACTATAATTTTCATTTAGAGGGGTTTAATATGACATCACACTGTCCCATCTCGAAGGGGTCTAATTGGATTTGCGAAAAATCATTTTTTGGGGTGCCATCGGTGATAGGACAACTTGAAGAGGTTATTTGGTGTGGTTTTAAGGTTTCTGTAAAAGTACTAATATAGATTTCTGAAAATTTGAAGTCAAGTTTCTGTTGATCGCTCCATCTAGTTCTGATATCCATACCATAACATCATATGCGAAAGAGTGTCGGTTTTACCCTCGACAAATATGAGATAAATCCCCATTTCTAACACGATGGCTCTCAGCAGACATAAAGGACCATAGAAAGACCATTGCATATCTTCAAACTAGTACTTTTTACCGGTAGTAACTCATTCTCTTTTTGGAATGTAATAATATATTTAATTAAAGTTTTTAGTCTAGAAGTGTGGCTGTGGTGGTTAGGTTATACTTGAGCCGATTTTTTGTAATTTTATATAGAAACTAATTCGACTGTATGTACCATTATTATAATTAACAAGACAATTCCATATGCGATATATTTAATTTTATTACTTGACTTACATGATATTAAGTTAAACTCCACTCGCATACTAATTACGAATTACGAAGGAGTACAAACATGCAAAGCATAAGCAAATGAATCACCTCCCACATTGGGTTATGCAACTTTGAAAACTCTAATTTCGTGTTTCTTCTTAGCATCCACAAGTATTTATATGATAAATGGACAAGGAAAATCAAAAAAAGGTAGTGGAAAAAAAACTAAAAACTTTTTGGAAATTTAAATTTAAAACAAAACTAAAGTTGGACGCCTAGTGAAGCACAGGACAGAGTAGCAACCCAGACCAAAGGCAAATATGAGTAAAGAAAAAACGAGTGGTACTCTCTCTTCGCCATGCAAGCCCCACAGCGCAAGAGCAAGAGTTTTTCGTGCTCTGTTATTTAATCGTAAAACTCAAACTATAAACGCGTATTTTCTCGAAATTTTAAAATACACAAAAGCAACAATTGGCACAGAAATAAATAATGGATAAATATGCGGTAAGGTGGTATGTAAATATATCTACATTCAGCTTAGAGCTTAAGCGGAACTTGCGAAGTCTGCAAAAAAAAAAAAAAAAACAAATCCAATTGAATACAAAATCACATATACTATGTATGCAAATACTACCCAAGCAAATCTATTTGAATTTGCATAAACTCGTGTGCGTATTTGACTATTTGAAAATTGTGCGCTTGCGTGCGTATGCGTGTGTGTGTGTATGTGTGTGTGTGTGGTGTTAACCAACAAGAAGTTGTCATTAGAAAATTTATTCCTGACACGAATACCGCAAATTCATTACAATGCATTGTTCACAACAACAACAACAACAACAACAGCAATATATTTCAAGATCTACACACAGCTCAGACGCATCGACCCCAGGTCATATGGACACTTTGAGGACAATCCCTGTCTGCAACATTAGTATAACCAACACAAAGTCAGCTCACTTGACAGTTCATTTTTGCTGTTGCTTGAAGCAAATCCAGTTTGTATGTAAGTTGTATGTACATATATACATTTTTAGTTATATATCTAACCCAAGAAGACGTGCGTTGGACAGAGATTTGTACGCACATCTTGGTATAAACTTATATAACTGTGCACAAGTGCATACACATATGTACATATATATAGTTTGTGGGAAATATTTCGCATGTCCCTGTCTAAGCTTTCAGCAATAAGCTTAGAGCTATTTTCAATACCGTTTTGGTGTGATTAGCTCCACCCCCACCTCAACTTCCAACTATCATCTCTGCTCTGTCGAAACCCTGCAGGGAAAGTTATTAGTTGTAGACCAGAATGAACTAGACTGAACTAAAAAAAATTGGTTCGACCAATTTATATTGCACGTTCTTGGCGGAAGCCGTATGCTTAGAAGTGCGTTTTACTATGCGTAGTGTCATGATTTCACAAGTCCTCGGGAGACCAAATTTCAAAATTATAGAGACTATTTTCTTACCTTTCATGTATATGATGAAATGATATATTATTACTTGGTCCGAAGTATGTAAGTACCAGAAGGAGAAGAGTTAGATGCAACAAATTATACATATACCGATCATATCAGAATGACGAGCTGAATTGATATAGCCATGTCCGTCTGTTCGTACGTTCGTCTATATGAACACAAACTAGCCTCAGTTTCTGAGATAATTCAATAAAACTTTGTAGACGGATGCATTGGTACATTTAAACTTAAATTTGTCACAGCCGGTCAGATCGGACGACTATAGCACATATCAATTTGCAACCGATTTTTAAGATTTGAAATTTTGTGCCGAGCTGTTTATAAATAAAGAATTGCACATTGGTACTGAAAATTACCGAAATTGGGCGACTATAACATATATGTAGCTCCTATACATCGATTTTTGCAGAGATGAGACTTTGGTCAAAACTCCGTCATAGCAGCAGCTAAAATCGCGAAAGTTGATACTCTACACACGTAACTTCGAATAGACATTGGTACTGAAAATCATCGTATTCGGCTGAAGACAGTCCTTCTTTCTTGCTTTTTTTTTCAATTTAGTCGCCCCTCAGCAGAAAATTTAAACCAATTTGAGAGTATTTTGTAGCACGCGTTCGGACGCGGCTTATGATTGTCAATGCAAGTAAAATACAATTTTATTTGTGCATACTTCACGGAGATATAAAAAATACTCCAGTATAAACAGAACTCTGAATCCAATGTCTGGCATCAACAACCTCACACTTATTATGACGCCAATATGAAACCTGTTTCTGGTGATTTTCGGCATATTTGTAAGCAAATACTGAAATGTTATAATATGATCATTAACATACTAGTTCATTACTATAATAATTACATATGTATTAAAAGTTTAACTTTCGAACATAAGGTACATACGCATTTACATAGACTTGTATAACCAAAGGGAATTTTCAAAATTTTACACAAAATTGTTGGAAATCTGCATACATATGAATACTTTACACATATCGCTTACAAGTAGTCTTATAATACTGTAATATTGTGGAATGCAACGCGGTGAGTGGTAAGATTATTGCATAGCTAAGTAATAGAAATATACATGACCTTACATAAAGGGTGATCCTTTTCGAGGTTCCCTACTTTTTTAAAGAAAAAAACACAGAAAATTCAATTTTAATGGGAAATGCTTATTATCATTCGAAAGAACATTCTTTGGAATATATTTTTTGAAGATTATCTCCTTCAAATGTTGGCCATCCACCTTTTGAGTCCAATTTTCGATATCTCGTTCGAGTATTTTGATATTTTGCTCCAAGGCTTGAATCGAAGCGTGATTATCGCACATCTTCGTGGTCAATCAACGCGAAATTATTTGCTCACCGAAGTATTCTCTCAATAAATCCATTGATCAAATATTCGATTATCATGGCGCGATAACGGTCGCCATTGACAATACGTTTTCACCGGCATCATTTTTGAAGCAATTTTTTTCTTCAATTTTTTTGATGAAATGGCTGCTCCTGAATCTCTTCAGTTTGCTTTTCGTCCCAAATGCGGCATTTTTGCTGTTTACATACCCATTGAGCCAGAAATGGACCTCATCGATGAACAAAATTTGGCTCACAACGTCGGATCTTCTTGGAATTTTCAAGAGCCCATAGAGCGAAGCGATGCCGCCTGGGAAGGTCGAGCGGCTTCCGTTCTTGCACAAGCTGAATTTCGTACGCTTTCAATTTAAGATCTCGATGTGAAATGCGTCGTTCAATAACTCAGTCCGGGTTGCTGCGAACTGCGCTGAATCGACTCTCCACGGTCTTCTCTTTGTACACTCTCAGCTACGACCGCTATATTCTCCTCACTGCGTACTGGACGTAATCTATTCGGTCGAATATTATCCGGTAATGAATGCTGGGCTCAAGATTGGGGAAGGTGTTTAGAATAGTACTCTCAGTATGCCGATTATTTTGACCATAAGTTGAGTGAAGAGCTCGAAACACATTCTTTACAGAACGTGAATTTTCGTGATAAAGTTGAATGATTTGTAAACGTTCTTCATTCGTAAGTCTTTCCATGAGAAAATGCCAAACAATACTGAACAAAAATAACATTACAGCTTAACACGACTCACGCGTGATCTATCAGAAAAAGGCTATTGAAACAAGTACCTCTACTTGGATCAACCTTCATATATCATTTACCATCCTTCAACATTTTCTATATGTGACTACATCCATTATTACATATGTATATGTATGTATGCATGCTAACAAGCATATTTAGCCTTTTTGCTCGATGTGTAAGCCGCAACATAATTACTCTACTAATGAGTACTAGCGCCAACTAACATACAAGGATCTCGGTTTGTTGCTAGAATTCTGGTGAGCATATTGAAAAAAGAAAACATCAAAAGTCATAAGTATTCTATTTACATAGTAGAATTTCCGTTAGAAATCGCCTTTTTTTTTAAAGAAAAGGTAAGACTTAGACGAGGTAACTATTGCCACATAAAATATTCCACTTCTTTTGTCATAGAGTGTAATTTCAATTATGTAGTAAATAAATTCAGTTGAGTGGCATTTGTCGGTTGCCATGAGCTTAGGTATGGTAAGCTGAAAGTAGTGAGCTTAAAATCTGAACTTCAGATTTGGAATATGTCATGTGTGGTGAATAAATTAGTGATGGCTTCATTTGAAAAAAATTAAATAAGTAAGAAAAATAAAGCAAAACAAAATTACCTAACGAATTGGCTTAACGGGAAAAGACGCATATTTTTGAACAAAATTTCTCCTTACTAAAAGTTAATTTTAATCAAGTACATATTGACCATTATTACCTATAATGTTTTTTCATTTTTCGGAAGACTTCATATTTCCATTCTGTGGTTTATCGGCGAAGAACTTGGCCAAATGATTTTCAGTGGCTCTTCGGTCGAACAATTTTTGCCATCAAGAGAATTTTGCAAGGACCAGAACAAAAGGTAGTCATGAAAGTCAGAGCTATAAGGTGGTTGCATTATCGTGTGTAATCCAGTTATAATCACCCGTTCGACTTTGTGGCGGTTCAGAGGCGTTTCACTGATATTAAATTCGTCAAACAAAGTTTTTGTGCGTTTTCCGTTACGTATTTGATATATTTTGTGGTTGTCAAATTTTTTTTTTTTTTTTGACCGACTACATTCACTACAAAAGATATATTCATGTGGCACCCAAACATCTTTGAGTACCCAACACTTTTTAAATAATTCGGAGCTGTCGCGTGATTAATGCCTAATGTCTAAACTATCTCTTGATAGCTCGCAACTATAGCATTGTTCTCTTGATAGTACCGGTCCTGCTCTGCCAGTTGCAGAATTTCTTTAGGTTTTTGTGTGTTCCGACTCGAACGAGGTATATCTTTGACATAAAAATTTCCAAAACGGAGTTGAACAAACTACTCCTGGGTCCCGGGTTTACTTACAGCATTTTCACGTTAAACTCCACACTCACTTTTCGGCCTGTTTTTACAAAAAAAAAAAAAAAAAAAAAAAAAAAAGAAATGAAGAAAAAAATGTTCTCTTCTTTCGGACATATGGACATGGCTAAATCAACTTTGTTCGTCATTCTAATACGGTTGGTATATTTTTATTTGTGTTTAAATCTTCTCCTTTTGGTACTTACACACTTCGGAGAAAAGTTATTGTAATATACCATTTCACGTACATGAAAGGTATAAAAAACGTCCATAAGTATTTCTTAGAAAACTACTAATTTTCAAATCAAAATAATCTTGTACAGCAATGACAATTTACATATATCTCATGTGTAAAAAAGTGTAAAAAAACGTCATCTTTCAAACACGATTAGTTTGACGCAATCTAGTGATAAAAACCGTCACCAATTTTCCATTTCAAAATTTTTATCTCGAAAATTAGTTTATTTCAACATATTTACTTTATATACAATTTTATTTAGAAGAAGTTTTTCTAGATAAGGCTATGTTTTGAAATCTGTCAAACTTAAATTTCAACCCAAAAATGATTTGTTTTAGTTAAAAGTCAGACATATATGAAACGGGATCGCTTAACAACCGCACAATGCGTTAAAGTTGTTGAAACCTACTGCAAAAATGGTAATTCAAATTGTGATGCACATAATCGGCCAACTAGTCAAGCAATTGGTAAAATTTTAAAGAAATTTGAAGAACCTAGATCGGTTACAGATGTTGTAAGGCTTGTGCGTAATCATTCTGTTCGTTCCACTACAAATATTGCTGCCGAAGACCCGAACGTGTCTATTTCTCAAGGTTCTCATGAGCTAGGACTTTCCAACGGAACATTATGGCCTTTTTTGCATTTGCACTTACACCTACATCCATATAAAGTTCAGCTAACACAACAACTACAGCACTAAATGGATACGTAAAAAAGCAAAATGGTTGCAGTTGTGGCTCCGAGAATCTTTAAATAATTGAAGAGAGGCCTTTACACCAAAAACAAAACAAAAAAACTTACTGCCTGCTGCTCCCTTGGTCTGGAGGTGTGATTCGACCTTACTTCTTTGAAAACGACAACGGCGAGACTATCACTGTCAATTCGAAGCGTTAAAGTCGTATGATAACCAATTTTTTTCGCCTGCAGTTGAAGAACAAGACTTGGACAAGATGGTGCCACATGCCACACAAAACGAGCGAACATGGCTGTATTGCGAGAGAAATTTTCCAGCCGCGTAATCTCTCACCTTAGCGTTGTCAAGTGGCCACCGAAATCGTGCGATTTGAAACCGTTGAACCATTTTTTGGGAAGCTAGGCGGAAGACCGTGCTTATGCGGATAAACTTTTAACTTGCGAGCACTTGAAAACTAAAATTCGTCAAGTTATGGCTGAGATACCGCCCAAAACTGGTCGAAAATTACCTCAAACGGAACAAAGTTTTCAAAAATTAACGAGACGGCCATTTAAATTATTTAGTATTTCACATATACATAGGGGAAAAATTTATAATAAAATAGGAATTTCTTAAAAAAATATTTTAAATGCATTTTATATACATTTATTTTGGAAATCTCAACCCTTTATATTGCCGTTGAGTTCTTAAAGTACCAAGAAATTAAGTATTCTTTGTAATTATTTTCGCGATCGGTGCTCGAAACAACAGGTTGAGTAACCTGCATTTGTATTAATAGCAGTGAAAGGATACAACAATTATATCTTCAATTTTTCATGCTAAGATAATTTTCTTTACCATCAATCCATAAAAAAAACACCTTCAATCGCCTGGAACTTAACCCTCCCACCAAACTGTAGCCGAAAAGGGGAAACAGTCTCTTCTGTTGTTCAAGAAACACTAAGATAATTTCTCAAAAGAGATGAAAACAAATCATTTACCCCAGTGACAAGAGACATCACGTTGGCACGTCATCAACAAAATTTATTTACGCCCCAGAATATAGGACCCTTGAATTTATAATAGAATTTCGTAGACCAATTTATAAGTTTTTCCCATGATGCAGCCGTGAATTGTATTGATGAAACAACACTTTTCTTTTTCCAAATGCGGTCGTTTCTGCTTCAAATCAATATCGAATCAGTCCAAAAGTTCTGAATAATATTCACCGGTGATCGTTTTACTCTTTTCAAGATAAACAATGTGATTGACACCTCGTGCATCCCAAACTGTAGCCTTGTTGGTCAACAAATCCACCTTGGCCTTCTTTGGTGCACATAACCCGCTATCTTGATCGAAATGTTTCCTCTACGATTACAAAACGGCGCAAAAATTTCTTTGGATTGCGGTTGAACATCGCCAAACACTCCTTGGAAGTGGTTCCATCGTAGAGCAATCGCGGCCATCGCGCGGATAGCCTTTTCATGTCTAAATATTCATGTAAAATGTGATTTACCAGCTCGGTTGAGATTCCTACAGCCTCAGTCACCTCATGCACTTTTCACGGATTTTATCCACGATTTGTGGAGCGACGATATTTTTTGGGCGACCTGAGCACTCAGCATCACTTGTACTGGTACGACCACAATGGAATTAAGTAAACCACTTCTTACCCATTGAAATTGATGGTGCAGAGTCCGCATAGTATTTATCAAGTCCATCCTTGGTTCCGGTGATGTTTTTTTTTAAGAAAAAAAAATGCTTAATGAGCAAACGAAATTCACGAAAAAGAAATTTCGTTAAAATTCACGTGGTTGTCTGCCTTCAATGGCTGTCAAACACAAACTAAATGGCACAGCGTGCTCAAAATTTTACAGCAGTCGATTAGTCGGTAACAGTTAACGGGAGCAGTGTTGTAAATACAGTAACTGCACGGCAAATTCAAAAAGTCAATGACTTATAAAACAGTCTTCATATGTATATAATTACCTATTTTATTTCAGTAAATTTATTAAAAAATTTAAATAAAATTAAAGGTAGCTTATTCGGTTCTGTCGTGATAAAGAGTTCTCTTGAATTTGTCTGATCTGGAAATTGTGTTTACTGTATTTTTTGCAATAAATTTGAAATGTTCATGAAAGTTATAAGGATTTTGGCGCGGCCGATGACACCACTTCTTATTTGTTATTTATGTCCTTTTTAGGTGAACTTTAAACAATACCGGAAACTTAATGCTTGGTTTCAGCCGTTTTTTGCTTTTTAATTTAACCTAAAGCTATAGTTTTATATCAATACTCAAAACGACTTTTGTAACCCTCAAATCCGCATTGCTCCACAAATGATCTTTTAGATTCGTATAAAATTTTGTAGTTGGGTACGTCATAAAGTTTACAATAAATTGAGTTAAAATTTCAATCTTAATGCAAGGAAATCGTGTAGTGAATTTAAAATTAAAACGAAAAGGGGAAATTCAAAAAATCATTAAATTTGTTTTCACCAAATTCAATTAAAGCACATTTTAGTTGTTTCCTTCATTCACTAGACTACTTATTAATACTGAACTTAAAAAGCTTTAAAAGTCACACAGAACGAGCAATAAATTTACTGCCGCCGCCAACCTTGTGTTACACTTTTTATGAGCGACATAATTTATTATTCCCAAAAGTACAACTATAACTAACAATTTATGTATACATACATACATACAAACATATAAATATGTGTGTAAGTGGTTCACCCAGACGGCAGACCGCATTACCAGAAAATATTGAAATTAAAATGAATATTAACTGTTTATGCGAACTTTACTGCCACTCAACTACTAAATCACATCGTAAAGCAAACGCAACTGCATGACAAACAAATACATTTACGAGTATGACATGTATTGTCAACAACAACAACAACAACAACAACAACAACAACAATAGCAACAGTAGAATTGCAGAGACAGACATAACAGTAGGGCGTCGGTGCGACGTTTGAACATATTATCGCTCACATACTAGCGTGAAAGGGAGATCAGCATACGAGTGATGGCGGCAGCAGCAGCAGCAATTGTGATGGCAGGCATTTGGTTTTCATATTGCACAATATGCGAGGTTGACCACCAGCAGAGTAGCCAAAGAGTCAGTCAGCAATAGTTACCGGTCACCATTAGCAGCAGCCTAAAATTTCATCCATCACCATCTTCACCACCGCCGTGTGTGTGTGTCTTCATGCATCAGCTGGCTTTAGCTATCAAACGCTTTAAGTTTGCTACTCCAGGCGCTGCCGCATCTCTATCTCTGGTCAGCCACTTTGTATTGCCGCATTTGTTGGTAATTATTTTAAATTACTCTCTCAACAAATGCCGTGCATTGCTACTCTGGTGGCACTACATTGCTGCACACGCGCACATACTCGTACACAGGTACAATTAATACTTTGTGCTTGTGATGATTTTGATGGAAAATCTAATGATATGCATTGCAAGAAAACGAAAAAAAAATAGTTAAAAATGGAAAATCAAAATCAAAATGAATAGAAAATAATAGGCTGAAATAGAAGAATGTATGTAAACAAGAAAATCAAATTACTAAATGTAGAAAAGCGAATACGGAAGAGCTAAATTCGAGTTGAGCGGAATTTGGGACAACCAGTTACCTGTTAAAATTGTCTTCTTTCGTCAACTATGACCCCAGAGTGGGCGAGTGGACAGTACTGCTTACTATTAACCAAAGGATTTGACTTGACACAGGTCCTCCCAAAGTATAAATAATTATGGAAAAAGGTTATTTTTATATTATGATTGTGGTTATCCTAGATAGAGGTAATGTCCAAATCTAAGAATATTTTTGTCTCATTAAAGTAAAAAAAAACAAGTCTCGGTTATGGTATGATTCAAACTCTGTGAATAACGTTCAGTAAGAACTTCAGGCTTCATTCCTATAAGAGCTTCTTCGCTACGCTCATGTCTTCGCTGCTACCTATTACATGTAGTATCTAATCATACTGCATTGTAAAGGGTTTTCCAATAAGGTTGATATGATTTCTAAGTGTCGTTTTGGCCATTTTTATATGTCATGATCTGTCATTTGTTGTCCATTGTATTCAGTAACGTTTGCATTTTCATCCATTGACCACCATAAAATACGCGAATTTGCTAACTTTGCCTTGGAATAAATTGAAAACGATAACGATTTCTTTAAGAAAATCATATTCTCCGATGAGGCTCACTTTCATCTGAGTGGTGCGGTAAATAAACAAAACTGTCGATTCTGGTGTGCAGAAAATCCACAATTATTATTCATGAAAAACCATTATATTCACCTAAATTGACAGTTTGGTGTGGTTTTTGGTCTGGTGGAATCACGTACTTCTTCCAAAATGAAGCTGGTAGCACCGTTACTGTCAATGGAGAGCGGTATAGATCGTTGATAATCAACTTTTTATGGCCACAATTGGAAGAAGTTGATCTTAACAATATCTGGTTCCACCAAGACGGGGCTACGTATCACACAGCACGTGCAACAACCGAATTATTGCGAGAAAGATTTGAAGATTCGATTATTTAAAGAAGTTGCGACATTGAATGGCCTCCAATAAGTTGTGATTTAACACCATTAGAATACTTATTATGAGGTTATTTGAAATCATTGGTCTTTATCCATATACCAGACTAACTTCAAGCTAATTATGGCATACAACTTGAGTTAGTGGAAAAAGTGCTCAAAAATTTGGTTCAGCGAATTTGATCCTGTAAAAGAAGTCGTGGAGGCCATTTGAATGATGTTGTATTCAGAACTTAAGTGTATCGATTGTACTTCACATTAAATAAAAAAACATTTAATTTTTTTAAGAAACCATATCACTCTTATTGCAAACCCCTATATATGCCTTAATCCGTATGTGTTTTTTGGGAGATGATATAACATAGTGTCGGTATTTCAAATGGGTTCGTTAGATATACGAAGCGCTAAACCTTTTCTTACCGATGTGCTGAAAGTGAATCTAAGTGAGGATTTCCCATTTAAACTTAATGATGTTAGATGTTGGAATCTGAAGCAATTTGAACATAACGATATGTGATATGATATGATATATGAGATGCTGAAATGCTTGAAGAGATGGCCAAAAAATTAGGAGTGTTTCAGAAGGCTTCAAGACTGGTGATCTTTCCTTTAGAAATGAGAAGGAGGATCTGCTGCATAACGTTCAGAGTATATTGAGTTTATGGAAGAAACATTACTTCACTTTGCTTAACTGCAGTAATGGCGCAATATCCGGGAATGGCGAAAAAGAAAACATCATGCGATGACGGTTGGTATAGAAAGACGTGCCATCACCATCGACTATGATGAAGTTTGATTACCCGCTTAAGAAATAACAATGCGGAGGAAGCCGATGGTTTACTGGCTGAACTATTCAATCATGATGGCGAAGAACTGACAAACAACATTCATTAACTTCTTTGCCGCATTTGGTTAGATGTAAACATGTCCGACATGAGCCTCCTCAATATCGCTTATATGGAATTACCGATCGCACTGTATGGAAGGCTAAAGCAAGCAGTCAACAAGCTGATTGAATCTTATTAGTGTGGCTTTAGATATGAAAAATCTATCATTGGCCAAAATTTCGGTAAACGTCTGAGTTTGGTATTCTCGAAAAATATATACGACTACGAAATCTGAGACTAAGCTAAGCCAGAAGTGCAGTCTCAAGGTTTCCGATAAGATAACTCTCTATAGTGTGACTTCTTTACCTTATGCTGGAGAAATCTTATATCAGAGTATACAACTGGTAGTGAATACGGATGATATTGATATCGCTGACCTCAACAATATCCACGTACGTTCTACTTTCTCTGGACTTGATAAAGAAGCGAGTCGAATGAGTCTTGCAGTCATAACTATGAGGGCGTATATAATTCTAATCAATATCCAAAGCTCAGCATTGAGATCCAACGCAGAATCACGCTTACCAACAAGTGCTACTGAACTCTCCGGCGAAAAATGTTCTGCGGAAGATTTATTCTGTAGACGACGGAACAGTGGTACATTAAAATTCTTCAGCAAATTAAGAGACAGAAGGAACGAAAATAATCCAGCTTTGATTATTCGATGCAGTACGTGCTGGTGAAGACGGAGGCATATCAAATGGAAAGATCAGATGGATGTGGAAGTAAAAAACAAGATATCTTTGAAACTCCCATCATCGCTGAATAAGATATACTCTTAAGTTAAGAATTCAAGTTAGGGAATCCTTATAGACAACTCAGTGGAAGAGAAATGTCATGAGACAGTATAATGGATGGTTGGGAGAGTGCCGAAAAGCTTTCCTTTTTGTATCCTAAACTCGGCTAACAATCATGTATGAAAAAGAAGCAGAAGCGTTGGAAATATTAGAAAAGCTTTTTGTGGTGCTAATGGATAACTACGCAGAAGAAAATCTTGCTTTTATCATCGCCACAAATAAATTTTTGCATATGAAAGAATTCTAATATCGTCCTTAGACGCTATCCTCATTTATATGAGACCTACCAAGTTTGAACGCATTACACTCTAGTATTTTTGATTCAAATTTGATATGATAATGACAAATACCAGATGATCCAGTTCTGGAATTTATATATAGATTTAAAGCGTCTCTGGCTTCGTCTACAAAATCTTATCAATGTTTATTGGATTTGTGGCGATTCTCTTCTCCCAAAACAAAGAATAGACGATCTCACTTCAGCTTATCTACAGAAGAAATACTTCTGGCTACTCAAAATATTACCGAGCATGTAAAGGGTGTTTTTTATAGAGGTATAGAACTTTAAGTTGGCATTACTTTTCAAGATGGCGACCGATTTAACAGCTGTCAAGCGATTTATTCTCAGTTTGGTTTGGCAATTCATCATGAATAGACTCACGCCTGAACAACGCTTGCAAATAGTGCAATTTTATTTCGAAAATAATGGTTCTGTGCGGAAAACGTATCGCGCACTACGGCCATTTTAGCGATGTTTAGCGATGAAGCGCACTTCTGGTTGAATGGCTACGTCAACAAACAAAACTTCCGCATTGGGAGTGAAGGTAATCCTCAAGTGTATGTTGAAACACCGTTACATCCAGAAAAACTGACTGTTTGGTGTGCTTTATGGGCTGGTGGAATCATTGGTCCGTACTTTTTCAAAAACGATGGTGGCCAGAACGTTACAGTCAATGGTGATCGGCATAGAGCCATGATTACTAACTTTTTCATTCCTGAATTGAATAACCATGATGTCCAGGAGATGTGGTTTCAACAAGACGGCGACACATGTCACACCGCTCGTGCCACAATAGATTTATTGAAAGACACGTTTGGTGACCGCCTAATTTCACGTTTTGGACCTGTGAATTGGCCTCCAAGATCTTGTGATTTAACACCGCTAGACTACTTTCTGTGGGGCTATGTAAAGTCATTGGTCTATGCGGATAAGCCGCAAACGCTTGACCATTTGGAAAACAACATTCGCCGTGTTATTGCCGATATACGGCCACAAATGTTGGAAAAAGTCATCGAAAATTGGACGTCCAGATTGGACTACAACCGCGCCAGCCGTGGCGGTCATATGCCAGAAATCATATTTAAAATGTAATGCCACAAGATTATCTTTCGGATAAATAAAATTCATGTCAATCGATCGTTGTTTTATTGCAACTTAAAGTTCTATACCTCTATAAAAAACACCCTTTACATTGTAACTGTAGATGTCGCTTTGTTCTTCAAAAACCATTATATGAAGAAACTGAATATACCGTGAGCAACAAGTCTCTCTTGGAACAAAATATTACTTGAATAAAATTGAATAAATACACGCTGACAGCAAATCTTCTTTGGGCGCATAAAGATGATATGGCTAACTTGTAGAATTGTCTGCTTCATAGCATCATTCCGTTGCTGATGAAGCAGCATTAGCTTAGCAATTTCCAACGCTCTTGTGGTAGAAACGTCAATCGTGCTACTAGACAACTGTTGCAATCTACGTTGGACTTCGTCGTCATCTCGCAAAGGTGATGATGATGGTGCAGTGTGCAACAAAAATGGTCGCCACAAATTGCCAATAGGCCGCCGCTGACCGTAGTCCGCACAACAGTGTGACTTTGCGTCGCATAGCATCTTCATATACTATGACTGCATACATACACACATACATATGTATGAGCACAAACATACATATATAAAATTTGTTTTGTACTTCTATACATTGTGTTGCGTTATAATTGTTGTTATTGTTATTACTATTTTTGTTTGTTGGTCACTGATTACTGTGCCGTCATACACGCTGTGCGCAAATGTTGAAATTCAAAATTATGCTGATTTCGTATTTGCAATTATTGCTGTCCATCTTGCAGTTGGCTACCAAGTTGCCTACATATTATGAATGTACAAATCTTTACATATATACATGTATGTATCTATTGCGGTGACAAAATAAACTAGTTTATAACTACTATGTAACTAATTTCTCAAGCAAGCTCGACTGTACTGTATATTGACATATAAAGTCTTTTGATTTGAACAAGGCGGTGTTCTATTATTTTGAACAAAAATTAACTACACCCACACTAGTTCAAAGAGAACTATTTAAGTTTCAAATCTAAACCGAAACTGATTTGTTTACAAAAGTATTGGAGGCAAAGAAAAATTCACGAAAATTCTAACTATTCAAAAAATTAAAAAAAAGGCCGTCTTCGGCCTATCTGAAAAATCGGTTGTAGGGCGCTATATGATATAGTCCGAATACGATGATATTTAGTGTCAATATTTATTCGAAATTACGTGTGTAGGATATCAAATTGCATGCCCTCAGAAACTTTTTTGACGCATTTTTTAACGCAAAACTTCATATATAAACAAATCGTTTGTAAGGGGGCTATATGATATAGTATTCCGATTATGAAGATTTTCAATACCATTATATTTTTGAATTTACCAAATACCAAATTTCTCCAAGCTTCTAGAGATTTTTTTGACGTATTAATGAACTAAATTTTCAAATCTTAAATCTGAAAAATTGGTTGTATATATGTTAGAGTGGTCCGATCCGGTTACGACAAATGTTTCTATAAATGCAATAGTGCATTTGCCTACGAAGTTTGTTTGAAATATCACAAAAACTGAGAGACTAGTTTACTTTCATATACACGGAGGAACAGACGAGCATACGGGCATGGCTAAATCAACTCAGCTTGTCATTCTGAAACGATCGATATAAATTTTGATGAGTCTATCCTTTCTCCTTCTGGTACTTAAATACTTAAGTTAATATATTATATCAACGCACATGAAAGGTATATACGCTCCATTCTGAAAGGCCTGTGACTGCTAGATTCACATCAAGAAGCATTTTTGTTGTAAACTAGTACTTTTTCGGACCAGCTTTACTGATAAGTCATTGTCGGGCAATTACTAAGATATCATATGCTGTAACCAAAAAGGTCGCATAGGATTTTGCTCGTTTTTTCTTCTCTGTTAAATACTTTCATAAAAATATGTATAGTTGATGTGCAAGTACAAATGTTGCATGTAGCACAGCATGATATGTTGCTATGTTGCTTCGTGCAAACACTCTGGGTTCAAGTACAACATCATCATTCAGCTTATGGGTCATAAAATACAATTCTATAAATTATGTAATAAATGCAGAAGCTTAATTGATGTTTTTTGCGAATACAAATATACTTTATTGCAATGTGTTTCAATAAAAAATTTCAGATATTTACATTAGGAGAATTTTGCAAATGAAGCTCAAATTACTTTCATTATCGAAACGCTCGTTAAAATCTTGCTAGAATTCGGAAAAAATTTGTTTAGCTTGTAAAATGGAAAAAACGTAGTGTGAATTCCGTCCCGCTTGAAATAAATACGTGCTTTAACTGATGTAACATAGACTCTAAGATCTAGCGATCATCTCTAACACACATCTCTAAATTCTGCTTAGTCTACCTTACTAAATTTCTGGAGAGGGACTCTCAGGGGTATATTTTCTATAATGACTCCCAACATTCATTGGGTTCAAACCAGTTTTTGTTATTGCAAAAAAGTAAACATTACAGAATTTAAAATATTGTCCATCGGAAGCGACTACTTTTTCCCATCTCTATGCCAATTTTCGAATACCATCTCCAAAAACTGAGTCTTTTCTGTACTGGATCCAATCATTAAGCCATTTTTCGATTTCTTCCAAAGACCCGAAAGGGTGAACTACCAAATCGTTTTTTATCCGTTGAAAAACCAAATGTCGGAAGAAGCATAGCTTGGAAAATACAGCGGTTGGGGTAAGATTTTCCATTTCAGCGTTTACACGTAGTTTTTGACCATTATATCCACGTGGTGCCGAGCCTTGATGTCGGGTTTTCGTGCAATGCACAGCTCAAACGCATTAGTTGTAGTCGATAAAGAGTCAGGACGCTATTTGTTTTCGACGCTAAAATCACCACTTTTGTAGCGTCGAAACCACTCTCTACATGAGTTACTGAGCGCCGCAGTTTCACGATACACTTTCACAACCATTCGATGGGTTTCAGCTGTACTTTTCTTCCAATTAAAATAGGAAATCAAAACTTCTCGCAAATGCTGTTTTTTTTTTACCACAAATGCGGACATTTCTAAAAAGCAAATTAATTGCCTCTAAGATCGGCCACAACATGCAGGAGCCATCTTTTGAGAAGAGGCCGAATTAATTTGTCCACCCAATGGGGTGGTCTCAGAAGAAGTATTTTCCTGTGCCTACCTCACTCTTATTTCCCTCAGTATAGATATGGATATCTTCACTGTTGCCGATGTGATTGGATCGTCACTTTCGAACAAAGTCCTCAAAAAAGCAAGAAATTTGGTATTCTGCAGACGTGAATTCAAGTTAATATCGACACTGAGAATCATCGCAAGACTATAACATATAGCCCATCTACAACGGATTTCTGAGATATAAGAATTAATATTCAATCCTGAAATTCAATACAATAAATTTGATATGTTCGTTAAACGTATAAGACACTTATTTTTTGTTGTTAAGTAAAAAAGTCATTACTGTGTCCTATATAAGTATGTATGAGTAATTTTGGAACATAACTCCTATCGACCAGCTTCTCAAGCTCTTCGTACTCAAGCATTTCGTATTCTTTCCTTTTTTCAGCAAATACGTCTCGCTCGCCTGTTTAGTTCACTGAATAGATACCACCCCGCACGTATCATGGTTGATCATAACGTTGCGAGGTAGTGGAGGCAGTGCTTCTTTTTCTTGAAATGCCGTCCCACAATTCCCACATACCGAGTTGCTGCTGCGTGCTCTCAAGGGAGAAAAAGTGCAAGTCGAATAGAAAACCGTTTGACTGTCAATTGTGATTACGCCTTTTCAACGTCTAACCTTTCTTTCGTTTGTTGATGGACGTACTTAACTACACAGAAACTGTTGCGTATCTTGGCGTGTCTTCTACCACAACATATTCAACTTGCTTTAGAGATACTCGAACCGGAGACAGTCATGCCGACCACCCCTTTTGGTGATGTTTCGTCACGTAGGTTGAATTTTCCGGCTGTTGTGCCGAAGATACCCTCTTTGCCCACGATAGCATTAAGGCCACCAAACACAATTTTGACTAGGATGGCAGAGGCAGTGTTCGTAAGTACGCTTTAGGTACACTTAAAAGTCATTTTTGGTCACTTTTTCTACCGTTCATCCCTGGTGTGAATGAGAAAAGTCGCCGATGAGGTCCCCATCACACCACAGATGGAACACCATTTACGCTCTTTTATCGAACCGCTGTAGGAAATTTCGTAAGGATTCATTCATTTTCATACGTTCTTTTCGCGTTCATCACATTTCTTGGTTGGTGGTGATGGCAGTTTTAATTTTTACAGGGACAATGACCAGACCAGATTTAGAAACCGGACATTCCAGGTGCATACTCTCAAAATCAGTGAATGCGAGTCAAAAACTTTCCTAAAATACCTAAGTTTCCCTTCAGTACTTCTCACATTGATACTTATCATAATGTTTGCATAAAAGTTAAATTATAATCATTTTGAACCACACTGACACATACCAATTCACGGAATCATTTATAAAATTTAGTTTTTGCCATGGATTTTATTACATAACCAGTGCGAATTAAACAGAAATTACCACGCGGATGGAATTCCTGAAGATTTCCGAGTTTTTTTCTCTCTCTTAATTTTTTTTTTTTTTTTTTTTTTGTGTGAAAGGATGCTTGGCGTTACTACGTGAACATGTATATACCATAAGTAATAAACACCAAATGATAATACATAATAACAAATAAATATGAAAAGGAAAAATAAACAAACAAACCAGATCTCCAGATGCAATGACTGTAATGGTCGATAAAGAAAAAAAAAAAGAAATGAATTTGGAAGAAGGCCATTTAATTGCAAGCTGTGAAGATGCAACGGTGATTAATCGAGGCAAATTCAAGAAAACAGGCCACAAGTTGAATGAAATAAAGGCAATAAAAACAATAAATTTATATGTGGGTATGTACATGTGTGCATTTATATGTAAATGAAAATATAATAAAATGGCAATTGGTGGCAAATGAAAGTGTGATTTCGCATTTATGTGCAGATATTTTAAATAAGTACATATATACTGAAAAATGCTGGTAAATGGTGATCCAAGTAGAGAAACTTTTTTCAAAAGCCTTTTTTTGACAGATCACGTGTGAGTCATGTCAAGCTGTCATGTTATTTTTGTTCAGTATTTGGCATTGCATCATGAAAAGACTTACGCCTGAACAACGTTTACAAATCATTCAAATTTATTGCGAAAATTCACGTTCTGTAAAGGACCGAATAGACCACGTCCAGCACGCAATCAAGAAGTGTACACAAAGACCGTGGAGAGTCGATTCGGCGCCGTTCGTAGTAACTCGGATTGACGTATGAAACAACTTGGCGCAGCTTACGTCGAGATCTTAGATTGAAAGCGTACAAAATACAACATGTGCAAGAACTAAGGCCGCTCGACCTTCCCAATCGACGTCGCTTCGATCTATGGGCTCTTGAAAAGTTCCAAGAAGATCCGACGTTTTCGATCCAAATTTTATTCAGCAACGAGGCCCATTTCTGGTTCAATGTGTATGTAAACAAGCAAAATTGCAGCATTTGGGACGAAGAGCAATCTAAATAGATTCAGGGGCTGCCACTTCCGCCAGAAAACAAACAACGTTTTGGTTTGTTTTGTGGGCCGGTGGAATCAGCGGTCCATAATTCTTCAAAAATGATGCCGGTGAGAAAGCAACCGTCTATGGAGACCGTTACGGTGCCATGATAACCGACTATTTGATGCCCGAAATTGAAAGTCGTGATCTCCGAGACATTTGGTTTCAACAAGACAGCGCCATTTCCCTCATATCGCATCAACCAATGCATTTATTGAGAGAAAACTTCGGTGACCAGATAATTTCACGTTTTGGGCCGGTCGATTGGCCACCAAGAACGTATGATATCACACCGTTAACCTTTTTCTTGTGGGGATATGTAAAGTCCAAAGTCTATGCGCGGACAATCCCGCTTTGATTCAGGCCTTCGAGCAAAATATCACGCGAAATGCTCCAATGAGTCGTCGAAATTGGAATCAACGGATAGACCATCTGAGACGTAGCTGCGGCCAACATTTGAAAGAGATAATCTTCAAAAAACAAATGCCAAAGAATGTTGTTTCGAATAATAATAAAAATTCCCCATTAAATTTTAATTTTCTGTGACTTTTTTTTCTTTAAAAATATAGGGGCCCCCCAAATGGATCAGCCCTTATATACCCGTATATATAGTTATATAAGTGTGTTGGTATGTAGTTAAGTGCCAATGTAAAAGTAGTTTTACTAGGTGTTTGCCTGGGAAAAGTTAAACACAGTTGCAACAGAATACCAAACCTGCAAACACTTGAGGACCATATGGTCCATTGGAGTACCTACAAATAGACTCCCTTGCACAATACAAGTTTAATTCGGCACAACCATTCTTCGTGTTTTATCGATCGGAATCTCTACACGAAGTCACAATGGTGCAATAAGTTCTATACTCGTATACAGAAAATGTGTGGAAATGAAACCCTAGGACATCGCAATTTTAACTGGAAAATATTTTTTGTATGGATTGTGGTTGCTTTTGGATTACTCTATAGTCCGTATGACGTACATATTTCACGCATGCATGGTGTACTCGCGTTGTTTGCTGGGAACGGTGACGGCAATTGTCATATGAGTAGCTATGGTTGTGTATATAGGACTATAAACATGTGTATGTGTGAGTATGATTCACTTATATTGAAGATTATGTAATATTGACTTGAAAGTTGTTGTGGGGGTTAATCAGTGATAAGGCACCAATGAAGAGGAGTTTTCAATTTACACATATACAATCTCAACTACACACACACACACATAGCCATACATGTATACAAGTGTCCAGGCATTTCATGTGTATATGAAATGCCTTTTTTTCACCTAAAAATCAAAACGGCAGCTGCAACGGTACATTGCATAAATCACAATCAGTTTTTCTGTGTTTTGTTTGAAAAAGCGATTGGCATAACAAGAACCGTTAACTACAAAAACGTAAATATCATTGGGGGAAAAAGGATAAACGATTAGCTAATCGAGCATTTGCATGTTCGATGCTGCACTTGTCGGTAGCCGTAAATCATGCATACACACAAACAAACATATTAACAAATTAACAGCAGCCAATTGTGGGCGCTTGGATGGCACATTATATTGTATTTACATATATGCATACTTTTTTTACTCATTTATTACACACATTTACATAATCGACGCTTTCAACCACTTAAACCTTTCACTTAACATTTTTTTTAACAGTTTCTAGTTAAGTGCATACATACATGTACATATGTATGTATGTGTATCCAATGTGCAACACGCATGCACACTTAATTTTATTTTATTGATGGAACTTTTGCTTTTTTTTTGAAAATTACCAAAATGCCTTTCATTTCAACACAGTAACTGGCCAAAAAAGCTTGTATGAATGTATGTGCGTAAGTAAAAAAAAATTTCATATTTTTTGTGTGTATGCATGAGCCCAAAAGATTTATCTGTCACATAAGTAAAATGTGACATTTTTGACAGTTCAACAAAAAAGTGACAAATAAGCCCCTAGCACAAAGGCAAACATCAGGTCTACCTGTTAGCCAGCGCCGCTTGTCATTAAGTGGTAACAATTGCCCACTGACTGAAAAAGCAAAATAAAATAAAAATCCTGCCTCAAGTGAAAATTACAAATGTGTGAAAAAAAAACTCAAAAATGACTTTGATTTATGCTAAGAAACACCCAGAATGAAATTCAGCAAATATTCCATTAAGTTAATCTGAAGTCCTTTCAAATGTGATATATTAAACAAATTTATTTATACTTTTATTTATAAAATTAAATCAATCACTCTACTTTTAGCTGAAAAATAATGCATAATTTATAGCCTCAATTGCAATTTAAAATTTTATTTTTAGTTTTTTCCTTTAGGGGCACTTCTTAAAGCAATTTTTTTAAGTCGCATATAATTCACAATCTACCTGCTTCCTGCGTTGACCTTAATTTGCATCACTTTAGGCGATTTTCTGGTTGTGTCACATGTTGACACAGCGCTCTTCAGTCGACGAGTATATTATTACGGTCGCTCGCCTTTTAGGTGGTTGTAAATCAAAATGCGGTAACTTCATGTTAACGCTCCAGCAAATTTCCAGCAAGACGATCAATTATTTTATTTTGATACTTTTGCACTTGTAAAAAATTTATGCGCTTCACTTTTTTGCTTTTGCACTTTATTCTGTCATTACAAGGTCTTTTCTTTTCGTATTTAGGGATGATCCTAAATGTCAGAAAATGGCATCTTAGTAGCGCCTTAGTACATGCATATTTATATAAAGTAGTTAACTAAAAACAATAAAAGACTTTAGCTTGTGAATAACAAATACACGAGTGCATAAGTGAGGTTAGCCTTGCGGCCTTAAAATAAGTAAATTAATATTTTATATGAGTTGTATTCTTTAAATAATTTAAACTTTTATTTCATTAACAGCTTTTCAATATTTCATCAACCTCCCCGTCACAGTAGACCACTTCAGATATAAAGCATTTGCATTTGTTTTATTTCCTTTCGCTTCTCACGGTTCTCCAGGGTAGTTTGACGAAGTACCACGAAGTAAAGCGAATGTCACTTCTCTGATCTAACATATTCCTACGCTTTTTCTTCTTTCCGCAAAACTTTTCTCTCGAAAACTTCTAAAGCCGACTCATCGACTGTCGACATCGTCCAGGCTTTTGCACCATATGTCAGGACGGGAGTGATGAGTGACTTGTAGAATTTGGTTTTGGTTCATCGAGAGAGGACTTTACTTTTCAATTGTCTCCTCAGTCCAAAGTAGCACTTTTTGGCAAGAGTGATTCTGCGCTGGATTTCAAGGCTGACATTGTTGGTGTTGTTAATGTTGGTTGCTAGATAGACGAAATGATCTACGACTTCGAAGTTATGACTGTCAACAGTGGCGTGGCAGCCAAGTCGCGAATGCGATGACTGTTTATTTGATGACAGCAGATATTTCGTCTTGCCTTCGTTCACTGTCAGACTCATTTGCTTCGCTTCTTTGTCTAATCTGGAGAACGCAGAACTTACGGTGCGGTTTTTATGACCAATTATATCAACAATTGCACACTCTTGTAGAGGATTGTGCCTGGTATATTTAGCTCTGCAGCTCGTATTATTTTCTCCAGCATCAAATTGAAGAAAACACACGATAAAGAGTCTCCTTCTCTGAAACCTTGTTTGGTGTCGAACGGCTCGAAGAGGTCCTTCCAAATTCTGACTGCGCTTCTGGTATTATCAAGGGTCAGTTTACATAGTTGTATGAGTTTTGTGGGGATATCAAATTCAGATGTAGCGGCGTAGAGGCATTTCCTTATCGTGCTGTCTAAGGCAGCTTTAAAATCGATAAAAAGATGGTGTGTATCGATTCTTCTTTCTCGGTTCTTGTCCAAGATTTGGCGCATGGTGAATATCTGGTCAATGGTGAATTTTCCAGGTCTAAAGCCACACTGATAAAGTCCGATCAGTTTGTTGACGGTGGGCGCAGATGTGTGTGGTCTCCCATTTTTTTGGATTGGGCAGAGCACATTCAGGTTCCATTCGTCGGACTTACCTTATTCCGAACATATTCTGCAATGAAGCTATTCGAACTTTGTCATAGTCGTGTGATTGCACTTCTATACCATCGTCATTGATTGGCGTTTCGGGTTTGCCATCTACGGGGGTTTCACTTTAACTGCCATTGAGCAAGTTGGGGAAGTGATCCCTTCATATACTAAGTATGCACTGGACATGTGTCAATAGATTACCTCCATGGTCCCCACACGAGTTTGCTTCGGCCTTCAAACCTTCTGTAAGTCACCGCATTTTCTCATAGAATTTTCGAGCCAGCTTTGCACGCTCTTCATACTTACGCAGTTCGGCCTCTTTCTTTTTCCGTCTGCAAATGGGTCTCGCTTCCTCTTCAGCTCTCGGTATCTATCCCTCCCCGCACATGTTGTAGTCGATCGCAAAGTTGCGAGGTAGACAGTATGCTTTCTTTCCACTACAGTTCGACATTCCTCAGCGCACCAGCTGTTTTTTTTTTTAGCGAATCAAGGGACAGCAGCTACGCTGGCTAGGTCATATCGTCCGAATTGGCGAAAGCGCTACAGCTTTTAAGGTTTCGATGGAGTACCCGCTGGAGGAAGCAGAGGAAGAGGAAGGCCTCCACCACATTGGAAGGTTCATGTGGAGAGCGGCCTGGGGTCATTTGATATTTCCAACTGGCGCCAAACAGCAAAGAGAAGCGCACTATTGTTGATGCGGCTATAATCCCGTAAGTGGTGCCTACGCCAAAGTAGAAGAAGACTGCCGATTCGTAAGACATTGCCGAACCTTAAAAAAAAAATTGGAAAAAATCTAGTTGCTTAACAAGTTTTTCTTATTCTACGCCATTGTGCGGAGTGTGAGTGTAACTAAACAAAAAAAGTGTCAGAAAACTCAAATAATTCTAGCCGTACTTCAAAATCATGTCAAAAGGTATGCTTCGCTGCAATAAAGTCCTAAACAAGTACAATTTCATAACAATAAGATTGAAAAAAATACACGGAGAGCTGAAATCTTCACTGCAGCATACACTTTACATTGAAGCGCAAAACAAAATTGTAAAAATATAAAAATAAAAATATAAAAATAAAAAAGCAGCCAAAAGAAATTACACTAAATTGCACTTGTGACCAAACAAACGGCCTGTAGCTTTGCCTGCTGCTTTCTGCCTGCAACAAAACGTTCAAGCTCAAGCTCGGCCTCAATCAGCTACGTTGGAAATCCAATACAAATGCTAACCTTGTAGACCTTGCAGTGCCAATTTGAGTGCTTTTGCATGCCCAAAACATTAAGTTTAACCAAGAAAGGAAAACAAAAACCAAAAAAAAAAAAACCGAAACGAAAAAAAACCAAGCAACGGGTGATTGCAATGTCGTGGACATATTGTCTGGCATTTTGCAAATTGTTTGTACTACGTTGTTGGCTCCTTTGCGTTTGTCGATTTAAACTGTTTTCGGTTTAAATTGTAAGACTCTTCCGGATAAAAATTTAAAAAAAAATCACAGGCACATAATACCCAAAATGCCACTTAAAACAACATGTGGCACCAATCAAAGGTTGCTGAATGTGTTTTTATTTTTAATTTTCGCCAAATATAATTTCAATTTCCTTTTCAGCACATCTTTCTTCGCAGTCTTACTTAAAATTTTTCTTTTTTTTTTCCTTCGCTGCAATTTCCACAATTGAGTCACACTGTAAATTGATAGGAAATCAAATGTGCAGACGTGCAACATGACCAAGACATTCGCCATTTAGCAGGGCAGCCAGTTGAATCCGTGAGCCAGCTTGGCTCTGACGGGGTTGCGAGGCAGCTGAGACACTTGTATGCCTGCTGTTCGAGATTGAAACCGAAAGACAATCGAAGTTGCTCTCTGCACCGCACTCGCTGAAGCCTGTGAACCAACAAAGCAGCGACAAAATTTTGGCAACATAGTCAACAATTTTAAGTGGGTTAGACAGTGATTTGATTTCTTCCTTATTCGATTTTTACATAACCGCACAGCCATTCCGACGCTGCCAACAAAATTCGGCTCGAAGACGCTTTGAATATGTTGAACAAGGTAGGAATGACTTGGTGCTTAGAGCTCAATGCTTAGTTTCCTGATGAGCTCTCAACGAGTGAGTAGTGAAGGAAGCAAAGTCGCATCTCTAGTATTTACACAGCTGCTGAGGTACAACGCTGAAGCTTGCACATTATGCAATCGATGAACCAACAGCAGGCGGGAGTAATTTTTTTTTTAGGATAGTTGAGGCGGCGGCTGTTTGAATGAATGGGCAAGTAATCGTTGTAGGACGATTAAACAGCTGGATAGGCAGAGGTGTAAAGGTGTAGAGAAGAAGATTTTCAGAGCTTCGCGCTAAAAACGCGCAGAGCTCAGCCGCCCGCCCATCTACCAGCCAAATAGTTATAGTTAATGTCGCCTTGTTGTTATTGTTATTATTTTTGTTTTTTTGCACGAATTTAGTCTCACATTTGTCTTCCTATGCATTTATTAAGTTACACACAAACACGCACACACTCACAAACACCTACATGTGAACATTAAATGTTGCAGCACCAACGCAACGCCCTGGCATTTAGCTCAAAATATCTAATTAGACTTGTGGCCTTCCTCCCCTTCTCCCCCCCCACCCGTCGTCGGAAGCTGACAACGTGACTGCATGTCACTCACAATGCTAATGTGGTTTCTCGCCTTACCCATCGCGCGTGTGTGTGCGACGGTGGCGTGCGGGTGGCGTGTGATGCGTGTGAATGCCTATGGATGGCTTTTTGCCAACAAAGCTGGCAACAAGTGCGCGACATTACACAATCGTGTATTCGCACTGCGCGACATCAGTGAATGCGAGCTGCCAACGTTAACCACATTCATATTAGCAATGAGCGCGCCTCCAAAGTTTTGTCAAACTACCACCGATTGCTATCTTGCCAATGGATAAACATACGCACAAGTGTGTGAAATTAACAGTTCATTTCCAGGGAAACAGACACAACACTAATGGCTCTGGATCTGGTTCTCGTTGTGTCGTAGGTGTCACATTCACTAACTCTCTAGAAATGTTTTTCGGAATCCAATAGAAAATGGGGAAAATAAATTCGTTTGAGCCTACATGGAGGATTGACGCTGGCAAAGACCATATTCAGCTGAAGCTAATAAGTTCATTAGGCAAAGTAGCACGATGAGGGCTAAAAGAGCTGTACCAATTGGCTTCCTCTGAAAGAACATTCACCTTGGTAGCAGTGTTAATATGTAATCTTATACTTTGGATGAAGGTAACAATGTAGGTAGGATATATTCCAGGTAGTACTCTTTATTTGAAGACTCTGATGCAACAGAAGCACAGATACAGAGAGCTCCAATTCCGTTATTCCATCAACTGCCTTCGTACAATCAAACCGGACTGAGATGGAGAGTAAGCCATGTCAAAAAAACTAGCCAAACTGCCACTAAGGCAATATCATGGCTACATACACAAAAAAACTAAAAACTCGTTCTTTTAGGAAGACGCCAACTGCTAGGTCCAGTGATAGAACAACAGCTTAAGGAACCAGTGGAGAAGCAAAGTCTTCGGCAGCGCAGGGACTAGTGGAAGAGTATTATTATCGGCTCCGCAGTGAAGGAACATTAGCCATAAGCAGATGATTTTACTGTTATCTATGCTGAGAGTTCAGATTGGAGCACATCGTCTGTGTAGGAGGCCACATTTTCGTCGTGGTCAGACAGCTTTGTTTTCCAAAAAGGAAATTATTCGCATTAAAAGGATTGTATTAAAACTGGTCGTCAACTCGACGGAACGGAACCAATGTAGATATTCCACTGCGCCGGCACTAGTGAGGTAGGATTACCCCCCACCTCTGAATTCTGTTCGGACTAGTACAGAACCAGAAGGCTTTAATATGCTTCTATATACTCTATAATGTCAGAAATACACTCCGAGGGCTGGAAATACCCTGCCACAATTAGATAAATTAATTTTCTATAAATTTGGATGTTGCTCAAACCTGGACTCGAACCCAGATCTTCCGAATTGTAGGACGCAATGCTAACCACTCGGCCATTGCGGCCTCACAAAAATCCATCGGCCATTTGGAGGTGGCTTAAAATAAACTGTTGCCTTCGGCCTCCAATTTGTTGATAAAAGCAAAAAGACGCAAAACCACAATTTGGAGAAGGGGATCCGTCGAAAATCGCTTCAGTTCCAAAGAATAACGTTTGAAATAAAATTTAAAAATACGTTGAATTCCGACTAAAGTACTTGCGAAATTCGGCCATATGAATTTCATGAGAAATATTTGCTTAAATACGAATTCGCTTCAAGAGAAAGTCGTGAGCGAAAAAAAAACTATTTCAATAAAATACACCACATTCAACTCAATGTCAGAGGAAGTACAGAAGGATGCAAAAAATAGGAGCAAGTAGGCGAAGACCAAAATTTTTGTGAATAAATATCAGCAGGTAACCCAATACAACCGACAACTGGCTTAATGGTTGCAGAAAAAGAAAAAAAAAACACATTTCCACGAATGAGTCACCAAAGGAAATGCCAATAATGGTTGCAGTGGTTGCCTTTTGTTGACTTTGTTGCAAAGCTTATTTATTTTCTTCTTTTTTCTGGTTTTCACTATTTTTTTTTATATATTTTTTGATTTTTTTTTTTTTGATTGCAATTTCAGATGCTGCACTGCACCAGCTTACAGGCGTTTATATGTATATTTGTAAATAAACTCAAGATAACGAATTGCTGAAAAATTCATACAATATACATATACATAACTATATATACTATAACTTCAGAAAAATAATAGTCGACAAAGTGCAGAAATATCTGCACGAAAAATAAACAACCAGAGGCGACAAGCCTTTGTAGACAACAATGAAAGCAACCACAATGATATGACAAATACAACAAGAGTAACAGCAGCAATGACAATAACAATAACAATAACTATTATATATATTTTTCATTGTTGTTGTACAACTATATTGTCTTATAGCAAATATTTCTTCTCTCTTCTCTTCTTTGTACTTATTATTATTTCTTATTTTATTTCACTTCTTTGACGCCTGACGGAGCCCAAACGTCTTTGGTAGTTGGCTTAATCTTAAGCTCAATTGAGGTAATAAGAGCGTAGTGAATACATTTAAAAGCAATTAGCAATGAAATTGGATGCACAACAATAACAATTATGTATGTAAAGTGAAGAAGACAAGAAGAAGAAAACTGCAATTCGAACGCGTTTTTACTAAGGAGCTGCAAGGCATGCAGAGACTATGTGATGTTGCAACTGTGCATATACCAACTCATACATATGTAAAACATTTTACATAATAGCTATGTATACATACAATCACATTAAGGGGGGGTTTACAGCTGATGAGAAGCTCATTATATAGGAAATCCCACAGCGGAACTAACAGCTCTTCGCGAATTAGCGCAATAAATATTGCATCTCTTGTGGAATTTGCATTCATTTGATTCAGCATATTTTAATTTTTTTTCAGGTATATCTTGAAATATATTTTGTTACGAGTACGCTAATAAATGCAATATACACACATATAGATATGAATGTATGTGTTTACCTCAAAGTTGGCCAAACAAAATCGTATTTAGCAATACCAAATTATAAACTCATTTTCATTTTCAAAGGCGGAATAATGACATGAGATAAAATTTACTATTTATATCAAAATAAACAAATAATTAACATTTATAAAATAAGGAAATATACAATTTTTTTCTTTCTTCTATTTAATTTAATTTAATTTTTTATTCTATTTTTTCTCCCTTTTCACTATAAAGGTATTTATAAACTATCGGTCGTTTTACAACAAAACACTTAATACTATTGTTATAAATTACAAATTATATAAAAACTGATCCATCTCGAGGTTCCTTATTATTTAATTTTTTAAGATTATCTTTTTCAAATGTTGGCCGCGGCTACGTCTCAGATGATCCAATTTTCGATGACTCGTTCGATCATTTCGTTTGTATTGCTCCAAGGCCTGAATCGAAGCGAGATTTTCCGCATAGACTTTAGACTTTACATATCTCCACAGTAGAATGTCTAAAAGTATGATATCACACGATCTTGGTGGCCAATCGATCGGCCCAAAACGTGAAATTATCTGCTCACCGAAGTGTTCTCTGAATTAATCCACTGATTGGTGTGATGCGTGGGAAGTGGCGCCGTCTTATTGAAACCAAATGTCGCGGAGAACACGAGTCTTATTTTCAGGCATGAAATAGTCGGTTATCATAGCGTAATAACGGCCGCCATTGACGGTTACGTTCTTACCGGCATCGTTTTTGAAAAAAAATAGACCGATCATTCCACCGGCCCACAAGCCACACCAAAGCGCTGTTTTTTCTGGATGAAATGGCAGCTCTTGAATCTCTTTAGGTTGCTCTTCGTCCCAAATGCGGTAATTTTGTTTGTACCCATTGAACCAGAATTGGACCTCATCGCTGAACAAAATTTGGTTCGAAAGCGACGTATCATCTTGGAACTTTTCAAGAACCCATACAGCGAAGCGATGCGGCTTGGGAAGGTCGAGCGGCTTCCATTCGTGCTCAGGGTGTATTTTGTAGGCTTTCAATTTAAGATCTCGTTGTAAGTCGTTCCATACGTCAGTTCGAGTTGCTGCGAACCGCGCCGAATCGATTATCCATGGTCTTCGTGTACACTCTCAACTGCGGCCGCTATATTTTCTTCACTGCGTGCTGGACGCGGTCTATTCGATCGAATATTATCCAGTAATGAATGCGGTGTTGCGAATAGTAGGCTCAGTAGTTCGATTATGTTGATCATAAGGTGAGGGAAGCGCGCGAAAGACATTCTTTACAGAACGTGAATTTTCGTAATAAAGTTGAATGATTTGTGAACGTTGTTCAGGCGTAAGTCTTTCCATGATCCCGAACAATACAGAACAAAAATAACAAGACAGCTTGACATGACTCACCCGCGATCTGTCAAAAAAAAGGCTATTGAAAAAAGTACCCCTACTTGGATCACCCTTTACTATGCATTGGTTATGAGTAACAATAAGTATATGTTTGAAGGATAAAAGCAACTGATTACAAGTATTTTTTTGTTTGTTTTTTATTTATGTATGTATCAGGTATCGCTTCTCAGTCATTTTTAATTTATCTAGACTCGTGTTGAAATTTTTCGGAATAGCTCCCGTAGATGATACGATAATTGGAATTATATCGACGCTATCTACTCTCCACATTTCCTTGACTTCATGCGCTAAATTGTAATATTTTCTACACTTCTCTTTCTCACTTGCATTCTTGCAGGTTGTGCTTCTTTGGCACTACTATGCCTATTAGCAGGGCCCTGTTTTCTTGTCTATCGATAACAGTTATGACAGGTATGTTGCGTGGCGCGGGATGACGCGTCAAAATTGATCGATCCTGGTATAAGTTTGTTGAACTGCTTTCTGAAATTGTTTGGGGTTGTATTTGAAATACGGACATTCCTCCGTAATTAATTCAAATCTGAGTTCTAAACATTGATGCACAGTTGTGTCTTGACAGATATTCGGTGGCTGCTAATGGAGCACATGCACCTGTAATGTGGTGAATAGTTTCAGGTAGTTTTTGGGATCTTCGACATAGATCTTTTCCAATGGCCGCATGGATGATAATTTTTTTATAATTTTTAGTTGCAATAACTCTGTCCTGTATAGCGCACATAAAACCTACGGTTGCAGCAAGGATTCCTAGTCTGCTTAGCCAGTTGTTGGATGCAGATGTCTATTTCTGATTGGTCGATTGCATGTGGATATTTTCCGTGCGCTGACTTCATTTTTCATTTATTTTATTCTATTTTATTTTATTTTATTTAACATTTTTATTTAGTTTTACTTTATTTTATTTTTATATTATTATTTTGTTTTATCTCATTTCATTTAAATTTATTTTATTATGTTTTACACTATTTTATATTATTTTATTTTTTCATTTTATATTATTTAACTTTTTCATTTCTTTTATTTTAAATTATTTAATTTTTTTTCCATTTTAATTTATAATAATTTTATTTTAACTTATCTCTTTAAGTTTAACTTAATTCAAGCTAGTTTTTTAAGTCGTTTTTTATTTTTTTATTTTATTTTTTTAATGTGAATTTTTTTCCATTAATTTTATTTTATTTTATATATTTTTTATTTATTTTATTATTATTTTTTTTATACCTTCCATGTACATGGCATTTACGTATGGAAGATCCGATCGTATCTGAATGATGAGCTGAGTCGATTTAGCCATGTCCGTTTTTCCGTCTCGGTCTCGGTATCTCGGTTTTTGAGATATTTCAACCAAACATGGTGGACAAAGGCACCGATCAGAACCGGCCAGATCATTATTCCGTCAAAAAAATTACTAACACCGTAAAATTTAATACACTATACATACATAATAGACTGCATTTTGGTTCTGAAAATGATCGAAATCGGGCGGCTCTAACAAGTAGCTATCATACACCGATTTGTTCAGTGGAAGGCTTTGATCAAAACTCACCTTGGAGCGTGAAATTTAGTATTCTTCATACAATTTATTAGATGCACATTGATATTGAAAATCGTTGAAATCGGAATAGTATATCTCATAGCACCCATACAACCGATTTGTTCAGTTATGAGGTTTTGCGTCAAAAGTCCGCTAAAAAAGCATCTATGAGCGTGAAATATGGCATTCGACTTCGGCATGGCCTGAGGCAACATCTTCTTCTTTTTTTTAATTTCAACACACAAATAATTTTAAATAATATACTGTTGCTTTTGAGATACAAAAGCTTAAGACCAAAGACACCGTAATGAAGGACATCATTAAACTAAACATTTAAGTAGCAAAGTTCATGAAAAGCATAATTTGTGCTTTGGCAGACAGTAGCCGTTTCTTTCTTAATACTTCAGTTGTTCTGATTATATGATGATTTGATAATATCTTGAATCAAAAATGTGTTTTTGAAGCTTCGAGGGCAAGCAGCGTGGCTGCCATTAGGGTCTTAAGCCATTTCAAGCCACTTTTCTTTCCGATTTCGGAATTAACAAAACGATTGACTACAAAAAGTTAATCAATTAAAGAACGTTATAACGACTCTCAGTAAGGACTGTAACACAGCGTGAATTGTGGAGGGATCAGCTTCACCACTTTGGATGCCATTTCGCTGCTTATCGTTCCATATACTGCATCTTTCGTCCCGGTCTACCTAGCGATCGTCAGTTCTCTTCAAAATCCATCGTGTATATAAAGGGTGTTTTTTATAGAGGTATAGAACTTTAAGTTGCAATAAAACAACGATGGATTATTCGATTGACATGAATTTTATTTATTTGAAAGATAATCTTGTGGCATTACATTTTAAATATGATTTCTGGCATATGACCGCCACGGCTGGCGCGGATGTAGTCCAATCTGGACGTCCAATTTTCGATGACTTTTTCCAACATTTGTGGCCGTATATCGGCAATAACACGGCGAATGTTGTCTTCCAAATGGTCAAGCGTTTGTGGCTTATCCGCATAGACCAATGACTTTACATAGGCCCACAGAAAGTAGTCTAGCGGTGTTAAATCACAAGATCTTGGAGGTCAATTCACAGGTCCAAAACGTGAAATTAGGCGGTCACCAAACGTGTCTTTCAATAAATCTATTGTGGCACGAGCTGTGTGACATGTTGCGCCGTCTTGTTGAAACCACATCTCCTGGACATCATGGTTATTCAATTCAGGAATGAAAAAGTTAGTAATCATGGGTCTATACCGATCACCATTGACTATAACGTTCTGGCCACCATCGTTTTTGAAAAAGTACGGCCCAATGATTCCACCAGCCCATAAAGCGCACCAAACAGTCAGTTTTTCTGGATGTAACGGTGTTTCAACATACACTTGAGGATTACCTTCTCTCCAAATGCGACAGTTTCAATTGTTGACGTAGCCAACCAGAAGGGCGCTTCATCGCTAAACATCGCTAAAATGGACGTAGTGCGCGATACGTTTTCCGCACAGAACCATTATTTTCGAAATAAAATTGCACTACCTGCAAGCGTTGTTCAGGCGTGAGTCTATTCATGATGAATTGCCAAACCAAACTAAGAATAAATCACTTGTCAGCTGTTAAATCGGTCGCCATCTTGAAAAGTAATGCCAACTTAAAGTTCTGTACCTCTATAAAAAAACACCCTTTACATACGTATATAATAGGCGGCCGCAATTAGCCGAATGGTTATAAAAATTCATCGGCCGTTCGGAGGCGGCTTAGAATAAACTGTAGGTCTGTCCATTTGTTGGTAAAAACAGCAAAACCCATAACCACAAATTGAAGGAAGAGCTCGGCCAAAAATCGGTTACAAAAGCGCCAAATATATATTTATATAATCAATCTATTTAATAAGTTGTTTATTTTTTCTTTCTTTTTAATTTATTTAATTTTATTTTCTTTTAATACTTTTTATTCTAAATAAATTGAGTTTAAATTAGTTTGATTTAATTTATTATTATTTTAGTTTGTTTTATATTCCTTTATTTAAATTTATTTTTTTTCTCATTTTCCTTCTTTTTTAATTAAACTTAATTATATTTTTAATTTAAATAAGTTATATTTTATTATAACTTAATTTATGCTATCTTATTTCAAATGTTTCCATTTTATCTGTTTTTATATAATTTTTGTTTTATTTTATTTCATTTGATTTGATTTTTTTTCATATATTGTTATTTTATTGTACGCTATTCTTTTTGTTTTATTTTATCTCTTTTTAGTTTATTTTAATTTTTGTTACTTTATTTCATAATTTGTATTTAAATTAATTTAATTTTTATTTTATTTTTATTTTTATTTATTTTTATTTTTACTTAATTTTTATTTTTATTTTTATTATTATTTTTATTTTTATTTTAATTATTATTTTTATTTTTATTTTTATTTTTATTTTTATTTTTACTTAATTTTTATTTTTATTTTTATTATTATTTTTATTTTTATTTTTATTTTTATCATTGTTATTTTTATTTTTATTTTTATTTTTATTTTTATTTTTATTTTTATTGTTATTTTTATTTTTATTTTGGTCTTAATTTTTTTTGCGAGAATCTTTTTAGCCAATTGTTGTAAATTAATAACAACCTGCTCCGCCATAGTAAAACTACTACGGTTATTGCAGTAAATAAAACCGTTGTGAATTTTACCGAAATTGCAACAATAGTAATTAAGCAATTTAATACGGTTTAATCAAAAAAAAAAAAATATATCTTCCAAATTGCCACACAACTCATAAAAGGTCTAAATATAGCGCATTGGGGTAATGCTAAGCATAAATTTGAAATGAAGTCGAAAAGAAATGGCGAGAAGGAGATGCAATTAATATGTATTTATGTAAGCGAATTTCCCAGCTCTGACTGTGAACAAAAACGCTTTGAAATTGAGGCATCATTTTCATGAATGAAGGTGCGAAAAATTCTGCCTCGATATTAAAACACATTCGGCGCATGAATATAAACAACAGCTTCCTGCCCTCCCTCGTCGGCATCCATTAGCGGAGTTCATGAAATTGGCTTTTTGATGGATATAACATACATACTTGTATATATGTATGAATAAAATGTTGTAATTTTGCACACAATACATGGCACTGACTGTAAAACATTTTTAAATCGTCGCTGGTGCGCTTGTTGTTGCTGTTGTTTTGTGTTATTAAGGCAATGCTTCTGTTTAATAGCTTACAATGAGAGCGCATTTGTGATGTAGAAATATAGTGCATAATTGAAAAATATTTTTTTAATTGTTCATTTGCGTGAAGTTTGAAATTTTGTGCATTGTCAGAGCTGAAGCTGAAAATTATGGTCACAGCGGTCAAATGTGACACTGTGAAAAATTGTAATTTAATTAATTTTTTATTTTTAAATTAGCTGCGGTCAAGACAAACTACAATTTTTGCCATCTGACAGACGTGCCTGCTGTAGGAAGGCTACCGAAACGGATAGGTCTAGTCACCCTATGTATGACTGAGCAGCTGTGAATCCCCCAACAAGCGGCTCTATAGCGTCGTTGGTGGCTTGGTATGACAGATTGTTTAAATAAATCAGAAATTGACTAAACTCAGTGATTAAAGTGTCCTTTGTTCTGCGTAAAGGCTTACTACTGTGTAAGCGAAAGAAGCCCATACGATCTGTCGCTAATTCTTCAAAACAGGGCAACCCTGCATAAACACATATTCCGTCATTGACCAACTGCTTGCCAAGTCGGTATGATACTCATCTCCCCAGGAATAGAGACATCTATATCCTTTTCCTTTGCATTTGCATTGAATAAAGAGTGTCTGTATAGATCCTTCTCACCCTTAGAGACTTCGTTCAGCTTGGTCATCTCTCGACTGTACGTGAATAGTTAAAAGTGTATTATAAGCCTATTCTAACCTTTTACCCTACAAAATCATGGTTATGTAGAATACGCGTTTTCAGAGACCACAAACAGAGTATTCAGGATGTATTTTTTACAAATAAAGATGTCTAAAGTTCTGGACTGTTTCCTAAACGAAGATTTTTTCTGAGTGGCAGTTATTTTCATGTCCGAACTGAGCTCGGGTGTTATGAGACTTCCTCCCTATGGGTGACTGCTTTTAAAAATAAATAATATTTTTTATAATTTTTCAATATTGGTCCGATCCAGGCTCGCTTTCATGATTAACCGGTAGTAACTCATGCCGCTCATCTCTCGACTACGGGAATCGTCCATGGCTTTTCTACTGAAGTTTGTCGTATCCAATATTTTTTTCTAAATATAAATAATATATAAATAATACATCGCCTCGAACTAATTTCAGCAACGCGTCAACAGCACCATCGACCAACAGCGAACCGTTAAATTGCTCCACAAAAGCGTTATGCCACCGCAAACACGACAAACCTAAAACGCCACACTGAAGCTCCATTCAACCGGTCATCAGCTTAGTGAAGTAAACAGCAATGTGTAATTACCTCGAGTGCTTTTTAATTGCACACACTCGCCAAACACTTGCCAACCGACCCACCGACCAAGTGGCTAACGTTAAGCTGTTATTACAACTTGGTATTTGAATTTGGCGACCTCGTGGGTTGCTAGTGGGTAAATAAGACTGCGGTTGCTCAGCACTTAGTCGAAGAATTTAAAGTAGTAGAGTTTTGTGTGATGAGGTGTGTTGTTTTCGGTTGGGTGGGTGGTGTGGCGTGTTTCGTTGTTGTTGCGTTGCCCGCAATGACGTGAACGCGCTTTTATTAGCCATTAGCTTTTGGTGTACACAGATTATTTATGTATCTATTGAAAACTTAATTGTGGCGTTGCAGAGATAAAATAGATTGTGAACTTTGTAAGTGGCATGGTCATGTTGTTGCAAATTTGTTGTTTTGCTTAGTCGTAGATAGATGGAATAAGTGGTGAGTGTTAATTTTGTTGTTGTAATGGCATCTTGTTCAATTTCGTGGTCAATGTTTTTTGTTGTTTTAATCAATTTCATTTGCACTTTATGTTGTTTTTGTTGTTATTTCTACGAGCTTCAGCGGTAATTACGTCTGCAGGATTGGTTCATTGAAGCATGTGCCGCTGCTCTAAATATTCAAATGACCATATGATACACTCGCATACGCCCATGCACTCACACACAGGCAACCAAAATTAGGTTAATGTGCCGTAAAGTGCTTGTGGTCCGTTATATTTGAGGAGAGCGTTACCATAGTCTGTTGCCAGCACTTCAAGCCGTCGACAGGCTTGACACATATTGTACATATAAAATTTAATGATCACAACATGTACATACATACATGCTCCCGCCCCCCGAGGTAATTGAGTTGACAATTCGTTATTAATGCTTTATTTCGATTTTGCGTCGTTACCCATTAACCCTTCTTCTTGGTTCCAATGTGTACACAAGGTACGAGGCTTTCGCTGCCGACGGCTGCATGTAAGGCTAAATAATTTAAATAAATGGTGATCCAAGTAGGGGTAGTCGTTTTTCTTTTTTTTTGACAGATCGCGCGTGAGTCGTGTCCAGTTGTCGTATTATATTTGTTCAGTATTGTTTGGCATTTCATCATAGAAAGACTTACGCCTAAACAACGCTCACAAATCATTCAACTTTATTATGGAAATTCACGTTCTGTAAAGAATGTGTTGCGCGCGTTTTGCTCAATTTATGGTAAACTTTATTAGCCTACTGAGCGTAATATTCGCAACAACATCATCCATCTTGAGACCCAGCATTCATTATGGGATCATATTCGACCGAATAGACCCCGTCCAGCACGCAGTGAAGAAAGTATAGCGGCCGTAGCTGAGAGTGTACACGAAGGCCGTGAAAAGCCGATTCGCTGCCGCTCGCAGCAACTCGGACTGAAGTATCGAACGACTTGGCGCATTTTACGTTTTAAATTTTAAATTGAATGCGTACAAAATACAGTTTTTACAAGAACTGAAGCCGCTCGACCTATCCAAGCGACATCGCTTCGCTCTATGGGCTCTTGAAAAGTTCCAAGAAGATCCGATGCTTTCGAGCCAAATTTTGTTCAGCGATTAGGCCCATTTCTGGCTCAATAGTTACGTAAACAAGCAAAATTGCCGCATTTGGGACGAAAAGCACCCAGAAGAGATTCAAGAGCTACCATGTCATACAGAATGAACAGCGGTTTGGTGTGGTATTGTGAGCCGGTGGAATAATCGGTCCATATTTCTTGAAAATGATGCCGGTGAGAATATAACCGTCAGTGGCGACTGTTATTGCAACTTGATAACCGACTATTAAATATCTGAAATTGAAGCTTGTGAGCTCCGCGGCATTTCGTTTTAATAAGACGGCGCCATATCCCACACATCGCATTAATCAATGGATTTATTGAGAGAACACTTCGGTGAGCAGATAATTTCAAGCTTTGGGCCGGTCGAGATATGTAACGCGTAAAGTCTATGCGGACAATTCCTCTTAGATACAGACCTTTGGAGCAAAACATCACCTGTGTCATTCACCAGTTACCAGTAGAAATGCTAGGAGGAGTCATCGAAAATTGGACTCAACGAATGGACCTCTGAGACATAGCCTCTGCCAACATTTGTAAGAGATAATCTTCAAAAAATAAATGCCAAAGAAAGTTCCTTCGAATGATAATTAACAGTTCCAATTAAATTTGAATTTTCTGTGTTTTTTCTTTAATAAAGTGGCGAACCTCGAAATGGATCACCCTTTGTGTACATATTTCAATCAGAACGATGCAGATGACTCAATTTAACTACATTTAATATAATTTTGGTTTTTTTATTTTATTTTATTTTATTTGATTTATTTTTTAATTATATATTTTTAATTCATTCAATTTTATTTCATTTCATTTAAGTTAATTTTATTTAATTTAATTTTACTTTATTTTATTTTATAATTTTTTTTATTTAATTTTGTTTTGTAATTTATTTTATTTAATTACATTTCTTTTTATCTCATTTTGTTTTATCTATTGATTTTATTTTTATTTTTTTTATTTATGTTATTATATTTTATTTTATTTTATTTTATATAATTTAATGTAATTTAATTTTATTTATTTTATTTTTTTATTTTATTTTAATTTTATATATTTTATTTTATTTTATTTTATTTCATTTTCTTTGATGTCATTTTATTTTAGTTTATTTTGTATTATTTTATTTTATTTTACATAATTTAGTTGATTTGGTTTTGTGTTTTTCCGACAGGGTGGATACTAGATTTATATCGGAACGAATTTTCGTAATCCCTTGTCAATTTTGGTTTCGGAACAAACGAAACGAACGTTTCTCCGAAACGAAATCAAGCACTGAAGATGGCGGTTCGCCGAAACCGGTTTGTTACCAAAAACCAAAGTTGACAAGGGATGACGAAAATTCGTTCCGATATAAATCTTATATAATTTAATTTAATTTTATTTTATTTATTTTATTTTTTTTATTTTATTTTAATTAAATATATTTTATTTAATTCATTTTCTTTTAGTTTATTTTATATTATTTTATTTTATTTTATTTTTTATTTTATTTTTTTTTATTTATTTTATTTTATTTTTATTTTAATTTAATTTTGTTTTACTTTATTTTATTTTATTTTTTGAATTTTATTTTATTTCACTTTATTTTATTTTATTTTATTTTATTTCATTTTATTTTATTATAGTTAAATTTATTTTCTTTTAATTAATTTATTTAGTTTAAACTTATTTTATTTTTTATTATTTTAATTATATTTATATAATTATTTATTTTGTATTGTTATTATTTGTTGCAAAAGCACACGCTAGTACCTAACAGGTTCGTAGATTTCAATTTCCTTAAACAATTTATTTACCAAATGTGATTAGTCAATTGCAAGCTACCATCACATCAGTTGTGTCGATGGCAACATGCCAACACATTAACACAACAAATCAGCAGCAAACAAATAACACTCACCTTTTAACTGCTACAGCCGTTGTTGTGGTTGGTGTGACAACGCACTGTTCGCTACTTATATACAAGTACAGTCGAATCATCAATCAAACCGTTAATGACGATACTCACTCCACTCTCAATGATTAATCAAGTTAAGTTTGGAAATTCGCTCTCAAGAGTTCTTAAACTTTAGCCATAGCGAAAACTGCCTGGCACCTGAGGAGTTGGAAACTCCAATGGAATAACTGCAGTGACATCAATCAGTTGATTACTCAGCGCGGAGCTCTTTAACTCTTACTTTTCTTTACACTTCATTTTGATACGCTCGCTTTTTCGGAGTTTACAATGTAGAGAATGTGTAAAAGTTAATTTAGTTAATGTGTTTGTAAAACAACAAATTTTAAGGTTTACAATACTTTTAGCGCAACATTTCTTAGTTTTCATGTCTTATTCAAATAAAGTTGGAAATTACTTAACTGGCAGTGAGCATGAAGCGTTAGAAAAAAGTTTAAAAATATTAAGTTTAAATATTTTAATAATGAAAGTGGCAAATGAAATTTGAGTATTCATATTTATCTCAATATTTTCAAAATCTCAACTTCCTGACCTATTCCTAAGGTAGTTCAACATATTTACACCAGTGTTTTTTTTTTTCAGTAAAGTTTCTTCTGGAATATGTGTGCATATATCCCTAACATGGAACATAACTAATGACTTGAGTCTTCTTCCGACTAGTGATGATATCTATAAGATGCAGATTTGACCTATTGTTGAAATGAAAAAAAAAAAAAATGCTTGTAAGGCTAACATATGGCATAGTGAAAGTACATTCAGAGCTGGCATGACGAAAGGGGATTACATTCAATCATATAATTGGTATGCATCACGCTTCTTTATTCATTACAATAACTCCTGCCAGCGATAAGCCTGACGTAAAATTGATGTTTATGCAACATTCAGGTTGGTCTCGTAAGACCTCTGTCTCCGATTAAGCCGCCGCTAGTACCGTTTAGACAACTCTAACTGAACCGCTGACGGGTCCTTTGCTGAATATATGCACAAAAGTTCATACACAAAGAAGAAAGAAAAATACGAACCAAATGGCATGCGTACATCTAGATTTCTAGTAAACGTTAAATCAATACACTGTGCTAGAGTCCAGTGAGTTTTTACACGTAACGCAAGGTTTTACAAGTCAACAACTGGCTCTTCAGGAAGAGTATTGTGACGAGAATTCCAAATACGAAATACAGACAAAAGGAGCGGCAGTATGGTGAAAAAAGGACAGACGAAAAGAACGGTAGCAACTACTGCAGGTAGACGGGTTAGCGCATGAACGGAATGTTTGAACCGTCGTTAAGGATACACGGATGGGCTGCAGCTACCAGAGGCAAACGAATAATTAGCCTATACTTGAACAAAATGTTTGGGTCATCTTCAGGTAGCCGCTATCACACCAGAGAAGAGTAGAAAACACAGTGGCGTTAGCACCGCATTGCTGTGTGTTTTAGAAACGGATAAATTGTGTGAAGCAGAAAATATATGTGTGTTATAAAGAATTGTAGAATAAGCTATTTTGTATAGTACAGAATTGTAATTATTGAGGAAGAAATAAACGCTGAGTAAATCCTTGACGATTGAGAGGCAAATGAACAAATTTTAGACTATTATTTCGCAATCTAGTGATCGGAATCGAAGGATTTGGGAAATCATCGAGGATAGCTACGAAAAGCGTTACAGTATTATTATGCAGTGGTAAGTGGTTTTTAATCTGTTAGCTTCAATGAGCGCAGAAACCATACGCGATCAAACACATCACTTACAACGTTCAAATTAAGTGTGTCGTCATAAAGGACAATCGAACAAAATCGATGCCTAAATAACCCGATGTCGATATAGCAGCGATTTGATAATCCTTCTTCATAATTTCAACCGCCTCAGCTGCAGATGTACCGTCACCGTCTTTGAACCGCCCGGCCGCATTATTCATAATTCATGTTACCGGCACTGCTTGACTCGATCCTAGGATATTTTATTGGTACCATTCGATTGCTGTTGAGACGCCCTTTCTAAGGGTTTATGATCTCTATACTTCGATTTTGCTTTTCGACGTATATATGCACACATATATTTAAATATATATCTATATTAATGATTTTCTATCGAGCTCCTCCTTCAATTTGTGGTTTTGCGTCTTGATGACTTTACCAACAAATGGAAGGACCTACAGTTTATTCTAAACCGCGTCCGAACGGCCAATGGATTTTTATAAGAGCTTGTTATTTAATGTCAGTCATATACGCGGAGGGATTGACGTTCCCTATCGAGGGGCAACCACAAATAGAAAAATTTATTTTCTATAATTTTCGTTGTTGTCCGGACCTGGACTCGAACTCAGGCATTCCGAATTGCAGTACGCAATGCTAACTACTCGACTATTGCGGCCGCCTGTTATATTCATCTATATATCTACATATATAAAATTCTCCTGTCGCAGTGTTTGAACTCGAACTCCTCCAAAACGGCTCAATGATTTTAATAAAATTTCGTATATGTATATATTCATTAGATCTGCGAATAGGTTTTTATCTGCTTTCCATACCAGGAAGTGGACCAGGGACTAACCTATACGAAAAAAATCGTATTTATGGTTTGATTTGATTTGAATTTGGTAAATAAGTCGCTGTTTGCTTAGGTTAGTAGGAACACTACTCTTCCCTCCGGGAAGTGGACCATTGAGCGACTTTTCGAAATCTTAACTTATATATTTTTTTCCGGCAAGTGAACCAGACCGAAAGGTAAGACAGAGACGGTCCTGCTAAAGCGTAAGTGACGCTTTTCAGGAACCTGAAATTTTTCATCATCACAGTGTCTTTGGTAACTCTCAAAACAAATTATAAGTAAATTATTTAAAAATATTTGTGTGTTGAAATTAAAAAAAAAACAAGAAGGAAATGTTGACTCAGACCATGCCGAATTCTTTATACCTTTCATCTGCGTATCAAATTTATTGCAAATTGGATAATTCGATTTTTCTGACGGATCTTTTACTCATATTTAAACAAATCAGTTGTTCGGTGCGATATAGTCTGCCGGTTCGTTATATACAGTGGCGCACAAAAGTCTACAAACACCCCCTGTTTTCGTTGAACAGAAAGTCCAAAGGTTTTATTGGAAAATTTAACGATACAGTATATTTCAACTATTATCCCTTATCATAAAAAAAATAATAATAATAAAGCTATGACAAAAAACGTAAATCCAACATTAACAAAAGTCTATATACAGCACATACATAACACTTAGGTAACAAGCTCTTTTTAGTATTTAGTTGGTCCACCGTTCGCATCAATAACAGCTTGAAGCCATCGTCGCATCGAAGCTACTAAATTTTCTAGTTCTGAGAGATTATTACTGTCCAAAGCTTTAATAAGACGATCTTTGTGTAATGCTGAGCTAGAAATCTGATTTTTTTTAATTTTTCGCTCAAAAATCTCCTAGAAATGTTCAACAACATTCAAATCTGGGCTTGGAGGTGATAATCAATCCTTAACAATATGGACCATGTGCTTTGAATCGTTATTCTGTTCGAAGATCCAGCCTGGGACAAGCTCCTAGCTGTCCACCGAAGGCTTCAGATTAGCTTCCAACAATGACTTATATTTCAACCCTCAATAAAAACAAGCTTTCCAACTCTAGATGCTGCAACCGCTCCCAAAACCATTACGTTGCCGCCATCATGCTTCACTGTTGGTACAATATTTTTGGAGTTAGTGCAGTGCTTTCTTTTCTCCAAACATTTGCTCTTCCATCGCTGTCGAATATATTGAGCTTCGATTTGTTTGTAAACAAGACCTTTTGCCAAAAGTCCATTACCTTGTCTAAATGTGCTTTAGCGAACTCCAAGCGAAGTTTCCGTTTTCTTTAGAAATAAGAAGCTTTTTACGTGGCATTCTACTGTGTAAGCCCATATTATTCAGAGCTCTTCGAATTGTTCTTAAATGGACACACTTTCTTGATGAGTTTGCGATGTTTTCGGCTAATTTTGGAGCAGTAACTTTAGGATCATCATTCACTTCCTTCAGAATAAAGCTGATGTCTCTTCGAATTAGGTTCTTCGGGCGACCAACACTAGGCCTTTTATCGGTGGATCCATTTTTTTCAAAGTTTTTTACAATGGTCTCTACCGTTGGTGGGCTTAAGTTTAAAAATTCTTAAATTTCACCATACGATTTCTTCTCTTTTCTGTGCTGAATAACGTCAATGGATATTTATTTCCACGGAACCATTGTTGATGCTTAGGTGTTTAATTTACAACTAAATTCAATACTAGCAAATTAGAAAACATAATTAAAAGAAAACAAAAAAGGTTACCGAACCGCTATAACCACACAGCATATTGACGTACCTGCTAGTAAACCCGTGGTGTATGTGGACTTCTGTCAAGGACATTTTTGCGTTTTCTCACTATAATTGTTTCATTTTAAGTTAGAGAATGGATTTGTTTTAATACATTTGTTTAGAAAAGGATTTAAAACAAAACCGTATGCCCATATTTCCAGAAAAGTGATAGTACTTTCTACACAACGAATACAGGCGGCGTATGTAGACTTATGTCCGCCACTGTATGTCTAATACACCAAATTTCATGCTCATAGATACTGTTTTCACTGATTTATGGCACAATGTTTCAAATCTGAAAAATCAGTCGTATATATGTATGTCCGTTCCGTTCAATTCCAACAAAAGTGCGTATTAATGTACTTGTACAATTACATCTTCCTACCAAGTTTAGTTGATATATTTCATATTTAACAAATTAGCTCGTCATTTTGATACGATCGGTATGCATTTTTGTGAGTCTGGAACCAGAGCTAATAATGTACCATTTCATGTCCACACAGGTTATATTAAACATAAAATTATTATTGTCAAATTGACATTTAACCACAAGTACGAGTGTCAAAATTGTTTACAGTTGCACAACAAGAAAAAAAAAGAAGTGGTGAAGAAGCCTAATGAAATATGAACAAGACAGCAATGAACAGCTTGTACATACATTCATATAAATATTAACAAAAATTACATTCAATAACTCATCTCCATTGGAATTCACAAGTAATTATGCGTTTTTAACGAGGCTGATCTCAATTATAGACATTGCGATGTAAATACGTGTTTGTTTGTATGTATAAGTATGTATGTATGTAAGCAAATGTTGCATATAAAACTGGACAAACTTGAAAATCGAAAACGAGCTCAAACAAAAAACAACAAACATTCTATTTTCTTACTAAAAACACAACCACAACCTACATGTACATATATACATATATATTTGTACAAAGCCTAAAGATGGTTTTAATAAAATTTTAGAAGGTGTCCACACACACGATGACCTTCCAACGACCTGTTGCGTTTTCCATTCAACTAAACACAAACGACTTTTATGTGCAAAATATATATATAAAATGGCAGTTAATGGCGAACAAAAAAATCAAAAAAAAAAATTTATAATCTAATTTTATGTTATGCCACAATGAATGGCAGACGATCACTTTTTAGCACTTTTTAGCACGCGCAAACACATTTTCAAAGCGACTAATGGCGTGTTGAATGAAAGGTAATTGGCTGGCAGTGCGACAATCAGACATTTTACGAAACCCTTAATAATTATGAACAAAAAAAAAAAAAAAATAGAAATTTGCGAGTGTAATCTGAAATTGGAGACGAACATGAAAAACATTCAAATGACAAAGGGAAAAAAATTATTTTTTTTATTTTTTAAATAAAAAAAGTTATTTACACACTTTAAATTTGTTGCTAAATGCCAAAAAGGCATTAATAATATTGCAGAGTTTAAAATTATTTTGTTTTTTACGTTTTCCCTACTACACAACCAACTGCATACCATAACCTGCATGCAATTCACTCAAACGGCTAACTAATTACGGTCAGCTGAGTTCATACAAATTAATGTTAATTATTTATGTCACTTTTGCACTGCATTTTTCACATTGAAGCTCTCATTAGCTGATTTGTTTTTCATCGTTTTTTTCTTCTTCAGAAATGGTGTTTACAAATGATTGACGTACCGAAACACTCGTGAAAAATACAAGTCTGACTTGTTAAGCTTTTCAATTTGTTTGATTTAGAGTCTATTTATGCTATATAAAAGGTGATCCAAGTAGAGGTACTTTTTTCAATAGCTTTTTTTTGACAGATCGCACGTGAGTCGTGCCAAGGGTTACTTGGCGCATTTTTCGTCGAGATCTTAAATTGAAAGTGTACAAAATACACCCTGAGCACGAATAGAAGCCCCTCGACCTTCCCAAGCGACATCGCTTCGCTCGTTGGGATCTTGAAAAGTTCCAAGAAGATCCGACTTTTTCGAGCCAAATTTTGGTTAGCGATGAGGCCTATTTCTGGCTCAATGGGTATGTAAACAATCCAAAATGGCCGCATTTGGAAGGGAGGAACAGCAGCTTAAAGAGATTCAAGAGCTGCCATTTTGTCCAGAAAAAACAACGCTTTGGTGTGGTTTGTGGGCCGGTGGAATCATCGCAATGATGCCGCAGAGAACGTAACCGTCAATGGCGACCGTTTTCGCGCCATGATAACCGACTTGATGTCTGGAATTGAAGTTCGTGATCTCCGCGACATTTGGTTTCAACAAGACGGAGCCACTTCCCATACATCGCATTAATCGATGGATTTATTGAGAGAACACTTCGGTGAGCAGATAATTTCATATTTTGGACCGGTCGATTGGCCACCACGGTCGTGTGGTATCACACTGTTAGACTTTCTCCTGTGGGGCTATGTGAAGTTTAGAGTATATGCGGACAATCCCGCTTCGATTCAGGCATTGGAGCAAAACATCATGTGTGTCATTAGCCAGTTACCAGTCGAAATGCTCGAACGAGTCATCTAAAATTGGACTCAACGGATGGATCATCTTAGACGCAGCCGCGGTCAACATTTGAAAGATATAATTTTCAAAAAATAAATACCAAAGAATGTTCTTTCGAATGATAATAAACATTCCCCATTAAATTTGAATTTTCTGTGTTCTTTTTCTTTAAAACTGTAAGGTACCCCGAAATGGATCACCTTTTACATACTCGTGCATATATACATACTTGTGTATGTGACTATGTTCAATTGTCGATATTAATTAGCTTCCAATCATGATGATCAGAAAAAAACTGGTAATATTTCATAAAATTCGGAAAAAAACAAAAAAAAACTTCTACGGAATTCTCCGATGACAGGTTGAATTCCTCAATAATTCGCATATATTTATTTAAATGCAAATTTCAGCGATATACTAAATCTGTGCATTCGAATTATCCCTTTTTTCCTTTAAAGTTGGTCTGCAAAAAAAAAGGGAACAAACTTAACACAAGAACAAATAATAGAGTCTTCTTAAATTTTACTTTAAATCATTAAATATTTGAGAACCTTTTAATTTTTATTTTATTTTTTATTTTTCACATTTTCTAAGACGGTCTGGATAGAAATAAAAACTGTAAAACCTAAAATAAAAAATCTCCAAATGAGATCGACCTCGATTCATCGATACTGCCGAGGCCCGAAATATGGGGTGTCTGTAGTAATGGATTCAAGAACACGAATAGTCATAAAGCTACTTGAAAAACGGATCGCAATACTCACAACCAGTTCTGTCATTATGTGATAGATGGAACACATGTATACAATGTTCTAGACGTGCGTACGCTCTGCGGGCATAAAATCGACTCGCACCACTATTGTATTGCAGCAAATGTAGGTATCGGCCTGTATTCAGCAAAGAACGACCGTCAACAAACTCAAAAAAGGTTCGACGACTAAAAGTTGCAATCACAACAGACAGACGTCAGCAACTCCATATAACGGACCTATGAAACGGAAATGCGTGAGTACGAAAAAATTGAGAAACTGCCCGACAAGGGCAATGCTCGAGTATTGTATAAAAAGATGCGGCGATTTACAGAGGATTTCATGTATAGATCACACTCTTGTTGAACCCACAGAGGTATTCTAGCGACTGATGTCCAGAGCATACCATATTTTATTGAGGGTACCCTTCTCCAAGCTACTAAACGGCTGTTAAATGTAACGAGAATCCGATTTCCTAGTCGATGATAGTGGAACAGATGTTCCAGTGCCCGACTTGAAAAACAACATTGCGTCGGAAGCCCGTGGCTTACCGGTTGAGCTATTCAAATATGGCGGCGAAGAACTGAGAAGGTGCACACATCATCTTCTTTGCAGAAGATGATCGGGCGAAGCATGGCCGACGATTGAAACTTAAGTATACTAACTCTGCCTAATCCACTATAAGGGGTACTCTACAATCTGAGCCAATTACCGCGAGCCTTCTCAATATCGCATAAAAGATCTGAACAAGCATATTATGTGAGAGACCAAAGTCCAACGTCACCAAGTTGATTGGACCTAATCTAAAATTGACCAGTTTTTCCCCGTATTTGTTATTAATATTTTTTTTTCAATTCTTTTATTATGTTTTAAATTATTCGTTTCAAAAAAGTAACTAAGATCGTGAAATTTGGTATTCTACACATACATAATGAATTTCATTTTGGTTGTGAAAATCGGCGATATCGGACTACTATATAAAATAGCCCCTTTATAACCGATTTGTTCAAATATGAGGTTTTGGATCACAAAATCCCTTAAAAAGCATATAGGAGGAGCAGTATATAGGAAATTTGGTGCAATGCATACGTATTAGGAATTGCATGTTGGTAGTGGAGATCATTGAAATTGGAATTCGATATCATATAGCCCCCATACAACAGATTTGCTCAGATATCAGGTTTTGGGTCACAAAATCCGCCAAAAAAAAAAACATTCTCAGAACGTGAAATTTGGTATTCTGCGAATGTAAATTAAAGTTTATATTGACACTGAAAATTATCAAAATAGAATTTTTTTATTTGAAATAAATTTGATATGTTCATGACCGAAGGCATCCTTACCTTTTATTTTATTTTATTTTATTTTACTTTATTAAATAATATTATTATTGTTTTTTCTAATTTAATTTTTACACTTTTTCAAATTATGCGAATTAATTTTTTTAATTTTATTTGAGGAGACTAATCCCTTTGGTAAAAAGAAAAAAATTTAACAAAATTGTACTTTCAAATAATACTAAACACAAATTTATTTGCGCTTTTTTGGTAATATTATTAATTCATATTAGCAAATAGAGGCAGATGCTGAAAACATATATGTATGTATGTATATATGCGTATTAAATAGCCAAAAACAAAACAATTGCTCACTCTCGTTAATATTGTTGTTGCTGCAACAGCTGTTGCTGGTCATAATTTACTGGCTGCATATGTTTGCTCATATAATCCGAAATATCAACATTACTACCACATGCACATTCTGTTTTGTTTATTAGAGAGATAAAAAATTGTTATAATAAAGCAGCAGCAACAAAATATTAAATTAAATCCATTCACGCATTCGGAATGGGCAACTATTAAACGTCAACAACAAAAAGCATTAAATTTCAACATCACCAAAAAGGCAGCAAATGGCAGCAATGCTGGACATGGACAGCAGCCGTAAACAACGCAAAATATAGGCAAACGCATCATTACATCTTGTCATGTATGTGTGTATGTATGTATATATGTATGTAAGCGAAGATATGCAACTGAATGCGCCTACAAAGCGGTTTGTTCAGTTTGATGATATTTTTTTTTTTGACTTTTCTGCTGCTTCTCATGTGTCTTCTTGCTTTAAAATTTACTAATTTCCTTTCACTTTTCACAGAACGTCTGCTACTACAGGCTTCGAGGCTTCGACCTGTTCGCACAGAGGCACATGCACATGCACACACACAGTTTGCGTGCAACAAAAATTAATGTGGCACCGAGTAACGGCTATGCGGTCATCTTAGCACAGCGCCGTTCAGTTCAGCTCATCTCCGTTTCGCCCGTAGCGCCTTGTTGTTGTTGATCTGTCGACTTGTCGAGCAATCGGTTAGTTGGGCAATTGGCCGGCTAGTCTGTGCGCCTGTGTGTTCGTTGTTGTTTGGTCGACATCTGCTACCGCCACAATTTATACGCTTTGTTTTTGTTTCACTTGGCTACCTCATCGCAGTTTGGTGTAATGCCATCGCAACTACTCCACCTCTCCCTCTTTTTTTTGGCAACACAAATGTGTTTTTAATACTGTATTGTTGTTATGTAAAGATAGTCTGTGGTGTTTGAGGATTTGATACTCGTTTGTCGGCAATCACAGACAACTGACAGTAGATTTTATCCATTTTTTGTTTCTCAAAAAAATATGTCCTACTGTTTTGCCTTTCCCTTGTTGGCTGAAATGGTTTAAATTAAAATATCTGGTTTCCAGTTATCGAAACAAATGATTTGTTTATCTAAAAAATCAATAATTGGTTAATCAATAATGAAAGATGCAAGGTTTCATCTTGTTCTTTATATTGTTGCTAATGGAATGTGAATGAGTTTCTGATTACCAAAAGACAATCTTTAATAATGTTTGTTGAAGTAACGGTGAAGTGGCGCATTTCGTATGAGTACGTTCAAACAGGTCAATAATTAGCTGAGCTTAAAATTTTAGTAATTTACTTTGATGTTCACATACATTAAATTAAATTGAATTAAAATTAAATTGATAGTGTTTCTTGGCGGCCACAATAGCGAAGTGATTAGCAGTGGAACTGCCATTCGAATGGCCAGGGTTCGAGTCCTGGTTCGAATAACCTTCAAAATTATAGAGAATTATTTTTTCTAATTGCGATCGCCCCTCGGCAGGGAATATCAAGCCCCCCGAGTGTATTTCTAACATGAAATAAAAGCTCCTCATAAAAATCCATCGGCCGTTCACAGCTTAAAGTAAACTGTAGGTCCCTCCATTTGTTACAAAAAAAACAAGACACACACCACAACCAAAAGATTTTCTTGGGATAAGCCTTCTCAATATCGCGTAAAAGGTCATATGGAGCGTATTGTGTGAAAGACTAAAGCCCACCGTCGAGAAATTGATTGGATCTTAGCAGTGTGGCTTAAGACCTGACAAATGCACCATTGACCAGATATTCATCACGCGACAAATTTCGGAGAAGATTCGAGAGAAAATATTCGATAGACATTACATTTTCATTGATTTTAAAGCTGCCTTTGATAGCACTATGTCTGAATTTTATATCCCTGCAAAACTTATATTCCTTTGCAAAATGGGTCTGGATAATACCAGAAGCGCAGTCAGAATTGGAAACATACTTATTCCATTCGTTCGATTTTAAAACTGGTTTCAGACAGGGTGACTCCGTGTGTGGTTTCTTAATGCTGAAGAAAATAATATCGGCTGCAGAGCTGAATAGACTAGATACAGTCCTTTAGAAAAATTCAGATATCATTGTCCTTAGCAACCGCGCCGGGGACATGAACATTTTCTCACAACGGAAAAACCTTCGACGGCGCAACTGTTGAGGCAAATGATATGAATATCACTGAGTGTAGAGTTTCATACTGGCATAAGCTGAAAGGTACTTGCAATAGGTAGGTAATACTTGTAAAATCTCGGGTGAAGCAGAATTATTAGGATGCATAGTTTGTGTTGGAACACTATCTCACATTTTACTTCACATTGCACCTAATTTTCTTCGTTTTATGGATATTGACTGTACATACCCGTAGAAGAAAATTGCAGTATTTCCGAAGTGATCTCTTTGAGCACAAACCAAATAACTTTTTCGCTTCAAACAATAAAAATTTTACTAAGGACTTATAATCTGGACTTTAAAAACCTTTCATGACAACGAAATTGGAATATTCACTGTGATCCGAAGTATGTGTGCACCAGAAAGTGGAAAATAAGACCGATTGGATCAGATCGACGAGCTTTTGAGATATTTCGACCAAACTTGGTATTGAAATGTGTTTTAGCACTTTATTAATTATTTTTCGGAACCACTAAGATATGTAGCGCCATGCAATCGATTTGTTTAGATTTCAAAAGAAATCTCTGAGAGCATGAAATTTGGTATTCTACACATGTAAATTCAAATAGAATTTGTCACAACCAATTTTTTAGATATGACAATTAATATTTAATCCTAAAATTCATTCATGAAAGGTATAAATACTTCCGCAAGACGCACTTCTTTCTTTTGTGTGTTTCATTTTCCTTAGCTTAACTGAAAATCATGAAAATTCAAGTTAAGTTATTTAAGCTCTGCTTTAATGTCGTTAGCCCATAACTCAGTTATTATTGAATAATGAAAAAGTCGAGGTATTTTTTGTAAAGGATTAAAATTTGAAAACCTATTTTTGTTTTTCAACTGGATTTATAGGTTATAAAGACTTTTTTTGTGTAGTACGAGTAGTTGAGCATAACATATGCACAGATAACTGTTGTCAGCTGCGTACGCATCGCTGTAGTTGTTATGTGAAAAAAAAAATTGAAATCTAAAAACCTTTAAATATATGTACATACGTACTTTGGATTGTTCACTTGTATTTAAGCTATGAGTAATTGCAATTTTGAACAAATACAAACATCAATGTAGTTTTTCTCTTACTGAAAAATATACAAAAAGACTGAAATGTTTGTGTTGTTCGTTTAAAAACTCTAAAAGCAAATATTAAAAATTCGGCACACTAAATACAAAATATTTTGTCTTTGTTATGAGTTAATGAGCTTTAGTAGAAAGGCTTATATTTTTTTTTTTTTTTTTTTTTTTTTGAAAGGAATATTTGGTTATACATCAAAGATTTTACTATAGATTTACACGATCATTTCATTTTACTAAATTGATAACATTACATTAAAAAATTTATAATTAAGTTATTTTCTAACGTTTCGAATATTATTACTCTATCCTTACAAACATTATTTCTTAAAAATCTCATAACAAACATTTTTATATTTCATCTCCGGAAAGCGAGCACTTTAGTCATTAATTTAACTATAATTTGATCATTTAAAAACCATAAGCACCCTTAGAAAGAACCTTGAACCCTTTTCTTCTGCACAGTGATAGTTTTATTTTTACAAAATAATTTGCCTTAAATTCATTTTCCACAAGTCCTTTACGACAACTAAGATCCTCTCGCCGAATGAGCGAATTTTTTTTATCTCATTTCCACAAAAATGGCATTTAAACTATTTCTAAATCATTTCAAGTGGCTTTGTTGCCGTCAGTAGATTGCTAGATGGTTGCATGTGTACTATGTGCATAATATAAATACTTTAATCCTTAGTGTCGTCATACAGTTGGATGCCTTGCAGTGCAATCAAATGCCAGACCATGAATAATTTACTGAATTGCACTGAGTTGAGTTATTTTGCCACCACTTCTATCTGCTCTTTTCGTTATTAGTTAAATTGTTATTGTTGTTGTTGCCATGTCTGTTGCGGGCGTACATACATTGGAGTAATATAAATTAATTGTGTCTGCCACAGCCACTACGCTGTATGCAATGATTTTACGTGTATTGCTGTATCTAAGGTAATGTAGGTGTGTTTGTATATGTGTGCTCCGCCGTATGCGTGGACATCTCTAGTAACAACAAAAGCGGTAATAAAAATTTTCAGCACTCATATGAAGTTGCGGCAAGAGACCATGCATGCAGCAAGCAAATATTATTAAAAGCAAAAAGAATTGGTTAATTTATTAGTGATGGGTAACCAAATGGTAACTGGTTAAAAATTGTGACTAGAATGTGAGACGGAAACTAGGGATCATTAAATATTTTATTCTGAAGGACTACAGTATAAAAAAAAGAAAAGTATGCATATGTACAGTTATGGCAAAAAGTGCTAGGCATCTGACTTATAAATAATAATATTATAAATAATATTAAACAGTTAACGAAGTGACCGACGCCTTATGTAAATGTGTTCTTGATGTGTTCCTTCAGAATATCTAAAAAGTGTAGTTTCTTAAGGAATACTTAAACGCTTTTGATAGTTAAAAAAGAATGCAGGAGCTTTCTTAAAAAATAGTAACAATGTTGATAATTTCCTGATCAAATATCTCGACATGCCAAAAAAAAATTAACCTTTCTGAATAAAAACGAGAGAAAGTCCAGATTCTAAGTGAGAAATTAAAATTTCAGGTCCAAATTGCCAAATCTTTCTCTTGTTCGCGGTGTGCAGTCCAAAGTGCTATCAAGCGATTTTCGTATTTTAATAAATCAAAGAGTAGAAGAAAACACTTATCAAATGAATGTGAGTATTGAATTATTATCCGCGAGTTCCTTGTAAGAAATCCCCTTCTGCACTCGCCGCTTCTCTATCGTAAGGACGAATGGTTAAGAAAAAGCTCCTAAAAGCTTGCTTGAAAGCATATAAGGCTTAAAAAGGTCATGGCTTTCAGAAAAAACCGCAAAAAATCCGTTTGTAATGGACCTTTCTGCACCAACATTTTAACGAGGAAGATTGGTCGCGTGTGCGTGGTCTGACGAAACCAACTTTATTAATTTCCAGTAAAGTTCATTTCATGTCCCTTTAGAATATCTACATTAATAAATTCTTAAAATGGATCAACTTCAAAAAAAAAAAAATTCCAAATCTTTAAAAACGTCTTTTCCACACTTTTGGTGCTCGTGTGGGTTGGATTGGAATACCACCCAAATTGCGTGGTTCCTTGTGTCAAACACGACGGAGGCGATATTATGATTTGGAGTTGTATGACTGCTGATGGAGTTGGCGAAATATTCATTTATGTTGGCCGCCTAGAAAGTACTTAATTGTACTGAAAACTAGAATTTTACCTTCCTTAAAGCCAATTTCCAATAATACAATGTGGCTTGTCATAAATCAGCTACTATGATGATCTGTTTTGGAAAGAATATTATTGATCTGCTAGACTGAACAGCCATCTGTCTATTTTATAACATAAGGTAAGGGAACACAGCATCTCATAAAAAATAGCCCTTAAGAATGATTCGATAGAAAAATGAAGCGCCATAACTGCTGTCGAATGTTTAAGGCTTGTATACAACATGCTCCAAAGAATCGCTGTTGTCATCAAAGCAAAGTGTGGACCAACTAAATATAAGAAAAATTTTCTCACTTATTCCTAGCGCTTATGTTATTTTAATAATAATGTACAAGAACTTTATCATAAATATAAAAAATTCAGAAAATGATTACGCACCCTGATACTATTGGCCATGGCTGTAATTTTCATTTTCTTTTTAAGAAAGCCTATTATTTTTCTTTATTTTTTCTTAGCCGGTATCTTCGAGTAAAACTAACTCAAAGCTAAGCCATAAAAATTATACCAATCGTTTCAGAACGGCGAGCAGAGTTGTCCGACTGTTTGAACACATATAAGTCTCTCAGTTTTTTGAGATATTTTAACCAAATTTGGTAGGCAGATTTACTGTTACAATTATAAAATAATTTCTCCGAATAGGCTAGATCAAACCACTAAACCATATATATTACCGATTTTTAAAATTTAAAATTTTGGATCATAAATCCGGCAAAATCTCTTTCAAATTTTGACCGCGGCTACGTCTCCAATTTCCGATGACTCATTCGAGCATTTCGACTGATAACTGGCGAATGACATGCGTGGTATTTTGCTCCAAGGCTTGAATCGAAGCGAGATTGTCCGCATATCCCCACAGTAAAAGGTCTAACGGTGTTATATCACACGATCTTGGTGGCCAATCGACCGGCCCAAAACATGAAATTCTCTGCTCACCGAAGTGTTCTCTCAATAAATCTATTAATTGATGCGATGTGTGGGAAGTGGCGCCGTCTTGTTGAAACCAAATGCCACAGAGATCACGAGCGTCAATTTCAGGCATCAAATAGGTAGTTATCATGGCGCGATAACGGTCGCCATTGACGCTTACGTTCTCACCGACATAATTTTTGAAGAAATATGGACCGATGATTCCACTGGCCTACAAGCAACACCATACCGTTGTTTTTTCTGGATGAAATGGCAGCTCTTGAATCTCTTCAGGTTCCAGGTCGTCCCAAATGCGGCAATTTTTCTTGTTTATATACTCATACTCATTCAGAAATGGGCCTCATCGCTGAACAAAATTTGGCTCGAATTGGCAGAGCGAAGCGATGTCGCCTGGGAAATTTAAAATCTCGACGTAAAATGCGCCAAGTCGTTCCATACGTCAGTCCGAGTTGCTGCTAGCGGCGCCGAATCGACTCTTCACGGTCTTCGTGTACACTCTCAGCCGCTGCCGCTATATTTTCTTCAACGCGTGCTGGACGTGGTCTATTCGATCGAATATTATCCAATAATGAATGTTGGGTCTATAGAAGGGTGATGGTTTTGCGAATAGTACGTTCAGTAGGCCGATTAAGTTTGCCATAAGTTGAGCGAAGCGCGCGAATCACATTCTCTACAGACATTAATTTTCATAATGAAGTTGAATGATTTGTAAACTTTGTTCAGGCGTAAGTTTTTTCATGATGAAATGCCAAACAATACTGAACAAAAATAACATGACAGCTTGACACGACTCACGAGTGATCTGTCAAAAAAAGTCTATTGAGAAAAGTACCTCTACTTGGATCACCCTTTATAAAGACAGCACTTTTTCTTTTTTTTTTAATTTCATTTTTTGCTCTTTCAATTTTTTTCCCAAATTTTTTTCTTCTTATTCAGAAATAGTTGTATCTTTGTATTAATTGGAAATCCGCTACTGCGTTTCTTTTTTTCTGTGTTTTTTTCTCTTTCGCAACAATTATGCAATTGGGAATGCCAACAACAAAATTAACAACTCACTGTAACAGCAAAAGAGCAAAAAGCAAAAAATTAAAAAATAGCAAATAGACATTAATGAGTGTCGATTGCCACGGCGCTGATAATAAAAAATGTCTACAAACAAACATACTTGAAACAATAGTTTTAGTACACTGTCTTCATCAGCACCCACTACAACAAAAGCAACAATCTCTGGACCATAGAAATTGTAATGACAACTAAAAATAATTAAAAGTGAGAGAATTTCCAGTAATTTTGTTATACGTGGCGTTGCTAAGTTCAATTTAACTTAAAAATAAACTTAAACATTTTTAGGTGGGCCACAGGTGCTCACATGTTTTTTCTTCAGTGTATACTTTACGTCCTACATGGGATACATGTGGTATTTGTAGATTAGAATTAAAATTATTGTAATTTTATTTGAGTAGAGTCTTATTTTGGTGCCCAAGGATATTTCAGGAATAATTTTAAAATTAAATTTAAAAAAGCAAAATTCAATAAAATAAACCATTCCGAACCCTTAAAATGTTTGCCAAAATTGTTTTAGATTTGAATGCATTTGATTCGCTTAAGCCTATACACTATGCAACAAGTAGCTACTGCCTTCTTAACCCGAAGGTACGATGGTAGAAAACCAGTTTCTTGCTCAATATAAAAACTATTTAAGCTTTACTAATAACCTAACAGGCTTCTACTGTTTGCCCTGAGCATCTTACCTCATATGACCTACTTGTTTTCTTTGAATTCATAGATAATCATTGGTTCCTAGTGCACTAAACAATGGAAAGAGGATGGCGGCTACGAGCGGAAGTTAAATCAATAACGGGCTAGCTCATCTCTCCCTAAGAAGTACAAACGTCGGGCTCCCGAACACCAAAGATTCTCCTCAGTCCTATAAAGAGCCCGTCCGATAAGATCTGGAAGGTAACTTCTGCTAGCACCGTGAAGAAAGTTATTATTTTGGTTTAATGCATCAAAGGTAGACTGCGGGAAAGACTTCGTTGAAAATATAGAGCTGAAAAAGGGCGATGACCATTGAGGTTCTTATGGTGTAGTTTAAGTGGGCGCCCAACTAGTGCTAGAGAGCAGCTTCTGGATATTTTTCATAAAATTGTAATGACTTTTAGTTTTAAGCAGTCTTCGAACTGCTGATAGATATCTCTTAGAAACACTCATGTCTGAAAACACTCGGAATTATGGACATTCTTCACCGAGCAAATGATTTTTAATTTATTTGATACTCGTATTAGGCCATGCCATCTGGACATCTATTATCTACTTAACTGAACTGATCTTACAAAAAAACTGCTGAGAACGCTCTTCTAAGAGAGGAAATTCTCTATATTTATATGTTTGAATCATTTGAATTTGAATTTCCTTAAGGCTTCGAATTTCGTTTTCTCAACGGGTATTCATATACGATGTTGAGAACGTTACGTTTCATTCTGTAGGTGACTATGTAGATGGTCTGTGGTTTATATCAAAGTGGTACAAGTAATAGGAGGGGCTCTAAATTACCAAAAACCATGGACACCTAGATAAAGAAATTACTCACAAAAAATGTTTGCGCCATTTCAACGTACTCTACCACATTGTGTACACGCTTACTTGGTTCCTTGTGCGCTATGTGTGCCCCAGATGAAAAGATAAGATACCACAACAACGAATTCGCATGCTGACTGCGTAGGTATTTCCTCGTTTTCTATGGAATTTCATTCTTCTCAGCTCGCCGGTCGCGTTTTGTTCGCATGTGCTTTTGTTTATTTTCCACTGTGAACTGCGAATTTGTTCATCTTCAGCACCTACTTTTCGCCCACTACACACAGCACAATAGCCAAAAATGTACCAGCGATGCATGCGGCATACTGCGTACAGTCACATATACATACATATGTATGTATTTTTTTTTTTTTTTGTGGATGTGTCTATGTACAGCAGTGTTTGTGTAAAATGCAACCCACGAAATGTGCCAAATTAAAAGATATCCATCACATAAATTACCTGCATCGAAAGCGTAATTGTTAGCGCGGGTGCGCAGCGTAAAGTGTTGGCGTGGAATTAGTTAGCCATTTGCGCATGCGCGAGCACGCATATACATTATCTGTATGTTTATATTTGCACACACACAAATGTATGCATTGGCAATATAAATTTAACAGCGAGGAAGGGATTCGGCCTGAAACACACAATATCCAAAAGTTGATTACTTTTACATTTTTTAATTTTATTTTTGTTTTAGCATTTCGCAAAGTGAATTTCCCTCTCCTATTAGTTAGTTGGTGGGCAAATTTTTTATTGTTATTTGCTGATTTTCTATCAGCGCTTGCAAATCTGTAGCTGCAGCAGTAGCAGCGGCAACACTCTTTGTATATTTGTTTTGCTTGCTAACTGTGTTTATATACCTTTCATGAACTTGAAATAGTATATTAACTTCGGTCCGAAGTATGTCAGTACCAGAAAAAGAAGAGATAAACCCACCGAAATTTACATCGATCGGATTAGAACTATGAGCTGACCTAACTTATCCACGACCATCTGTCTGTCTGCATGAACGCAAATTAGTTCCATAATTTTTGAAATATTTTAACCAAAATTGGTATACGGATGTACTGTTATACTAAAGGGTGATTCTTTAGCACTTTTTTCAATAGCCTTTTTTTTATATATCACGCGTGAGTCGTCTCAAGCTGTTCTGTTATTTTTATTCAGTATTGAGCAACGTTTACAAATAATTCAACTTTATGACGAAAATTCACATTCTGTAAAGAATGTGTTTCGCGCGCTTCGCCCATCTTATGGTCAACATAATCAGCCCACTGAGCAATCTATTCGCAACACCATCACCCATCTTGAGATCCAGAATTTATTATTGGATAATATTCGACCGAATAGATCACGTTCATCACGCTGTGAGGGAAATATTGCGGTCGTAGCTGAGAGTGTACACGAAGACTGTGGAGAGTCGATTCGGCGGTGTTCGCAGCAAAATTGTGCAAGAACTGAAGACGCTCGACCTTCCCAGACAACATCGCTTCGTTCTAAGGGCTCTCGAAAAGTTCAAAGAAGATCTGACATTTTGCTATTTTTTGTTCAGCAATGAGGCCCATTTCTGGCTCAATGGATATGTAAACAAGCAAAATTGTCGCATTTTGAAGGAAGAACAAACTTAGGAGATTTAAAAGCTGCGATCTCATCAAGAAAAAACAACGGTTTGTGTGTGGTTTGTGGGCTGATGGAATCATCGGTCCATATTTCCTCAAAAACGAACGTAACCATCAATGGCGACCGTTATCGCGCCATGATAACCGACTGTTTGATACCTGCAATTGAAGCGCGTGATCTCCGCGACATTTTGTTTCAACAAGACGGCGCCACTTCCCACACATCGCATCAATCAATGGATTTATTGAGAGAAAACTTCGGTGAGCAGATAATTTCACGTTTTGGGCCGGTCGATTGGCCACCGCGGTCGTGTGGTATCACACTGTTAGACTTTTTCCTGTGGGGCTATGTGAAGTCTAGAGTCTATGCGGACAATCCCGCTTCGATTCAGGCCTTGGAGCAAATCATCACGTGTGTCATTCGCCAGTTACCAGTCGAAATGCTCGAACGAGTCATCGAAAATTGGACTCAATGGATCGACCAACTGAGACGTAGCCGCGGCCAACATTTGTAAGAGATAATCTTCAAAAAATAAATGCCAAAGAATGTTCTTTCGAATGATAATAAAAATTTGAGTTTTCTGTATCTTTATTTTTTTTTTCTTTAAACAATAGGGAACCTCGAAATCGTATCACTATAACTGAAAATCTTCTAAAGACAATATGAAACAGCCCTCCTTCAACCGACTTGTTCTGATAGGAGAATTAAAATTTAATCCTCAAATGCAATATAATGAATTTAATATGTTTATGAAGGTTATAAACACTTAGGCATGGCCGAAGACAGCACTTCTTTCTTGTCATTTTCGTTGTTGTTGTAGTAGCGCTACTGGCAGGCAGTACGTGGCCAACGCATTTAGGCGATGGTAACTATTATGCATTGCCGGTAACGAATGGCATTTTTGTTGTTGCTATTTCAATTACAATTTCTGTTGCTGATGTTGCATACATACCTACATACAAGCATTCAGATGTATGCATTTGAGCGCAAATATATGCATGTACAATACACACTCGTACGTACGTTAATATTTTCAATTATTTATTTTGCAAATTTATGCGAATCATGTCAGTGGTTTGTTGCTTTTAATTGATTGTGTTGGCTTTGTTTTTTGTGTTAGCTTTCGCCGTATTTGTTTTGGCCAAATTTGTCATGTTAAAATTTAATTGTTAAACAAATAAAAGTATTTTTCAGATGACCCGCATTAATTTTTACTAATTTTCGGAAGTGGCATTTTCAATACCACTTGTTGTGAGTAATTTTTATTTTGTTATTTTTTAAGCAAAACAATTTTTTGGCAAAAGCAAAATATTAACAAAATAAGAAGGCTAAGTTCGAGTGGAACCGAATAGATATTCGACTGACAGTTCGGTCAAAAATGGAAGGTCTATTATACTCGTATGGGAGGATAATCTACTTTATCTCATAAGATAGTCATTATCAGTAGGACTTTAGTACCCATTATCAGCATCATGTCTACCCTGTTTGGTTGAGTTATATTGCCTTTTGCCTTAAATATTCAATATTGGTGTAGTTGTCGCCTTTTTAAGACCCGATTCAATTCATGTTTATACTAGATCAAGGGAATTATAAATATACATTTTTATGGAATATTCTCCAGTCTTCAGGTTTCTGAGATATACTTTTTGTCCCAAAAACTGGTGATGGCAAGTTCATTGTTATGGAATATTCTCCAGTCCGCAGGTTTCTGAAATTTGGCATTTCACCAGATATTTTTTCTAACCTCACATATTTTTCCATTTAATGTGATCGTCTTTAATAAATATGACTTTAATGGCACGTACGAAAATCGCTATAAATAAGTTAATAAATTATTTATAGCGATTTTCGTACTTTTAGCAATTGCCGTCATATGAGAGTGGATGCATTTGCAATAGCATCCACACTTGTGACTCATGGAATTTGTAAACCAAATTTCATCAAAATATCTCAAACCTTACTTGAAATATCGTGCCAACAGACTGGCAGGGGGACAACGTTTGAAATGCTTAAGGTGAGGCCTAACCTCACGGTTGTTCACCGTCCTATAATGCAAGCATTATGGCACCAATTGACAGTGTGAAATTGACACACTAAACACCTTGATAGGGTTTAAGGTCCCTGTCGTACTTTGGGTATGGCACAAAGTTGACTCTAGCCACGATTTAAGCCAAAAACAGCACGATATTACCCGAAGGGCTTTGCCGCATAAGCAGGTCGGAGCAAGCTTCAAGGGCTCCTGCTTCTCGTGGAATCAGAGTTATGCTTTGGATCAAACCTTGTAACCGAAACTACCACCAATTGTGCTTCAATACAGCTCCAGACTGATGATCTGGGACGGACGGACATACTAGCTTGGCTAAACTGATTCGTCGGTTTAGTATCGAATGAACAGTTAGAGCTTTTAGTTTTACTTAGATTCAGTCATACAAGATTTTCGTGAATAATAAATTCAGATATAGCGACGTAGAGATGTACCCTTTTCATGCTGTCTAAGGTTGCTCTAAAATCGTCAAAGAGGTTGTGTGTATCGATCCTTTTCTCTAAGGTATCATATTTATCCAGATTTGACGCATAGTGAAGATCTGCTATATGATGGATTTACCAGGAATAAAGCTACACTGAAAAGGACCAATTCGATTGTTGGCAGTGTGCTTTAATCATTCACACTATTCGAATTCCGTCAGGCGACGGAACGACTATTGCAACGCCGTCAATTGGAAATTGAAATTAAAGATATTCAAGTGTAGCAAGTTGGAGAAATGTTCCCACCATATATTCAACATCCTATGAACATCGGTCGTCAAGTTCTTTAGTTCCTAAATTAGTAAGCTACGGTCCGGAAACCTTCTAAAAGTTCCTGCATCTCTTTATAGATTTCTTGAGCATCATCAAGACTTTCGATCCGCTAATAATGATGTAGCTTGATAAATCCTTTTACACTGTAATCTGGTGCTATGGGCGACCATATTTTAGAACAGCTTCAGCCATTTTGAGAATGTTTCGTCATGAACGCTGAATTATCCGACTATTGTGCTGAAGATACTACCTTCATTGCCCAATCTAGAGTTAAAATTCGGCTTTTCATCATGAGGGAGATGAGCTCGCTCATAACGTCTGCCACCTGACATTAGCTCTAGCACCAGTTTACATGACGCAAAGGAAATATTAGTCTCTGAAAGAATTTCCCTTATCCTACCTTTCTTAGCAAGTTCAAGTGCCGCAGAGATAACCTTATGGCTCTGTGACCAGTAATCTGAATGAGGAAGAGTATGTATCATATCTATAAGAGACCAGCGATGGTGCAGTACACTTTCGGGGTTTCAGACGATCTAATCAAGAGATCTTATCGGTGGCTGTTTGTCAGCAAAGAAAATAATTCCTTAAAAATAACTTTGGGTGTTTAGCATTCTATGTGAAAGCAGAGAGCTCGGTCTTAAATGCGTTGTTGCCTTCAGAAAGCTTCAGAGGATATTTTAGAGACGGATTGCCAGAAAATACTACTTCGGCTATCCTAGCTTCAAGCATTGGACCTCCTACCTATGAGATTTCTAGACTTCTGATCCATTATTCTTTTTCGTAACTTTTACTTCAACCTGTTGTGTATTAATGCATTACTTTAAAAATTATTTAATTATTCTAAGCGCTGAGAGAAAGCATATTGCCATCGGAACTTCGCTTTGATGCTGATTAAGACTGGGCTTTCAATCACAAGGGTAAATGTTAGGGAGTTGTGAGCTGTCTGAACTTTGTGTGAAAAGATCAGTTCAGTCCACTTCCAGGTGATTGGAAGTGAACATTTTTTCCCAAAACATTTTTTTTTTCCTAATTTGGATATTGATGCGGAAAAGTTATAAACACAAACATTTTCGTATAGTTTTTCGCATTCTTAATTTTTATTATTTCCATATATTGCCATATATTATTTTAATAAAGTACTGTAAGAGGAAGTAATAAATCGTATCAAAGCATATCCTATTATACAAACTAAAAAAAAACTCATTTTAGGGGTGACTGCCCTGCATTGATTGCAAGCATAAACATTTTTCAATTAAGATCAATTTTAACGATTACTGCAGATCACTGTTTGTGAATTAAATGGCGCTAAAATCCATAAATCAAGTGTAATGCCACTCAGCATATCGCTTGTAGCACCACTTTGAACTTGAAGCAAATAAATACTACTTTTTTACCTGCGCAGCCACTGAGATGGCGTGAGAATTTCCGCAATTTACAATGTTTGTAATCAAATTCGATTTATACATATTTTTTAATTTATTTTCGATTTATTTATTTCTTACTTTCTCAATTACACTAACGAATTTTGTCTTCTGTAAGGCAAGGTGATCAATTCGTATTTCGATGTGCGGCGACGCATCGCATTGAACATTTATGGTTTAATTAAATTTCGCATGCGCTAACATCCTGTTTTACCTAAAACTACCCAATTACCCCACACTCGCTGAACATTCATTTTGGCGACTCAAACTCGAAATGAAGATGATAATAAAAAGTTATATTTTATCAATTTTTTTCCGACATTTTTACGCATCGTTAAGTGTCGTGCGACCAAAAACGGCAGGTGGAGATGAGTTGTGAGCGAGATAGAAAGTTGTTCGATGCGCTGCCGACAGCATTCTTCAGTCGAACGAATACGATCTGCATTGCAGTTTTCAATTTGATTTTTGTATTTATTGGCGATGAGCACTTGTTGACGCACATGCATATGTTCAAAATGTCATCGCAAAATGTCTCTATCTTATAAACCTGTAAGTTTGTAATAGATTTTTTTGTACCCGTATTGAAAAACTTGGTCATTATGGAATAGTCTAAGTATTTCTTATATTAATTTCAATTCCGTTATCCATCAGAATCTTGTTACAGTCTAGAGAGTGGGTGGTTAGTAGCAAACTTTTACGAGAAAATTTGAAATTCTAATAAATATCGAATTTAAGGGAATCCTCTCATATAATTTTGCAAAAATTACCTAATATTTGATAATTTTTTTTGAAGAAGTAAAATTACTTAGACATGTGCACTGTTCTACAAAATTTTGAGTGTAGGGTGTAAAAAATGGCGTCCAAAATGGCGGCTCCAGCAAAAGGTGTTTTAAAAACAGCCTTCATGTGCGGGCACGATACAGGTCGCAATTCGTCGTCTACAAGCGGAAAACCGAAACGATCTTGAAGATTACATTCCATAGAGGCACCATAATCTAAAAAACCATAAAAAATTCATTACAGAAACAAAATGGCGACAGCTTGAACATTAAGTATTGTTTTTTTGTATGATTTTTCCACTTTGGCCGGCTGTAAAAAATCATCAATCATCATCAAAATCATCAGGCGGATTGTATTTGAACAGGATCCAGTTAAGTGTCCTTAAGTTTACTATTAGAGGGTGATCAAAATAGAGATACTTTTTTAACAGCCTTTTTTTTTTTGACAGATCACGCGTGAGTCGTGTCAAGCTGTCATGTTATTTTTGTTCAGCATTGTTTGGCATTTCATCATGGAAAGACCTACGCCTGAGCAACGTTTACAAATCATTCAACTTTATTACAAATATTGACGTTGTGTAAAGATTTCGCGCGCTTCGCTCAACTTTTGGTCAATATAATCGGCCTATTGAGCCAACACCCCGTTTGAGACCCAACATTCTATTAAATAATATTCAACCGAATAGACCACGTCCAGCACGCAATGTGGAAAATATAGCGGCCGTAGCTGAGAGTGTACACGAAGACCGTGGTGAGTCGATTCGGCACCGTTCGCAGCAAGTCGGATTGACGTATGGAACGACTTGGCGCATTTTACGTCGAGATCTTAAATTGAAAACATACAAAATACAGCTTGTGCAAGAACTGAACTGCTCGACCTTCCTAAGCTCTTGAAAAGTTCCAATAAGTTCCGACATTTTCGAGCCAAATTTTGTCCAGCGATGAGGCTTATTTCTGGCTCAATGGGTATTTACTAGAAACATTTCCTGCATTTTGGGCGAAGAGCAACCTGAAGAGGTTCAAGAGCTGCCATTTCATCAAGAAAAAACAACGGTTTGATGATTCCGATAATTCCGGTCCATATTTTTTCATGCCATGGTAACCGACTATTTGATGCCTGAAATTGAAGCTCGTGAATTCCGCGACATTTGGTTTCAACAAGACGTCGCCACTTCCCACATATCACATCAATCAATGGATATATTGAGAGAACATTTCGGTGGGCAGATAATTTCACGTTCTGGGTCGGTCTATGGGCCACCAAAATCGTGTGATATCACACCGTTAGACTTTTTCCTGTGGGTATATGTAAAGTATAAGGTACATGTGGACAATCCTGCTTTGATTCAGGCCTTGGAGCAAAAATTCCTTCTTAAAACTGCCTATTCCTCTAGATAGGTGTGGAAGATAGGGTGAGATAGACAAGACATAGGTGTCAATATATAGGAGTACGAATCCAAACTAGACAATCTAGTGGCAGATGCTATCTTGGCAAAATTTGGTTAGAATCACCTTCGAGATCTCTGCAGTTTTTTTTAAATGAGGATTTCAGCAAAAGATAAGGTAAGCAGATAGCTAAGCGACTTTGAAATCACTAAGATTCTTTAGGTTTTCATCAAAAACAGTGAAAAAAATATCTTTATTTGTTAGAAGCTGTGTCATTCTACTACAAAATGAATCTGCAAGGGGTTCTAAGATACAAAAGTATCCTATTGAATTGGTTGGATTTGGCACCGCAATTTCAGTCTCCCCACATAGAATGTAATTAGCATGAAACTGACTTTTTTTCACAAAAATCACATACTGATTATTTTGTGACTGGTATGCATGTACCTCACTGTAAGTAAGCTTTTATGCTTTGTTATGTATAGTAAAATAGTAGACAGAGCAACGTATGCAGTTTCAAATGTTTGTACTAGCATCACATCTACTAGTTTAAATTTCGTTAGAGTAGCACTAATTTGTAACTAGTTGAAATACAACTCAAAATTTTTAGACATACTACCTTTAAAATCCATTACTTGTACTAAGTACATCACTTGACCATAAATATCTTGTATTGTGCATGCTGTAACTGTCCACGCCATTCACTTTGTCGATAATTTTTTATTTGATCACACAAAATTGAAATGTATAGAAATAATGGGAAATTTTCATTGAAGCAAATTTTGTAGTTATCTTACAAATATACAGTGGCGGACAAAAGTCTACATACACCCTCTGTTTTCGTTGAATTGAAAGTCCGAAAGGTTTATTGGAAAATTTGACGATATAAAAAAATAATTTTTTAACATAAAATAATGAAGCTATGACAAAAAAAGCGTAAATTCAACAATGACAAAAGTCTACATACAGTACATACATAACTTATCTTAGCGCAAAAACTTTGGTTAATATCAGGTAACATGATCTTTTTAGTATTTAGTTGGTCCACCGTTCGCATCAGTAACAGCTTGAAGCTGTCGTGGCATCGAAGCTACTAAATTTGTTAATTCTGAGGATGTAATACTGTCCCATGCTTCAATAAGATGTTCTTTGAGTAATACTGAGCTGGAAACTAGATGTTTTTCACATTTTTCAAAAATCTCCCCGACATGTTCAACAACATTCAAATCTGGACTTTGAGGTGGTGAGTGTAGTTACCTTGGAGCATGATAAAGCAACCAATCCTTAATAATATGGGCCGTGTGCTTTGGATCGTTATCCTGTTCAAGGATTCAGTTTGCGCCAAGCTCCTAATTTTGCACTGAAGGCTTCAAATTAGCTTCCAACAATGACTTATATTTGAACTGATCCATATTACCCTCAACAAAAACAAGCTTTCCAACTCCAGTTGCCGCAACCGCCCCCAAACCATTACGTTGCCGCCATCATGCTTCACTGTTGGTACTAGATTTTTCAAGTTAAGTGCAGTATTTTCTTTTCTTCAAACTTCTGCTTTTCCATCGCTGTCGAATATATTGAACTTCGATTCGTCTGTAAACAAGACTTTTTGCCAAAAGTCCATTACCTTGTCTAAATGTGCTTTAGCGAACTCCAAGCGAAGTTTACGATTTTATTCAGAAATAATAGGCTTTTGCGTGGCGTTCTACTGTGGAAACCCTTATCATTCAGAGCTCTTCGGATTGTTCTTGGATGGGCACACTTTCTTGATGAGCTTGTAATGTTTTCGGCTAATTTTAGAGCAGTAACTTTAGGATCATCATTCACTTCCTTCAGAATAAAGCTGATGTCTCTTTGAATTAGGTTCTTCGGGCGACCAACACTAGGCTTTTTTTTCGGTGGATCCATTTTTTTCAAAGTTTTTTACAATGGTTTGTGGCTTTGGTGGATTTAAGTTTAAAATTTTTTAAATTTCACCATACGATTTCTTCTCTTTTCTGTGCTGAATTACCAAGTTTCTTACGTCAAAGGGTACTCCTCTTCACGGAGTCATAATTAAAAAAAAAAATAGTAAAAAAAAGGGTACCAGACTGCCATAATAACACAGAATATCGACGTACCTGTTAGTAAGCCGGTGCTGTATGTAAACTTTTGTCAAGGACGCTTTTTCACTATAATTGTTTCATTTGCGGTTTTTCACCATAATTTTTTTTATGTTTTAGATTGGATTTATTTTAATAAATGTGATTAAAAAAAGATTCAGAATAAAACTGTATACCTAAATTTTTCAGCAAAGTGATAGTACTTTCTACACAACGAATACAAGCGGTGTAAGTAGACTTTTGTCCGCCACTGTATGTACATATTGCTCATTTCTGTTCAATGTTGCTGTATTTGTTGTATGTAGCGGTACTTTTTTGTTTGATTGCAATACGTTTTGGTCAAATGCAACATTTTCGAGGAATTCATCTATTAGAGATGTCCATTGGCGGCAGCAAAGCAAATTTGCTGATTGTTTATCTACTCTTTTCGGTTGATTTCTAAATTTGTTGCTATTTTATTTTCTCCCATTTTATGAAATATGAAAAGTTTTTGCTTCCCCGTTGTTGCATGTATGTATTTAAGCGCATGCATATTAGCAGCAAGTCGTACTCTTATTCATGCAGCCAATGCTTTTGGGCGGCAAAGTTTTGATTTTCGATTTTCAATTTCAGATTTTTAATTTTTTACTTTTTCTTAGTTTTTCCTCTCGGTGACATCACTAATTTTTGTCGTATGATTTTTGTGTTTTATGCTTTTTGCAACATTAGCAACTAACACGTTATTTACGTACATATATATGTGCAAATACTTGTATATGTGCGGTTATGAATATTTCCATGAATGCCAATGTACATACATATGTAACATACGTACATACGCATGGCATGTAATGTTATGTTGTCTTGCGTTATGTTGCATGATGGCATGCAGCTGTTGGCGCTTATAAAATTTGTACACAATTACCCACATACATACATACAAGCACAATCGATATGCACTTACTTCTGCAATAGATTTACATTGTATTTATCTGCCTATCTGTATGTATAAGTACATATTTATATCTGTATGTCTATCTCTGCATGCTCACATGCCTGCGCTTGTTGCCCAGTTATGCATTTTTGATTGCACAAATCCCAATTGGGTGTACGCGGCGTAGCAGCGCCATGCTATAGCCAAATGTGCCAGTCACACTGATTGATCAATTGCCCACATTTTTGCCTGGTCCAAGTCCATGACGTATTTGTTTTTGCTATGACAGCCAATGACTTCTGAATTTTCATACTGTTTAAGATGTTAAGCTGTTTTCAATTTGGGTTTTTATTCTTCTGTTTTTACAAATTGACCAAAAGTCATGTGAAAGTGAAGCACCAGGAATGATTGTGTCAATCCTACGCACTCTGACCGACTTTCTCAATTGAAACTTAGATTGTACAATCTCTTGTGAAATACCAACTCCTGTCTAATCAAGTAATACTATTTACATGTTCTGGTCTCAACAAACTCCGCCTCAATAAGCGAGGTGAACTGGTCTGGTAGTGTACGGGGACAAAGTGTAGTAGCATATACAACAACATCAATGTCAGCCTGGAAATTCAATTCAGAATCGTTTTTGACATCAACAAATGCTACTTTGGACTGAGTAAGGGCAATTGAAAAGTGAAGTCCTCCATCGACGAACCAACCCCAAACTCTTTAAGTCGCTTATCATTCCCATGATGCAGAAGTGTGTGCGATATTAATATTTGATCCGTCGGTACTAAGAGTTTTCGAAAGAAAGGTTTTGCAGAAGATTTATGGTTCCTTGCGCGTATACAACAGTGAATACCGCAGACGATGGAATGTTCAGCGTATAAAGAGACGCGATTAACGCTTTATATGCTATGTCGTCGTGAAAAAGGATCTGGCTTCTCACTGTAACTTCCATTGGTGCTAAACGTCAAAAGAAAGAAACCACTGGCGTGCTGTTGTTAACTGGACCAAAATCATGTGAGTGGTGGCCAATAAAGAAGAAGCTGGTAACTAATACACAATATCAGTTAAGTATGGAAGATAGAGATCTGGATGATTAATGCTACCGAAATGTTTCCGTAGTTGCGACGACACAAGAAAGCACATTCTATAGGAGTTTCATAATACGACTAGTGCGGCAACGTAAGAACTTTAAGAAGAATGGGAAGCAGAGATAAGATGAGAAATCTGTTATACCATTTTAACTATTACTTTATTGTCCTTATGATTATTGGTTATCTAGGATAAGGAATCTCTGCACAACTGTGTTCTAATTTTCAACAAAGAAATTTGGAGTTCTTCAGAATGCACATATATGTGTCAAAAATCTCTTCAGAAAACGTAAGCTGCAGTACTTTATTCTCAATATGAAGGGAAGATAGAGCAGTTTAAAAGCAGCTAAGTGATGCATTATTCTTGAAATTTATCGAAAAGACTTTTACGATCACATAATTTCATTTCTGAGCAGTTGTTAATCAACAGATTATAAAATAAAGTTTTAATTCTAGCCGCATAAACTTAACTTACCCAAACACCTGAAATTCCCAATTCTCTTTCAGTTGTTTTTCAAACTTTATCATACTTTCATCGTCTCGACTATGGCTTCGGGTTCGCCATTGCTGAGTATTTCAGTCTGGATCTTGCATACATGTATTAGCATATCTTTCGAAACCAAAATTTTTATTAGTAAGAACACCAGTATATAACATTATCCAAAATCTCTTTTCAAGAGGATCTAAGCAAAGTGCTTTACTCATGTTCAATATTAAACTAGTTAAACAACCGAATCAGGCTATGAGTGGGAAGATGAGCGTCCGATATGGAAAGGAATATTCCAGCAAAGAAAATTTAGTGTTACTCTCACTTCCAAACGAAGGAAGGAGGGAAAGATTTTTTTTATTGCTTGTAAAGGAATTTGGAAGATCCGTACAGAAATTTCAAATTCCAGAATTACGTCATTTAAAACCACCGAAAAAAGGTAGTTTCTTGAAGAGATCTACCGAATTCGGGTCAATATGTTCTACGTTACCTCATTCAAATATTCCTAATTGGCCCGTTTAGAGGAGCGTCGGTGTCTTCAAAATGCTACGCTTGGTCAGGTTTCTGACCCGTAGACAATATATCTCGAGAAATCACACTATTGTTCGAGCTACATGCAGATGTGACGCTGTGTATTTAGTGCTGTTTAAACTCACGTACTGTACACCTATTAAAGATAACGGCCATTGGTCATCGGGAAAACATGCATGGTGGTATAGTGGACGCATGTCCCGCATGCGACCTCTAAGAAAGCGTGAAGTGGACGTTGTTGTTGTGTTGTGTCTCAGCGAGCTGTACCTCGCCTCGTAACAGGCAAGGCTACTCTCTATTCTGTTCAAAATTGATTTGTTATCTTTAAATTCGATTCGTTCGATTCCCAATAAAACTCTGTATGGCTGAGTTCGACAACCTAACCCCACATAGATCATCAGGTAATACTAGTCTAAGTGGACTGCCTCGTGAGTAACGATGTGATAGAAGATAATTAAATTGAAAAACAAGTGTGAATAAAAGAAAGAAATAATTTTAGTTTTGAAAACTTGGTGCCTGTTAACTTGCCGCGCTGGCGATGCTGCAAATGCGGAAAAGAATGATAATTAAAGCCCGACAAAGTCGACTGTGCCTCTAACAGCTTGGATTGCCATATCACTAGCAAATTAAACCACATAAATATTGAACTAATTTATTTAAAAAAAGTTATTTGCCAAAAATTACAATTCATAAATCAATGTGAAGTTAAAAAAAAAAATTAAGTAGAAAAATTACATCTTTGAAAACAAAATTTATGAGTGAGTCAATTCGAAATATACAGTATAAATTGTGCTATTAGGTGGCCGCAATAACATACTTCTATTCGGAAGGCCAGGCTCGAATCCTGAACGCTGAAGCGATTTTCAGACGAGTTCCTCTTTCAATTTGTGGTATGTTTCTCCAACAAATGGAGGGCGCTTCAGTTTATCCGAAGCTGACACCGAATAAACGAATGATTTTTATGAGTAACTTTTTTAACATAGTTCATGTCAGAAATATACTCGGAGGGCATGATATTCTCTGCCGAGGAGCAACCGCTTTAAAGAGCGAGATACCTACCAAAAGTTATACCGATGGGATTATATTGGCGAGCTGAATTGCTTTTTATTCTCCTACTATTCATTTTCCAACTTTATTCATAATTTTTCGGTACCGACCAAATCGAACTACTATAACATGTAGTCCCCATACAACTGATTTTTCAAATATGAGGTCACAAGTCGAAAATCTGCTAAAACAGCATCTAAGGGTATGAAATTTTGCATTCTTCACTTATGAATTCAAATATATATCGAGACTGAAAATCAACGAAATTACAATGGAGGGGATCATGTAAATTATAACATTAACATCGCCATAACGAGAGATTACGCGGTGGGAAAATTTCTCTCTCAATAAAGCCATATTCGCTAGTGCTGTGTGGCATGTGGCACCATATTGTTGGAATCACATATTGTCCAAGTCGTTCTCTTCAATTGACCAATCCAATCACACCTCCGTACCAAAGAGCTCAACAGACAATAAGTATTTTTTTTTTTTTTTTTTTTTTTTGGTGTAATGGCCTCTCTTCAATTACTTGAGGATTCTCAGAGCCCAAAATGCTACGATTTTCCTGAAGAAAATGTTGTTGGAGAAATCGTGGTATACTGCAATCGACGTAACTACGGCGTTGTGCATGGTCAGCTGTTTTCAGTTTTTGTGTGAGCTGGACTTCTGGACTTTTTATGGTCGCAGGTGTAAGTCTAAGCTTAAAATACGCCATAATATGCCGTAAAAAGTCTCAGCTCTTGAGAACATCGAGAAATAGACACATTTGGGTATTCGGCTTTACTTTCACTTACAGAAGCAATATTTGAGTTGGAACGAGCAAAACGATGATGCCGGGCCTTAAAGTATATGTAACTGATTCAATCTCAAAAAATGGCTTTAAAATTTTACCAATTGCTTAGCATTTGAAAGATTATTGACACGTTGTTGTGGCTTTCTACATTTTGACCAATTTTTATTCAAATTGGTATTGCAAAGAATGATAAATGACCTTATTAAACATCGTATAAAACAAAATATTTTCACGCATTAGGATGGCTGATATATTTATTCATTTATACTTAATCATGATTTTCGTTTTTATATATAAACACTGGTTTTGTGTTACAAAATAATTAATTTAAATATTTAAAGGGTAAATATTCTAAAAAATTATTTTAATAATTACGATGTTTGACTGCTATCACAGACACGAATGGATTAAATATAAGTATATTATAACAGAGAACGCTGAACACTTCGCATCTAAGACAGCAATGTATTGTGAATGTAATATAGGGTTGAGGATGCCGGAAAGTAAGCCAAATGCATCATTCGGATCTATGCTTATTCACAATAAATTTAAACGTATAAAATCATAACCCACAATCGCAGAACGATACCATTGCGCAGTGAACATACCTAAGCACGAGCTATGCTTATACCGAAAACATAATGATTCTTATCAATCAGTCGGTGATCCATTTTCCGGTCTCTGGTCCATTTCCGGGTAGCAAAAGTATACCATTGAGGCATATCATTCAAAAATTCAACCAAATCGAACTATAATTATATATAAATTTTTTCATATAAAGGGTTTTCCAATAGGGATGATATGATTTCTAAGTGGCGTTTTGGTCATTATTAATATGTCATGATCTGTGTTTTTTTTTTCATTGCATTCAGTAGTGTTTACAATTTCATCCATGGACCACCATAAACGTCGTGAATTCGCTGATTTTTTAAAACAAATCATCTTCTCCGATGAGGCTAACTTTCATCTGAGTGATGCGGTAAATAAACAAAATTATCGATTCTGGTACAAAGAAAATCCACAAATTATTCATGAAAAACCATTACATTCACCTAAATTGACAGAGTGGTGTGTTTTTTGGTCTGGTGGAATCATCGGTCCGTACTTCTTTCGAAATGAAGCTGGTAGCACCGTTACTGTCAATGGAGAGCGGTATAGATCGATCATAATCAACTTTAAGTTTTTATGGCCACAGTTGGAAGAAGTTGATCTTAACAACATCTGATTCCAACACGACGTGGCTACGTGTCACACAACACGTGCAACAACCGAATTATTGTGAGAAAGATTTGGAGATCCGATTATTTCAAGAAATTGTGACATGAATGGCCTCCAAAAAGTTGTGATTTAACACCATTAGACTACTTTTTGTAGGGTTATTTGAAGTCATTGGTCTTTAGCAATAAATTACACTCTCTTCAAGCTTTAAAAGTCAATTTTGAACGTGCTATTCATAACATACGACTTGATTTATTGGAAAAAGTGCACAAAAATTGGGTTCATCGAATGCGTTCCTGCAAAGAAAAACATGGGGCCTCCATTTGAATGATATTATATCCAGAACTTCATTGCATCGATTGTACTTCACATTAAATAAAAACCATTCGAATTTCCTTAACAATTAGTGTGTGTGTTTTTTTTTTTAAAGAAATCATATCACTCTAATTGGAAAACCCTATATATCGGTCCGTTTAGTGGAAAAAATGGATGTTGTCCTATCATCAGACCTTCCAGGTAGGCACTTAATTTCATAAAAACCGCTCCAGCCATTTCGGAGGAGTTTGATAGCAAACACCGTGATACGAAGATTTTATATATTTTATTTTGGGGAACTAAAGTCAAAGAGCACGACTTTTATTACAGTTTCAACTGAATATTTGTATTGTCATGTGCAAATATTCCACAAATTGCATGCAAAAATAAAATTTGGAAAAATATTAAATTTCCAAAATAAATAAAAAATCTGAGAATACTGAAAATAGCATGCACACGTGCCATTAAATAAATAAATAAATGCAAAATTTTCCAATTATTAGCTTGTGCATACAAATTAAAATACGTCAATACATCGCCGGCGCCACAGCCGACGACCAATAGGCCCAAAATAAGACAAAAACAATGTATGAGTGTGCAAATAAATTACAGACAATAGTGCCGATGCAGCAGCTGCGTGGACAATGACGATGACACCACAGCACCAACAATATACGACCGTACCCACAGACACACACATACACTCATACACTCCCACCTGCCCAACAGAAGCAGCAACATCATTTCAATTCGCAATAAAAAGCTACATTTTAACCATCCTGTTTGGTGACTTGTTACGTCTTACAAAAAATAAAAAAAATATATAAAAATTGAAATAAAGAAAATAATTAAATAAATACATGAAGGTGTCTTATGAACTGCCGGCTCACAGAGTGCAGCTGCCGCGGGAACACCGTGGTTTGCGCGTGTATGAGCGAAGTGTTGAAGCGTTGCATGCACTGTGCCTGCCGTGTGTGTGTGTTGGTGCACACCCGCAACTGACTCGCAATTCAGTTTCAGTTTCCTGCAAATTACAGGTAGTCAGTCGCATCTTCCAATTCAATCGCACGGACCATAGCTATCAGGGCGGAAGGCGTATGGAAAAGTGAATGGCGGCAGCATTTTTAAAGCGTGTGCCACGCAATATATTTACGCCAGCGGTGTTAGTATGGCTTTCAAGTTGTCACACATCGCACTGCCGGTTAGCGCTACAACACATCAGCCACACAACGACCGACGACGTGTCATCATCTCTTAGCTGGTTGGCGTATGCTGGCTGTGAAGAGCACGCTCAATGACCTGTTCACGACGATTTATTTGTTAAGGCGCGAATGCAAATGCTATGCCAGCACCTAATTGTAGCCGAATATAAGCTTTTGGCAAAAAGAAAAAGAGAAAAGGATGAGAGCAACGAAATCATTAAATGGGAAACAAGTGGGAAAACATAAAAATGGAGTATCAAAAACCTACCTACCTACCTCACTGAAGTTTATGTCTAAATTAGAGTCATACGTGTGTCTTTCTGCTTTTTGTTGTTGTTAATTTTTTACACAAACTCTTCTTTGGCGAATGGCCGGAGATAAAAATGCTAATATTTAAATTTCTCGTTTTTGTTGTTGTTGTTGTTACCATAACTCGTGAAGCGACAATATGTGACCATTTTACATGAGACATGTCACACCATAACATCTTATGCCATACCATACCAGCGCAGCGCTTCACCCATTACTCTGTACAATACATTGGCGGCATGCCACACGACAACAGTGAAAAACTTGGTTTTCGTCTACATTGAAATATTGTGGAAAAAGTCTGATTTAGCGAAAATGTGTGATTTTTTTATATTTTTTTTTAAATATTTTTTTAATTTTTTTTTGTTTTTTTTTTTGTGTGATAACTTTTATTATTCACAACTGCTTTGGCTGGTGAGCGCATAGTAACCTACTGCCTCTTATTTTTAACATATATATATAGCTGACTGCTGTCTACCAATATTTAGTTGCCTTATTTCCGTATCTTTTTTTTTATTGATTGACCAGGAAAAAAATAAAAAAAAGTGTTAATAACATTTTTACCAAAATTAAAATTTTCTTATCGCTTGAAATGCATTTTATAATAAAAAATACTGCTCGAATGAATACCAATGGACAATAGCAACTCGTCTGGAATTTTAGTTCAATTGGTATGAAACTCAAAACTCTATAAATACAGAATTATTTTTAGCATCATCAAAGAGTACGCCTTAATAGCCTTGACAGACGGCACCGTTAGTCCCAATTCACTGCGCACTTATTCAAATTCAAATTTGTTGGATTTGTAGGTGAGTGACAGCAGCAACGGAAGTTAGTGCTTTGCGGTCGCAAGCCGAACGGTCAATACAAAACCACCATTTATTAAAATAAATATGTTAAACTGTTTCGAAATATAATTACAATTAAAAGATTAGAATTTTAATTTTAAAGAAATATGCTAAATATTAAAATTACTTAAAATTTATAGTTAAACACGTCGCTTAACAAGAGGTTTTTTATTTTCATTTAATTGAAAAACAGCTGTCAGAGTTGGTTACTTTTCATTCGCAATAGAATACAGCTATAAATTTTCAACAATGTTGTCAACGAGATTTCCTCTAAATCTCTATATAAAGGGTGATCCAAGTAGATGTACTTTTTTCATAAGCCTTTTTTCACAGATCACGCGTGAGTCGTGTCAAGCTGTCAGTCATGTTAGTTCTGTTCAGTATTATTTGGCATTTCATCATGGAAAGACTTACGCCCAAACAACGTTTACAAATCATTGAACTTTATTACGAAATTTCACGTTTTGTAAAGAATATGTTGCGCGCGCTTCGCTCAACTTATGGTCAACATAATCGGCCTACTGAGCATACTATACGCAACACCATCATCCATCTTGAGACCCAGCATTCATTATGGGATCATATTCGACCGAATAGATCCCGTCCAGCACGCAGTGAAAAAAATATAGCGGCCCAAGCTGAGAGTGTACACGAAGATTGTGGAGAGTCGATTCGGCGCCATTCGCAGCAACTCGGACTGACGTATGGAACGACTTGGCGAATCGAAATCTTAAATTGAAAGCGTAAAAAATACAGCTTGTACAAGAGCTGAAACCGCTCGACCCTCCCAGGCAACATTGCTTCGCACTATGGGCTCTTGAAAAGTTCCAAGAAGATCCGAAGTTTTCAAGGCAAATTTTGTTCAGCGATGAGGCCCATTTCTGGTTTGTGGGCCGGTGGAATCATTGGTCCATATTTATGCCTAATTTTGAATATGCCTAAAATTGAAGCTTGTAATCTCCAAGACATTTGGTGTCAACAAGATGGCACATCTTCCCACACATCGCATCAATCAATGGATTTATTGAGAGAGCACTTCGGTGAGCAGATAATTTCACGTTCTGGGTCCGGCCGATTGGCCACCAAGACCGTGTGATATCACACTTTCAGGAGGCGATTCAGACCTTGGAGCAAAACATCCCGTGTGTCATTCGCCAGTTACCAGTCGAAATGCTCGAACGAGTCATCGAAAATTGGACTCAACGGATGGACCAACTGAGACGTAGCCGCGGCCAACAGTTGAAAGAGATAAAATAAAAAAATAAAAAAGTAGGAAACCTCGAATTGGATCACTCGTTATTGTTGAGATTGAACAACTGAGTTAACTGTACTAACTTCTGAATCAGTTCCGATTAATGCAGTTAATAGGGTCTAAGGCTGCCGTTTGTCAAGGTTATAAGAGTGCAAAGTGCGAAGATATCACAGATACACTCTGCTTTTTTGGATTGAGGCTGCTAAGGAATGGCTAAGTACTGATTATATTTTATTGCACTTCTAGCTGAGAATATCGACTTTATTTTACTTTTATCCCAGATAGTTCACAACGTGTTATAAACATAAGAAGAAGGAAATGATGTTAAACAAACGTTGAAAAGGCGTCTATATAAGTAGAAAAAATATTGTAGCTCTCGTTGCAATTCCCAATTTTTTTTGGAAAAGAAACTATCCTAATTTTATGTAGTTTCCTAAACACGAGTTCTGTCCGCCAGTCAATAAAATCATTGCGCTTCAGAAGTTTTTTTTATTGGAACGCGGGGCCTGAATTCAATATACTTCTGCGGAAATTCAGTAACTTCACTTATCTCACAAATTTATGGAAACTATTTTTGCCACTAGAGCTTGCTTTAACTTCCTGCCTTTACGAAAGTATTTACGGGCGAAGAGAAGCTAATACATCTGTGAAAGGGTTGTGGTGAAGATCTGATTCACAGCCTTTACGTTACCACAAACAGATTTGGATTTTTGAATATCTTCTTCTTCTTCTTCTTCTTCTTCTTCTTCTTCCTCTTCTTCTTCTTCTTCTCTTTCTAGTAGCCAACTCTTACGCGAATATAACCCAATAATTTTGCTGTTTCGCGCCAATTGTAAACACAAGTGAAGCAGAAGAGAATGGAGGTCTTCCTTTTTCTCAGCCTTTACAAGTGGTCCCATTACAACATTCGTGAACGTACAACTAGTACACAAAATATATTTTTCGGATCACAATATCCGTGAACCCAGTCTACGCCTTCAGCGGTTACAAAGGTATATATATATATCATTTAACTATATAACTCGTATAGCTCATCGTTTTATCATCTGAGGTATTCCACCATGGCCATGCATTTCGCAAAATATTTTACTCAAAAACTCCTAGTGCCTATTCATTGGATGTTTTCATCATCCATATCTCTCAGTATATAGGAGGGCGGAAATGACGGCGGAAGAGTCTCTCTATTGCTTTCAAGGCTGACACTGTTATTGATTTTGAAAGACGAAATACTTCGTATTGTCCCCGTTGACTATAAGGTACATTTGCCTCGTGTCCCTATCCAGTTCATAACATCAATATCATCGATACACGTCAACCATTGTAAATTTTTGAAAAATACTGTATTCAGTCTGTTTTGTTCTCTATCTTTCCCTCTCGTTCTTAATTTTACCACAGTAACACAATAGATATTCACCTGTTTTCATATCGAACGGCTCGGAAGGTATTTCTCAATTCTGATTGTGCTTAGACAGCTGTGTACGTTTTGGAGGAACTTGTGCATCACGAGGAATTCATCATAAATTGGTAAACCTCATTAACTATCTCTGAGTGCGATAAGCGTAATCAAGGAATTGGCAAATCTTCTGCTCCAGAACATGAATAATTTCTGAGCAACCTCAATTGGGTTCCCGAGTTAGCTGTCCCTAATCTTATGTCGGAAATAAGACCATCTCCAATGAATTTGAGGATTAGAATCTAGCCTAATCTGATTATTCAAAGTTCTCATTTTTGCTTCCACTTATAATTAATTAAATTTCAAATTTAAATCAAAACAGTACTTTGTCTAAAAGCTCCATTAAGTTCTTTAGAATTGCCTTTTGGCGCTATAAATTAAGCAATAGAATGCTGACACTTGTAGAGAAAAACTTCAAAAAAAAAAAAATACTAGCTGACAGCCGAATAAACAAACTAAAAAATCAGCCATGCCAACACATTGACACAGCAAGCCTAAACACAGTGGATGCTTCAACAACGACGAGTGATAACAATGACTGTAGCAAGAACTGCAGCTGCTGAGGACTAACAGTATTAATGGATAACGGCAGCAGTACTAAAACAACAAAATAAAAACAACAATAGTCGAAAAGATAAAATATTGTTGCTGACATGCCTGCGATTGATAGAGTTAGAAAGTTTGGCATCCAAAGCGCGATGTAATGCATTAGAATGGTTGACAGCGTTGCGCTTCCCCATGCGAATTGACAAATAAGAATTTCTGCTGAAAATGTCTGTAGGTATGTATTGCATATTCACGGCTGAGTGAGTGGGCGCGGCAAAGCTATCCTAAAGGTTCAGAATGAGTTCTGGCTGTGTAGGCGGATTTTAGACTGTTGACAGATGAAATTAGCATTTTTGGAAAGGAATTTGAAAGTGAAAAAAATTTTAAATTCTGCAGTAATTGAAATTTTTTCTGAAGATTTTTGGTAATTTTTTTTTCAAAATAAATACCAGAACGCATTTTCTTAATTAAACTATGTGATCTATCGGAGCTAAAACAGTGCATTAGATGCATTAGTGCGAAAAAATGAGTTCACTTAAATCGTAGATAAGGTTTGGCGAACTAAGAGAAAGGATTGCCCAAGAGAACCATAGACTGTTAAAAAAAAAAATATGTTGCTGGGTACATACTATACATACATATGTAAAGGGTAATCCATTTAGTGGTTTCAAATGCGCAGGTCTGTATTTTGACTCTCTCTCAAACCCAAACCTCATTGGTTTAGTTAAAAGTCAGCCAATTGACGCAACTACGGCGTTGTGAATGGTCAGCTAGCTTCAGTTGATGTGTGAATTGGATTTTATATGGATGTAGGTGTAAGTCCAAGCTCCGTAAGAGAGTCCCAGTTCTTGAGAAACTCGAGAAATAGACACATTCGGGTATTCGGCTACACTTTCACTTACAGCAGTGATATTTGAGGTGGAACGAGCAAAACCATGATACACAGACCTCAAAAGATCTGTAGCCGTTCCAGTATTTTCCAATTTCTTTAAAACTTTGACAATTGCTTGAGTAGTTGGACGATTATGTTCACTGTAATCTCCTCTTAAAGCACGAAACGTGGCCATGTTTCAATCTTTTTTTTGTAGTAGGTTTCTTCATTTTTAAAAACATAATTATTTTTCTAAAACAAATTGGTCAATTTACGGAAATTACATTGAATTCCAAATTTGTTGTAATGCTTGCCTGGGGTGTAATGGGTTTTAATTATGCTTCTGGGTATGTAGTTGCAGTAGCAGGGATGCACTGTTTCACACCCAGGGTAACAAACTCGTATAGAGCTGGAGTCTAATTGTTGCGCCTGTTCACCAGAGGTGCGACTGCGAACGGGAGTCAATCTTGAAGCATGCGGATCGCTATATAAATGTGTGCAAACTTAAACCACTCTACTGGCGAGGTTGTGCGATTGGTTTTGGATCCAGCGCATAGAAACCAGCTCTAAGGTAATGTTCAGCAAGACACGGATTCCATTCACATGGAATGCCAGTACGGCTCGCGTCCTCGTAGAAGCTGATATCACCTCTGGGGATGGGAAAAGGACGAAGATGAGTCGGTCCTTGTGAAATTTACTGCAGCGGCCATATGAATGAGCTCAAATTTGGCGAAATCCTTTATGATGATTTGCGCCCGAGTCTCGAAAGATATCATCGGCACAATTGTCTAAAAATTTAGTATCCACGAAACATGCCCAAGTGGGTTGAGACTTATCGATTTGGTTGTCTGTAGTAATAAATTCCAGCACAAGAAAAATCAATAAGCTACTTGGCTGTATCCGTATCGAAAAACTTAAAACCAGATCGATCATGTTATGATAGACGGAATACTTTTATTCAGTGTTCTTGACATGCGTACGCTCCGAGAACCTGACATCGACTTGGACTTTTAGCAGCAAAGAACAACCGCCAATAAACTCAAGGCAAAATATGTAAATTTTGTATTTCGGAAATAAAATTTTGTATTTAAATTTTTAATGAAAGCTTTAGTGAATAAATTGTATTTATCTAATACAAATAAAAAATTATTATACTTTTCCTTTTAGAGAAGTATGTAAGTTTAATGTACATTTATAATGTAAGAAAATCACATAAATACGTACATATGTACATATGTATACGCCTCTTTATGGAGCAGGTGTGAGGCAAAGATTAATGATATGTGATATTAGCAAAAGGGCAAACTGAAACATGGCACATGAAAAACATAACTATGCTGGGAATGTAGAAAAATATTCATATATACCTTCAAAAAAAAAAAAAAACTTGAAAATAAATATAAATTTTAAAGGCTTCTAAAACCATATCTTACAAAGCCAGTACTTTTTTTAATATTTTTTTCTGAAAACTTAAAGTTTAAGATATATGTATGTATATGTGAAATAAAATAATTCTTTCACTTGAGAACTAAAATATTTTCAGTTTAAACTTTTTTTCTTTCAGACTGATATTTTTGCTTTACATATCTTTTATAAATCTTTTATAAATATATAATAATTTACTTATGATGAACCACTTTTTCAATTCTTGCCGACCCACAACTGAGTGCTTAAAATATTGCTGAACTACTAAGTAAACACCGAACCCTTTCAAAGCATTTCACACATTTAACTTCATAATGAATAAATAAAATTTATGACCAAGAGGCACCAAAAGATTCGTGAAAGTCAAGAGTATTTCAAGCGAAATATGTTACATGTTGGTATCGCGTGGAATCCTATTCATCTTAATAAGCTTCAGGCAAAGAAGACAAATATTCTAATATTGTAAAATTGAGTTACAATGGGCATATGAATGAATGCTTCTGGCTGTCTAGGAAAGTTTTTGATTTATTGCTTCCATTTGTATCTGTACAAGTGCAGGGCAAAGTGGTTTGTGATTAATGAAGTATAAATTTTTGCCAATTGTAGCTTTCGCTGTATAGACCATAAAACCAATTAGTCTCAAATATTTACACCATCTCCTTAGATATATTTAAAAAGCTTCTTCCATCTTTTATTCGAAATGCTTCATTTCTCTTATTCCTTCGTTCAATAGCTTTATAAAATCAAGATCAGCGTTAAGCGTATTTTTTTGGCGGTCGCTCAAGATGTCGTCTAAGGGACACCAATATTTTTACGTGGTCAATGCGTTATTGCGATCTCAAGGGTGCGAGTATGCTCTATTTGAACTACTCTCACATGGGAATTGATAAATAAAAACTGTTTCCATAAACACTTTGAGCTTCGCAATTGTGCGGAATTCAAACAAAAAATTTATACAATATGCTTGACATATAATGCAAAAGGCTTATGTTAAGTTATTCTGAACTCGGATAAGGGACAGGGCGTCTATTATCTTTTTTCTAGAATTAAGTGTGTCAGTTTATAGGCTACTATGTAGATACGTGGTTTATATGAAGTTTGACATTTGGAAAAAAGGCGGGACACCTCTGTTCTTATATATAAAATGTATATGTTTTTCTTTTTACCTAACATCTCGAGAATGACTTTACATATGGTATTTCGGTTATTGTGCATATGGTTTATATTTTCACGAATTTAGAAGCGAGAATGTGGCGCACATAATTTTCATATACTTATAAATAAATATATTCTGCGTGTTTTCATCTAAATTTCTCCTTAATGGCTAAGCCGATTTCAATAAACTTTTGTTTATGTATTCAAGAGAACCCGATCACAATTAAGTTGAGAATTTAACAGAGTTTCCACCTGTTTTGAAATATTTTTTTTACCGTATAAGACCCACTGTAGATGTATATATGAACTCTTGATGCTTAGCTGAACCGGAATGGATGAAATGTTTATTTTGTATTCAAGTCTATTCGAGAATTATCTATATTTGAATAAAGTAAGGCGTTGCCACCTGTTTATTTTAAAGTAAAATAGTTCAGTAAATGCTCCCTACTCTATACATTACTATATGAGTGTTGAAATAAAGAAAGAAAGAAAAGAGTTGCCAAATGTTTAAAAAATTTAAAACACCTTAATTGGTAAGTTAATTATAATTAAACATAATGTCGAGGGTCTTAAACTAAAGAGAATTTTAAAAGCTTTTAATGCAAACAGTTCTTCAGTGATGCCATCTTTTCAAAATTTTTGATAAAGTCAAATTATTAAGATAATGATGCTACTCTATATGGGTATCAAACTGAAGATATTGAAGAAAGATATAAACGAAAATATTTTTGATGAGATTACCACTTGTCTAAAAGTTTTGCATTAAAAGAATGATTTCAAAAAATAAACATAAAAATATGGATATTAAAATAGATTGATTTCAAAAGATTTTTTTTTAAATTTTGCAACTGTTTTGATTATTTTTGTTACATGTTTAAAAAATTTAATTTGCGACCAGGTGGCAAAAGCACTGCAAAAGCGGAGCTGAAGGTGCCAAAATGCAGATGCCAAAAATTCAAAAACGATACTTATTGCTTGAAGTGAATGCAGATTAGAACAAAAAAAATCATTCGAGGATTTTTGATGTAAATTTTCTTAGAAGTGCTCAACCATTCGGAAATGCATTTGTATAGTAAAACGATATTTTAGACAAAAAAATGCGTAGAAACATAAACAAATTTTATAAAATAGGACAAATGTTAATATAACCGAATTTTAGTATTTTTCACTTTTTTTAATATCTCTCTTTATGTAGCGAAACACACCGGGGTATCCCAGTAGTTTTCTTATATAAATTAAAGCAAATTTTAAGGAATATATATATGTCTTGATGAGTTGAAAAGTTGAGAGAAATAAACTGTTTTATGGCTTTACCTAATTGAAATGCAGAATAAGACAAGATTTGAAAATTTAACATTCTACAGTTAACCTGAAAATATTCATTTAATCTTCAGACTAAAAACCAATATTGCTAAACACTGGTGACTGAACTTGAACGAAATTAATTTCTGTTCTCTCTTGCATATTCGAGAACTAGTATTCAACAGAATTTTAGAACTTAATAAATACAACCGCATATGTGCACTTAAAGCAAGTAGTTGAAAGGCAAAGCACTGCACAACAAATGCTATGCCAGTTTATATGTACATACCCTGCAGTGAATACGTTTACTAGTATACAAATATTCTAGTTAAATACTAGTGTGAAATTGGTTGAAATCATACCAGTTTTTTATTTGTATAGTATTTCAACAGTAACGGGAATAATAATAATTTTCACCACCGCTCCATACGTATGTTGTTATTATTTCTAGAACGCCATGGCTGAGTTTCCTTTCCTAATAAGCTCTGTTGAAGTGAGCAGTTAGTCGTTGATACCCAAATCACTATGATAACCGAGTGGGTAGTGAGTTTGTCACCGTAACGCGTGAGTCTTGAATCGATTATCGCTGCAGACAAAATCATTTCTACTTTTATTTTAATTTCTTGGTGAATTAGAAATTCAACACGTACTTATATATGACGGTTCGTAGGACATCATCGTGTTAAAAATACCAGTTGCTTACATGCGAAATATATGAAAGATGAACTAGTTGTTGTAAAAATGCAAGCTAGTAGGATTCTAGTTGACAACTAGTATTTGTGCCTTCCGGTTATTTGCCATACATAACCCTCAACCATATTCATGCATATGTGCTTCTTCTTCTTCTTAGGCACATATACTCGTATAATAACTCATGATGCTCATCGACTACGTACCACTAAGGCGGTATGTAGCTGCATAATGCAAGTGAAGAATTAAAATGTATGAGTAGATACTTATGAGCTAGCAGAAATGCATGAATTGTTATGTAGATATATGCATAAGTGCAATGTAAAGTTCAAAGTAAAATTGCAAATATTTTGTAAATTACTTTTTGCGGTTGTTAGAGCAAAGATGTGCACACATTAGGGTGTACCCTAATTTCTAATTCGGTACGATTTTATATATAATAAGAACAAATTCATTACAATTTTAATTTTTAAGTATATTTTTCACAGTTTATGTTCATATTTTCACAATTTCTTCTTTTTTTTTAGCGAATAGGTCAAAATGCTGAATAAATATTTGCATTTTTTTATTTTGAAATTATTACGATATAAATTTTATCTAATTTTACAGGTAAAATAAATGAGGTGTTGTACTAAAAATACTTTAATTTCATGGAAAAAAATTTAGTCACCTTCGACGCTGATTTATTTTTCCTCAAAATAAATTAGACCCACCCTTATGTTGCGTATATACACATAGACTTATATACTTATATATAAATATATGTCATTCGCTTGCAGCTAATAATCCTACTAACTCTAAGCTGCTTTATTTTCCGCCAATACACCCGCCATAAATATTCATTTTATATTTCCTTGTCTGACTCTCATTGCCCACAACTATCTATAAATTTACTTATATATTAAAGTAAAATATGCATATATAACATACTTATAAATATGTATAAATATAATATAAGTAAGTCTACTTGCTGCTGCACACTTACCTTTCGCTTGGAACGCGCCATACGTTGATCGCGTGTATTTTCGGCCTCACCAGGCGGTCGTTTGCCCCATACCGCATAAGCGATGCGTGCGTAAGTAAAGATGAGTACCGTTACTGGCAGAATAAACTGCAATGTCATTAGTACTAAAGTATAAAAGTAATTTTGTTCACTGGAAGGCCACTCCTCATGACAAATATATCTGCAACACGCAAAAGAGTAGAGTAGAGAAATAATGAATTTTTAAAATTTATTTTAAACAATAAACAAGACAAAATATGGACAATTTGACATTGACAATATATGTAAAACTAAATAAAGGGTGTTTTTTATAGAGGTATAGAACTTTAAGTTGGCATTACTTTTCAAGATGGCTTTTCAGTTTGGTTTGGCAATTCATCATGAATAGACTCACGCCTGAACAACGCTTGCAAATAGTGCAATTTTATTTCGAAAATAATGGTAGCGATGTTTAGCGATGAGGCGCACTTCTGCACGTCACAAACAAAACTGCCGCATTTGGAGTGAAGGTAAACCTCAAGTGTATGTTGAAACACCGTTAAATCCAGAAAAACTGACTGTTTGGTGCACTTTATGGGCTGGTGGAATCATTGGTCCGTACTTTTTCAAAAACGATGGTGGCCAGAAATTTGCGGTCAATGGTGATCAGTATAGAGCCATGATTACTAACTTTTTCATTCCTGAATTGAATAACCATGATGTCCAGGAGATGTGGTTTCAACAAGACGGCGCAACATGTTACACAGCTCGTGCCACAATAGATTTATTGAAAGACACGTTTGGTGACCGCCTAATTTCACGTTTTGGACCTGTGAATTGGCCTCCAAGATCTTATTATTTAACACCGCTAGACTACTTTCTGTGGGGCTATATAAAGTCATTGGTCTATACGGATAAGCCACAAACGCTTGACCATTTGGAAGACAACATTCGCCGTGTTATTGCCGATATACGGCCACAAATGTTGGAAAAAGTCATCGAAAATCGGACGTCCAGATTGGACTACATCCGCGCCAGCCGTGGCGGTCATATGCCCGAAATCATATTTAAAATGTAATGCCACAAGATTATCTGTCGGATAAATAAAATTTATGTCAATCGAATAATCCATCGTTGTTTAATGCAACTTAAAGTTCTATACCTCTATAAAAAAAACACCCTTTTTATGGTATAATAAATAAAGAGAAATTAATTAAAATCAACCCTTCACCTTAGGCATTTAAACGAATGAATGCCCACCACTGGTAGACACACGCTTTAAATCTTAAATATTTTATTAATTCAAAATTACCACAAAAAAAAAAACGAACAAAATTTTTAGAATTAATTCTTATAACTGTTGTGGTCACTGCGCAGTTAAAGTGACCTAAAATGTTATCATCAAAATCCGCAAAAATACGAGATTTGCTTTATATTGTTCGGAATATGACAACCCTAGTGTAGCAATCTGGCAACTGGCAACTTTATCATAAAATTTGACATTTTTGATATTATACATAGTCAGAACATATTGACATACGAGCGCTATCTGTGTTGTTTACAGTACCTGAAAATATTCATCTCGACCAAAAAATGGAATTAAATTGCGAATATTTTCACGTAATTATTAATTACAACTTTCCAAGTATATTAACTTAGCAGCAGTGCATTGATGAACTCAATTCAATTTTTTGGCAAGGAAGATCCGCCAAGGACCATCAGTTGTTGTTCCGGATCAGCATACATTCAATACTGCATGAACATTAAAAAATTAAAAAATAATTGTTCACCTTGGATCCCACACAATTTGTCACTTCAAAAAAGGCTTCGAAACATCCCGTGACATTGTGGCAGGGGACAAATCGAGGATTTACGTGTAAGAGCCCGATTTTGCACATTGGAGCATTGCGTGTAGATCACATTCTTGGATTGGATTGAAATCAATAATTTGGAGTCGAATGGCATTAACTGGGATCGGCATTTTAAAATTTGGAGAATGCAGTGTTTTGACTTTCGAAGCTTTTCTGTTTTTTTTTTTTTTTTTTTTTTAATTGGGTCAGAATTTTCACGTGTTGGGTCTCAAACCCTACGATTAACCGCGTGGGATTCGTTTTCTCACTTTATCTCGCCTTCAAATGTTGCTGGCTACCAGAGGAAACTTGGCCCAATAGCGGAAGTCGTGAGCTGCTTGAACCTTATGTAGAAGGTCTTCTCAATATCGCATACAAGGTCCCATCGAGCTTATTTGAAGCCAACCGTCTGCTAATTGATTGGAATTTATCAGTGTGTTATCAGCTCCTTTTCATCGATTTTAAAGCACCTTTTGATCGATTAAAAAGGAGCTGCCTCTATGCCGCTGTGCCTGAATTGGGAAGAATCTCTCCCAGCCGTTTGATACCAAATGAGGTTTCAAACAGAGTGACTATTTATTGTGTAATTTTTTCAACCTGATGCTGAAATTAATAATAAGATCCTCAGAACTAAAGAGACAAGTTCTACTTTCTCCTGGTTAGACAAAAAAGCGAAGCGCATAGGTGAACGCCGACAGGACGAAATATTTTCTGTCTTCAAATGAACAATCAGCGCATTCGCGTCTTGGCTCCCACGTCACTGCTGACAGTCATAACTCCAAAGTTTTAGATAATTTTACCTTTCCTGTAACCAGCATCAAAAATACCAGCAATACTAGCCTTGAAATCCAACGCAGAGTCAATCTTGCTAATAGTTGATACTTTGGACTGAGTGGGCGATTTAAAAACAAAGTAATCTCTGGACGAATCGAAACCACACTATACGAGTCGGTCATTATTCCCGTCATGCTGTGTGGTACAGAATCATGAATTATGCCCACATCCAATGAGATGGCACTAGGAGTTCTCGAGAGAAAGATATTCCTCAAGATAATGGTTATTTTTGCGTTGGCAGCGGCGACAGTGGAACCGTGAGATGCGCAAGTTATATGATGACGATGCAGAAGCCTAGGAAGAGGAAGAGATCCATTCCGTTGGAAAACCCAAATTCAGTAGGACCTGGTTTCGCTTGGTATTTCCAATTTGGCCGAAACAACGAAGAGCATTAACGAGTGGCGCACTATTATTAATTTGGCTATAATCGCGCAGGCGGTGACTACGCCAATCGGGCGTAGGAAGATCTCAGCGACTTGTTTAAAAAAAATTAATGCAAAATATTATGTGGATATTCATCATCGAAAGTGGGCCAACGACAATACTTTTTACGATGGTGCCTCCCTCATGGCCTCCTCAGTCACTGACCTCAACCCCATATTTACCAGGTACAAAAATTAAGAAAAGAATTAGCAGAAAAGTTTCAAGACTATTTTAATAAAAAACATATTTTGATTTGAATTATTAAAAACCTCGTTCTTATGATCTTATTTTGTTTGAAAAGGATAGTTAGAATACAGTAAATGCAACCTTAAAATTCCTCTGATTACAAAATCAGTATATGAAAATTTTAATTTATTTATTTATTTAGCAATTTTTGTTTTGCTCTCTTCGAGGTAGTTTCCCACAGATTGCAGATATAATAGACTTGCCATTCCTAGAAAATCACAAGCGACCAAACTGACTAAGACATGATTACGGTGGTGGTTAGTCCAAAATATTACGAACAAGCAATAACGGGTAACCAAGGGTGAAAAAACGTTAACTTTTAATCGAATTTAGTCTACTCTTTGAGATCTTGACTCTCCGGGCCTCATCCCTTCCTACGATTAAACATTATTTTTGATACAAGTAGCACGACTTTTTGAGGCAAAACAGAATAATTTTTAACTTCATTCCACAATTTCGCATCGATTCTCCTTGGTCAAAGTTCGACGGCCTTTCTGGTCAAAATTCAACTATTCTCCCTAACGTTCTAGGCGGTCGTTCTCATGCACATTTACTCGATCTCCTGTTAGAAATTCAGCACGTCGTATGATAAGCAATTTAACTACACTGCATGGAACTATCTTCGAATTTCTGAATTAATCATCGTTCTGCTTCTTTCGAGGTTAGACGAAATTGGCATCCACTCAACAGCAAAGTATATATATTTCTCTTTATTAATGCTCTTCAGGCAGAAACATTGACATAGGGTTTTCCGTTATTCTGATTTGTACCAATCAACATGGCTTTGTCAAAGTTGGCTTTGTCTTACTGCTTTCAAAGAAAGGTATCAAGTCGATATGATTTATACTGACTTTTCAAAAGTTTTGATAGAGTGTCTCACAGGGTCCTAGTTCCCAAATTATCGGGGTTTGGGCTTTCACTCTACTTTACTTCAATGGATAACATCTTACCTGTCGAATATACTCTGTGCAATTTCTTTTTATAATGTCTCATCCCGACCTTTTATAGCGACATCGGGCGTACCCCAAAGCCGCGTTTTGGTCCCCTTTCTGTTTATCTTATTCATCAATGATGTTAGTTCCTGTTTTCTTACAACTAAATTTCTTTTTTATGCTAATAACCTCGAGATTTACTCAATAATTAAAATCCTTAGTGATTCCGTTGCGCTTCAAGTGGACTTGACAAACTGCAATCTCGGTACACCCGGACTCACCTATTGTTGAATGTCAAAAAGTTTTCTCACTCCAATTATAACCGAAAGTTTCTTCATTTCCCTAAGCGTTACCATATTTCTGGAATACTTCTCGATGCGGTTCCTGAAATTATGGATCTAAGTGTTTATTTCGATATAAAAGTAAGTTTCTCTAATCGCATTAATTGTACTGTTTCAAAATCTTACACAATGCTAGCCTTTATTCGCAGTGATAGTACTCCATTTTCAGATCCCTACATACTAAAGATTCTTTATGTTCCTTTGGTAAAAACAAGGCCCAATTATGCTCCAATCATCTGGAGACCATACCATTCTTCATATATAAGCAGCTTAGAACGAGTCCAGAAAATTTTAGTAAAATTTGCCTTACACTCCTTACATTTCTCTGAACCGATTCCATCGTATGAGTCGTGTTGTCTGCTTTTGGGTATTAAATCTCTGAGTAACAGATTATCTTTCCTCGCTGCCTCTATTGTGTCTTATACTGTAAAGGGCTCAGTCGACTGCCCAAACCCCTTGGATAGACCACACTTGTACGCCCCTGGTCAAAATCTTAGGCGTGTAACTCCTTTTTATATTGGTCTTGAAAATCTAACTATGCCATATACGCCCCATAAAGAAGCACGCTTACGGAATTAAATGGCATTTTGGAAACTTGATTTATCTCTATCCTGTGGAGCAGTTCGTACTATCTTATATAATTACTTTAGTTAAATCTTAAGTCTTCTTTCCTCATAGTCAGTAAGAATTTATTGTTCATTTGACCGAAAAATAAATAAATGTAAAAAAATATCCTCGAAACTTTTCCCTGTTTATATCTGCTATACTAAATACTATACAGTTACTTAGATGAATTCGCAGGACTTATTTATTAAAACCTTACATTTAAATTTCCCCCCTATTCAGCTGAAAAACAGCCCCATGCATTATTCTTTTAGTCCTTTTCAGAATGTTATGGCAAAAAAGACATGTTGAGGAATCAATTAAAATTCACGTGAAGCAAATTGTATTTTGTGGTTTTCTGCAGCGAACAGTTTACGAAATTCTGCATTTTTTGTCATAACCCACATACCAGCTGCAATAACTATCAACCTTTCTAAGTAAAGTTGTTTCCTCTCCATTATTTGGATGGTTCATAGAAAATAAAGCAATGAAAATGCAGCCGTCACAATTTATTATCCTTCACTTGGCTCTTCTAAGGATTTCTTTATGTTTACCTTAAAATAAATATAGAGAATGTTATTAACAGCATTGAAATAATTTTTTTTTTTTCCTTTTAACAATCCTTCTCTAAGTTTTTGACGAGGTTCCAACTTTAGTTTCTACTTTATGAAATGTTCTTCTTTCGCTCTCAAATGCCATTGTGGTGTTGCAGTCATAGCCTATGCTATGGCATTTGACTAATGATGACACTTGAGTTGAGTTACAGCGATTTACTCAGCGCAATTAAAATGTTAAATGTGGTTTTTGCACTGGACATTTAATATTTTCAGCTTCAGTTAGTTTCTTGTTTATGTTTTTCTTGTTATTATTATGGTTTTGTTTTGTATAACCTTAGCCTTTAGCAAGCTATTTGTAAGTCAAGATGTTGTACTCCAACATAAATTATTTCAAGAAAAAAGTAATTTATTAGTATTAACGGTTTGCTTGTGGGAATTTAAAGCTCTACATCTACTCGTGTTTTCTTTAATAATATCATTTATAGTTGGGTTGTTAATTTTATAACCAAAAAAAAGAAAACTTTAACCCTTTGCACCTGTCTTAATTGGTTTATGGCAAAAATTTGTGACCTGCATTAGTTAGTGTATACAATTTTTTTTTTTAGAAACGAGGGAGAATATCTGGTGACTGATATTCGACGCACGCTGATTTTATGGAGGCAAAACTTCTCCTGTCTTCTGAATGGCAGTGAAAGTGTGAAACGCGGAGATCGTAAACAAGAAGCCCCATTAGGGGATGATGGAACAGATGATCCACTGTCCGACTATAAGGAAGATCGAGTAGCAACTTACCACCTGAAAAACTACAAAGCGGCGGAATCCGATGGTTTGCGGGCCTAGCTTTTCGAATACGGTGCTAAAGAACTGATAATGTGCATGCAGCAGCTTCTTTTGAGAAGATGGTCGCACGAACGCGCGCCCGAGAATTGAAACCCAACGTGTTCTGCCCAATCCGAAAAAAGGGAAACACCTTAGTTGCTCTCAAATTAGCGTAGGATAAGCCTCCTCAATATCGCATCAAATGTCTAATTTAGCGTAATCTATGGAAGATTAAAGCCCACCGTCAACGACATGACTGGACAATGACAGTGTGGCTTAAGACCTGTTAAATCCCCCATTGACCAGATATTCACCTGGCGACATATATTGAAGAAAACCCGAGAGAAAAGAATCGATACACACCATCTTTTCACCGATTTCAAAAGCTGACTTCGGTAGCACGAAAAGGCTTAGAAGTTCAGTCAGAATTGGAAAGGACCACTCCGAGCCGTTCGATACGAAACGAGGCTTTATATAGAGTAACCCTTTATCGAGGGATTTTTTCAACTTGATGCTGGGAAAAATGAAAAGAGCTACAAAACTAATTAGAAAGGCGCAATAATTTACAAGAGGCACATACCGATGACATTAATATCCGCGCCGTTAGTTCTGCTTTTTCCATGTTAGTTAAAGAAGCGCAGTGAATGGGTTTGATAGTGAACGAGGGAAAGACGAAATATCTCCTGTCTTCAAACAAACATTCAGCTCATTCCAGTCTTGGCTACCGCGTCACTATTGACGATCATAAGTTTGAAGTTGTATATAACTTAGTCTATCTTGGAACCAGCATAATCAACCCTAAAAATGTCAACCTTGAAATCTAACGCAGACAACGGGTGTTACTTTGAGCTGATTAGTAAAGTCCTCTCTCCACCGGTCTAAATCAAATTCTACAAGTCGCTCCTCATTTCTATTCTGACAAGTGGTGCAGAAGCTTGAACGTTTTCGATATCCAATGAGTCGACTTTGTGAGTTTTCGAGGGAAAATTTATGGCCCTTTGCGCGTTGGCAACGGCGAATACCCCTGATAGTGGAACCATGAGCTCTACAAGTTATACGACGACATTGATATAGTTTAGCGAATGAAGAGACAGCGGTTACACTGGCTAGGTCATCTCATGCGAATAGATGAAATCACACCAGCTTTGAAAGTGTTCGATGCAGTACCCGCGCATGGAAGAGAGGAAAAGGAAGACATCCACTCTGTTGGAAAGACCAAGTTCAGAGGGAGAAAGTTCAGAGAAGAGGTTTCACTTTGTATTTCCCGATGGCTCCAAAAAGCGACGAGCAGGAACGAGTATCGAGGTATTATTTTATTAATTTGATTTTACTTGCGTAAGCAAGCGGTGCCTACGTCAAAACAGAAGAAGAAGAAGGAGAGATTATTTTCTACGCTGGAAAAAAATATTCAACGCAAAGTTTTTGTGAACTCTTTTATCTAGAATTTTGTTCTTCTTATGTGGTGTCCACCAAACTTAAGCTCGGAAGAAATATTTTGATTCAAATAGTCGCCTTCTAGCTCCACGAAAGAAAGTTTGATCAGAGGACCAAGTTAGAATGGTTTTCAATAACGCTGATCTGTGCAAAGCCGACGAGCGCTGCCGGAAGTCTTATTATTCTAGCTCATATATGTAATATTTTCCATATTTATAATATAATATGGTAAGTTTTAATACACAATGTCATTTACGACTTACTTTTTTTACATGCGATGTTAACTCAGCGGTCAAGTTAGCATCAAACTATGTATATTCTTTTCTATTATTTTAAGAAATATATATTCAAGAATATTATATTCAAGAGAAGTATACAATGTGGCAGAAGTATAATGCAAGAGAATTTCATTTTCTAAGCGACATTAACATTATCATAAACTGACATCCCCGCTGAAAATGCACTTAATCAAAACATTTCATTTTCGCAGTGAATATCTGAGTGAATATACATATACATACACAATTTGCAAAATAATAAAGTGCTAAATCTCCGCTGACACTTTTGCTGCTTAGTGGTAGCACACAGGGGCGCAGATGAATTTTTATGGCAGAGAAGCTTAATACAAAATGATGAATTTGTGAATGACATGAGGCGAGTAGGAATATTTTTCCAGAAGAAAAGTAATATAAAAATTGATAATAAATTGCTTACGAAATGGCCTAGACCATTTCTAATGACACTTGAGTACGCTAAATAGTATTTACGAATGGAAGGCATAATTTTAAGGAATTTTTTTTTTTTTGAGGGGAACTTTTTCATAGTTTTTTTTTTTTAAATATTGATCAAACATTTTTTATGTTACTTAAAACTAGCTTTCAGCATCAACGTTAGGAAATTGGTCATCCAACAGGAGATTCTTTTTTTTATCACTACTCATCCCCACTAATAGCCCTAACCATAAGTTTTTGTCAACATGGAAGCAGCATAAAGAATATAAGCTTCTCCTACTGTCAAGTGGCTGTGCGTAGTAAAGTTTAGTGATATTTACCTAAATGCCACACAGCCAAGCAGTTTGCGCAACGAAGTAAGTAGTTGGAAAAAAATATGAAAAGAGCGAGAGCAAACAATTTGATGGCACACTAAGCATTTATTCTTTCATATTTTATATTATTATCCGTTTTGAAAGATGGTCATGTTTGTATATATTTTCTTCCGCGATTTTACTTCAGTTGGCTAGCAAACACAATGAAATATAGCAGCCTTCGTAAAGCTGCGCTCAACATTGTAAATATATTTGAAATCAACTTAGAATATATATTTTTGTTTATAGACTCTCTTGAGAATAACTCAGTGAGGTTGTCATTTTTAAAGCAATTTTTTAAACATAATTATTAGTCCTGTCAGTACAACACTGCGTATACGTAATAGAAAAGCCCATAGCACGACATGTATAAGTAGTACAGCGAATCGTCCCTAGAGAGGTAACTGCCTCATCATTTCAGGAAATGTTAGTGCCAATAAGATACTTCGATACTTCAACTTTAAGACCTCTGTTTATTACCATTTTTGAAAAAATCTAAATTTTATTTGCATGTAAAACCAATTTTTTTCCAAGCGATAGTTATAAATTTTGAATATGTTCTAGATCATATTATTAGCTTCTAGGCAAATAGTTAAGCGGTATATCGGTTAAAAATATTCTTCAAAAAAAAAAAAATAAATTAGGTTACCTACAAAATTTCTGTAATATGAAGTTTGAAGCTTGTTGGGATTCTGATATGATTTCTAAAGCATTTTTTTTTTAATTCCTCATTTAATTTTCTATAGAGTACTGAGTACCATAAATTAAAAAAAACGGTACGTCATATTGAAAATAATTAACCCGTTACTAGTATAGTGTGGTGTAAGTGGAAACCACCTCCTATAAATATTGTTTTAATATCAATATTTTTCTACTTATGCATCTAAGTTATATCAGTTCAGCGTGTGTTGTGGTAGAAGTCAGATGTACGCGGATTACTATTTCCCTGAAGCAAATGTACAAGCAGTTTGTAAAAGTAGTAGTTTGAGGTCAAATAGGATCCTCGACGTATATTACTATTTTTTTTAATCTATACTTATAAATGTTATTTTTTAGTTTTTGGTGATAAAGTGGAAGAGGAGATCGAAATATAGCTGATCGCAAGATAGTATATTTTTTCTTGAAGATAACTTCTCCTATTCAATTAGCTCTTGGGAAGAGGAAGATAATGCTGTAAGCTTCAATTTTTTCAGGCAAATATCGGTTAAATGGTCCAAAAGCAGCTCATGCACCCGTCATCATAATATTATAACACATCATCCTGAACTGATTGGGCAAGCACGCTATAAAATTAATATGTCACCACTGGATATATGGCAATCATTGATACTTGATGATATATATGTATATATTTGGCGCATTGTAACTGCTGAAGCGATTTTGGCCGATAAATGCTTTCATATTAATAAAAATTAAAAAAATTCCAGCACAAAGAAGTTGAAAGTTTGTGGGCGGAAGATAGTAGAGGAAGGGATATTTTTAGGGCCATAAAGCTTCTGAAACATTTTTTGCTCCTTTTGTCTGCTTTGCATATTGATGATATCGACACAAGAAAAGAAAAAAAACAAAATTACCGAACTGCGCTGATTTCATCTAAAATTGTCAGAAATCTTACTCTTACTCCGAATACCTCACAGTCGACGAGATGCTATGTCCTTTCGAAGGAAAATGTTTGTTTAGAGTATACTCGTATATGCAAGGTTGCAAAGTACGGCATTAACATTATGTGTAACAGGAGATAATTGGTTTTCTTAAATTGAGTTAGTTGACAAACTGAAACCAAATAGATTGACGTATGTGAGAACTATACACAAAAGTAATTGTGAAATTCAACACCATAGTTGTTGTCTCACACTATTTGTTCTGTAGCCACCACTCTCTTCGGATTTACTAATGTTAAGACATTGGCTTCATTTGACCAAACAAAAAGAAAATTATAATGAAAATGTCGTCATGATAAGGGTGGCGTTGACACCTTAGATCAAAAATGTGCCAATCATTCTGATTCAAAAAGAACACAGCCTTGGCCATTCGTTATATTTTCTGTCATTGTGAACATTTCCACATTTCGTTTTGTCTTGTCATTTTTGTTTATATTCCATAAGCTCAGAAAAAGCTTTTGTTTTCTTTGAGTTTAGAGCAAAATGAAGTCTAAATTATTTGCTTTTGTTTTTCCCTTATTTTTTTCCTAACTTTTGTATATCTTCAACACAAAAAACGAAGCACAAAGACTGGAAGTAATATGTAAATGTGAAATTAAGTATTTATAATAAAATGAATGTAAATTTGATTTCTATTTAAAAAAGGGTCATTATTTAAAATTCTTAGTTTTTCAAAAGAATTTGTACTGTAAGTAGGAAGCTTTGATTTTTTTGAAGAAGGGTTTAGTTTAATAGTTTTTTTTTTTTTTTGAGGGTTTCAACGTTGTTTGTTGCTTATAATAATACGATATTCCATTAGATACATATTTTGTTAGTTCTTGGGTAAAAATCATAAAAAGAAAATATTTATGTATAAAAAAATGGTTTTTAATTATTTTCAAGCGTACGACTTTTAAAAATTCACGACATCCATAAACCTATAGAAAATTTAAAGGTGAATTTGAATTTTATTTGTTTTTAAAAATGTGTCATAATCGTAAAATTCTTAAAAATTCCAATTACGAACATTTATCATTTTTTCTTAACTTTAGCTCTTAAACTTTTTTTTCCCAGAAGCTACTATTATAACCTAAATTATGTTCAGAATTTATATCAGTCGCTTTAGAAGATCCTGAAAAAAAATTGTTACTTGATGTTGAGAAAGTTTTGATTTTTTTCAAAAACTGTTGTGAACAGAGATATCTAACTAGCAGTATCGAAGTATCCTGATACTGTTAATAACAGTTTCTAAGGTTTTGAACCCAGTTACCTTTCTGAAAATCGTCCTAACCTTAGAAAAGTAATAAATATTTTAAATTATGTAAGAATTTTTTTTTTTTTTCTTTTTTTTTGGAAGAGCTTTGGGAACAGAAAATTTCTTCAAAAAATTACTTATTTTATGCTTTTATAGTATGCCTTTGTTATTTAAATATGTAACAAATGACAATACAGTACAAGTATATTCCCTTATAATTTTATGTTTTTTTATTAAAATTTTAAGAAGAGAAATGAATATGAGAAGAACTTAAAAAATTAACAACTTCCATATATAAAGAACCCCACAAGTAAAGGGTGTTTTTGTTTTTAGAGATATAGAACTTTAAGTTGGCATTACTTTTTAAGATGACGACCGATTTAACAGCTGTCAAGTGATTTATTCTCAGTTTGGTTTGGCAATTATCATGAATAGACTCACGCCTGAACAACGCTTGCAAATAGTGCAATTTTATTTCGAAAATAATGGTAGCGATGTTTAGCGATGAAGCGCACTTCTGGTTGAATAGCTACGTCAACAAACAAAACTGCCGCATTTGGAGTGAAGGTAATCCACAAGTGTATGTTGAAATACCGTTACATCCAGAAAAACTGACTGTTTGGTGCGCTTTATGGGCTGGTGGAATCATTGGTCCGTACTTTTTCAAAAACGATGGTGGCCAGAAATTTGCAGTCAATGGTGATCGGTATAGAGCCATGATTACTAACTTTTTCATTCCTGAATTGAATAACCATGATGTCCAGGAGATGTGGTTTCAACAAGACGGCGCAACATGTCACACAGCTCGTGCCACAATAGATTTATTGAAAGACACGTTTGGTGACCGCCTAATTTCACGTTTTGGACCTGTGAATTGGCCTCCAAGATCTTGTGATTTAACACCGCTAGACTACTTTCTGTGGGGCTATGTAAAGTCATTGTTCTATGCGGATAAGCCACAAACGCTTGACCATTTGAAAGACAACATTCGCCGTGTTATTGCCGATATACGGCCACAAATGTTGGAAAATGTCATCGAAAATTGGACGTCCAAATTGGACTACATCCGCGCCAGCCGTGGCGGTCATATACCAGAAGTCAAATTTAAAATGTAATGTCACAAGGTTATATTTCGGATAAATAAAATTCATGTCAATCGAATAATCCATCGTATTTTATTGCAATTTATAGTTCTATACCTCTATAAAAAACACCCTTTACAAGCACGCTACATACTTTCAGTACTACTTAAAACTAATCTTATCGTAGTCCTGTGGAAATGGCAAATGACAGGAAGAGCAGTAGGTTTTCAAAAATATATGAGGGCTACCTACGCCTTCTTAAGTTGTAAAATGCTTGAACGAGCATTGTCAGTTTTTATGTACATATGCATACATATATAAACTGTAGGATCTCTGCAGAGAAAAATACTAGTTGTTAACTAGAATCCTACTAGTTTGCATTTTTGCACTACTTAGTTTATCGTGCTACGAACTGTCATTTATAAGTACATGTGTACAGTGGCTCACAGCTTATTTCATGCAGAATAAACTTATCAATTTATTTTGCAATAATATTGTAATAGTTTGAAGTCAGTTTAAATCGCGATCGCAATCGAAAAACGCATCGAAAAACTGCTAAGATAGTTAATTTAAACAGTTTGATAGTGAAGAATATAATTGAGCGTTTTAAACATGAAAATCGTATACAAAATAAATGCCGAAATGCGCCAAATAAAATTTTCAGTGCACGTGACGAAACTTTAATTGCACAAAAAATTAAAGAAAATCCAACACTTCCAACACCTAAATTACTCACAGAAGTTCAGGAGGACGAATTAGATAAATAATTTTGTGCTGAAACTGTTTGTCGGGTACTCTACACTCTACATGCACACGACTTCAATGGCCTCGTATCCCCCGGAAAAAGCCATTCATTAGCAAAAAGAAAAAGAAAAAAAGAAAAAAAACTGTGCCGAGTTGGCTTCGCCCGGGAGCTGGAAATCAAGGATTTTGACTTCTGGAACACAGTAAATTTTGCTAACAAAAACAACCTTTTCGGCTCATATGTGGTGGTAACGCAATACTGATCCGCAGACATCTAGCATGAGTGGACATAACGGGCGTTGGAAATTTGATCTTTGTTAAGGGCATTATGGATAAAGGTTGTACCTCAATGTATTAAAAGAAAATTTAATATGCAATGGTCCACATGTAATGAATCCACCGACCCCGTCACCCGACATGAACCCCATCGAAAATTTATGGTCTTCATTAGAAAATAGCACTCGTAAATACCGCATAAGTAATAAAGAACAACCAAAAAGTGCAATTTTGGAAGTTTGGAACAAAATCGGAGCAAAAATTAAAAAAAAAACTATTCGAGTCCATGCCACCTAGACTAAAGCTGTTTAAAAAACTAACGGATACCGCACTAACTATTAATCAACTTTTAATTAAATAATTTAAATTATATTTAGTAAACAGTACACTTCAGGAAATAAGCTGTGAGCTACTGTATGTGTTGAATTTCTATTTCACCAAGATTAAAATTTAAAATAAAAATATCGCTAAGATACTTCGCACTTGAACAAAGATTATTAGGAAACGAAACTCAGCCGTAGCTTACTAAAAATAACAATAACATAAGTATGACATGAGGTGAAACTTATTGTTGCTACCGCTTTCATCCTATTTCATTCTAGTATTTAACTAGAATTTTTACATAATACTCTACATTTTCAACGCGGGTACACTCAAGAAATTATATTTTCTTGCTATACGCTCTTTTTAAGTACATACTCGTATATATATAAATATATGTGCGAATTCGAAATTACACTTACCTATCACATTCTACAAAAAATGCCGCCGGTTGTGATAACCTGGAGACTATGAGTATGGGCAATGCTGTCGCTAAGGCTATAGTCCAAACGCCAGCTATAACGAATTTTGCAAGTCTAGAAAAAAATATAAATAGTTATAATGGAGGTTGAAAAATAAATCAGTGTACTAAATAATGAGAAATTGGTTATAATAAAGTCTAGGCAGATATTAAAAGCACTTACTATACTGTAAGTATGAAGTTATTTATTACCTTAGCTTAAACATATATATAAATTTAAATTATAACCGAATATATACAAACATATTTAGAAATATATACAGAATACATACTCAGTGTAGAGATGAAAGAAAATGTGAATTGTGTTTAACCCTTAGCTGTCGCTTGTAGGTTGTAATGATTCTCGCATGCCTGCTCATTGTTCATTACTCGAGACATTTTCGAGCCGAGCACAAGCATTTCGAGTATTTTGACATTTCGATTTTTTTCTCAAAACCTTTTTTATTAATTTTTATTTTATTTATACAAAGTGTAAGAATCAACGAAATGTCAAAGAAATGTTGACAATCAAAATTAATTTTTTTTTTGTTCTGCTCAGCATTTGAGCAACGAGCAAGTATCGAGCTGATCGCAATGCTCGACATCGTACAGCTTTACAAGTATGGAATCCGCCATTTTATTTGTTTACATTCGAAAACAGCTGAGATCACCTGATTTTTAAAAGTTTGCTATTCTCTCATTACCCACCCAATTCGCATTTTGAATTTCTCTAATTCCATCTTGATTCGCATTGTCAGATTGTTTGCTCTGCTTTTGGTGCGACATTCTGTTATTTTTTAATTCTTCCATTGCCTCTGTATTTATTGCGCAAATTTTTCATTCCATCGATGTCCGCATCGTCGAGTTTGCCTGTCAAATTGCGGGCAGCCATTATGATTTTCTATTTGACAGCCAAACCCCGAGATTGACAGGCAAATGCGAGTTTGACATTTTCTTGTAAAATACACAAGATTCCATACTTGTAAACCTCTACGATGATGCTCGATACCTAGGTATCTAGAACTCTAGAATATACATAAATCTATAGTGGATTGAAATATATTCGAGTACAATATAGGAAATCAGCATGATATTAATTTAATTAATTTTAAGTAATTAGATTATTGAAATGTATTAATGATGGTCGGTATACATGCCTACATGGTTGTTTTTCTTTAAAAGCTTATGTCTTCAACGAAAATATTCCTATTGCCCATCGAAGTTATAAGTATTTAACATTTGTCCATTTTTCTGGTAATTTTTGAATTCCATCCCAAAAATTTTGCATCGACTTGGCGGCCAAGAGTAAATCAAGCCAATTTTTGATACCCTTCCTGTTCGGATGTGAACCGTATTCCAGTGAGGGGTTCGCCATTGAACGGAAAAAATGGTGGTCAGAAGGGCAATGTCACTTCAATTTGAAAAATGTTAACGGTGGCGTGTGCCATAATGATTTCATCTTCTGATCCCGCCAAATATAAGGCATTGTCTTAGTGCCATAGATAATCGAATTAGCCATTGGTTTGGTTGGTTGGCCAGGCTTCACAGACATATGACTTTTTGCGCTTATGGTTGTCATAATAAATCTATCTTTCATCACCAGTCACACCACGATGACTTTCAGAAGCGGGTTTATTTATATGAAATTTATGAAAAATAATTCCCCGCAAAAAACTATTTTTAAGGCACACATATCGATATATTTGAGATCGGACGACTATAGCATAATGAACACTGAAAAACATAGAAATCGAAATTTGCTATTCGCAATAAATTTGATATATGTATTAATGAAAAATTTAAAAATTTCAGCATGGCCGAAGATAGCCCTTCTTTACAATTATTACTTACTTAAAAATAAAGAAATAAAATTGCAACCTTTGTGAAAATTTGAATTAAAAAATTCATGACACTTGAAATAATAGCAAATGGTTAGATTCCTTTTTTTTTTGTTATAAAAATAAATGTAATTATTTCATAAAGAGTATCCAAAAGAAACACAGCAGACATGAAAAACTTAATTTTTTTTGTTTTGTACTAATCATTTGTTTTCTTTCATACATTTTGTTTATTTTTTAGGGAATATTTGTCTAAAATCTCTTTTTACTATACCAATGAATTCCCGGGTTAACATTTCTATGAAAATCCCCGTCAGGAATTCTCGAACGATTTTTTATGTTCCATTGTGTATTCCCCACAACCAATAAGTCTCGTTTAAGAATTTTTTAGCATCTGCAGACAGGATCAGACTCATATTTGCAGTGCTTCTAGCTGATCGAAAATATAAATGTTTCAAACATGTGTCAATAATAATCCGAACTATATTTCACCGAGAGATTTCATGAGCCATTCGCATTAGAATTTTTAAACAGATTGCAACAGATTGCCGTAAGACAGTCCCAGCTCTTGAGAAGTTCGAGGAATAGATACATTCGGGTCTTCGGCTACACTTTCACTTACAGCAGTGATATTTGAGGTACAACGAGAAAAACGATGATGCGCAGGCCTTGCAATGCCTGTCTTGTCTCTTCAAATCTCTGTAGAATTTTACAAATTTCTTGAGCAGTTGAACAATTATGTGCCCCATAATCTCCTCTTAAAGCGATAAACGTGGCCAAGTTTGAATCACCATTTTTGTATTAGGTTTCAGTAATTTTAAGGCGTTGTGGTCATTGTTAGGCGAGCCGTTTTCAAAAATGCCTGACTTTTAACTAAAAACAAAAAACGTTTGGTTTGACAGCTAAAATTTACAGATGTCAAAACATAGCTCAGCACTATCGAAACCACCTAATGGATAACCCTTTATATCTAAATCATTCTCGAGCACATTTGAATACCAAAAATGTATTCAGAACATTTTTGAACTGTTAGAACCATACAAAAATCAATCGAGATAATGTGACAAACATATTTTTGATATTCACTATAACCACAAATTCAGGCAAAACCTAATTCTCTTATAAATTTAAATTATTCAAAAATGGTTTAGTTTCACACATCAAAATTTTGTTGCATAATGAATTTCCTGCTACAAAAACGTTGAAAATGTTGGAAAACACTTTCGATAAAAAAATTTATATTATAAAATATGAAAATTTAATTAAACTAAAAGCTATTTTTTCTTAATTCAGTAACAATAAAAACATAAAATCATAAAAACACAAACGTTTATAACCGTTTCCCAGAGCTAAAGATATCACATCAAATAAGGCAAAATATACCCTACATATGAATGCAAGCAAGCATACATACAGTGAGGTGCAAAAGTGGGTACATTTGTGCAATTTTAGATTTTCGGATCAAATAAATAGATAAGAAAACCGTAAAGCAAATGAAGAAATATTATTTATTATTTATTCTATATTCAATTAACTACAAATAGACGGAAAACGATCAACGAAACGAAGAGTTTAAAGAAACCAAAAATGGCTCAAAATAATCTTTTAGGCTCCTTTGACTTTTCAGATTTCTTATCAGTAAAACTATTAAAATTTGCCTTTAGTTGTCACCCTATTGCTTTTGTATTATTTCATTGACTAAATTGTTTACTGCTTATTAATATTTACAGTATCGGAATGGTTAGTTCATTGTGTAGAACTGTTTTTAATCATGTTTCAAAAATTAGAAGGAAATTAGAGCGATGTTTCTATTGTAATCCTTACCGAGAAGGGCATTCATTCCGTTTAAAAGCTACTGAACTGAAATTAAGTCAAAAAAAGGCATAATGTGCCGAGCCGTCCCCGAACTTTAACAGATGTGGATGTTAGCAGTATGAGACCTAAAATAAAAAAGGATAATTTTCTAACATCTAAGAAACCTCCTTTTGTCTTTAATAAGGATGTGAGCTGATGGACAGTAGGAAAATAACTAAAATAAACTAAACTAAAAGAATTGGTTGTGTTTCATTAGTGGAAAAAATAAAATAAAATCTTCTGAAAACAAGTAAAATCAGGTTTAAATTTCGCATCGCATAACAGCATCGAGATTAAACCATAACAGGTCAATTGTAGAGTCCCGGCCTGACACATAGATGGCGCTACTAGAACTAATTAATTAATGATTTTTAGTTAGCCCTAACCTTCAAAAGACGCTTGTATAAATTTGAAAGCTGTCAGATCATAAGTTTGTGAATTATACTATTTTGAGTGAAGCAAATTTTGTTAGTGTGAAAAAAATGGATTAAAAAGAATTTCTGGGGTTGATAAAATATTGCTTTTTGAAGGGAACAAATAAGCAGTTGAAAATGAGCACCGAAGACGGTGAACCCCAAAAGGGGCTGTTAATGACGAAAACATCAAAAAAATATACAAAATGATTTTGAATGACCGTAAAATGAAATCGAATGAAATAGCAGACACTCTAAAGATGTCATCTGAACGTGTACATCAAATCAATCAATCAATATTTTTATATGAGAAAGCTCTGTACAAAGTGGGTGAAATGCGAACTCACTTTAACAACGACGAGTTGATGACTCGGAGCAGTGTTTGGAGATGTTCAAACGTAATAAACCCAAGTTTTTGAATCGATATGTTACAATGGATGAACAATGGCTTCAGCATTTCACTCGAAAGTCCAATTCACAGACATCAGACTGAACTGCCCACAATGCACCCGGTCAAAAGCGTGGAAAAACGCAAAAATCGGCAAGACAAAGTGATGGCGTCTATATTTTGGCATGCGCATGGAATAATTTTGAAAAACTAAGGAACATCAATAGCGACTATTACATTATAGCATTATTGGACCGTTTGAAGAACGGAGTCGCTGAAAGACGGCGGCATTTGAAGAAAAAGAAAGCGCTGTTTCACCAAGACAATGCACCGTGCCACAGTCTGTGAAATCAATGGCAAAAATACATGAATTGGACTTCGAATTGCTTCCGCATCCGCCGCATTCTTCCAGATCTGGCCCACAGCGACTATTTTCTGTCCTCAAAGCTCTAAAAAATGCTCGCTGTAAAGAAATTTTCGTCGAATGAGAGTGATCGCTGAAACTGAGGCCTATTTTGAAGCAAAGTACAAATCTTACCACGAAAATGGTATCGAAAAGTTGGAGGGTCGTTATAATCAGTATATCACCTCTGAAGGGAACTATCTTGAATAAAAGAGATAAATTTTGCCAAAAAAATGTGTGTTTGCTATGGTAGACCGGGGAATTTTCAATTGACCTGTTAGATGTAGATGTAATTGGTTAATTTTGTCATTTAATAATATGGGCAATATTGCAAACACCGGTCCCGATAATCCATCCCAGGGCACCATGTCAAGCAAATCGTAAAACACAGTGGAGGCAATGTAGTATTTTGGAGCTGCTTCTTCTCGAGGAATATTGGTTCACTACACAAAACAGATGGCACAATGAACAAATACCATTCTATTAACATTTTACAGGCTCGCTTTTATTGAGTGAATTGCTTTCAGTGAAGCTGTAGAAGAATGGAGATCCGAAGCACACTTGAAGAGTTATGTAAAAATGGCTGACAGAGCAAATTTCTATGCTAGCTAAAAGGCCGGCTAAGATTTTTGCAAAAAGTGCTCAGAGAATCGCGCTTAATATCCAGATAAATCCTAAATTATTTGGTAATAGTCTCAATATTAAAATTATTATATATTAAAAATTCATTTTTTTTTAACTGAAATGCAAAAGGTGCATAAATGAGTGCATGAGTGTTGTCTTTGTTTTCTTTTCTCTCTTCTTCGGTGTCCAACTTTTCGTTGGGTGTTTTTCGTTAATTTTAATTACATTGAATACAGAGTAAATGAAAACAAAAATGATTTCATTTTCTATGCTGCTATCTTTTATATTCGGTCAGAAAAGTGAAAAATGCAAACTTGTCCTCACTTTTGCTCCTCACTGTATGTGCGTAGTGCGTATAATACTGGTTATTAAGGACAACGACAAGGAGGCATATAAAAGATTTTCGTTTTTTATGCCGCCGCATAGTGCTTCACTCACAGGAAAAATATGAACAAAAATTTTTAGAAAATTATTTTATTCCAAAAAAATATATATATATATATATATATATATAATATTCCTTATTCCTATTTATAGTAGGATATTTCTAATATTTTTTAAGTACACAATATAATAATAACAATCAGCGAAACAGGTAATTTAAAATAGTTCTTTGTATTATTTTCGCACATTAAATTGGATTTTGGAAACAACTTTTCGAGTAATCATTTAGCAGAGGCGCATTCAGAAACGACCCGGAGGGTGAAAATAATTTCACGCCTCAAATCTGGAGTTAATATTATTCGGAATGATATTTTGGTAGTAAACGGCACATAAAATGCATCTAAAATTATAATTCACAATTGAGTGGCAGTTTTATATGGCTGTTTTCCGAAATGCATCCAAAGCAAATTCCTGAATACGCTTTATCTCAAACACAAAATTTGTTACGGTAAATAAGTAGACAATTAGACGTAGTACGCTTAGAATCCTCCCAAGCAATTTGATAATGGAAGAAAAAAACTATGCAGATTGCTGAAAAAGTTAAGTGAGTTTCTATTACATATTACTTTCTCTAAAAATTATAAAAAAAACTATTTGGATTCAAAGGCACTGTCCCAACAGGGAGTGTTCTCATATTACTAACTTTCCCAAATTGTCCACTGCGTATATTCTGTAGCATGTGACGGTTTTTGTCAACGGCATACATACATATGTTATGTTTGTAAATTACTGCTAAAAGCAAGCAATTGAGTGAATTGGAATGAAGCGCTTTGCGTGAACTGTTGCTTGCGGTCCTTTCTATACTTATCAACGCGTGGTCTCTCACAAACGCATTTATATAACCATAATTATTATATTTATTATGAGAGTAGTATTATGCTAATGTTTTATTTCTTTGTGTTAAGCTAACAAAGCATGAGCTATTATGCGTAAACAATTGCATAGTTACAAAGACCAACTGAGCATATGTGTATGTCTGGGCTTATCTGATTTTATTTTCATACCTAGCATATATACATACATATGTAAAGGGTGGTTTTTATAGAGGTATAGAACTTTAAGTTGCAATAAAACAACGATGGATTATTCGATTGACATGAATTTTATTTATCCGAAAGATAATCTTGTGGCATTACATTTTAAATATGACTTCTGGCATATGACCGCCACGGCTGGCGCGGATGTAGTCCAATCTGGACGTCCAATTTTCAATGACTTTTTCCAACATTTGTGGCCGTACATCGGCAATAACACGGCGAATGTTTTCTTCCAAATGGTCAAGCGTTTGTGGCTTATCCGCATAGACTAATGACTTTACGTAGCCCCACAGAAAGTAGTCTTGCGGTGTTAAATCACAAGATCTTGGAGGCCAATTCACAGGTCCAAAACATGAAATTAGGCGGTCACCAAACGTGTCTTTCAATAAATCTATTGTGGCACGAGCTGTGTGACATATTGCGCCGTCTTGTTGAAACCACATCTCATGGACATCATGGTTATTCAATTCAGGAATGAAAAAGTTAGTAATCATGGCTCTATACCGATCACCATTGACTATAACGTTCTGGCCACCATCGTTTTTGAAAAAGTACGGACCAATGATTCCACCAGCCCATAAAGCGCACGAAACAGTCAGTTTTTCTGGATGTAACGGTGTCTCAACACACACTTGAGAATTACTTTCACTCCAAATGTGGCAATTTTGTTTGTTGACGTAGCCATTCAACCAGAAGTGCGCTTCATAGCTAAACAAAATTCGCTTATGAAAATCGGGAACAACGGTAATCTCGACGAATCTACGCCTTATTTGATGATCGTTTGGCTTCAATTCTTGCACGAATTGGATTTTGTAAGCACGCAAACCAAGATCCTTCCGCAAAATCTTCCATAAAGTGGATGGACACAGATCCAATTCCTGTGCTCGATGGCGGATGAACTCATTCGGGTCTTCCTCAATGCTACGCTTTACAGCAGCAATAGCTTCTTCTGTACGCACCGTACGGCGTCTCTGGGGATGCGAGTTATCAATAAGAGTAAACGTGGTGTGAAAACGTTCCATGGTTAATCGCAGTTACTGCTCTCATGGACCATTATTTTCGAAATAAAATTGCACTATTTGCAAGCGTTGTTCAGGCGTGAGTCTATTCATGATGAATTGCCAAACCAAACTGAGAATAAATCACTTGACAGCTGTTAAATCTGTCGCCATCTTGAAAAGTAATGCCAACTTAAAGTTCTATATCTCTATAATAAACACCCTTTAGTTCTAGTGTAGTACCAACCAATGCATTAATTTTGTATACGTATATATGGAGACACTGGCTTTACGCCGTTTTATTAAGTAGAAAATATTAAGGTCATCGAGTTTCTTCTAAACACACATACATTTACATTTACATTCTATTATTCTTCTAAATACAGATGCATTTACATATATTATATTATATCTCCTTTGCAGGCAGCAATTTATTCCCTCATATAAGTACATTTATGTATGAGTTTGTTCATTTTGTCCCGCATAGAGGGGCATACTTAGCCTGTCTTATTATAATAAGACATGAAATTCATATAAGTATAAACATAAGTATATGCACCGGCATTTTAATAATGTTTAAGGGTGAAAATTAATGGAAATAAAATAGAACATGCCGAAATCTTCATACCTTTCATGAACATGTCAAATTTATTGAAAATGGCAAAATTCGGTGTCTTTCGGATGAACTTGAATTTACGTCTGTAGAATACAAAATTTCAGCAGATTTTTTTTACCCAAATCGGTTGTACGGGGGCTATATAATATAGTGGTTCGATTTCGATAAATTTCAGCACCAATCTGCAATTCATAATATGTGGTATCCCAATTTCATGCTCCTTGATGTGTTTTTAACGAATTTTTCACCCAAAACCTTATATCTGAACAAATCGGTTGCATGGTGGCTATAGGATATAATAGTCGGTTTTCGATAATTTTCAACAACAAATCTCAAATTCATAATATGTATGTAGGAATTTCATGCTCCTATATGCTTTTTTAATGGATTTCTGACCAAAACCCTTATATCTGAACAAATCGGTTGTGTGGGGGATATATGATATCGAATTCCGATTTCGATGATTTTCAATACAAATATGAAATTCATAATATGTATGGATAATACCAAATTTCATGCTCTTAAATGCTTTTTTGAATTCGTCCGATTTCGATGATTTTCAGAATCGATTTGCAATTCGTTATGTTGTGGAGTATACAAAATTTCAGTTTGTAGATACTTTTTTTGAGGATTTATGAACCAAAATTTCAAATTTGAAAAATCGGTCGTATATATGCTATAGTAGTCCGATCTGGCCGTTCCCGACAAATGATTGTTTGAAATATCCACAAAATTGAGGGAAAGGCTTGCGTTCAGACAAACAAACGGACAGACAGACAGACGGACATGGCTAAATCAATTCAACTCGTGATTCTGTTACGATCGGTATAAATTTCAGTGGGTCTATCTCTTCTCCTTCTGGTACTTACATACTACAGACCAAAGTTAATATTACCTTTTCATGTACATGAAAGGTATACAAATAATTAAGGAAACACATATCGATGTTCAAAGCCGTCTCAAGTAGACTTTAATAAAATCAATTAAAAAGATACATATACACACCAGACAAAAAATTATGCAAGAGAGGATGTACTCCTGTGCACAAGCGATTCCCTAAAATCTCATTATTTTCTTTTATTCTAATAAGTTTCGCACAGCGTCTTTTCAAGGAAAATAATTTCAAGTGCAAGCTGTATTGTTTGCAAATAAAATTTAAGACACTCACACACATGTACTTTCATACTTCAATCTGTAAAAAAAATGTGCGACTAATCTCTTGAGAGGGTACTCCTGAACTAATTGTTTTCGGGTACAGTTGGCATCGATTAGACGCAACTAACCTCAAATTGGTATATATGCGACAATATACTGTCACAATTTTGACTCAGTCCCTACTTTTCATATTGCTATTTCGATACGGATGATTTAGTTTGAGCGTGAAACAGTTTTAATACAATATTACTTGAAAGATCATATTTTCCAGGGCCAGAAACGTGGAATCACAAGGTAAGAAGTCGACTGGTCTATAATTTCCGATTATTTGAGTTTTGCACACTTGACACTTGATTACATGATAAATCTTAATGATTATACAGAGCTAAACTCAATTACAGATAGTTGTGATGATGATAATAATAAAGGTTGCTCCTTTACAAACGTAGAACGTAAAAATTTACTGGAACGTCGTGAGGCTGCTGCAAAGAATGCACTTCACTTCAAAATTGTCAAATCTATCATCGAACCTTATTAAGATCAGATAAGTTTTGTCCTAGATGCTGATGAATATCAAACATAAGATATAATTATATTCAAATTATCACACTTTGCCCATTAGGGTGTCCGTTATTTAATAAGTTGACTTTTTTCGTGCTTGTTGACATGCGTTCTTTGATGCGTAGAAGCGGGTGCACATTTTTGCTGCGACAGTATATAGTGAGTAGATGTTAGGTCTTCGGAGCGAACGCAAGAGCACTGGAGACTTGTCATCTTTCTATTATATTATGATCGATTTAGTTGTACAATTTTCGATCTGGTGATAACCATGCAGTCGGAATCTCATGCTTTGGAGATCGATATTTTTGGTCACAGTGAAGTCGAGCAGCTTCAGTCTAAGAGTTATAGAGGACTTTTCGTCATGGATACGGAATTTTCCGACTATTGTGCCGAGGAAAAATAAACAACATAGTCCTTTATTTGGACATTGTAGCAGATTTCGGAAAGAACAACTTCCTCCGTCCTTGTCTCGTACGTCTAACGTCTTGGACGGCGGTGATGTCAGTCTTATTTTTATATGATCAAAGATTTCCAAATTAAGGACCCGGGCATTTCAGATGAAGACTTCGATTTTACACTTTATCTTGCCTCTAAACATATGTTTTTTGGATAAACATATGCTATTGGGTCTTAGACCAGAAGTCAAGAGCTGATTGTACCAAACGTAAAAGAATTATTTCTTGCCTCTTTCCTATGATTGACAGTCATTACGTGGACTTCTCTAATGTGCGAACGCAAGCTCGATCAGTTCAAGATTTTTCTTAATTTTAATACAAATATGTTTTGATTCTCTATTTCTTTCTCAGTATATTGTCAGTATTTCGAACTTTATTTATGTAAAGCTTTAAATTTGTTTAAGATTTGAAGGTATTCTCTTTAAATTTAATAAAATTTAATTAAATTTTTATCTGCGACCCAGAAGTTTAAAAATTTTGAACAACCATTTGAGTAGTTGCTCAACAACAACTCGAATTACTCAGTTGGTTATCTGAAGCTCAGCTATAAACTCAATAATTTTCATATTATATCGAATTATTCACTATAATAAGAACTCACTGTACCAAAGTAATTCTAATATATAAAATTATCGTGTGTTGGTGTTTGTTACCAAACTCTTCCAAAACGGTTAGACCCATTTTTATGAAATTTTGTGTGAATATCGTGTAGGTCCGAGAATCAGCAAACCTCTATTTTTCATACCGAGAAATTGGCCAGGGACGACGTATTCGGAAAAATTTTCTTTATTGGGTTCCTTTTACTTAAAATTTGGTACACCGGCAGCTTAGATGGAACACTGCTTTTCTCTCATAAAAACGGACCATGGACCGAACTATTCAATGAAATTTTTTTATTGTTGTTTTTAGTTGAAACTCTTTTTTATTCTTAAGAAATTGGGTCGATCGATTTGAAAAAATATATCTATTTATGGTTCGATTTGGTTGAATTTCAAAATGATATGACTAAATGGAATACTTTTATACAGATTCCCCTTGTACTGGGAAAGGGACTAATTGACAAAAAATAATAATGAATCGATATAATCAGATATCAATGTTACTATTCTGCGGCTATGGGCTACAAAACATTCTAATATGCTAAACTTCATTGGAAATTAGGATAGATCCGATTGGTGCAATTGATTTACTTTGAGGCGTGCATATTAATATTTATATGAAAGACTTTGAGCAACGTAAAAATGACTCACATATACGAATATTTAGCTATATGAATAACAGATACAGTAAAAAACTAAATATTTTGTATTAGATGATTAAAGCATTAAAGCATTAATGACTCCTCGCAATACCAATTAGAAATTCTGCAAATTACATAAAGAAAGCAACAACAAAGTATGGTAAGTCTGACTGTTATAGGTCAATTGGAAAGTCCCCGGACTAGCACATAGATGGCGCTACCAAAATTATTTAACTAATGACTTTTCGTTAGCCCTAACCTTCAAAAGACGCGTGTATAAATTTGACTGCTGTTGGATCATTAGTTTGAGAATTATAGCATTTTGAGTGAAGTTACTTTTGTTATTCTGAAAAAAAAATGGATAAAATGAATTGCGCTTGCCCCAGGAAAATCAACCATCAAGGATCGGTATACTAAGCTTAGACGCGGTGAAATGAGCCCCGAAGACAGTGAACGCAGTGGACGCCCAAAAGAGGTTGTTACCGACGAAAACATCAAAAAAAACCAACAAAATAACTTTGAATAATCGTAAAATGAAATTGTATAAAATAACAGGCACTCTAAAGATATCAACTGAATGTGTACATCATATCATTCACGAATATATGAGTATGAGAGAGCTCTGTTCAAAATGAATGCCGCGCGACCTCACTTTTCACCAAAAACAACGACGAAGTTCAATCGACAGTCATCCGAGTGGACTGTACACGATGAATCCGCTCCAAAGCGTGAAAAAACGCAACAGTCGACTGGCAAGGTTATTACGTCTGTATTTTGACTACCTTGAAAAAGGTAGGACCATAAACAGCGACTATTACATAGCGCTATTGGGCCGTTTATGGGACAAAATCGCCGAAAAACGGCCACATTTGAAGACAAAGAAAGTGTTGTTTCACCAAGAGAATGCAAAGTTAAACAATTCAGTGAAATTAATGCCATAATTTCATGAATTTGACTTCGAATTACTTACGCATCCACTGTATTCTTCAGATCTGGCCCCCAACGACTATTTGTTGTTCTCAGTTCTCAAAGAATGCTAGCTGGGAAGAAATTTTCGTACAAAGAAGGGTTGATCGCCAAAACTGAAATGGTATCGAGGGCCGCAATAATCTGTATATCACCCTTGAAGGGAACTATGTTGATTAAGAAACATGAAAAAAAATGTGATTTACTAGGTAGGTACTTTTCAATTCATCTGTTGTATATTATTATTATTTTTTTTTGTGTAATTAAAAATAGAAAATTATTTATTTGTTCATCAATTATCCCGATGAGTAATTGTATTGTAAATAAATTTATTTTGCAATTGAGGAAGCACCTCCAACCCCCGGACGACATTTATTGACCCACTTGTATATACATACATACATATGTTGGCGTATAATGTAAAATTTAATTAAGTTTTAATTAAAAAACAACAAGAAAGAAGTGCTGTTTTCGGCAATGCCGAAGTCTTCATATCTTTCACGAACCTAAAAAATATAATAAAAATTGCAAAATCAATTTCGATAATTTTCTGTGTCAATAATTATTTCAATTTACGTGGGTAGCATATGGTAGCATGCCACATTTCACATTATTTGATGGCGGATTTTCGACCCAAAACTTTATATCTGAACGCATTATAAGTTTCATTGAAATATGTATATCAAAAACTAAAAAGAAACCAGTTTACGTTCAAACAGATGGGCAGACAGACGGACACGACTAAATCAACTCAGAGCTCGTCATTCTGATACGATCGGTATAAATTTTAGTGAGTCTATCCATTCTCCTTTCGTAACGTACATACTTAAGGCCAAAGTACATGAAAGGTCTAATGAAACGCTTCAAGAGCAAACGCAGTTCACAAGGTTCACACTCTCTGGTATAGCTGCGGAAATTAAATAAATATTGAATATTTTCCTTTTAAATATTTATACGGTTTGTTTAACTTACTTGAACAGTTGGTACATACATACAAGTACATACATGCGTATTTGTATACAAACGATAGTTGAAGAGTTTGTTGCGTTAGTTCATAATGGCATGACTCATTATACATATGTTACATACATACAAGTATGTATGTATTCGTATGTATGCCATGATTGCATGCTTGAAATGCTTGAGTGCTTGACTAACTGCTTAAAGCGTTTGCTTGATTGTCAGCTTGTCAGCATTAAATGTTTGCCTATTTGTCAGTTGGCCTACCAACAACCATCTATTACTTTTGTCATATTGGGATGTGTAAACATATTTGTATGTATGTATGTATGTATTGTAATTTAAAGGCATTGCTTATGATACTAAAGTACCATTTAACTGCATTGAGCTGGAAAACAAAGTATTAAGTTGCTAAGTAAATTTGTATAATGCCTCAAGTGTTACACAGGCAAATATTCGAAATACATAATCGTACAAACATACATAACAAAAGCATGTGATATGTGTACTCAGTAGGCATTTTACGATTTTTGTTTTGTTTGCAGTTTTTACTTATCCTCAACGCTCACCACTGACTGATAGGCAATTTGACGTTGTTGGCAAAGTTGGCAAAGTTGGCACTTTTGTGGTGGCGCCTCAACAACAGGAAGCACTTGGATGTGTCGAAACGCTTGAGCGCATAGCGTGTGAGTTGTAGCCGGTGTAATGTATGTGTGTATGTGTGTATGCGTGTAAAATGTACGCGCTAAACGCAAGAGTAGGCATGTGGCGAACTAATTTTGGAATATTTTTTTTTTTTTGCTTTGTTTTTGTATCCTTACACATTATTAGCCAGTTGCGCATTCTCACACTAGTTTTATATTTTACGCGCCCGATTGAACTCTCCACACAGTTTCTATACACATATATATACATATATAAGTACATATGTATGTATTTACTCTTTGTCCTTGTAATTTGATACACAATTAATGGTATCGTTTGATCGGAAAATACTTTATTACGTTCTTCTGCTGCTCGACTGCTTCGAAAGTTGTCGAAAAATATATATTTATTGTGCATGTGTGTGTGTGTGTGTGTGTGTGTGTGTGTGTGTGTGTGTGTGTGTATGCGTTCAAGGCACGTGCCCTACATCAAGTGTAGGAATTTTTATCTCCACCTGTACGACGCATAAAGCACTGAAGCAAATTTAATTTTGAAAATAATTATTACCGTTAGATTTTCATTTCATTTCTTTAGTAAAAATAATAACTATAACTGTTAATTGAATCCGTTACATAAGTCGCAAGTTTCTCTTACGTAAGCGTTTTCATTGAGATTACCGGATAGCAATGAGAAGTCTAATAAGCACTGCCCGCTGGTCAAACTAATGTGTGGAGTTGGCAAAACTGAGCAATAGACGTGTCTTCGCTAACGCTTTCCCGAAAATTAAAGGCTCCTCAATAATGCATGGTTTTCGCAAAGCAAACGCCTCAAGGATTTAGGTTTTTCCTGCTCTACAACTTAGGCAAAAGTAATTTGATGCTACCCCAGCCTCTCTGTGTGCTTGCACAATTAAATATTCTCCGTAAGAAAACTATAAGTCCTGTTTGTAGATACATATGTATTTTCTTTTTAGTGACATATGCTCTTGAGACCTTCTTTTATTCCATGTCTGGTCCCCATTCAACAAATGAGACCGTCTAAGCTTGCGGGGTTGGAGAGAGAGGAAGTTGTTAAGATCTTACCCTGGAATTTATTTATCGAAGCTCTTCGAGGAATTCGGGATGTGAACTCCATAAGAAAAGTTAATTATGTAAACCAATCTTTCCCTTATTTACATAGAGTTTTATTCGGTAAAACTCGGTACTGAGCTCCGTGTCAGAAATTGGAGGTGGTACAAGATGACTTTTGCTCCTCTAAAATGAGATGGTGTGAACTACTACCATTCCATGTGTTGTGCGGAAATTTTTTTGAGTATTCTACTTTGTGATAGTTTTGGCTTATCCGTATAAAACTGAACATTCGTAAAGTATTAATGGCTGTCGTTTACTAGTTTTCATTCAGACACCTCTCGCAGTGTTACCGCAAAACAAAAGGTAACCTGAATTAAACCGGATTTCAGGCTGTCACCCTTTAGGTGACCTAATATCGATTAGGTCATCAGGTAACTCAAGTTTAAGTGCATCTTATGAGCAACTACTTGCAGCAGGGTAATTTCTAATCTTTCTCATCAGGGCAGACCACCACGGTCCGACAAAGCTCACAGCAGCATGACTATTAAATCATCCTATTACTTCTTCGGAGATTCGAATTAGGATTGGTTAATTAGCACAAGCGGAACAAATGGAAGGAGCACTTAAGGCTCCTACAACCTCTCCTTTGGGGCAGCCAACTTTTCGGTTCCATCAAATCATTGTCAAACCCGGCGAGACGCGATTATTTTTACACTGCACACTTCGTTTGACAAAATAAAGCGACAAGTGACCCGCCGTCTACGCAAATTTCCAAACACCAGCGGGACCCTTGATTTAGGGAGAGGTTCAGTGGGTTATCGAGAAAGCGAAAGCCTCCAAATCCATCGACCCCGACATAACGAGCATGCTGATGCTAAAACATCTGGGCTCAGCGGGAGCAAACTATCTCACCAAGGTTTTCAACTAGTCTTTAACCACTTTTTTATTACTTGATATGTGGAAACTACATATGGAGGTCTTCTACTAAAGCTGTGGAAACCAGCGAACAAAAGAGTGTTCTATGGACCGATATCCTCCTTTCCCCAGTAGCGGAAAAAATTGCAGCCTCGCTGTATTTCGTATACCATTTGAGCCCAGCTGTACATCAGCATGGTTTTCGTAAAGTGCCGAGTGCAACCAGATAGCAGTCTATTTTCGATTACATTACAATTACAGCCAGCGGGATTATCGGCTACCCTTTTCACCAGCTGAACGAAGGTACCGTCTCGAACTATACATGAAAGTCGATCAAAAAATTCCGACAATAAAAAATCCAAGTAACTGGGAGTCACAATTGATATTCATTCACTTCACAAACGACTGCAATTTCTTTTATATTACATAGTCCCCACGAAATGCTCGGATCGCTGGCCGGCAGTACCTCGGATAAATCCAAAAAAAAAAACCGGCCGGCCTTAAATTACGCTACACCAACAGGGACACATGTGACTAGCGAGACGTAGTTGAATAAGCTGCAATCATTTCAGAAAACCGCCCGCCCACAGGACCGTTGCAGGAAACCTCCTTCATGGACCTTCCATTAGATGACCTCGATAACATAAGACTATTCTTATCTGCTCCTAGGCAGGTTTCAGCTTGCCGCTACAACGCCAACAACAGGCATCATGTAACTCCGTTACATCAATTCAGTTCAGTTTCCTTGCGCTCGATGGAATTTACAGTTAACCACCAAACAACAACTTCGTCCGTACAATTGCATTGTATATTAAAGAAAATTGAATGTTTTAGGTGGTATGCTTTCCGGTCAATCAAACTTTTACAAGTGTAGAAAGCGATAGATGATTTTGTAACCGTTCCTCGGATATGAGCATTATCTGGGTTAATGGTTAGACCAACATGGTTAGCCCACTAAACCATCGTCTGCCCTGCACAATATCACTTAAAATTAGAGGACATTTGCCATTCACTATAACCGTGGAATCACCTTTTACGTTATAAACCTGCTCCCTTCCCCAAGGAGTTAATGAGAAAACTCAGGAAATGTATTTCTCTTATCAAACGCCTTTATAAACGATTTGCTAAGAACATTTTACAAGATATTAACCTAGTTAAATAGCGGCCGCGATAGCCGAGTGGTTAGCATTGCGTACTACAATTTGGAAGGCCTGGGTTCGAGCCCATGTTCGAACAACATCCAAAATTATAGAAAATTAATTCTTCTAATTGCTGTCGCCCCTTGACAGGGAATGTCAAGCCTTCTAAGTGTATTTCTGACATGAAATGGAAGCTCGTCATAAAAATCCACCGGCCGTTTGGAGGCGGATTCAAATCGACTGTAGGTCCTACATTTGTTGGTGAAAACATCAAGAGGAAATTTGTTTTTTCTTTCAAAGTGACCCCCACGGATATAATACACTTGTGCCAATGTTTTTTCCAATCCCCGATGCACTCCTGAAATGCGCTTTTCGGTATGGCCATCAGCTCTTTCTTCGATTCTGACTTGATCTCACCAATTGTAGCAAAACGAATTCCTTTCAGCGGTTTCCTTAGTTTTGAGAATAGAAAAGAGTGGCAGGGAGCCAAATCTGGTGAATACGGTGGTTGAGACATGATTACGGTTTAGTTTTTGGCCAAAAAGTCACGAATAAGCATTAAAGCGTTAGCTGGTGCATTATCTAGACGCAGAATCCACAACTTGTTTTTGTTTGAGCCATATTTCTTCACGCAAATGTTGCATAACTTCCTTGTAGAATTCCTTATTAACTGTACGACCTTTTGGAAGGAACCCATGATGTACCACACTACTGTAATCAAAGAAAACAGTGAACAAAAACCTTCACCTTTTCCTTTGAACATGCCCTTTTATGCAAAGGGTATCCCAATAGGGATGATATGATTCCTAGGTGTCGTTTTGGCCACTTTTAATATGCCATGATCTATAATTTTTTTTTAATTGTATTCAGTAATGTTTACAATTTCATCATGGCAAGATATACGCAAGAACAACTTGATCGATTTTGCCTTTTAATAACTTGAAAATAAAAACGATTTTTTTAAGAAAATCATATTCCCTGAAGAGGCTCACTTTCAACTGAGTGGTGAGGTAAATAAACAAAACTGTTAATTTTGGGGCGAAGAAAATCCAAAAATTATTCAAGAACACCCATTACATTCACCTAACTTGACAGTTTGGTGTTGTTTTTGGTCTGGTGAAATCATCGATCCGTACTTATCTCGAAAAGAAGCTGGTAGCACCGTTGCTGTCAATGGAGAGCCCCAATTGGAAGAAGTTGGTCTTAACAACATCTGGTTCCAGCAAGACGGGGCTACATGTCACACAGCACGTGCAACAACCGAATTATTGCGAGAAAGGTTTGGAGATTCGATTATTTCAAGAAATTGTGACATTGAATGGCCTCCAAGAAGTTGTGATTTAACTCCGTTAGACTACTTCCTGTGGGGTTTTTTGAAGTCATTGGTCCTTAGCAATGAACGAGACTCTCTTCAAGCTTTAAAAGTCAATATTGAACGAGCTATTCATGACATACAACTTGATTTAGTGGAAAAAGTGCTCAAAAATTGGGTTCATCGAAATCGTTCATGCAAAAGAAGTCATCAAGTGGAGGCCATTTAAATGATTTTATATTTAGAACTTAATTGAATCGATTGTACTTCACATTAAATAAAAAAACATTTGAATTTCCTTAACAATTAATGTTTTTTTTTTAAGAAATCATCTCATCACTCTTATTGAAAAACCCTGTATATAATGACATCCACCAAAAAAAAAAAAAAACATTTAAAATTTTCAATAAACTTTTGTAAAAATACAAAAAAATTTATGAAAACATGAAGTTAAAAAATATAACAATTTAAAAAAAAATTGCAAAATTTTGGAATAAAAATTCTCAAAATAGAGGAACTAACTTGAAAGAAAGGCCTAAATAAATTTTTGCCAAGAAAATTTTACAAAAGTTTTATCAATGTAAGGTATTTACTTTGGTATCAACATGAGTATATATATTTCTCTTTAATATTAATTCAAATCAATTTTTTCAAATATTAATTTTATACTTCAGTATATTTTTATTATTTTTATTATTTTTACTATTTTTAATTGAAAAAAACAGAAGAACATCATACTTTCGGCTTCTGGGTTTATTTAAGCCAATTTTTGATTGATTGCAGTTTCAAAAATAGAAGGAAAAAGAAGCAAAAAAACCATTTCATAAACATATTTTATGTTTTCTTTTATTTTTCTCACCACAACTTGAGGCTACATTGCATCATTTCATACATTTATCCAAAAAATATATATACTCGTATATGCACATGTGTATACATTTGTAGATATGTGCGTTGAGTAATAAACATATATTCTTTACACAACGCCAATGGCGCCAAGCAATTCGTAATGAAACACGTTCCAAAGTAATCACATAATCATTTCAATTAAATAATGTTAATGAAATATGCCGATAAATTTTTGTGTTATATAAACACATCCAATGTGCCTAAATATATGTGTTACGCTAAGTGGTGGTAGTGTGTTTTTCAGAGATGTCTACTTGTTTATTTTAATAATTTTTCATCTTATTTCATTTTATTATTATTCTTTTTTTTTTAATTCATGCTGATATAATATGTACACATATTCCTCAACATCCTCAAAGCCTGCTTAAGTGGTTATCCTTTGGAGCATACACAAAGTTGCCTTTATGAATTCCTTCCTACTGCAAGTTAAACTTATTGAACCATCATGTTATATTGCTATGAGGATGGTTTGATAAATCAGTGAATTTTTGAAAAAAAAAAAAATATATATATATATAGTGGCGGGCAAAAGTCTACAAACACCGCCTTTATTCGTTGTGTAGAAAATACTATCACTTTGCTGAAAAATTTAGGTATACAATATTATTTTAAATCCTTTTCTAATCACATGTATTAAAACAAATCCATTCTCTAACATAAAATAAAGCAATTATGGTGAAAAAACGCATAAATGCCCTTGACAAAAGTCTACATACACCACGGGCTTACTAGCAGGTACGTCAATATGCCGTGTTGTTATGGCAGTTAGGTACCATTTTTTTTACTATTTTTATAAATTATATTTTTATTTTAATAGTGTTGAATTTAGTTGTGATTTAAAAACATTAGCATCAACAATGACTCCGCGAAAAGAAATATCCATTGACGTACGAGTCTTGGTTATTCAGCACAGAAAAGAGAAGAAATCGTATGGTGAAATTTAAATTAAATTTTAATCTTAAGTTCACAAAAAGTACAGACCGTTTTAAAAAACTTTGAAAAAAATGGATCTACCTCGAAGAGACATCAGCTTTATTCTGAAGGAAGTGAATGATGATCCTAAAGTTACTGCTCCAAAATTAGCCGAAAACATCGCGAACTCATCAAGAAAGTCTGCCCATCCAAGAACAATCCGAAGAGCTCTGAACAATAAGGGGTTCCACAGTAGAACGCCACGAAAAAGCCTATTATTTCTGAATAAAATCGTAAACTTCGCTTGGAGTTCGCTAAAGCACATTTAGACAAGAGAATGGATTTTTGGCAAAAAGTCTTATTTACAGACGAATCGAAGTTCAATATATTCGGCAGCTATGAAAAAGCAAAAGTTTGGAGAAAAGAGAATACTGCACTTAACTCGAAAAATCTAGTACCAACAGTGGTGGCGGCAAAGTAATTGTTTGGGGAGCGGTTGCGGCAACTGCAGTTGTTAAGAATGTTTTTATTGAGGGTAATATAGATCGATTGAAATATAAGTCATTGTTGGAAGCTAATCTGAAGCCTTCAGTGCAAACTTAGGAGCTTGGCGCAGACTGAATCCTTGAACAGGATAACGATCCAAATCACATTGCTCATATTTTTAAGGATTGGTTGCTTTATCATGCTCCAAGGCAACTACACACACCACCTCAAAAACCAGATTTGAATGTTATAGAACATATCTGGGAGATTTTAGAACGAAAAATTTTAAAAAATCAGATTTGCAGCTCATCATTACTCAAAGAACATCTTATTGAAGCTTGGGACAGTATTACTTCCTCAACACTGAAAAATTTAGTAGCTTCGATGCCACGATGGCTTCAAGCTGTTATTGATACGAACTAAGGACCAACTAAATGCTAAAAAGATCATGTTACCTGATTTTACCAAAAGTTTTTGCGCTAAGATAAGTTATGTATGTACTGTATGTAGACTTTTATCAATGTTGGATTTACGCTTTTTTCGTCATAGCTTTACTATTTCATCTTAAAAAATTACTTTTGTTGGTTTTTAATGATAAGGGAAAATAGTTGAATTTAACTGTGTCTTTCAATTTTCCAATTAATTTTTTGGACTTTCAATTCAACGAAAAGGGGGGTGTTTGTAGACTTTGTCCGCCACTGTATATATTTATATATTTATTTATTTTGTCGGCAATTGAGCATTTAATTTTTCAACATAGTCTCCTTTTAGCTTTATACATTTCGTCCGGTGTTTTTACTATTTTCCTACCACTATTTCCTACCAAATGAAAGCTTTTCTCAAGGCCCTCAAAATATGCATTTTGTTTCTGTGATAACCTCTACTTTCGACACAAATCTCTTATCGGCCAGCCATTTGTTCAAGTGTGAAAACATAAAATAGTCGCAGAGGACTAAATCTGGAGAATATGCTAGATTGGATAGCAGTTCATAGCCCAATCTTTGAATTCTTGTCATGGCGACTACACTCGTGTGCACCCGTAGATTGTGCTGATAGAACAGCACTTTTTTCGCCAAATGCGGTCGTTTCTGTTTCAAATCAATATCGAATCTGCCCAAAAGCTCAGAATAATATTTCCCGGTGATTTTTTTAACCTTTTTAAGGTAATCGATGTAAATGACACCTCGTAACAGGCATCCTAAAAAACTGTGGTAATGACCTTGTTGATCGGCATACCTGGCTTGGCTTTCTTTAGTGCACATTGGAACGAGAAGTCCCCTGTCTTGATTGTTTTTTGGTCTCTGCTGTGGTGTAGTGGATTCATGTTTCGGTAACGGAACGGCGCAAAAATTCGTTTGCCTTGCAGTTGAACATCGGCAAATATTCCTTTGAAATGGTTATAAGGTTGCGCTTATAGTGATGTGTGAGCATTCGCGATACCCATAGCTTTTTCTTGTCCAAATATTCATTTAAAATGTGATACACTTGCTCAGTTGAGATGCCTGCAGCCTCAGCCACGTCCCGCAATTTTATTTTCTGATTGTCCACTATCATTCCATGGATTTTATCGACGATTTCTGGCGTGATGACCTCTTTTGGTCGTCCTGAACGTTCGTCATCACTTGTATTCAACGGAACTCAGTAAACCACTTCTTAACCATTGAAATTGATGAGGCGGAGTCCCAAGTAGTATTTATAAAGTCTCTCCTTGATTTCAGTGATGCTCCTTTTACGCAAAAAGTAATGCTTAATGAACTTAAAACTCACTAGGTCGTCTATTAATCGATAAAAATCGACGGAAATAGCGTTGTATTAACAGTAAGTGCACAGCAAATACAAAAAGTCACTGACTTATCAAACAGTCCTCGTACTTCAAGCACGAATGCCGAGTATGCATATGTATATCCACATGTCAATAATGTCAAATCCCACTTAACTTTTGTACCCAACTAACGGAAGTATGCTCCTGAAGAACAAAATAAAGAACATGAAAACACGCACGAGCAATATTAACATATACAAACATATGTATATATAATACTTTTATTTTCTGTGTCTGCAAAAGTTTAAGTTTATGCACAAAGTTATCGGGCAGCAGGTGGGCAACTGTGTTGACGTGCTCACAACAGAATGTGTTTAAGTTTATTTCTGTGCGCTTCCTTTAAGTTTTGTGAGTCGTAAATACGTTATACAGCCAATAAACTTATATACATACACAGGATAATCCATTTTTCGGTTTCCAAAATAAACGTAAATAAAATGCATTTAAAATAATTTTTTTGATAAAATTCCTTTTTTATTATTAAGTTTGATCTTTGCCATTATGTGTGAAACATTAAATCAGGTAAATGACCGCCTCGTGAATTTTTGAATACTTCAATGCATTTGAGGTAATTTTCGCCCACTTTTTGGCATATAAGTTCACGAATACTGATTTTCAAGTACTCAAGAGTTAAGTGTTTATCTGCATAAACACGATCTTTCGCGTAGCTTCATAAAAAAGAAGTCCAACGGTGACATCGCCAAGACGAGAGATTACGCGACCGCGCAATATCTTTCGAAAAAAGCCATATTCTCTCTTGTTGGTGCAACATATTGTCCAAGTCGTGTTCTCATCTGGCGCCATAGCAAAGTCCCAGCTCTTGAGAAATAGATACACTCGGGTCTTCGGCTTCACTTTCACTTACAAAATTTACGATATTTGAGGTGGAAATGACTATGCGCGGACCTTAGAACATCTGTAATCGATGCAGTCTCTTCAATTTTTTTTTTTTTTTCAATTTAACCAAGTGCTTGAGTAGTTGGACGATAACCTGCACCATAATCTCCTCTTAAGTACGAAACGTGGAAATGTTTGAATCACCATTTTCGACGAATTTTGCGACGTGTTAAGCGATTCATTTTCATAAATGCCTGACTTTTAACTAAAAAACGTATTTGGTTTGACAGTTAAGTTTTTCAGATGTCAAAATATAGTCCTCCACTTTTGAAGCCACCAAATGGATAACCATTTATGTATATGGCAATGAAGGTGAGTCTTTGGGTGTGGCTGAGTGATAGAAACAAGTTTGTACTACATGCGCTTGCATAATAAGGCTTTAAACGAAATGAATTTAAATGTGGAAAATTGCTAATCTTGATCAGCTTGCAGTCGCTTTCTGAGTAATACATCTGGGTACGTCGCAAATTGTTGCAGGTTGCGATAAATATACCAAAATACAATATTATAATCTGGGTATGAGCTTAAAGTAGACTCTTGCTGCAATGCGAAGAGTTTTTCCTTCATTTTGAGATTAAATATTTGCAGAATAACTTTCGACTAAATTTTTATGTTATTCTCTTAATTTGTGATAACATCAATCTGGCAGCAACAAAATATCCCGTGATCATTTGCACTTGAGATCTCTACTGTTTTGAAGATAATACGCGCGAACTCAAGATATTGTTAGTTTCCGGTAAGAATCTATATGCAATATGAGATATTTTCAATGCTTAGTTAAGCGCTTGTAGCTAACGAATGCTTTTTCAAAGTCAGGATCAAAAGAAGTCTGATGAGGAGATGATGTGATCGCCGAAACAACTGTCACAGCTACCAATTTCTTTGTTGTAAAACAAAATATTCAATTCAAAATACTAACAAATAGACCTTTCGAATAAAGCTCAACATTAAGAATCCTTTTTTTTTTGTTGATGAAAAATTTCATTGAAGAAACTTTTGAAAAATCATTAGAAGCAGACAAGGTATAGGAATTAGGATTACTCTTCTTAAAATTTAATAGATTTTGGAACAAATCACTGGCATATAGCTTATTTTGAAGATAAATACAAATCTGGCTTGGCACATTCTTTGAAGGCGACGACAGTGAGTTAAGTTTTGCTCGTGTAACATTTAGTTTTTAGTATCTCATATTAGCTTTTGTTTTTGTTTCACAATGTATTAACAGCCATAGAAACCGAGTACAAGCGATGAAGCTCCATGAAGGATCAGTGTTTGTCGTGGTACTCAATCGAGGTCGTAGATCATTCCAAGTCGAATTTCGTGAAGATCGTCCACAAACAGTTGTTGCTCCGGAAACTATTATTGCTGTGTGCAAGCTGATATTGCAAGATCGTCAAGTGACCTATCGTGAAATTAAGACATTTATGGGCAAAACTGGGACCATCATACATTTAATATTACATGAACATTAAAAAAAATTGTTCACGTTGGATCCCACACAATTTGTTAATCGCTCAAAAACAATGCGAGAATACGAGCACATCGATTGAAACAATTGCATTTTTGAGCACTCAAAACATCGATTTGATGAGTCGCCCACCGTAAAGTCCTGCCTTATTTTTTTCCCGTACGTAAAAAATAAACTGAGAGGTCAACATTATTCGACACCTGAAGAGGCGGTTGATGCGTCCAGAATGCATGTTTTGGAGACACCTCAATCAGAGTGGTAAAAGTGTCTCGACAATTGGTTCAAACGCATGCAAAATTATATAGATATTAATGGAGAATATTTTGCGAAACCACGAAGCGATTTTCGATTGTTAATATTTTTTATTTCTTTCAATCCCGAAATATGTAAGGCAACACTCGTATGAAAAAAAGAGTCAGATAATAAAGGCTCAAGTGTAAGGCTCTAGAAACGATTCTTTACATATAGTTCAAACAGCTCACGACATCAAGTCTTAGACCAAGCATGCTCTGGTCCATTTGGAGACGAGTTAATTGAGAAGACGAATCCCTTGCGGAGGTGCGTCATCCCAGAAATGCAGTGGAGGGGAAATTTATTTCAGTGGAGCGCGAATTTGGTATTGGATTTGTGGTGGGAGAGAAACTCCGTTGCTGAGTCCTGACATTCACCATTGATTTGCACTCACGCCCCGACGGAAGATAATGTGGCCAAAGATGATTTCTATGAGATGAAAAGAATGTATTTTTGGCGCAAAAATCGGAAAAGTCAACCTTCATGACGAAACATCCAAAAACGAGTTGAAGCTGATCGACTGCGCTGGGGCCCAAAAGATGATATCTGTGTCACCAAATTCCAGCACAATAAGCCTCAGCAAAGCTACTTGGCAGCCTCCGAATTGAAAAACTCACAATCAGATCGACTATTTTGTGAGAGTTAGACGACACTATCTTGTATCAGCGAAGATATGTATGTACCCGCCTTTCCACTGCGACAGCCGTGCAGTTTTCTACTCGACTCGAACTCCTTCTCTTTGAGAGAAATCATCAGCATATCGATATAGAAGAACTGTGGAACGACATCTGAAGCCTCTTACGTACCACTGCTGCAAAAATAATTGGATTTCGTCAAAGGTCAAAGTAAAAGATGGTGCGATGAGGATTGCCCTACTACAGACTGCTTATCTCGCAACTTTGCGATCGACTACAAATCGTGCTTGGTGGAGTAGATACCGAAAGCTGAAGAGGGAAGCGGGATGCATTTTCCGAGGAAAAAAGAAATGCTTTGTAATGCTTAAGTATGAAGAGCTTACGAAATGAAACTGGCCGACAAGGGTAATCTTCGAAAATTCTTTGAGAAGATACGGCGACTTACAGAAGGCTTCAAGACCGAAACATACTCATGTAGGAACCAATGAAGTTATCTGGCCACTGACGTTCAGGGCATATGTAGCGTATGGAGGGAACAGTTCTTCAGCTTGATGAATGACAGTGAAAGCGGAAAACCCGAAACACCAATCGATAAGGATGGTATAGATGCTCAATCACCCGACTATGATGAAGTTCAAATAGCAATTGGCCGCTAAAGAAAAATAACAAAGCGGCGGTAGCCAATGGCGTACCGGCCGACCTACTAAAATTCGGCGGCGAAGAACTGACAAGGTGCATGCATCAGCTTCTTTACATGTACGATTGGACGAACGCACGCCCGATGAAATAAGCCTAAGTGTGCTCTGCCTACTACAAAAAAGGGAAACCCAAAAGTCTACGCCAATTATCGTGAAAAATACCTCTAGAGTATTGCATATAAGGTACTATCTAGCCTATTGTGTAAAAGATGTAAGCCCACCGTCAACAAATTGATCGGCCTTTATCAGTTTGTCTTTAGACCTGGTAAATTCTCCATGGACCACATATTCACTATGGTCATCTAGGAGAAATCGAGAGAAAAGAATCGATACACACCACCTTTTTATCGATTTCAAAGCTGCCTTCGACTGCACTATAAAGAAATGCCTCTAGGCCGCTATGTCTGAATTTGATATCCCCACGAAACTTATACGGCTTTGTAAACTGACCCTGGATAAAACCAGAAGCGCAGTCAGAATTTGGAAGGACCTCGTCGAACCGTTCGATACCAAACGAGATTTCAGACAAGGTGACTTTTATCATGTGATTTCTTCAATTTGATGCTGGAGAAAATAATACGAGCTGCAGAGCTAAATAGACCAGGCACAATCTTCTACAAGAGTGTACAAGTGTTGGTGTATGATATTAATATAATTGGTCATAGCAACTACACCGTAAGTTCTGCGTTCTCCAGATTAGAAAAAGAAGCGAAGTGAATGGGTCTGGCAGTGAACGAGGGAAAGACGAAATATCTCCTGTCATCAAATAAACAGTCAGCGCATTCGCGACTTGGGTCCTACGTCACTGTTGACAGTCATAATTTCGTAGTCGTAGATAAGTTCGTCTATCTAGGAACCAGCATTAACAACACCAATAAAGTCAGCCTTGAAATACAACGCAGAATCACTCTTGCCAACAGGTGCTACTTTGAACCCAAACCAAACTCTACAAGTCACTCATCATTCCCGTCCTGATATATGGTGCAAAAGCCTGGACGATGTCGACTTCCGATGCGAATACCGCAAACGATGGAACGACGTAAGAGTTCTACCAGGACATTGAATGGATAACAGTGCTCCAGGTGATAAAGTTTTCGATACTGACTGCACTAGGTATTTCTAATTTCCGCCAAACTTCGAGAAGAAGAAAGGCATGTCGAACTTTTATTTACTCGGCTAGAATTGTGCAGGCGGGGCCAATTTACTCGGACTTAATTATTTCGAAAAATTATATTTGTTTTTGTCGTTATTAAATAATGTGTATAAAAAAATTAATCCAAAATATTCGTCAATTTTTGACATACAGTACATTTCTAATTGAAATATAAATATTTTCTCATTTAATAACAAATACCTAATATTAGTCTTAATGCATATGTATGTATACAATTATAACTATTGCTATTACGAAAATGGTATTAAAAACTATAAAAATCATTCAACTCACCTTTTCGTTATGCGTGGTTTCAGCGGCCTCATAATCGCCAAATATCGATCAATGCTAATAGCGACCAATGTGTACGCGCTCACCAACACCGAAACTGCCTGTGAGTAATTCACCAAATTGCACAACACCATACCAAAGGGCCAATGTTTCAAAATGAAAATCGAAACAAAGGAAAATGGTATACAAAACACCGACATCAGTATGTCACCCACAGCCAAATTTGCGATAAAATAATTTGTAACGGTACGCATGCGTGGCGTCGACTGCACGATATAACATACGATGCCATTACCGAGAAAAGCGAATATAAATATTGGAATGTAAAGCAAATAGACGATGGTCTTAAAGTAGCCACTGGACAGCACATCCTCTGGATCTGCGCACATATCGGCAACGGTCATATTCATTTCAAAGCTATCCATCGCCAATCCAGTAGTAGCAGCTGTCGAGGTGGATGCAGCCAAATTGCTAATACTTTTCATGGTGACGGTAAGTGATGAAAGGACCAACACCGAAGGACTACTATCAACGCTACCGCTATCGTTGTAGTCCAATTGCTGTTGTTGTTGCTGTTCCTGTTGCTGTAGAAATTCAGCATTTGTTGCGCCCGACGCGGCCATGGCGCTATCGTTGAGCAATTGCTGTGTGCTGGCAGCGGTGATAAAATAATAGTCATTACTCGCGCTACCCTCTGCGCTATCACCAACTGAACTGGCTGTGAGTAGACTTTTATTAATGTTACTGTAGTTGCTACCAAGCGCTGTTGCGCTGCTGCCTTGATTGTACGCATCGTCATCAATGATGACGCTTGGCATCGCATAGCGTACATAGCGATGTAAAGCGCCGCCAGAGATGTGCAGATATGACAGTATGCTACGCCGGGCATATTCGAGCACAAATTGCTCCATGCTGTGCTCTGTGATTTTGTGATTTATTGGCGTGTGAATATCTGTGCAGGTATGGTTAAGTATAGACTTAACGACACCTTTGTTTATTTAACTTGTCTTTGTTACCGTTACGACGTTATAAAATTTTATGTACCACTGGCTCCAGCTCCTTGTAATTTATAGTTGCACAGAGGGAGAGTAGTAGTAAAATTTTGAAGAAAAATTGTTCATATACCTTTTTAAGTTGTATTCTTGTACTTTTACTGTCATTTTATTGTAGCAGACTTGCAATTACGCCAAGGTCTGCGTTTACAGTTACTTTTAGTTTTAAGCAGCGCACTTGTAGTTACGGGTACATGCATGTTACGCATACGCCACGTACGCGCACAATTTTCTTTTACAACTAACAGCTGGTTGAGTGACTTTTCTTTTAGCTTCTTTTACTTTATTTTTTTTTTTACAAATACGCACTTTCTCTCTTTCTCTCTCTCTCTCTCTCTCTCGCTCTCTCTAACCACTTTAGCCACTTATCAGCGCTTGCTCGTATTCAGCAAGTCAACTTAAATAACCACAACAACACTCGAAAATGACAAAAGCCGCAAATATTCAACAGCGCCATACACACACAACCACAAACACAAAATTGTTCTTACTTCTTTTATTTAGTTAAGCACAGAGACGCTCTGTTGGCATGTTCTTTTATCATCATTATTGTGTTGAAAACTTGCTTGAACATTGCATTACATATTCATACATAACCGCACATACATATGTATGCGGAAATACTTGCAGAAAGTTAACAATCAACAACTGGTTAACACTTCAAGCACTGCCTTTTATGTTTATATGTACGTATGATCACATTGTTTGGTTCTCCGTGGAGTATTTGGCATACATGCAGGCCTTTGTAACACACATATACCTCGTATGTGTATGCACTCTCTTTCCAAGTTACAATTTCTGTTGCCAATTTTCGTTTACCACTTTTGCTGTTTCCGTTTGCTGCACCCGCACCACAATACACCATTGTGTAATTCATCCGAAAATACTGAAAGTTTGCTGCTTCTTTCGACACAACATTTTTACCAAAAAAAAAAAAAAATTGTCAAAATGTTTTTGTTCATTTGCATAGAGGTTAAGTAGAATTCCTATATGATTTGCCACATTGAAGAACTCTCCGACGCATATCTGCGTGCATATGTGTGTAGGTGTACCTTGTTGACCTTGTTGTCACCTGCAATTAGCAAAGATTTATTATTATTACCCTTAAGTGCCAATATGAGTATACTTATATAAACGTATGTAAGTGCATATATGTCTAGTGTGTGTAGGTGAGTGTTGGAAAATATATGAGAAATTGCCAGTCAGATTTATTATACTGAAAAGTGCCATAAATACGGAAATGAACAATGGAAAGTTTATCGGCAACTTTTATTCATATAAATCTCTTCAAATTGAGGGCACATTTAAACAAAATATTATTTTAGGAAATTAAAAAAAAAAATTCTGTTAACATAAATTAGTTGTTTAATGCGGCCTTTAATCATTTGTGGCCATAAGTGAAAGAGCTAAATTCAAAGGCCTATTTTAATAGGATTTTTTAAATTGAATGCTTTATTATACAACAAAGAAAAATTTGTTAAAGTGACAACTGTTTCGGAGATCATCACATCTCTTCATCAAACTTCTTTTGCCAGGAATCGAAACGACGGATTCTGGCATCACAGACGAGTGCTCTAACCAAACCAATAACAGATTACATGGAAGACGTTGGCTCACTTGTTAAGGCACTAGCCTGTGATGCCAGAAGTCGTCGGTGCGATTCCTGGCAAAAGAAGTTTGATGAAGAGATGTGATGATCTCCGAAACAGCTGTCACTTCTACCAATTTTTCTTTGTTGTATAACAAAATATTCAAAGAAAAATAATTTTTCTAAGAAAAACAGGCCTTTGAGTATAGCTCATTTGCTTATACCCACATTAATTAGTTAACTTGATGTTAGCAGGTCAGTTGAAAAATCCCCAGCCTACCATAGTGAAACACATTTTTTTGACAAAATTGATTTTTTTTTTTTATTAAAAATAGTTTCCTTCAATGGTGATATACTGATTATAGAGACTCTCCACCTTTTCGATACTATTTTTGTAGCTTTTTTCCTTCGCTTCAAAATAGGCCTCAGTTTCGGGGATCGACAAAAATTTTGATATCTGAGAACAGGAAATAGTCACTAGATCTGGAGAATATGGTGTATGCGGAAGCAATTCGAAGCTCAATTCATGGATTTTTGCCATCGCTTTCACTGACGGTGCATTGTCTTGTTGAAACAGCACTTTCTTTTTCTTCGACTTCGCGCATTTTTCAGCGATTTCGTCCATTAAACGACCCAATAACGCTATGTAATAGTCGCTGTAGTCAAAATACAGGCGCCAAAACCTTGCCAGCCGACTGTTGAGTTTTTCCACGCTTTGGAACGAGTTGAAGTTTGCTGCTTCTTTCGAGTCCACTCGGATGGCAGTCGATTGGACTTCAGAGTGAAATGCTGAAGCCACGTTCCATCCATTGTTACATATCGACGCAAAAACTCGGGTTTATTAGGCTTGAACATCTCCAAACACTGCTTCGAATCATCAACTCGTCGTTGCTTTTGGTCAAAAGTGAGCTCGCGCTGCACCCATTTTGCACAGAGTTTTCTCATACCCAAATATTCGTGAAGGATATGATGTAGACACTCAGTTGATATCTTTAGAGTGTCTGCTATTCCATTCAATTTCAATTTACGCTCATTCATAATCGTTTTGTGGATTTTTCTGGATGTTTTCATCGGTAAAAATGGTTTATTTTCCTAGGGAAGTGTCCGAAAACTCGTCATCAAGCCAAGTTTTCGCCTCAACTGCATTTTTTCTCTACAAAAAGCAATATTTTATCAACACGCGAAATTTCTTTTTATAATTTTTTTCGCAATAGCAAGAGTTTCTTCACTCAAAATGCTATAATTCACAAACAAATAATCCGAAAGCTGTCAAAAATACACGGGTGTTTTGAAAGTTAGTGCTAATTAAAAATGAATATGAATTTATTTCCAGTATAGCTATCCATGGTCCAAGTGGCCATTTACGTCTGCATTTCTATAATAAAATTTTAGTTAAATATTTTGGTGAAATTTTAATCAAAAATTTTAAATTATTACATAAAACGTGAGAAAAAATAAAATAAGACAAACTCAGCGTTACTCATCTCTCGTCGAATCCGCTTACAGGCGTGGCTGAAGAATAAAGGAAATGTCCAATAATAGTAAAAATCTGGACTATTCTGAAACTATAACTGATCCCAGAAAGTCTCAGTAAATATTTCTTAATAAAAAAACTTAGATGGAGGGCACAATGCTGGCGGAATAAGCAGTAAAATTGTTACCCACACATATGAAAAGATTATGAATTTCAAAGTTTGTTTCGAACGACCACGGTTTTAACATGTAGTTCGTATTAGAGATATGCTAGTGATCAGTTTAGTAAAATTATTAAATCCCAAACAAATCCTTATTTTTAGTTTAATAATACCGCTTATTGATATTATGATTGATATATACGATTGATTTTTTCGAAGGAGTAAATGGAGTGAAAATGAGAGACCACAAGATGGCGAATCTGAAGCCCCAATCGAAAAGCGATTGCCCGCTGAAAGAATAACAAAGCGATAAAAGCTAATAAATTAGCGGCTGAGCTATTCAAATACAGTGGTGAGAAAATGACAAGGTGCATTCATCAGAGGAAAATGATCGGACTAAAGCAAGCCTGTCGATTGGAACCAAAGTGTGCTCTGCTATAACCCCAAAAAGATATATCCGCACAAAATGCGCCTCGTATATTAATATCTTATATACGAGGCGCATTTTGTGCGGATTTCTCTCTTCGAGTGTGCTGTGTGAAAGGTTAAAAAGCAACGTCAAAGAACTGATTGAACCTTATTACTTTGCCTGCAGAGCTCGGACATCTATGCTCCAAATATTAAAAAGAGCCTGTGAGGACATCCATGCAGATGATATCGATAAGCGAAGCGAAAGGATCTGTTATTGAATGAAGACAAGACGGAATATCTGCTTACATCAAACAAACAGTCATAATGATAAAGTGGTCGCTAATTTCATACATTTATGAAATGACGATGACATAAGTCGGCATTTGTAGTATTTAAAACAAGGGTTTTGTGAACGATTCATGGACCTTTGCGAATTGGCAACGGCGAATACCTCAAATAAACTTTACGAGATAGTTCAACGAATTAAGGGACAACGGGTACAACGGCTAAGTAATGTGGTCCGTATGGATACCAACACGTTGGCTTTGAAAGCGTTCGAGGAAGTACCCGTCGATGGAAGCAAATGAAGAGGAAAACCTCTCGTTCACTACAGTGAAAATTTGTGATACTCAACGTGATTTTTCGACGAGTTCGGACTAGAGGAAGAGGAGTGTTAGATGAGTCGGGGCCATTCAAAGAGGTAGTTAGTGTCGTGGTATGAACTAAGTCAACTAAAATTTCCAAACCTAAATTGTGCCAATGTTGCACGAGACTTTCGAGGCACCTCGAGCTCTTTATCTGGGTTCTGAGAACGCCATTCACAGTAAGAGACTTCACAAATGTGTGAATGGACTCTGGATGAATGACGTCGGTACGCCGTCTTGTCAAGCCGTTTTGGTCTATGATGCTGAACCTGAGTGGAGATTCGGTTTCAAGTAAATATAATTATCCCGATGGTAGCATCTCAACAGTTATTGCTTACACAGCGTAATATTATGTTTTTAAATATTTCATAGTGTAAGTGATGTGCCAGCCAGTTTCCTGTCACGGTTCTTAGTACGGTGTTTTGACCTGTCTGTAGCTTCTACAACTGCATCTCGCTAGTCCACGGTACCCAAATCGGTGCAGCGGAGCTTAGTACCAGCCAGCCAATTGCCTTGAATGTGGCGAGAAACGTTTCTCTTTGTTTTTACTATGTTTGCTGCAATCGGCAATCGCAGTACTTTGCAAAGTGAAAGAGTGTCGGCTGTGGAAGGTAACTCCCGGTAACTTGGGGTTTTTTTATTGTCAGAATTCTTACGTCATCAACTTTCACGTCATGTTCGAGGCGATACTTCTTCCCCCAACTATTGAAAAGGTTGATCGAATATTTCGTTGGCTGTAGCTGAAAGTGTTGTGCAGTGAAGAAGTGGGAAAGATCAGCAAGAGGGCAGTTTACTTTCGAATAAATGTCGCCAAGATCGAACAATCATCTGCATAAGAGATTAAAGAGATGCTCTCTGGTGGCAGATGAAGCCTCGGAATGTGAAAATTAAACAACAGTGGTTAGAGGACATCACCCTGCGGGGAGCTTTTTGTATAATTTTTTTCTATGAATGTAGTTTAGTAAAAAAAAAACATATTTAAAAAAAATTATTTAAAAAAAAATGTTTGTCTGAGATACAGTTGCATCAAGTATGTAGCCAAATGCATTAGCCTTCCACCAACATTAAACTTTCTTAAGTCGGTTGGTTATTATCTTTTTAGGCTATATTAAAGACTTTCGCTTTTTTTTGCCACGCCCATGCACGCTGTTAGGTGGATTTGACAATTAAAAACTCGATTTTTTTGTCTAATTAAATTCTTAAATATGTTTAAAATATTCTCCTATAATTTCAAATCGATCGGAGTAAAATTCTAAGAGATACCCCCTTTGAAGTTGCGCCCATCAGGCCACATCTGTGTCAATTTGAAACTTTAAACGCGCTTATCTCAAAATTCTATTTTTTAAGTCGGTGGGCACAATTTCTCGAAAACTTATAAAGCGATTTTGTTCAGATTTGGCACACATATTTGAAATAGCATTATTTAGTCATTGAACGAAGGTTTTTTTTTTATTACAACTAATTTTTTCGAGCCAACGCAAGGCGAAAATTTTATCAAAATTTGTGTATTTTTTGTTAAAAGTCTGTCAAAAATTCAAATTTTAATTTTTTGTTTTTTCCTTCGTCCAATAACGAGATTTATCCATTTACTAACGAAATTTTTTTATTTTTTATTTTTTTTAATTTGAGAAAAACCAATAATGAGTTCTGCTGCCCACGGCGAGAGCATTGAGAAGTCAAGGGAGATGAGGTACCAACGGCTGAGTTTTTGGAAATTTTCAATAAACATTTCACAAAATACTGTTTAAATATGTATCTTTGATGTGGTGAATTGTTTGAATAAAAAATATGATTGTACATATAAAGAAAAAATAGTGAAAATTCCTTTATTTTTAACCTCTGAAACTCACCTAACCCCTAATATGGAATGGCTGTATACTTATATATATAAAATGCGCTTTGTAACCGCTAAAGCGATTTTCTGTATCTATATTTTGACACAATAATAAATAACGCTGTTGAATAGTTGTTTGTGTCCTTCGTTTTGTCTCTCATTTCGGATGTATCTTAAGCAATTATTTTTTATTATCCAAACTAAACAAAGAAAATATTAAAAAGTTTAAAAAAAAAATTTTTTTTTATTATTTTAAATAATTTTATATATTTTATTCATTTGCATATTTGAAACAATTTTTTAGCGAAATTTTAAATATTTCTGGTTATAAGTAAATGAACTGTATTCAAAGGCCTATTTTTGTTAGAAACATTATTTTTTCATTGAATATTTCTATTGGTTTTTTAATTTTTTTGGTTTTTTTTTTTTTTTTTTTTTTGGTAAATTTAGTCGCATGGTGTTCTATGCCTTAGCAACTATCTAACGTTTTTCAAACTACAACAATTGCCTATCAATAAAATACAGTTGCATATTTACACTTCACCTGTTCGTTTAAATCAAATTACCACACCTGCAGCCCACTTTACCACTTCCTTTGGAAATCATTGTATACTTTTCTGCATTGTTTAGTGCCTGCAGCAGGTAATAGATAACAGAGAGCATTGTCCGGCACTTCTTGTGGCTACCGACTATTTATTGTGTTTGTCATGGCATACTTCTAGGCGCTCAGTTTAGATTAATGGTCATTAAAGAAGCTTTATTTAATTAATTTTCTGTGGCTAGTCGAAGTGCGAAAGAGATGAAACAGGAGACGAAAATGTAGATAAAAGGTTTTATGAACTGTATGGTACGCCATGACTTTGGATTTATTGACGCATAAAAGTGTAGTGCAGTGAGGCAGGTCGATATCGTGTTGGTGTTAATTGTTTTAGCTGCGAATAAAGATATTTGCTACTTAAGTTATGATGGCTTAATGAGAATTTCACTAAAGGTGCTTGGCTATACATAGAGAATAATTTAATACAAAATTAATTAGTTGCGACCGCTATAGAAGCAATAGCCGAAGGTGGCTTAGAATAAGCTGTAGGTCCCTCCAAATTTTCCAAATTTAAATAAATAAAAGCGTATGCTTAAGTAAAAAAGCGCAAGACGACCAAATATAACTGCCGGCTGGCGGGTTGATACGCACATATAACAAAATTTAACCCATTTATGCACCAAAAATTTGAACTCAGTTTTTATATGAACAAAGATACTGAAGATACCAGCCTTTGCAATACGCAGATGGTTATGTGAGAACGTTCGTTCAACTTCATTCATTAAAAAAAAAAAAATCATGAAAATAGCTTGAAGTTTATCCCAAAATTGCAGCAAGTAATGCCAAAGAAATGGATTTTCCGAACCAAAGTATGATAGTCGGCGAACAGGTGACAAGCAACTGGTATTCATTATCATATGACGGAATCTTCTCTGAAATAGGTGTGACATTCATAACCAGGTTTGCCAAAAAGGTGACCAACAGGAGGGTTATCTCTCCCCTTCTTTGGTGACTCACCCTTACCACATTCTCTCGCGAGCAAAAAAGCACGATTGTGAAGCAGTGACATATGCTGACAATATCGCTCCAGAATGCTCTTTGTACAGTAAACAACTGGTATAGTGAACGCAGTGAGGATGAAAATGCTTCAAAGACCAAATTAATACTCTTCACCGGCAGCTATAAATCATCTGCGTTTAAACAGCTCTCACTCAAAGATATCAATACTATTTCTTCTCTTGTTGTCAAATACCTAGGAATAACCCTAGATAGTAAACTGACCTTAAACAAAAATTCGGTAGAAAATAGATGGAATGTTGTGGCAGTACTCTACGCCTGCAAGACGGTGATCGGTAAAAGAGAACCCTTACCATGGCAAGTAGTTGGAATGTAGTTAAAATTGTTACTGGTATGGCATAAGACTACGTGTTAAGAAAGAGACCTTTATAAGTGACCCATCACGAGGCAGAAGACAGGTTCTGATTGAAGTTTGAAGTAATTCTATATATCTTCTAGTACGGACTAAGTATTTCTGGAGATCATTTGCATATACATAACATTTACATATCGGTGCATCTTGAAGACATCATTGAATACCACGAGCCAGTCGTTTTGTCTGTGAGGATAGCGATCCGATCTTCACACTTAGGGCTCTGTTTGGTAAATAACTTACCATTAGGGACAGAGCATTTTTGCCAAAGCTAAAAATAATAGGAAAGTTTTGTGCAGAGTAATGAACGCTTTGAAGAACTCAAGTAAATACAGCGCGCCTAACTCACCTTTTTCGTAGCAAATTCGAAAGCCATTTAAAATTTTAACCATTGCATCCATGAGCAGATTATTGTAAAGAGGAAAGCAAATGATTTTTCGATATATGATAGGTAATTCGCTAAAACATCAAGAACTCAAGTTCTTTCGATACAGCTGGCATAGAGAGGCCACCTTTCAAAGGTTTGGGAAACATGACGTGGTAATGTTGTAATTGATAATCTGAGACAGTGGGCTTAATATATACGGCATAGCTAGCCGCGATAGCCGAGGGGTAAGCATTGCGTACTGCCAATCGGAAGGCCTGGGTTCGAGCCCATCCAAAATTATAGAAAATAGATGTTTCTAATTGCGGTCACCCTTCTGCAGTGAATGTCAAGCTTTCCGAGTGTATTTCTGGCATGAAATAAAGACTCTTCATAAAAATTCATCGGCAGTTTGGAGACGGCTTAGAATAAACTGTAGGTCCCTTCATTTGTTGGTAAAAACATTAAGACGCAAAACCACAAATTGGAGGAGGAGCTCGGCCAAAAATCGATTCAGCGGTTACAAAGCACCAAATATAAATAAATATATATAAAATTATAAAATTAATCTAAAACTAAATTAAAATTAAATTGCAATTAAACTCAAATTAGATTTAAATTAAATTAAAAGTAAATTAAAATTAAATTGAACTAAATTAAATCAATATTAAATTGAAATTTAACTAAAGTTAAATTAAAATAGAAAATAAAATTGTATGAATATTAAATTAAAATCAAATTAAAATCTAAATTAATATTAATCTAAAATTAAATTTAAATAATTTATATTTTAAATCAAAATGAAATTTAAATTAAATTTAAATTAAATTAAAGTTAAATTACAATTAAATTTAACCAAATTAAAAATAAATTAAAATTAAATTAAAATTAAAATTAAATTAAATTAAATTTAAACTACAACTAAATTAAAATGAAATTACAATTAAATTAAAATTAAATTGAACTAAATTAAATCAATATTAAATTGAAATTTAACTAAAGTTAAATTAAAATAAAGTTAAAATCAAAATCAAAATCAAAATCAAAATTAAAATCAAAATTAAAATTAAATTTCAAATTTAAATTAAACTTAAATTTAACTAAAGCTAAATTAAAATAAAATAAGAATTTAACTAAAATTAAATTAAAATAAAGTTAAAATCAAAATCAAAATTAAAATTAAAATTTAAATAAATTTCAGCAAAAAATTAAATTGAGATTAAAAGTAAAATAAAATTAAATTAAATTAAACCTAATTTAAAATTAAATTAAAACTAATTTTAAATTAAACTTAAATGAATTAAAATTAAAAGATATCTTAAATAAATTAAAATAAAGTTAAAATCAGAATAAAAAAATTAAAATTGAAAATAAATTTCAATTTAAAATTAAATTTAAATTAAATTAAAATTAAATTACAAGTAAACTAAAATATAATTAAAATTAAATTAAAATAAAGTTACAACCAAAATCAAAACCAAAATTAAAATAAAATAAATTTCAAATTAAATTTAGGCATAAATTAAATTAAATTTAAATTTAAATAAAATCAAATTAAAATTAAATTAAAATTTAACTAAAATTAATTTAAAATAAAGTTAAAATCAAAATCAAAATCAAAATTAAAATTTAATTAGAGTTAAATCAAATTAAAAATATGTTAATTTATAAATAAAAATAAATTAATTTAAATTAAAATTAAAATTAATTTAAAATTTCGGTTATTATATCTCTCCTTCACCTTCTTAAACTGAAATGATAAAAATAATTTTGCTAATTTTCTTTTACGAGTATACTCTACTTTCATATTTCATAAAATTTGTATGGGTTTCGATTAATTGAAATTGAATTTTATTCAAAATTAACTTAAAAGTACGCCAAATTTAGTAAACAAATAATAAACGAATAATAAATAAATCGTTTAACTACATTACTCAAATTTTATGGTATTTACGTGTTTCCCAAAAAATGATGAAAGAAACGAATAAAAATTCTATTTAATCTACACCCAACTCAAGAGCTTTCAGCAGCTAAAGTTTTAACAAAATTATAAAAAAAAAAGCGAAAAGAGAAAATGAAAGCAAAACGCCCACGCTTTCAAGAATAATCGTTACTCTGTTATATTTATATATGTGCGCCTGTGTGAAGCTTCAACAACGAGAAGTTTTTGTGGCATGTAGAGAATAAGAAAAGAGACATGGCGAGTCAAAAAAAAAATAATAATAACAGAAAGTCGCCAACAAACAAGAAGATTTAATGCATGTTTCATTAAGTGGAAAATTTGTTTTCAAAACTAAGCCCGCCACAAATTCTTGGAAACCTGGACAGAAATTGGAAATCAAAAATTAAAAAGCAATCGCATTAATGCGCATTTGTGCGGCTTACCTGGGCGTATACGTGATTACTGCTTTAGCTTGTTTGTATGTAGAAAACAAGAAAGATTTACGAACATTTTTTCCTTTTGTTTTTAAGAAAATTTTAAAGTGCAAAATAATGTATGAGGAAACGCTTGAAAATAGAGAGAGAGGGAGAAAATTCATGCAAGATTTTATAAAACTTGGCAGAATTTACCAATTTTACTACAAATATACCCAAAATCTAAACACATAATCTTCTCACTGACGTTGCTGACGTAGACATTTCAATTTCACAGCGGTGGCAGTTAGTCACGGCAAAGTGTCGAAATGTGTATGCTACATACATATATGTGTTTTGACGGGAGCATTTGCGCTTCTCACTTTATTCTTATTTTAAATTTTATTTTGTTTGTATATTTTTTACGCGAATTTAATTGCGAAGGAAATTGCTTTTCCTTATAACTTTATTTAATTTTTCTCACGGAAATAATGTCGATTTTATTTATTATTTTTATATCTGGTAGGCTTTATGCAGTTAACTGCGAGAGATTTCAGTAGAAATGAGAAAAAAATCATTTTTCTGGACGAGCAACTAATAAAATTTTGAAGCTTGCACTAAATTTTTGGCAGCACTTTAAGCGTAAGTGATAAAAAGTAAATTCTGTGAAAATAAATATGAGGAATTTGTGATTGAAAAAGGCCAGCTTAAAGGTATTGTCGAAGTTATTGAATGAGAAGAAGAAAATGAAAGTGACTGAAAATAGCAATTTGAGTTTGAGTGAAATAGCCGTTGAACTTTTTGTGTCTCACGAATCAATTCGTAATATTTTAAACGATAGTTTCATTACGAAACGACGTCATGGTCACTGGAGACATTGCCGAACGAATCAATTTCGACATACATTTTAACGTGACACAAGAGTTTACGAATTTCATACAGCAAAACAGCCAACAACCTATGAAATGGTGAATTCCAACTGAACCGAAATCGAAACAAACTACGTCAAAGTCAATCAGAAGTCAAGCTGCTGACTGTTTTTTTTTATTATCGCGTTGTGTTTCTTCCGCAAGGTGAGATTGTAAATAAACGATATTTTGTGAGAGTCATGCGACGTTTGAGAGAGCAAAATCATAAAAAAAAAAAAAATTCCAGTGTCTGAGTTGGGTGGTAGGGAGGGAGAGTATGTTTTAGAGTTAGAGTTCCGTAAGAAACCATCATACTATATGTTAGGTGAGAAATTTATTGAGCTCTTCAGAAAGTGTTGGAGTGAGAGAGAGATAGAGACAATATACATAAACTCCGAATAATTTTCCCACTTGAGCCATTCCTGGTATCTCCTAATAAGCTTTCTGAAATAAATTATATTTCAACTAAATCGCACCATTACTAGAATTTTAGCAAATAGATGGGTCCACTTCCTGGAAGAAAAAGTTATGTTCAAGTAAATCTAATCAAAAAAACAACGGAAATACGATTTTTTTAATAGATCGACAAATGGTCCGAGACCCCAAATAAAATTTTTTTCATCAGCTGTCATAGATTCCATGTAAAAATACACCGAAAATTTACAGTTTAAAGTCTAGGCCTTTCAAAAGAGTAAAATCAATTATTTCAAATAGAGGTGTCCCTCGATTTGATGTACTTCTCATTAGAAGCGCATTCGTAAATCTACATAAAATATAAAGGGTTATCCATTTAGTGTTTTCGAATGTGCAGGGTTGTGTTTTGAAATCTGTCAAACTTAGCTGTCAAACCAAACAAATTTTAAAGAAAAATGAAGAGACTAGATCGGTTACAGGTATTGTACGGCCTGCTGCGGAAAGTGACGGCTATGGCGGCCGCAGCGGCCGAGTCATTAGCAATTCGTACCACCGTTCGGAAGGCCTGGGTTCGAGTCAAGTTTGATGTAAAATACAAAATTATAGAAAATTAATTTTTCCAATTGCGGTCCATAGGCCCTTCGGAGTCGGCTAGGAATAAACTGTAGGTCCCTCCATTAATTTATATTAGACGTAAAACTAGGAACTGGAGGAGGACCTCGGTCGACAATCGCTTCAAGCCGAAGACCCTAATGTGTCTATTTCTCGACGTTCTCAAGAGCGGAGACTTTCTCTTTCTTGAAGCCAATTATGGCGTATTTTGCACTTGGACTTACACCCACTTCCATATAAGGTCCAGCTCACATAACAACTGCAGCTATCTGACCATTCACAACGCCATAGGAATGTCGAGGTGAGTGCTCAAATAACAACATATAGTTTCCCAACAAAGTTTTCTTTAGCGGCGAGGCACATTTCATCGGTGGATATGTAAATGAGAAAAATTTCCGCATTTGGGGCTCCGAGAATCCTGAAATAATTAAAGAGAGAGGCCACTACACCTAAAAAGAGAACTTACTGTCTGGTGCGCTCTTGCTCTTTGAAAACGAAAACGGGGAAATTATTACTATTCGGAGCGTTACGGTCATACGACAACTGACTTTTTTTTTTAAGCTACACATGATTGGACACGTTTTGGGCAACATATGATTCCAACAAGATGGTGTCAAATGCCACACGAAACGAGCTAATGTGGCTTTATTGCTGGACAATTTCCCGATGTCAAATGGCCGCCGGGTACGTGCGATTTGACACCGTTGGACTTTTTTTGTGGGGCTACGTGAAAGACCGTGTTTATGCGGATAAACCTTTAAATCTTGAGCACTTGAAAACCCCGCAACACCGCCAAATATGTGCCAAAAAGTGGTCGAAAATTACCTCAAACGGATCGAAGTATGCAAAACTTCACGAGGCGGTCATTTGAATGATGTAGTGTTTCACATATAATGACAATGTTTAAACTTTATAATAAAAAAGGAATTTCCTGTATATATTGATTCGTCATCCATAATATTTGAGAACATTTTTGGAGTTATTGTAGGTGGTTTTCCATTTTTTTTAGCACGATGAAGTCCGAAACACAAAAGTTTTGTATTTTAATATACAACTATAAATCATTTATTTCCAAATTGTGGCAACCCGTACCGATTATTCCAAATATAATTGAAATGAAATTCTCAAAAGTTTTGTTTATCAACATCAAATATTTTTTCATGTTACGATCTTGCTGATTCAACCTCGATGATTTCCCAAATCCTTCGGGTACGATCTCTGGATTGTTAAATAAAAGTCACCACCTTTATTTGCAGTTTCTTTATTTATAAAGAATTTATTTGATGTCCTTTATTATTCAGTAATTCACAATTCAATTACAATTCACTTCACTATTTACAATCACTTGTATTACAACTTGCACAATGTTCTATTTCTTATTACTTCACCGCAGTGTAATCACCAACGCGTTTACTTTACGACTGATTCACTTACTGACTCTCTGCATTAGTTTGTCGCCCTTATATACAACTCCCGGTTGCTCGCAACCAACCGCTTGGAATAATCGAATCGTTCTCGATAGCGAATGTTCTCGATTTACGCTTCTCTCTTTCTTTCATCTGACATTCGCTTCGCATTTTCGCATTAAGAATAAATAGTACAATCTGGATATACATTGAAAATATTTAAGGAAGATTTAATGCAAAATAATTTTGAAATTGTTTCCCACCTGTTTGAAAATATTAATTTAGAAAATTTATTTTACAATTTAAATATAAAAATATGAATATAAAAATAAAGAGTTTTGAATAAGTATTTGAAGATGGTAGCAGCCTTTTAATACAGGAGACTGATGAAGCTTCTCAATGAAACTTTTTTTGGTTGTTCTTATCACAAGCTTGAAAAGAATTTTTGCAACCAGACGCTCAAATAGACAAACCAAGTCGATTTATGTCAGTCCTATATAAACTGAAAGAATATGCAAACATTTAAGGCAAATCTATATCAGTTCAGCATATAACTCACTAAATGTACTACATAAAAATAATGAAAAATTTAAAGCTTTTATAAATATAAACAAATGTTGAAACCAAATTATTACTAAAAAAATTTGAATGAACTGTGAAAAGCATGTGCCAGAAAGCTTCAAGCTCATGCACTCGTTTTGTATT